>OZ001247.1:14843591-15462839 GCA_963924025.1 Ischnus inquisitorius
CTGGTCGATGTGCTACGAGAAAAGCGAGATCGGCGGTAACAAAGCCACGAATTGCTTTGTAAAAACGAGCTTCGAGAATTTCGATTCTTGTTATCAGAATTGTTCCGTTAAACATTGAGTCCAAGCCAATATTCTATTAGGTATCGTTGTATGTTCGATACTGCGAAAAACTACTTTTTTTTTTCAAAAAAAGTGAAAAAATTTACGCCAACTACATAAATGTTACAAAAATATTTAGATCTCATAAACTGAATTTAAAAAAAATCCAAAATAAAAGGTGAATCACGCGAGCGAAGTTTCAACAAATGTTTTTGAATATCCAATGTCAATGTTAATGATTAAAAAAATAGTATGATAACTGAAAAATGAATAAAAAAAAAATACTTGGCATGTCCTTTCTTTTATGCATGAAGTGTTTCATTTGGATTCGAGGGACTTGCCAAGTATTTTTTTTATTTTATTTCTCCGTTATCACACAATTTTTTAATCATTAACATTGACAATGGGTATTCAAAAATATTCGTTGAACTTGGCGTACGTTTTTTTTTTATTTTTTTTGAAAAAAAAAGTCGTTTTTCACAGATTTCACTAATTTTTGTAAGCGACCTTGAAGACTAAAATTGGGATTTTGTAAAATGAAATTAATAATAGTAATTACTTTTTGAGTTCCAATTATTTAATCATTTGGATTCCTTTATTGAACTTATTATCATTTTAATTGTATAAATTACCAAAACTATTATCTTAGTTTTTTTCAGTAAAAATCAAGCGACGAAAAATCGGTGTGGTCATCCTTGAAGCATCGCAAAATGACAGCGCATAATTCCACATACCTTGACAGGGTTCATTACGTCATCAAGAAAATCTTTTATTCCCTTTCTAAAAAAAACTGTGTATATCTTTAATTGTCTTGGCCGAAAGGGTCTATTGCCTCTTACTTTGACTCTTACAGCGAGACAACGATACCGTACGTTCCAACAATTTTCTCGACGAGAGAATTCTGCCATCCGTTACTTCGAAATTTTCGTCCGGATGAAAAAAAAATCCTTAATTCTTTTCTTCGATGCTCTTCGAAGAAGCACAGAATTTTTTTTTAATATCACGTCTGGAGAAGTGAACTGAAAATTGGTAAAATTCTTTCGTTGCGAGAATCGAGGGAAGCGCTGGTGGAGTTGACTTATCATGAAAGTCAATGAAAGAGTCCTGTGTATTTCGTCTGTCAAGATAACCGAAAAGTTATACAATTTTTTGGTCTAAGCGATAACATTTTTTCTTAATAGTATAACAGACCTGCCGACGAATCTTGATTTCTACGCTCACAGCGTAGAAATATCTGGCAGCGCATCAAGAACACAATCAATCCCATTTTCGACAGAAAGATTCTCTTGATCTTGAGAACAGTGAAAAAAAAACGTAACTGAAAAAAAAAATTTCTTGATTTTGTAAACCTTGATTCATAACATTTTTCTTGATTTTATTTTTTATGGTAAGGTTATATCATTTGCCGGCAATCACGAATCACTTAAAAAATCGAATCAAGACGAACGAGACGAGACGAGAGAACACTTTTTTGAAATCATTTTCAAACATTCACTTTCTTTATTTTTTTTTATTTAATCTTTTTGCTTTATTTAAGCTTTTGCTTAGGTTACGTCGGCTGACTGTCAACAGCTGACGGGCCGAGCGAACACCAAACACGCACGAAGCGCCGCAATTAAGAAGATTGTGAAATTGCGGCGCTTCGTGTTTCTTTTTTTTTCAGTTTCGTTTTTTTTTTTTCACTGTTCTCAAGATCAAGAGAATCTTTCTGTCGAAGATCGGATTGATTTTGTTCTTGATGCGCTGCCAGATATTTTTACGCTGATTCCGTAGAAATCAAGATTCGTCGGCAGGTCTGTTATACTGTTAAGAAAAAATGTTATCGCTTAGACCAAAAAATTGTATAACTCTTCGGTTATCTTGACAGACGAATTACACAGGACTCTTTCATTGACTTTCATGATAAGTCAACTCCACCAGCGCTTCCCTCGGTTCTTGCAACGAAAGAATTTCACCAATTTTCAGTTCACTTCTCTGGACGAGGTATAAAAAAAAAAATTCTGTGCTTCTTCGAAGAGCATCGAAGAAAAGATTTAAGGATTTTTTTTTCATCCGGACGAAAATATCGAAGTAACGGATGGCAGAATTCTCTCGTCGAGAGAATTGTTGGAACGTATCGTTGTCTCGCTGTAAGAGTCAAAGTAAGAGGCAATAGACCCTTTCCGCCAAGACAATTAAAGATATACAGAGTTTTTTTTAGAAAGGGAATAAAAGATTTTCTTGATAACGTAGTGAACCCTTTTAAGTTATGTGGAATTATGCGCTGTCATTTTGCGATGCTTCAAGGATGACTCCACCGATTTTCCATCGCTTGATTTTTACTGAGAAAACTAGGATTATAGTTTTGGTAATTTATAGAATGGAAATAATAATAATTGCATTAAAGGAATCCAAATGAATAAATAATTGGAACGCAAAAAGTAATTACTATTATTAACTTTATTTGAAAAAATCCCAATTTTAGTTTTCAAGGTCGTTTACAAAAATGAGTGAAATCTGTGAAAAACGACTTTTTTTCAAAAAAAGTAGAAAAACTTACGCCAAGTACAAAATATTTAGATCTAAGAAACTGCATTTAAAAAAAAATCCAAAATAAAAGGTAAATCACGCGAGCCAAGTTTCAACAAATATATTTGAATACCCAATGTCAATGTTAATGACCTCCTACTGCTGATCCGTGGAGTTCTTTTATGATTTGCTTTCGCTGATCGATTGGCGGGACTGTCACCGTACCTTCGCATAGAGTGATTGTTATACCGGAATTGAATGTTAATGAACGTATGTATGTTTTGATGCTGCTCCATTGGAGTGCATCGTTGATTCCTGGATCCCTTGAGATCGTGCAGGATTTTATTTTCCGTTGTTGTAGAATTTTTATGAGTGCTTTCAAACGCTTTGCGATCATGTTCGCGTTTGTCTTGTCCGACGGTTATTGTTTGCAAAACATGGTGATACAACATTCCGCTCCGATTTCGGATATTAATATGTTTCTGACACACGGTTGTTGATGCAGAAACTGATTTTCGTTGATTTTGTTCTGTTCGACCAGTATTTTGGCAACCGTTGTGTCCATAGCGCAGTCGGCTGGCAAGAAATGTGCCAAAGTATCCTTCCTTGCCACGATGTTATCCTGTGTTACCGTGATGTTGTTTTCCAGTAGTACGGCTTCTGTTATTATCGGGCCTCTATTTTTTTATGTTAGTTGTTTTCTGTATTAATCTGCTGGTTGGTAGGCTGAATCACTATCTGATTCGTAGTCAGAACACTTTGACGAGTCGCTACCTCGTACGTCTAGAGGTTGGTTGTTTTGAGCGACAGGCGGGCATCCGAAGTCGTAAAACTCCTGAGTATTGGCAGGCAAGGTTTGAGCGAGGGGGGGGGGCAAGCATAAATGTTCTAAATTCTCAATTTTTGTACACGGCGGCGGTAGTGAGATATCTATTGAAACGTTACGAGTTTTGACGATCTTGCCGGTAGAGTTTCGTGGTCTATCGAGGTTGTCGTCGCTCAAAACTCCTCTCTACTTATTTGTTTGTTTTTTTTTTTTATTTTACTCGCGACTCGCGTGTAAGGGTTCTCGTCGTGGACTCGATGACAGGCAAAATTTTGGTAGCTGAATGTTCAGGTTTTTTATTATTTTTTTTTTCTTTATTTTTGAAATTATTATTATTATTATTATTATTTTTCTTTTTACTGTTTTTAAGGGCCTCAGGCGTTCAGTTTCACTCACGTATTTCACGCTACTCGAGTGTCTGACCCACTCATCATCGGCACGGTGATATTTGGGTATTAGAGACGTTATTTCCCAACGCGTCCTACTAATAAACAAAAATAATAAAAATCTTTATCTATCTTTATTTCGTCGATTCACGGGACGTCGATGCCGTTCGGCGCAATAATGAGTAATAATACTTATTCGGATCTCTAATGAGATATTTCAATAACTTTTAAGCAGCCAGAAGGGCTGATACTGAAAATTGACTTCTACTATTAATTTTGAATTCGCCCGGTGGTTTCGTTCCCACCGTGCGGAGCTTAACACTCAATTTGTCGAAATTTAACTTGGAAATTATGCACCCGGACGTATCGTAATCAACCTGCCTACAGTATTAGAATAACGATTTAGTTCTTAGTATCGTTCTTTCCCTTGCATGGACATCAAGAAGCGCTTCTGATTCGATTTCTAAGCTAACAGGGAACGAGGAGAAATGGCAAAGTGAACCGCGAGTCTCGCTTTCTGCAGAGTCACGAGAATCAGGAATTTTCCACGATTGTTTCGTTTCTCTACGCTTGTGTGCGTCTGGCAGTTCACGCGATTGATAAATCAATCGTTAATTTGCAATTCTCTTCCTCGGAAATAGCAACTGACGAAATGGACGCAGGTGCCCAGGCCAGTGCTCGCGGTTTTCTCGTTGTGAGTATGAAACGGCGGGCGCAGTCAAACCCGGAATTCCAAAGCTGTCAACGGCCCCTAATCTTTTTTCACGAAGATGAACGGAATTGATTTATCTTTTGTCACGAAGATGTAACGGAATCTATTTGCTTCTTTTGTCACGAAGAAATAACGGAGTAATTTGTATGCTTAACGTAACGTTAAATCGAATACTTGATGAATTTTCTGAAGTGACTTGTTTGTCCGTGCGCGAGCTTTTATAGTATTAAAAGGTAGGCGGAGTTAATTATGTGGCGTGATATTTCATCATCTTTTTGTTGGTAGGGATGAATTTTATGGTGGAAGGGGTAATATCATCCGATGTCACGTGGTACTTTTACTGGAGTAGGGATGGAATTCGTACTGGAAGGGGAAAAGTCGCGTGATGTGACGTCATTTGATTGCATCCCTATGATATTGGTGGGGATGATTTACCTCGTAGAAGGGGAATAATCACCCGATGTTACGTCATGGTGTTACATAACCTTGCCCGTCGAGAGGGGATGAAATTGTTCGTGGAAGGGTTGCAATCACGCGATTACATTCCTGTATCAGTTAGTTTTGTCACCCGGGCATTTCTTTTTGTTATTAGTTATGAATAATTGTTTTGTTTTTATATTTTTTTTTTGTTTTTCGAAGCGTATTGTTTTATCCTGTTTTATTTGATTATTGTTTTGTAAAAATAGAAACATTTTAGTGTGATTCTGATTGTTTTTCCTGGGATATTGTTACTGTTTTTATATTTTGTTTTTGATTTTTGGTTATTGCTTGTTTGTTATGTACTTCGACGTTCTCTTCGGGTATTTCTTGTATTTTTTTTTTATTGTTTTTGTGATTTCGCTTTGGCTCTGTCTTGTCGCCTTTAATTACTGCGCCGATGTTCGTTCCTTTACTCGGGTTGCTTTGGCCCCGTGTTTCGGGTAAGATACCATTTGAGTTTAGGGGTGTTCTTGTTTGCTCCTAAGATTATCGTTGCTGGCTGTTTTCCTTCTTTATCGGTAGCGGAATCCCCACTCATGTCATTTTGTTTGATCGATCTCCTTATGAGGAGGCGGGGTTATTGACCTCCGGCCGTCGATCCTAAGGGCGTGGCCTTGTCGCCTTAACGTTGCCGCCCGGTGTGCTCTCGTGACTCTTCGCACCTTCTTTTCTCCTGATCCCGCAGATCTATTGGACCTCCTTTGTAACGGAGCGGAATTGGCTCGACGCGTTTCGTCTCGTTACACTATATTACATAGAGGGATATTTCAGTCGATTTTAACCCATGGTCGCGAACGCGCGTAACGCGCGAGCCCGCAGGTCCGCTAGTATAAATATATACGTATATATTTTTTTTTTGGTAATTACCCTTAATTATTAAACATTATAAAATACCGAGCTACGTCGGAGACTTATTTACAGACACGACCATACTGTGCTATCAAAAACAAACATGTATTGTACTATACTTATACGGCGTCACACTGTGTTGCACGCCGTCTTTCGACGACGCACGTTTCTCGCTCGTCGACCTGTAACACAAAAAAAGAAAGAATGATTAGCCGATACATTGTACGATTTATAATACTCACCTGGTTCCGCGCGCCGCGGCCTTCCCCGACGACGGAACCGCGAGATAAACATATCATATTCTTCGTCTCTTCAAGACGAAGAATTATTCACGCGAATCTCTCGCGTATTCCAAAAACTCCCTCGTCGGCGAAGGCCGAAGCAAACACTCGCGATATCCGCGAGACGTACGGCCGAGCCTCTGTCTCCCGCTATCGCTCTCGGCCAAAGTTCGGCGATCTGTAACAGAAAAACACATTAACAAACATCACACAATATTTATATACATGAATATTATACTTACCTGTTAATAACTCGTATTATTCGCCTGTAAAATACGATTTTAATAAAAAATACTCGAGGCACGAGAACGCGCGGCTGAGGACGCGATCTCATTGGCGCGCCGGTTGTACCGGCGCTCGCTTCCCCCACGCGACGGGCCGCAGCCAATCAGATCGTCGCCCCTTCTTCACGGGTCCGCGTACGCTCTATAAGAAGCGCGCGTTCTCGGAGCTCGAGACGACTTGGATCACCGAAGCAGCTCGAGCAACTTCTCTCTTCTTCGCCTTCACAGCCCTTTTCAGAGCTCCAGCATAGCAACGACTTCGCGGACTCGCCAGGATTCCCACATCGAGGGAATTCGCCAAACTCTTCGCAAATCGGTTCTTTTCAGAACCCATTCGACGTGAATCGCAATTCACCTCGCCTTCATCTCGCATCCGAGGCTCTAGCAGTAACCGTGCTCCCCCGGGAAGCACGCACAGCCGAGACCGAGGACGCGCGGATCCGTGCTCTCGCGACGCAACGCTCGCGTGCTCGCCGAGACGCCCGAGGATCCATCCTCCCACGCCCCGAGAATCGCAGCCGTAACTGTGCTCCTTCGGGAAGCCCATACAGCCCGAGACTCGGGACGTAATCCGAGTTATCCTACGCATTCCTAACCTCTTTTTTTTCCCTAAACTACACGAGATCTCGATGCCGAAACGCGCCGGGCGCAAGCGGCTGCAAAAACACCTCGCCTTTCTCGCGGGTAAATCGGGCGGTATTCGCGGTCTGCAACATCTCCTCGCGCGGGAGGAAAAGGAAAATGCCCGACCCGTGGCAACACCCGGCGGACCCGTGGTAATTTCGGCGGAACCGCTCGACACCGTCGCCGCTCGCGTATCGAAGGAAGCTCTGCCGGAACTCCTACGCGTGCCGCCCACCAAGCCGCTCATCGTTTCGGACATCTTGCTGACGCGACGCGTGGAGATCCGTCAACCGGAACCATACGTTCCTACGCCGATCGCGCAGCCGCGCTTGCCAACGATCCCGTACTCGCCCACGGGACCCCCGGTCGTGCTACGCTATCTCACGGAATCGCGCGTTCCCGCGTTCCCGCAAAACAACAGCGTCCCGCGAGTACTTCGCACGTCACAACCGGACAAGGTTCGCGCTCCCTCGCGTCCGAGCCCGTTAAGACGGATCGACGTCGTCAGTGCGACGGACTTCGAAGCCTACGCCCGCGCACCAATTCGAAAACCTCGCGACCCCCGTCGAAAGGTGGGCATCGTATTTGCCGCGCCTGAGAACTACGCGAAGACCATCGATGGGACCTCTCCCCCCTCGTCGCCGTGAGCGCATCATATAGCTATCAAGCCCGCGCCGCGCGCGTTCGCTCAGCGATCCGCGCGTCATTCGTGTTTAACGCGTTCCGAGCCCGCGTTTGTCGCACGAGCCCCGCACCGTCCAGGTCGCATCTTTCCCCGTTTCATCGATTCGCGATCCCGCGCCGCGCGCGCCCGCTCGCCGATTCAAGCATTCGTGTTCAACGCAGTCCGAGCCCGCGTTTGTCGCACGAGTCCCGCACCGTCCAGGTCGCATCTTCCCCGTTTCATCGATTCGCGATCCCGCGCCGCGCGCGCTCGCTCGTCGATTCGAGCATTCGTGTTTAACGCAGTCCGAGCCCGCGTTTGTCGCACGATTCCCGTTCCGTCAAATCGCGTCTCCCCCGTTTCATTGATTCGCGATCCCGCGCCGTGCGCGCTCGCTCGCCGAGTCGAGCATTCGTGTTTAACGCGTTCCGAGCCCGCGTTTGTCGCACGAGCCCCGCACCGTCCAGGTCGCATCTTTCCCCGTTTCATCGATTCGCGATCCCGCGCCGCGCGCGCCCGCTCGCCGATTCAAGCATTCGTGTTCAACGCAGTCCGAGCCCGCGTTTGTCGCACGAGTCCCGCACCGTCCAGGTCGCATCTTCCCCGTTTCATCGATTCGCGATCCCGCGCCGCGCGCGCTCGCTCGTCGATTCGAGCATTCGTGTTTAACGCAGTCCGAGCCCGCGTTTGTCGCACGATTCCCGTTCCGTCAAATCGCGTCTCCCCCGTTTCATTGATTCGCGATCCCGCGCCGTGCGCGCTCGCTCGCCGAGTCGAGCATTCGTGTTTAACGCAGTCCGAGCCCGCGTTTGTCGCACGAGTCCCGCACCGTCCAGGTCGCATCTTCCCCGTTTCATCGATTCGCGATCCCGCGCCGCGCGCGCTCGCTCGCCGATTCGAGCATTCGTGTTTAACGCAGTCCGAGCCCGCGTTTGTCGCACGATTCCCGTTCCGTCAAATCGCGTCTCCCCCGTTCATTGATTCGCGATCCCGCGCCGTGCGCGCTCGCTCGCCGAGTCGAGCATTCGTGTTTAACGCGTTCCGAGCCCGCGTTTGTCGCACGATCCCCGCACCGTCCAGGTCGCGTCTCGCCTATTTCATTAAACCGCCGATCCCGCGTCGAGCGCGCTCGCTCGCCGATTCGAGCATCGTTCTTACGCGTTCCGAGCCCGCGTTTGTCGCCCGATCCACGCACCGTGCCGGTAGCGTTCGCATATCTCTCCCTAAATCGCCGATCCCGCGCCGTGCGCGTTCGCTCGACGATTCGCGCAGTCTATAACCCTCGAGCCCGCGCCGTGCGCGTTCGCTCGACGATTCGCGCATTCTCGTGTCCCCAATTTAATCGCGTCAACGTATGAATGAAAACCCAGTTGCCCGTGCGTTCCCGTATCGCCGCAAGTAACAATTGGCGCCCAACGTGGGGCTCGAAACAAGCTGTTTACGCCACGAACCCACGACAATCTTCCCTACCGCCTGAGCTAAATCAAGCCGATCCCCATCTTCTCTCAAAAACACCAATGCCGGTGAAACATTCCCCTAAAGGAGGAATACGACAATCCGCCAGACTTCGCGGACAATCCCCGCCTCCTGAAAACGATCTCGCACTTCTAGGAGTGCATAATAACCTAGTGGCGCCCAACATTCAAAACCAAGAGGAAATAATGAATCCTCTCGAGGGCCAAAACGCGCAGCTCCCTGCCGGACTCGCGAACCTCGAAGCCTTACTACAGGCACTCCAAGTCGGTCCGCAAATTCCTTTGCCTACTTACGGCGGGATCGATCATGAAGATCCCAAAATCTTTCTCACCCGCTGCGAAGAATATTTCGCCGGAACGCGCACTCCCGCGCCCCTCCGAACTCGGACCGCAGCCTCAGGTCTCCAAGGAGACGCTAAAACCTGGTGGAGCTGTTACCAGCCCCTAGATTTCAATTGGGAAAAATTTCGGGAACTCTTACTCTCTCGCTATGACAGCCCGTCCGTAGTTTCGCAATTGAATGCCCAATTATTCTCCCGAAAACAAAGCGATCGGGAATCTGCTGGCATCTTCCTACAACGGAAGTATATGCTTTACCAAAGGATTCGCGGGGAAGACCCGGAATCCACAAAAGTTGCCACTCTGCTGGAACTTTTACGGCCAAATCTTCGTATGGCCATACGGCCTACAAAGCCAGAGTCGTTTTCGGCACTGATGTCTCGGGCACTTGAGATGGAAAGTGATTTGAACGAACATGCGTCTCAACAGCCTTCCAAGCCCAAACGAGACAATCAGGACAGTAAGCCCTCGACTACGACGGCTACGGTCAAGCCTTCAAATCCGCAACAAAGCGAAAAACCAATACCCCCGTGTTGGTACTGCCCCGGTTCCCATTGGAACAGGGACTGTCCCGTCAAGATACAAAACCCTGACGCTCCGCGTATTCAGTCCAACCAGGGAAACGCTCAGACGGCCCCGGTGACACCCGCACCGGCGGCCAACCGTCAATAGGGTTAACGGATGCAATCACCACGCCAAGGTGGCTGCCACACATCCTAATCAAAGTCAATGATACGGAGGTAAAAGCGGCTATAGACTGCTTTGCCAGCGACTGTTTCGTTAGACCGGAACTTTTGCCTAGGGGGCAGCTCATTGAGCCCCTCCGATCTGCAGCCAACCTCGCGGGAGAGCAGTTACAGATGCCTCTCGAGGGGAACACGGCCTTCAACATCGAAGTTCAGGGTCATCAGCTTACGGTGAACGCGTGGATTGCCCCTACCTCCAGAGAACCTCTAATTCTTGGGTATCCTTGGTTGGTACAACAAAAGGGCATCCACGACTACCACGGAGGCATCCTCTATTTAGGTCAAAACGAACGATTCTCCGTTCGGACCACGGATGCGCCCGTTCCTACTCTCAAACTCCCGGAAGTCAATCTTGCTGAGCTACAAGAAGACTTTCCATCGGACCATCGAGACGCCTTTCATTCTCTCGTTCAAGACTTCCGTCAGATCTTCCAAACGGAAGGAAAACTTTCGCAAACCCAATCGACCAAGCACATAATCAAGCTGACGTCCAGCATACCGTTCCGAATCCCTCCTCGGCAGTATTCCGAAGAGAAGAAGAGGATAATCCGCGAACAGGTCCAGATTATGCTAGCCGATGGAATTATCGAGTCATGTACATCGCCGTACAGCTCACCGGTCGTCATCGTCCACAAAAAGGACGGCCGCCCACGGTTCTGCGTCGACTTCCGAAAACTGAACGACATCACCGAGGATGTCGCTCAGCCGATACCGCGCATTCACGAGGTGTTGAAAGATCTTGGTTCAACACGCATCTTCAGCACCATCGACCTAAAGAGTGGTTATTGGCAAATTCCAATGGACCTGGGAAGCAAGAAACTCACCGCCTTCTCCACTCCGGACGGCGGAACTTTCCAGTTCCGAGTCATGCCATTCGGATTAAAAAATGCGCCGAATACCTTCCAAAAATTCATGAGCCAGGAAGTGCTCACCGGGCTACTAAACGATTTCTGCATCGTCTACCTGGACGACATCATCGTATATTCCAACAGCTGGGAGGAGCACCTACGGCATTTGACCTTCGTCTTCGAGAGGCTCGCCATGCATAGCCTCACCTGCGCTATCGAGAAATGCCACTTCGGCAAACAGACCCTTGACTTCCTGGGGCACCACGTCACCAATCACGGGAATCAAGCCAAAGAAGAGCACGTACAAGGCATCATAAATCTCGAGGTCCCAACGACAAAGAAACAATTGCAGAAACTCCTGGGCACCTGTAATTGGCTACGGGAGTACGTGCCTCATTTTGCCACACTGCTCACACCCTTGACGAATCTTCTCACCGGCAACAAAAAGTTCGTCTGGACCGACGCAGCGCAAGCCGCCTTCGAGGAGATTAAGACGCAGTTACAAAAGCCGCTGAAATTAAGCCGCCCCGATGCTCAACTGCAATACGTCTTACAAACGGACATTAGCGACGTCGGTATGGGTGCCGTGCTGTACCAGCCTGGTACAGACGGCCAGCGGCAAATCATTAGCTACGCTAGTGCAAAATTCGACAAAACACAGTCGCGGTACATTCGACACGAGAAAGAATGTCTCGCCGTCATCTGGGCCATCAAGCGCTACAGACCGTACCTCGAAGATCAGTCCTTTATACTAAGGACCGACTATAACGCCTTAAAATGGCTCCACAGTCTCAAGGATGAGAAAGAGAAGTTGACCAAATGGGCTCTTCTGCTTAGCGAATTAAATTTCGTCATCGAGCACGTTCCGTCTAGGGATAACGAACTCCCGAGCGCGCTCTCCCTTCATCCTGACACGGTCGCCGCTCCAGACTTCGAGGAGATTCAAGATTTGACGCCTCCAGAAGCATCTCATCGGGCCGCCGAACCGGAGTTATTCGCCATCCATCAATCCACGCTGATTGATCAAGTCATCCGCGAGCAACAGTCGGACTCTCACCTCAGCCAGACCGCGACACGGCTGGCAAACGGGGAAATCATTCCCGAACACGAGCTCTACCAGGACGGAGTCTGGAAATCAATCGGAGGCTCTTGGAAACTGTTGGTACCTGAAAACATGAAAATACGCGTCATTCATGAGTATCACGACTCCGCGTTGGCTGGTCATCCAGGAGCAGAAGAAACCCTGCGGGCAATCCAGCAGTACTTCACGTGGAGACATCTCAGAACGGACGTGAGAACTCACGTCCAACATTGTCATCTATGCGCTTGTACTAAAGCATCTCGACCCCAGCACAAGGATCAGATGCGCCCGCATCAGCCTCGTAACCCATGGGAAACTATTGCAGTTGACCTTATGGGCCCCTACCCAAAAACAGGGAGGGGAAAGAAATTCATTCTGGTCGTCACAGACCTATTCTCCAGATGGGTCGAAGCATTTCCGCTCGGGTCATCGGACGCCAGCGTCTTGATAAAACTTCTAGGAAAAGAAGTCTTCGCTAGATTCGGTTATCCTCGGGCGATTCTCTCGGATAATGGTCCCCAGTTCGTCAGCAAAAAATGGCTCTCTGCTTGCGATCAGTGGCAGACACAGCATTGGACGACGGCCATCTATCACCCACGAGCAAACCCGACCGAAAGAAGAAATCAGGAAATAAAGAAAGGCTTACGACTTCACCTGCAAAACGAACAGCATCGCGATTGGGACTTGCATTTGGAAACGGTCCTCTTTACTCTTCGAACTCGAAGGAACGCTGCAACCGGATTCACGCCCAGTGAAATTCTCCTCGGAAGAAACCTCCGAAAACCGGGTGAATGGGATTTCCCGAGAGCTGTCGCTCCCGGGGCATGCAACGTCCCGGAAATTCGAGAAAATCAGAGACAGTATCAGAAACGATATATCTCGGGAGTTCCTACAGCTCCGCAGCATCAACCCGGTGACCTGGTCTACGCCAGGAGTCACACTCTCTCCAACGCTGCAGAGGGAATCCATGCCGGCTTCAATCCAGTGTGGGAAGGGCCTTACGTCGTCACTGAAGCAGTAGGAGGCGAAATCTACAATCTCGATCGGCGAGGAAAAGTCGCGAAATACCACGGTTCCCAACTCAAGGCCGCCGCGAAAACTAACGACGATTCCTTCCTTGCCGGCCCTGCAAATCCCGAAGAAATTCCTTCCGAAAATACTCTGCTCTCCTTCCAGCATCAAGAGAATCCCCCACCCGGCGGTCTTTCTCCCCACCATTCCACTGGTACTCTCGCGACTATAAATACGGGTGCCCGCCAGCCAGGCGCAGCACTTCCTCGTCAACCTGCAAACCGAGAACATCATTCCTCCAACATGGACACACACCAAGAGCCCTTCTCTTCGGACGCTCCAGACGCAGACTTCGTCTTTCCACTAAGCTACAGTCCGCCTTCTCATCACTCCGACACATCCGACAACGAGGATGAGTCGATCAACTATTTCCCGGAAACCACACTCCGGGAAGTAGTCTCCACCATCCTAACGCCGGAAAAAGTCAACGCACCGGAGAAAACCAGCGTCGGCACGCAAACTAGCACTGAGGACTGGGCCACAGACTCGGCACCCAGCTCCCCGCTCTCAGACATCGACGTTGGACCTCACTCTCGCTTTCTCGATCTCGGCGACTGGGTTTACCCTCCACCAGCTAGAAAGCCACCACCAGCCCGCCCGGTGGATCGTCTTCCAGATCAACGTCATCTTACCCCTGAATCCGAAGATTACTCCCCGGCCGAGAATCTCCAGGCTGAAGATTCCCCTCAAACCGAAGCTCACTCCCCGGCCGCCGGAGCCAAGGCTGAAGATAACTACGATCTATCAAAAATTCCGCGTTACAATTTGAGACCTCGTCGTTAGCGGCGAAAAGACACAACGCATGTCATCTATTTTATTTACTTATTTATGTTATTACAATTTAAGGTTTTGATATTATGTTCTTTTATGCTGTTTATTTTATATTGATCGTTCTCACGATTTATCGCTATCCTTGGGTAAAATATTGTATCCGGTTCACGATACCCAATTAATCGCATTCTTTTTCATCTTTCTTGTCTCGTGCCACAATCTCCGTGCTCCCGGGGCATGTTGCACGCCGTCTTTCGACGACGCACGTTTCTCGCTCGTCGACCTGTAACACAAAAAAAGAAAGAATGATTAGCCGATACATTGTACGATTTATAATACTCACCTGGTTCCGCGCGCCGCGGCCTTCCCCGACGACGGAACCGCGAGATAAACATATCATATTCTTCGTCTCTTCAAGACGAAGAATTATTCACGCGAATCTCTCGCGTATTCCAAAAACTCCCTCGTCGGCGAAGGCCGAAGCAAACACTCGCGATATCCGCGAGACGTACGGCCGAGCCTCTGTCTCCCGCTATCGCTCTCGGCCAAAGTTCGGCGATCTGTAACAGAAAAACACATTAACAAACATCACACAATATTTATATACATGAATATTATACTTACCTGTTAATAACTCGTATTATTCGCCTGTAAAATACGATTTTAATAAAAAATACTCGAGGCACGAGAACGCGCGGCTGAGGACGCGATCTCATTGGCGCGCCGGTTGTACCGGCGCTCGCTTCCCCCACGCGACGGGCCGCAGCCAATCAGATCGTCGCCCCTTCTTCACGGGTCCGCGTACGCTCTATAAGAAGCGCGCGTTCTCGGAGCTCGAGACGACTTGGATCACCGAAGCAGCTCGAGCAACTTCTCTCTTCTTCGCCTTCACAGCCCTTTTCAGAGCTCCAGCATAGCAACGACTTCGCGGACTCGCCAGGATTCCCACATCGAGGGAATTCGCCAAACTCTTCGCAAATCGGTTCTTTTCAGAACCCATTCGACGTGAATCGCAATTCACCTCGCCTTCATCTCGCATCCGAGGCTCTAGCAGTAACCGTGCTCCCCCGGGAAGCACGCACAGCCGAGACCGAGGACGCGCGGATCCGTGCTCTCGCGACGCAACGCTCGCGTGCTCGCCGAGACGCCCGAGGATCCATCCTCCCACGCCCCGAGAATCGCAGCCGTAACTGTGCTCCTTCGGGAAGCCCATACAGCCCGAGACTCGGGACGTAATCCGAGTTATCCTACGCATTCCTAACCTCTTTTTTTTCCCTAAACTACACGAGATCTCGATGCCGAAACGCGCCGGGCGCAAGCGGCTGCAAAAACACCTCGCCTTTCTCGCGGGTAAATCGGGCGGTATTCGCGGTCTGCAACATCTCCTCGCGCGGGAGGAAAAGGAAAATGCCCGACCCGTGGCAACACCCGGCGGACCCGTGGTAATTTCGGCGGAACCGCTCGACACCGTCGCCGCTCGCGTATCGAAGGAAGCTCTGCCGGAACTCCTACGCGTGCCGCCCACCAAGCCGCTCATCGTTTCGGACATCTTGCTGACGCGACGCGTGGAGATCCGTCAACCGGAACCATACGTTCCTACGCCGATCGCGCAGCCGCGCTTGCCAACGATCCCGTACTCGCCCACGGGACCCCCGGTCGTGCTACGCTATCTCACGGAATCGCGCGTTCCCGCGTTCCCGCAAAACAACAGCGTCCCGCGAGTACTTCGCACGTCACAACCGGACAAGGTTCGCGCTCCCTCGCGTCCGAGCCCGTTAAGACGGATCGACGTCGTCAGTGCGACGGACTTCGAAGCCTACGCCCGCGCACCAATTCGAAAACCTCGCGACCCCCGTCGAAAGGTGGGCATCGTATTTGCCGCGCCTGAGAACTACGCGAAGACCATCGATGGGACCTCTCCCCCCTCGTCGCCGTGAGCGCATCATATAGCTATCAAGCCCGCGCCGCGCGCGTTCGCTCAGCGATCCGCGCGTCATTCGTGTTTAACGCGTTCCGAGCCCGCGTTTGTCGCACGAGCCCCGCACCGTCCAGGTCGCATCTTTCCCCGTTTCATCGATTCGCGATCCCGCGCCGCGCGCGCCCGCTCGCCGATTCAAGCATTCGTGTTCAACGCAGTCCGAGCCCGCGTTTGTCGCACGAGTCCCGCACCGTCCAGGTCGCATCTTCCCCGTTTCATCGATTCGCGATCCCGCGCCGCGCGCGCTCGCTCGTCGATTCGAGCATTCGTGTTTAACGCAGTCCGAGCCCGCGTTTGTCGCACGATTCCCGTTCCGTCAAATCGCGTCTCCCCCGTTTCATTGATTCGCGATCCCGCGCCGTGCGCGCTCGCTCGCCGAGTCGAGCATTCGTGTTTAACGCGTTCCGAGCCCGCGTTTGTCGCACGAGCCCCGCACCGTCCAGGTCGCATCTTTCCCCGTTTCATCGATTCGCGATCCCGCGCCGCGCGCGCCCGCTCGCCGATTCAAGCATTCGTGTTCAACGCAGTCCGAGCCCGCGTTTGTCGCACGAGTCCCGCACCGTCCAGGTCGCATCTTCCCCGTTTCATCGATTCGCGATCCCGCGCCGCGCGCGCTCGCTCGTCGATTCGAGCATTCGTGTTTAACGCAGTCCGAGCCCGCGTTTGTCGCACGATTCCCGTTCCGTCAAATCGCGTCTCCCCCGTTTCATTGATTCGCGATCCCGCGCCGTGCGCGCTCGCTCGCCGAGTCGAGCATTCGTGTTTAACGCAGTCCGAGCCCGCGTTTGTCGCACGAGTCCCGCACCGTCCAGGTCGCATCTTCCCCGTTTCATCGATTCGCGATCCCGCGCCGCGCGCGCTCGCTCGCCGATTCGAGCATTCGTGTTTAACGCAGTCCGAGCCCGCGTTTGTCGCACGATTCCCGTTCCGTCAAATCGCGTCTCCCCCGTTCATTGATTCGCGATCCCGCGCCGTGCGCGCTCGCTCGCCGAGTCGAGCATTCGTGTTTAACGCGTTCCGAGCCCGCGTTTGTCGCACGATCCCCGCACCGTCCAGGTCGCGTCTCGCCTATTTCATTAAACCGCCGATCCCGCGTCGAGCGCGCTCGCTCGCCGATTCGAGCATCGTTCTTACGCGTTCCGAGCCCGCGTTTGTCGCCCGATCCACGCACCGTGCCGGTAGCGTTCGCATATCTCTCCCTAAATCGCCGATCCCGCGCCGTGCGCGTTCGCTCGACGATTCGCGCAGTCTATAACCCTCGAGCCCGCGCCGTGCGCGTTCGCTCGACGATTCGCGCATTCTCGTGTCCCCAATTTAATCGCGTCAACGTATGAATGAAAACCCAGTTGCCCGTGCGTTCCCGTATCGCCGCAAGTAACAACTGTAGTAGGCTCGACGATACAATATAAAACATAGTTAATGCATCATTTAAATACACATATGTATATTAATCTTTACGCGTTGCTACTGAATATGGTCTTTGGGCTTAATAATCATTTCATAAAGAACAGTATTATAACTAAGAACTTAAGTGAAGCGATACTGTATATTGTCTACAATAACATACATATTCACAATATCCATTAAAACAATTGCCAATTCAGTAACACACATGTAGTCTCAGGAAATGATTTCAGGTTCTGTATAAAAGTTTAATATGTCATAAAGCAATAACAAAATTATTTAAACAAAATCCGATCACCGTTTAATATTCCACGAATCATTTAGAAACTTCTTGGTCGTAGAACCTACAAGGCAATTTTTCTCATTAATAACGAGTTTTGAGCTTTTTCTGGAAATATGTCAAATATTCATCAAAACAAAAATGATAATTAAAACTACTCTTATACACGTGTAACGGTAAAACGAGAATAAAATAAGTTATAAACAGTGAGAAATACGAGGCTTCTCTTATAAACAACAATTATTAACAAATTGTTAATAATTATTCAATATTCAAACTTAGAAAAGAGCGATTCAGGTGTTCTTGTTACTACTATTACGTAAATTAGCGCATAATTCCTTAAAAACATAATATTGTTAGCAAATAATAATTGTTAAATGTTAATTAACAATTTATATTTTTACTTACCTCATACGATAGTATTATTAGAACGATAAATATTGTGTATTTGCTATCGCATTGCATGAACAATTAACGGCATACAATGTTATCAACAATTGTTAATACATTTTGGTCGTTATTCAGACAACTTTTACAAGAATAGACGCATTTTTCATGCATTGCGAAACAAATGATATCATGCCACATATTAATGTCGGATACTAGATATTATACATTTATTGTACCGCTAATTGTTATTTAGCGTTACAGTCACGTACGCTGTGCGATAAGAATAAATATCGGGTTGCAAAACGAGCGTGGGACCGGATGAGGCCCAGACGCACCGTCAGCAAAGATAGTAGCGCTCCGTTCTCGGAACGCTTACCGGCGGAGCGCACGTGCAGATCCGCTGACGCTGCGGACCCGCCGTGACATGTTGCGAAGGCACGAGGCCCCACGCTCGGTTCCCCCTCCATCGTTGCGGCAAGCGGGCATCACCCCGCGAGAGTTTCCCCCATCACCGTAAGGGACTCAGGGGAGTCTTGCTGGTTGATGCCGATCAAAACGAAATCAGTTTTTCATCAACTCTCAATTCGAGCACAATAATTAGCTCTCACGGAGACACACTCGCCGCGGTGCTCCATAATTATTTTCAATATTCGTTCATGATCTCAGTGATCTGTGACTTAAATATTTTTCAACTACTAAACGATTAAAAACGCGGACAATACCTGACTGTGATCAGGCGGTGTCTTAAGTACCGTTATAAAATATTGTACCCGTGTAACATCGTTATATTTCATAAATAATCGATAATAACTAATTTTCTGTTTTTGTTTTTGCATTTATATAAATCTTAATAATCATACGACTAGTGACATTTGTGTAGTGCTTATTTTAATCAACTATCAATAAATAGTGTAAGTTCAACTGAACTAAGGCGTTTTCTCATTTACGCATTACCGAACCGTACGTATTTAATCAATTGGAAAAAGAGTAATTTAACGCAAAAACGATTATTTTGCACTTTAACATCAACCCAGCACATCAAGAGACGCGGTAGCGTCTCGACGCCAAGTACAAAAAAAATTTTTTTTTGACGAGTCGACGATACGCTACCGTGTAAGCTTACGCCAAAATGCCGGGAGTGGGTCCCGATTTTTAATAAAAATCGATCGTTCTTCCACAACTACGCGTCGGATCTAATTTCTGACCGAATTTTTCTCAATATATTCGACATCAGCTTTCAAACGCGCCTTGTCACGATTAAATCCGTTTAGCCGATGTCGAGATATCATGATATGAGCTTATCGTTTTTCCAGATTTTTTTCGTTTCAACTGTTACCCGTTACCTGTTACCACCGTGAATTTGTCACTTGTTACCACCGTGAAGTTGTCTCTTGTTACCTCTGTGAAGTTGTTCCTTGTTACCACTGTGAAACGTTCGCACATGGCTAACATTAGGCGCTCACACAGGCAAACAAAATTGTAGCTGCGATTGGCCGACGCACACATGAAGTATCTCCGAGCGACTCACCCGTGTGTCGTCGTCTGCTCGATCACGATCTATCGAGATAATTATTGGCGTCGAGACACTGCCGTGTCTTATGATAACCCTTGTTCGATTGAAAGGTTTTCGCTCAATGTTTATGCGATTACCTGTTTTACACGAATTGTGAATGCCGTCAATAATGTTCTTCTAAGTGAAGAAAATTATGAAAAGAAATCAGTGTGACCATCGAAAATACATCGGTGTGAAGAACACACGGGTTATGTTTGACGGTTGAACGTCCTGGCGAAAAGACTTTTTTCCTGACAGTGCGGCTCATGAGTTTTCGTGAAAACTCTCGCGGTAACGTGAACGACGTGCGTGCCCCCCGTGCTCTTGTGTATGTGCGCGTTTAGTGGTTAACGGAGCCCTTTTATCGAGACGCGACCGCTGCGGAAGAGTCGACGGAGTAAGGACTCCGGACAAGAAAAAATAAATAAAAAACAATCTTAGTTTTATCAGTACAATGTTTTTTTAATTAAGAGAAAAAAAAAATAATTTCATCGGTCGTGTCGATAGAAAACTCCATCGACTTTTTTGCATCGGTCTTGACAAGAAGGACTCTGTCGAGTCTTTCGCATCGGTCTCGACAAGAAGGACTCCGTTCATTCTTTCGCATCGGTCTCGACAAGGACTCCGTTGATTCTTTCGCATTGGTCTCGACAAGGACTCCGTTGATTCTTTCGCATTGGTCTCGACAAGGAGGACTCCGGCTATTCTTTCGTATCGGTCTCGACAAGAAGGACTCCGATGATTCTTTCGCATCGGTCTCGATGGTGTTGTACCCCGAGTACGCCGGTTGTTGTCGCAAGGTGCATTGCGCAACAACCGAGGTATGCGAGCAGCGGGCGAGCCGAGCGCGAATGTAATTACCGAAATCGAGCGCATCGCGGGCGATTGAGCAATCGACGCATCGGTCGATTCTCGATCGCGGATAAGTAGAGCAGCGCGTCAGCAGTTTAAGTAGCGCGGAGCCTCCATATTCCGTGGACGTACGGAATCTGGAGTGACGGAAAATAAACAGTAAACAATGAAAAGCGGAGTTTTAAGAAATAATGTTTTGTCTAATAAATAATGCTGATGCTCTCGCTCGATATATAATGATACGCGAGCGAGCATTCGACAGTCTGGTTTGACTCGAGAAACTGTGCGTCTGGTCCCAGGGATTCGGTATTGGAATCCAAAAGGTAACATAGAGAGTTCCGGGCAAGGGAACGTATTAAGTGGCACTGGCGGGTGAGGGTCGGACCTGGATCCCGAGTGCGGTATTAAGTCTTAAAGTTGACTTGAGAAGTAACTTTGTAAAGTTGTGTGTGTAAGAGGCAAATTGTAAAGTGAAATCGTTTATTACACTGTTTTCTATTTCGTCAATAAATTGTTATTGTGCCTACGAGTTGTAGTCCTCACTGGGGTTCTAACCCCTTACTGGTAACATCCCAAAATCTTCGGAGATAATATCTCACCCGCCGAGCACGGACTGATCACCCGGGCTCCGGCGGTACAACAATGGAGACTCGCCGGAGTCCTTCTTGTCGAGACACGACCGATGCGAAAGACTCGCCGGAGTCCTTCTTGTCGAGAAACGACCGATGCGAAAGAATAGCCGGAGTCCTTCTTGTCGAGACACGACCGATGCGAAAGACTCGCCGGAGTCCTTCTTGTCGAGACACGACCGATGCGAAAGACTCACCGGAGTCCTTCTTGTCGAGACGCGACCGATGCGAAAGACTCGCTAGAGTCCTTCTTCTCGGGACCGATGCGAAAGAATCAACGGAGTTCTTCTTGTCGAGACCGATGCGAAATAATCGACGAAGTCGTTCTTGTCGAGACCGATGGGAAAGAATCAACCAAGTCCTTCTTGTCGAGACCGATGCGAAAGAGACGATGGAGTTTTCTATCGACACGACTGATGAAATTATTACTTTCATTTTGTAATTAAAAATGTTTATACTCTGTTGTTCGGTCTCCCTATCGAGTGCAAATACAATTTAATAAATACAATAATAATGACTGAAAACAGAATATAAAAAAAAAAAAATCATTAGCCAAGTTCCACAGATATTTTATTTATAAATATGCAATGTTAATTGTTGAAAAAA
Organism: Ischnus inquisitorius; assembly: GCA_963924025.1. Taxonomy (NCBI): domain Eukaryota; kingdom Metazoa; phylum Arthropoda; class Insecta; order Hymenoptera; family Ichneumonidae; genus Ischnus; species Ischnus inquisitorius. The sequence continues at coordinate 14,865,327 of OZ001247.1, forward strand.
AAGCGTAATAACTGAAAAATTAAATAAATTAAATACATACTTGGCACGTTCTTGCTTTTATGCATTACATAACGTTTATTTGAATTCAAGGAACGTGCCAAGTATTTATTTAATTAATTTAATTTTTCAGTTATTACGCTTTTTTTTCAACAATTAACCTTGCATATTTATAAATAAAATATCTGTGGAACTTGGCTAATGATTTTTTTTTTTTTATATTCTGTTTTTAAGGGAATTAGTTTGGAATAATCTATAGATGTGCTATTTTTGTACTTGGCGTACAGTTTTTACTTTTTTGAAAAAAAACGTTTTTTTGTAGATACATCATACACCACTTTGTACCTTCAACCGTTATTCATTAGAGCTGTCAGACTTATGAGTCGCCGCCTGCTCGTGAATAAATCCTTTAACCTTTGCTTATTCGAGCTGTTAGACTTACGAGTCGCTGCCTGCTCGTGAGTGAGTCCTCAAACCCTTATTCATCAGAGCTGATAGACTTACGAGTCGGTGCCTGCTCGTGAATAAATCCGATAATATGTATAACTTGTGCAACTGCAAACTTGTCGTAATAATTGACTTTAATTTCTTCATTTATAATGGGTCGTAGACGCGCTGGCAAAAGATTTGCTATCCGTAAAGCCATTGCTGTGGCAGCCGGTAATTCGAAACGCGGTCGACCTTCAAAAGGACCTTTGCAGTCTGAATTGAAAATTCTCAACGTTTATTCCTTGTGCGAATATTGGTGGAATAATACTAAAATTCCTATTCCTAAGGAGGGACGTCAATTACCTAAAATAGTGTCTATCGAACGTATCACTCATCGAATTTACGTGGTCAGTGGAAATCCTCCGACTGTACGACTCTTCGGCCGTGCATTCCAATCAGCGGATTCCAAACGTGCTGGATCAATAACCGAGGGCGACCGAATCTCCGGGGTTTCTATTGTTCCAGTGTCTCCAGACGTCGTGGTCACCGATTGACATCATACCCGCTACGCCCGTAGCTCGCTACCTGCAAGAACATCTAATAAGGTAAGAATCCATATTCTAAAATAAAATTATATTGAAAATACCTCGCACATATCCAGTTTTGCTCAAATCCCTGACCGGCACATTCCGGTCTAAATACAGAGCAATCATATATATATTATTCCTTTTTGTCGCGATATCATCAAGAAATATATTTATACAACGATACATTTGGCCAATCGTTGATTGCCATCAAATTTGCATCGACGAAATAAGCCGCGACGTAACAGAGGTTGAAGCTAAAGGTGATTTTTTCGATTTGTACTTTGATGTTTTTTCTACGGGATTTTGATCTGGAATTGCTACGGTTTCGATCGGAGGATCTATGACCGTTCTCGAAGTTTCGGAATCCGAAATTACTATGATTCCAGGTCGTGTTTTTTCCGATGTTCTTTCTGCAATTCTTGTGCTGCGTCTAGTTGGTTCGCAATGTACCTTCGGTTTCCTGGTACGTTTAACGATTTTTTGTGAAGTGTTTTTTGTTAAAGATCTGAATGTTGGAGTCACTTCGTCGTTTTAGTTGCTCTTCCTGCTATCTCCTATGTTTGCGGTTGAGCAACCTCGCGAAAATCCGATGTTGATGGCTGAGGACTTTGTTGTAGATCCTGTTGAGAGCGTGAAGGTGATCTGAACATTGGTTCCGGTGGCGGTTCACCATCGTTCTCGTTGTCGGTTGAGTTTTGAATGCTCATCGGCAACGGTTCAGCTTCGCGTTCCATCGGAGTTTCGTCGTTCGGTTCCATTTCAATTATCGATTCGTTTTCCGTCATTTGTTCCATTTCGTTATCTTTTTCATCGAGATCGATGTGCCTTTTCGGGCTACCATTTTTATGTTGCCTGCTTGGGCTGTTTTCCTTATGTTGCCGACTTGGGCTATTTTCCTTGTGTTGCTTACTTGGGCTATCGCTAGCTTTGTGTCGCATACTTTTTTTTTTTGACATCGGCTGCGTCGGCCATTAGCCTCATTTCATTCATCTACATTCTTCGTTTCTTATAATTTACTATATATTTCCGATATACACAAGTATCATAAAATCTTTAACTCCTACTATCCGTGTTTAACTAATTTGTACCTATTCACTTATGTTCGCATACTTTCATGTCTCATTAGCTTTAGGTCTCGAGGCTGATGTCTTTCTTTAGCGACTCTATATCTTCTCGTAAATCTTTACCCTCCGGCAGAATTCTATTGTCGTTCTTATTGCTGCTGGGCTCTCACGTAAAATTTCTCCAATATTTCCTGTCATCCGTAATTCTCGCCTTATTTGCCTGTACTTGCAGCATGCGGTAAGTATGTGTTCAACGTCCATGCGTTTCTCACAATCTTCACATATTGGTTCCGGTTCTTTCGTTAGTAAATGTTCGCACGTCAGTCTTGTGTGTCCTATTCTTAATCGGCTTGTATCTACGGAGTCTCGTCTTTTAATATCAATTGGCATGTTCCATTCACCGATTTTTGCTTTTACTTTTTTAAGCTTTGATGTTGTCTGTTCCCACTGTGCTTAGCAGATATTATTCATTTTCCGTCGAACGTTGCTTTTGATGTCATTTGGTCGAATAATATTTTCATAATTTTCACCACTATCTGATGCTTCTTTAGCCGCCTTGTCTGCCTTTTCGTTCCCGACAATTCCAACGTGCCCCGGAACCCACATGAAGATCACATGCTTATTTATTTCGTGGAGTCTTCCTCTTTGCGCTAAAATTGCCTGAATGAGCGGGTCCGGTGTAAATATGTCTGCAAGGCTTAAAATCGAGCTATGTGAGTCAGTACATATAGCGTACTGTTGTTCGTTACGATTTTCGCATTGTAATAGTGCTTTGTAGATGGCAAACATTTCTGCAGTATAAATGCTTTCTGATGGAGGCAATGCCCATCGATGGGTTTCACTATTGAATATTACAGCAGCGCCCACCTTATCATCGCTCTTTGACGCATCGGTGTAAATGTGAAGAACATTCGGATAATCTTCAAGTATGGCACGAAATTGTGTTTTATATTCGTGACATGTAGTGCGGTCTTTAGGGTGTTCTGCAAGTCTCAATCCACACAAGGCATTGGTACTAGCCAAGGTGGGTACTCACAAAAGCCTTTCTTGAGGGATTTGTCCATTGTCATGTTAGCATCGCGTAATAGAAGTTGGATACGATTCTTCAGTGATGGCGTAGGATTGGTTCTGGCATCTGGCAAAATTGGATCGTCGAAGCACACGGTGTGATTAATGTGTTTAGGTTGTGTCCATACGTTAATAGCGTAGTTTAGGGTCAAATACATTCTTCTTATATCCAATAGTTCTATGCCTGCTTCGCATTGTAAACTAGCCGTCGGACTGGTACGGTATGCGCCTGTCGCATATCGTATTGCAGCATTTTGTATCGGGTTTAATTTCGCTAGCATTGTTTTCCTCGCCGATGCGTATACCGTACATCCGTAATCAATTTTTGATCTGATGAGTGCCTTGTAGACTCGCAATAGTGTATCTCGGTGTGAGCCCCAATTTGATTTTTATAAGCATTACATTCATTACATTCAAAGCATTCTTGCATTTAGTGATCAGATTCTCGATGTGATTTTTTCACGTTAATTTGCGGTCGAAGATGACACCAAGAAATCGGACGGATTCCACAACATCTATCGCTTGATCGCCAATGCGCAGTCTGGGTTTGGTAATAACATTTCGTAATCTGCAGAAGTCGACGCCTTTCGTTTTGCTAGGCGAGAAACGGAAGCCAGATGTCTTTGCGATATCGATAATCTTTTCAGTTGCATTCTGCAGTCTTGGTCGTATTAATGAAATATATTTTCCCGTCGCATATATAACGAGATCATCGACATACAAGCATCGCCCAATATCTGGGCTCAATTGTGCGGTTATATCGTTCGCCGCGATTATAAATAGGGTTACGCTGATCGTTGACCCTTGAGGGACGCCGTTTTCTAATAAATGCACTGATGAATAATTATCGTCTACCCTTACCCGGAACCGCCTATCTTTCATAAAACTCTGTATAAAACAGGGAAGTCTTTCCTCGCAAGCCCCACTTATGAAGTTTTTCCAGAATCCCATGCCTCCAGATCATATCGTAAGCTTTTTTTAAAACGAAGAATATCGCTACTAGGCGTTCTTTAGACACAAACGCTTGTTGGATGGCAATTTCGAGATTGGCCATATGATCTGTCGTAGAGCGAAATCGTCGAAAGCCGCTTTGGTCTCGTGAGAGTAGTTCGTGTCTTTCTAACCACCATATCAATCGATTATTAATCATCTTTTCGAGTAATTTGCACATGCAGCAAGTAAGAGAAATCGGGCGATAATTCGTAGGTTTTTCTTTTTGCTTGCCATCTTTTAATATAGGTATTATTGTAGCTTCGCGCCATTGATCTGGGTATTGACCAAATTTCCAAATATTATTAAAAGCCTGGAGAAGTTCGAATTTCGTTAATTGAGGCAGATTTTCAATCATTATAGTTAAAATATTATCGGGACCGGGGGTGGTTCTTCTCGAAGTTTTAATTGCGTACTCCAGCTCGCCGATCGTAAGTGGTGTAATGTAGGACATATCGATATTCGTGTCAAAGTCCAGGGGTTTTTTCAATTCAGATTTCCTACTTTGGAACTCGTCGTCGTAGTTACTGCTCTGACTGGTTGCTTCGAAAGAGTTTGCCAGGGTTTCAGCTATGTCTTGCGGGTTATCAAGGATCTGTCCAGTTTGTGTTCTAATGGGCCCAATTTCACTACGCCGGTTTCCGGCGATAGCATGTACTTTTTGCCATACCCGCTTAATAGGTGTTGATGGGGTGATCAACGAAACATATCCTTACCACGATTTCGTTTTTGCGGTTCTGATAACTCGTTTCGATTCAGCTCGGAGCTTTTTAAAATTGATCATATTTTCGATTGTTGGTCTTTTTTTGAATTCGTTGAGAGCACGTTTCTTCGCATTTACAACCTTAGCCGTTTCGCGAGTCCACCATGGAAGCGTTTTTGGTTTCAGTCGGCCTGATGATCGAGGGATTGATATGGTAACTGCACGCGTAATAGCTCCCGATATAATTCTCACTGCCTCGGTAGTGTCTTCGGGTATTTCATCGGGTATTATTATGGACTCTCTGGATAGTATCCAATCGGCACATGTAGTAGTAGTAGTAGTATTTATTTTGCTTATGACAGTGTCATTACAAAAGGAGTTCTCGTCTTTGACGCGAGCAGTAATCATTCATGTACATAATCATCTTAATCTACGCGTATTTATATACTATTTATTATACATTTATTATACAACAGCTAACGGTGACTTATTCGTTTCGCAAGAAAGACCTGATTTTTAGTGCGTTAATGACATAATAATACAGATCGTTCAGTTGGCCGACATCTGAGATTTCCAGAAGGCAGCATATCTTTACATAGTCGTTCGGTGAGTCAACTATCAAGTGTTTTTGAAGGAAATGATTTCTCGGCGCCTTATATTGAGGGCAGCGCGGTAAAAAATGCTCCAAATTTTCTTGTTCATGTAAATTACAGATGTTACAATTTTCTGTTCTATCTATAAAATATGCTACTCCTCTATGGGTAAATTTTAATCGTGTTTTATTACTGAGTCTCAGCTGACAAATGATTCGCATTTTAGTTATGGAGCATCTCCACTTCAGGTACTCCTCGCAGCCGTCTAAAATACTGATATTTCTGTACCGAGGATTATAGGCTGTGCTGACGACTCTATCTATATTTCTGCTAAGGCAGTCATTGCAGTGTTTGGCTATCAGATTATCTCTTTCAGCTATTATCCTTGCGGGGTTCTGTAGGTTCTCGACCAACACTCTATCTTTTCCAAGGCTTGATAGCCATATCTTTAGTTGAGTAGCCCAATTTCGTTCGCAGCCTAGTTTTTTAGATCGGTCCAACTCTAGTAACTTTACGAAGCATAATTTTGGCAGTCTGTTGTCTTCCATTTTTAGTAGCTTAATCCACCAAGAGATTGTTCTTTCAAGTATATTTTTGCTAATATGAATAACTCCGAATTCTTGGCGTATGAAATGGTTCGGTGTGTTTTTTGGCAGATGATAAAGTGTTTTGAAAAAATTCGTTTGGACCGTTTCTACCGTGTCTAGATAACGCAACGCCCAGATCTCTGAGCAATACAACAGCGTTGCTTTAACAGTAGAGTTTAATAAAGTAATTTTGGTATCGAGCGCATCGCTTTTGCAGTTCAAGAGGACGGAGCGCACCTTTGCCATCGCCGTTGCACCTTTATGCACAAAGAAGTCACCGGTTTGTTTGAAAATTCCCGAAGACGAGACTAAAACACCGAGATATACATTCGAGTTTACGAATTCTAAAGGTTCTCCCTTCCACACTAGCGGTAGGAACATTTTATTTTTTCCCGCTTTCCTAAATGGCAAGACTTTTGTTTTTGAAGGATTAAGTTCTGGCTCGTTTATATCGCAATATTCTCTTAAGATGTCTAGTTTTCTCCGAGCATCATGCCATGAGTTACATAGTAGAACAATATCATCTGCAAACACGAGCATTTTAATGTCTTTATGAGCTGATATTGGTAACCCATATGTTCCTCTCTCTTCAAAGAAACTGACGATATCGGAAATAAAAAGAATGAAGAGTAGCGGACTAAGGCTGTCTCCTTGCAGCACCCCTTGGGTAGTCTGTATAGGTTCAGATTCGTCAGCGCCTGATTTAATAATAAAGTTCGCGTTCTCGTAGAAATTACTAAGAATGTTAAGCAGTTTTCGGCTTACCCCCAAGCTGTACAGTTTTTGCCATAGCTTAACGTGATTCACGGAGTCGAACGCCCGTTTAAAATCGACAAAGATAGCAAATATGCATTTCCGCTCATCTTCAATGAGCAGTGCATCCAAGACTCCATGAGTCTCTCGAACCGAATTGACTGTCCCGATAAGAGTCTTTATTTGCGCTTCAATGAGGAATGGACGTGTTTTCGCAAAATTCCCGGATTTGGGTTCGATGATCAAGAAACGAGGCGCTTGTACTTCCGTCGATTGCGTAATGAAGTCGGATGCGCTGTTGGCAACTTTTCGGTATTTTCTATCTGAGTGTCTTGTTCCAGAAAATTCGTAACCTTCGTTATTCGAATGATTACGATGGTGTTTTTCATTGCTGTCGTGGAATGACGTCGTCTCGAGGCCCGCTTTCTCACCTCTGACAGACGCCGGTATTGGGCTTCCGAATCCCTGCACCGTAATCGTTTTTTCTTTTCTCCCTGCCATCCATATTTGTTAAGGAGGTTCACTCGGCTTGCGGAAAATTCACCGAAAACACAATTGACCGAAAGAACAATTGACCAAAAATACAATTGACCGAAAGTACAATTGACCGAAAATACAATTGACCGAAAGTACAATTGACCGAAAATACAATTGACCGAAAATGCAATTGACCGAAAATACAATTGACCGAAAACTTTTGACCGAAAACATTTGACCGAAAGTACAATTGACCGAAAGGACAATTGACCGAAAATACAATTGACCGAAAGTACAATTGACCGAAAATACAATTGACCGAAATTACAATTGACCGAAAATACAATTGACCGAAAGTGCAATTGACCGAAAATACGAGTGCTAAAAATCAAAAGGTGTAAAAATTCGTCCGCGTGAGCTCGCGGCATCCGCCGCTCGCGCCTGGTGGTACTAACACCTCGAGGTGTGTGTGGAAATAGTGTTTTTTGGTCATTTATCTTAGGTAAAGTCGTATTTGTAAGATCTTCTGAATAGGCAAATTGCATTTTCGGTCAATTGTACTTTCGGTCAATTGCACTTTCGGTCAATTGTATTTTCGGTCAATTGTAATTTCGGTCAATTGTATTTTCGGTCAATTGTACTTTCGGTCAATTGTCCTTTCGGTCAATTGTACTTTCGGTCAATTGTACTTTCGGTCAAATGTTTTCGGTCAAAAGTTTTCGGTCAATTTTCCGCAGGCGGATTCACTCCCCTGCTGTTGGTCCGCGGGAGGCGTTTCAATATATGACCCTCCTACCCTCTATATCTAGAGGGCGTTCCTCTATCTGCCACCTGGGGACGCGCCACGTAGGGGTTACAGCCTCCCCCCGTGGGTCGCATACTTTGGCTGTCCTTATGTTGCCTACTTGGGCTGTCGCTAGCTTTATGTTGCCTATTTTGGCGATTGCATGCTTTATGTTGCCTGCTTGGACGGTCGTAAGCTTTTTCGTCCTCCTCTAGCTCCGTCGAGCTATCTTCTTCTACCGTGGGCATCGTCCCGGCGTGCGCGCTTTCCCAGAGGTGATGCCTGAGAGAACGTATAACATCGTCTCATCTACCTATTATTTCTACATTATTTACATGTTTTACAGTCGTTTCGACTTGCGAAGTTCGTCTTTTGGCGCGCTTAACTTTGGCCTCCCGTCGCGCTGTTTCGAGAGGTGGAGTTCGGGTTTTTTTTCGAAATATTGAGAAGCGCTTGCTCGATAGTCGCGAGACTGAGATCGTTATTTTGCGCGTTATGATTATCTCCGTCTCTCGAGTTATCATGATTATCCCGATTTTGAGAGTGATTGCGTGAATCGTTTCCGTCTCTCGGATTTTGTGAATCGCTTCCATTATTGCGACCTTGAGAGTTTTTACGATTACTTCTACCGTGCCCATTATTTCGATTGTTCGATCGATTTCGTCCTCGCGAGTTTCCGTTTTCGGACTGTTGGTTTCTCCGGCGATTTTCGACGTAATCGCGAGCGCGTTTTACGTGATTACATTCCGATGTTTTATGAGTGCAGTTTCTACCGTGTACTTCGCAGAATTTTAACTCGGGATTGTCGATGATGTCGACGATCTCGTCAGATACTGTTGCGAATCTAACTTTAGCTTGCGGCTGTATTTCGACTCTCTTTGCTTGATGGACTTCCTGCCTGCGGAGCAGTTCCATCTCGCCCGATTATGCTGCTGCGATAGCTTCGTTGACCGATTGCCATGTTTTGTGCATAAGTAAATTACCTATCTGGTCAAAAAGTCCGCGGATATACGATTTTATTACCGTTTTGTTTACTTCGTTTAGTCGATTCACTAAATACTGAGCTTGAGCGGGGGTCTTGTAGACCTCGGCTAAACGCTCGTTAATGCGTTTCGAATGCGAGTCGAATGTCGAGTATGCAGTTGCGGTTGTTTTGGATAGCATTTTTGCATGGGCTATAAGCACTCCTGGGTTGATTTTCGCCCGTCTTATCATCAGTGTTGTATCGTGAATGATTATCTTGTGCGTGCAATCTTTTTCTGGTGATTCCATTAGACAAAAATCGTCTTTTGAGCGCACGAGACGCAGTCGTACTTCCACACCGTTTAGCAAAAATTTGTCTTGATTGAATACATCACAATGGAGATGACCAATCATATCCAGGGTCCGTGCTCCTTTGATATAACTCGCTCTAGCGTCTTGGCCATTGTTGCTCGGGCTCGCGCCAGGCAATAACTCGAAACCACCCGGTGTATCGGCATACCACAAAGCCGTAGTGAGATGCGATGCTTTTGCCGCAGGGCCATAGTTCAATAATGTTTCAATGTACGCACGATATGCGGTATTGGGCGGTGCTCCTCGCACCGCCCAATACCGCATTCCTCGCCTCGCGAGGTATTCCTCGCCGTGGCCGGGTATTACAAATTCGATGGGACCGTCGTCCGTCAATGAAGAGACAGGCTTGTAGTGAACCCATTGCGATGCCTCTATAGACGTCTGCGTTGGTGGTATTGTGAATAAGTCGAGCTCCGACTTCATACACTCGCACGAGTGTTAATGTAGAAACGACATATCTAGGCACTACCGAAAATACCAACGCGGCGTCTCTTATTATTATTTTTTCGAGTCTTAGTCACTTTTCCCCGTGTCGTCCTTCTCTTCTTTCTTCGTGATGTTGCACTTGCAGTGGTTCTTTTCTTTCCCTGCTGCTTCTTCTTCTTATTCTTCGTGACGACAGATCTCTTTCTCTTGGAGGTGCGACGAGTTGCGCGACCAATCAACGACTGCATCGTTCTCGAGGCGATCGCCTTATTATAGCCAGAGCCGTTCATAAGTAGTGCAATTTTCCCGTCGGCTTTTCGTTTCAAATTTTCTCCGGATTCTCTGGCACGTCGCTTTAGTGACTCCTTGAAGGGTATATTGTTCCCGCTTACATCTTCAATGACATGCAAGCCAGTGCGCAAAGCCTCGCGTCCTATGGCTTTAGCGCCTGTCGTGAGGAGCGGTAGTACACTCCTGAAGAGTCCGCCGAAAAAGCGGCCAATCCCGTGGCCTCTTTGATAAGGTGCACCCACGAAAACATTGCTCATACGTCCACCGCCACCGGTTTGATTCTCGTAATATGCCGCGTAGTGGCTCGCCATTTTGTCTAAGAGAGCCGTTTGAAGTGAAGCGTCAGCGTTAACGTCCCGTACTTAGATGTGATTGGCCGTCCCAGCTTGTCTCTTATATCTATCTCTATCGTACGAAAGCAATTATTGAGCAACGGTATGTAATTTGCCGGTGAAAAATATTTCACTTGTGTCGAGCCAAACGTGTATTTGACAGTATTCAGATTTACTATACGCAATAGAGCGGCCTGTGTGTCGCCGACTGTGTAGGGTACGCACAAATCCGTATAGACAAAGAGTTCTTCGAGGAGAGCACGAGCTAGGCAAGCAGGCATCTGACCTTCGCGTTGCATTCCGCGCGTGAAGCTCACGTACGAGTTCCCGTCGCTTTCCCAATCTTTACCCGCCGTTAAGTTGAAACCAAACACGTCGCGTAGCTTGTCGTTCATTTGCAGAAAATTCAGTGATTCTGCAATTTCTTTTCCGCACTTTTTACCCTCAATTGCCACGTAGCCGCTTGCGTTTTTCGCATTCACTATGCGTATACCGGCCTCGCTCATTCCTTATAGACTATTTATACTTTTCATTAAATCCTCATGATTGTTATATACGCCGTACGGTATATGACTGATTTTCCTTTCTTCTCTGCCGCACTGCGTCCACTGAGCCTCGGTCTCGTCACGCTGGATATGTATCATCGTACAGGGTATGTGGATTTCGGTTAAACCCACGACCCAATGGCCATTAAGGGTAATTTCACGGGAAAGATGCGTAGTGAAATTTGTCGTAGTGTTGTTCGGAAAATATTTCATACTACTATTACTCGGCAGCACGAGAAAAAAATTTTCGTCGTGGTACATGCTGACCAGGTGTATACACTACACTAGTCGTCAAGGATGTGGGCGTTAGACGCAGGTATCCACGAATTGAATTTCCAAGGGTAACCGACCCAGCTTACAAAGAGCTGTTTCGAAGCCCCGCGTCCCTTTGTCCGTATTACACGGTCGATTTTGAATTCTTTATTTGCCGCAACACGTTTCTCGTGTACAGGTGTGATTTCTTGCGTATAAAAAAATCCGTCGATTAATTCACCCTCAAGATCGCTTAACTCGTAAACACGGATACCTTGACGAACCGTAACTCTTGTGATTCGGAAAATTTCTTCGCTCCAATTCCTCTCGTAACCCTTCTCGAAGGTGCCTTTTGTTCGACTAATCCTGACATAATCGCCGCACTTGTATTTAACGCCTGTGAAACGCCTCCTTTTGCGTTGTCTCAACGCGGCGCTGGTCATATTTTCGTACGCTACATCGGCATTGTGTAAAGTCACAGCGGCCGGCTGCATCTTAATTGACGAGTGTTTGGCATGATTGTAGGCGTAGACGAGTTGCTGTAGAATGTCGATGTAACGATGAGTATTTCGGTGTGTGAAGTAGCGCCACATTCGCTCTTTCAACGTACGATTGAAGCGTTCGACAACCGCTGCTTTTATATCAGGGTTACGTGTGACTCTAAACGCTATATCGTTCTCCTTGAGAAAGGCTTGCAACTCTTTTCCGACAAATTCCTTGCCTTTGTCAGTCTGTAGGCAGACGGGTGAGCGGCCGGTGCTTCGCTCAAAAATACGTTTAAAGGCTTGCGTGACAGCATGAACTGTTTTGTCTTGTAACGGCTCGACCCATGCATATTTGCTCAACACATCGATGACTGTAAGCAAGTAGCAGGTATTATCGTTGTAACTCTTTAACGAGCGTAAATCGACAAGATCAGCCTCCCAAACATCGTCTATGTTGTCAACGTTGTAGCGAAGTCTTGGGAAACGTCGCTTGACGGGCTTGTGAATGGTGTATGCATCCTGTTGGGTCAGTCAGTCATAAACATCGGCTACTTTTTTTTTTTTTTTAATTCGGCAAGCCGTCTTGCACCGGCGTACCCAGCCGGGTGCGAAGGGTCATAATACACTTTGTCGTATGGTATCTCTCTTTCTCTCTCTCTCTCCCTCTCTGTCTTTGACGGCCACGTTAGAACAGACAGGGCTGTAAAGGCCATTCATAGTTTTAGCCAATGCGCATACCCTCGAGGTGTTTCAGCGGCGGCGGCGTCTGAAGCCCGGGTCGCTGCGATTTCACCAGTGCTCGCACGGTTTGCAGGCAGACCGTCCTTCTTCTTCCTATTCCCAGCCTTGACGTTGTCTGTGTGTCTCGGCGAATAGTCGCCGTTTAACCCTCGCCGATCGTTGAAGGCTTCTTCACGGCTACTGTTGGCCCTGAAGCGGTCCGCACTTTTACCAGCAGGTCGTTTTCCTTTCGCCGCTGCAACGGTATCTTCTTCTTCTTCTTCTTCTTCACCGGTGATGGAATCGTCGGTTTCGTCGTTACCCTCGTGAAGATTATTTTGCGTGCGCTTGCTCCCAAATCTCGTCTCTCCTAGTGCCCACAGCGGTGTGTTCCCGATAAATTCACGCGGCACAGAGGTTTCTTGTAGACTTTGAATAAACTCACGTCGTCCCACGGCTTTAAATTCTTTTCTCGATCTTGCCGCATCGTTAATAAGATCGACAATATTCGAATTGGGTACGAGCTTGCCGTCTATAGTGACGCGGCCGTCTCGGTCCCATCTGATGCGTTGTACTGCTGCCGGTGAATTGCGAAGATAAGACACGAGAGCTTTAGCTTTATGTCGATACGTTTGCGGAACACTGTCGATGATTACCGTATCATTCAAAGTTTCGTTTCCCTGTGGCGTTTGCTGCTCGTGCGGCATGGCAGAGTTCGCTCCAGGTAACGTTGAATCTAATGGACCCTTTCGCGCTTCGAGGAAAAATAAATACCTCTGCAGTACCTGTAGATATTGCTTCCACTTTTCCGAGTCATCGCGATACTTTTTCGAGTGTAAAATTTACGAAAGTTCTTCGTCAAGTCTCGACAGAGGGTCGCCCGGTGTCTGTACACTCGGTGGACCGGTAGACGGCTCGCGAGTTCCACCGCCGGTCATCGGCTCTTTCTATAACCCAGCCTTTTCCGCCGGCACTAAAATCATTTTCTTCGCGTGCTCCATTGTAGCTCGAAAGTTTGAATTAAGAGTCAGCACTACCGCCACCGTTGCCGCCAAACAGCCTACTGACTAAACTCGTGATGATCGGTGCCAATAAAAGCGGCAGAAACGCTCCACAGCCTTTTTGCATAATGAGCCGTTTTTTCGCTCTCCAGTTGAATTTCCGACGTTTACGCGCAGCACTACTGACTTTACTCTTACCGCCGCCGCCGCCGCTCTGTCTTGCTACCGGCCATGGCGCTAGTTGTTGTAACACCTTTTTATATTTTTTTAGACGATTTTTCACGCCGTTTTTGAGCGTTACGACACCGTGTAAAACGTTGAGAGCGCATTCACAGATACACTTGACGAGCGATTCGTCGGCCGTGCGTAGGAGTGCTCTTTGCTGCTCTTTACTAGCATGGCAAAGAGCATTCAGAAAAGCGGCGTGCCGTTTACCGATCGGCGATCGCGCAGAACACGGCGCTCTGTTCTTCTTCTTCTTCTTTATCGTCATGTTCAAACTCCTCGCCGAGATGTTCGCGTAACCACCGCTCGCGCGCTACTGTTGTCGCTGCTTTTCCGACATTCGCCTAAATACACCGAATCAATTCAATTGACGAAATCCTCGCTTATTTTTGGGTATATACACGTGCATTTGCGTATCATCAGGGAATATATTGGTACGGCATCGGCACATATCAGGCGTGGATTGCTTGAGATCCAGCAGTAGATAGCCATGCGGCTGCGCAGTCGCATCGTGATAGGCCTCCGTTAAGAATCGTGGATCCTCGGGATAAACTTGCCTCGCGAGATATTGAATTTGTGCCCGATCTCGTGGATTTTTGAAAATAACAATATAATTCGCATTTAACGAGATGTCGCGTTGTCCGTGTCCTTGATGAAAGATATTTTGTGTTAAAAAAATATCACTAATATTTTTATGATGACTGCCTTTTGTAAAGAGATCGACTATCGTATTGTTTGACGATTCTCTCATCAAATCGTCGATAATTACCAACTTCTTACAATCGTTGTCGTTGGAATAATCCTCCGGTTGTGGCAGCCCTTCGTGAAATTCAATCTTCGTATTTGCCATTGAGGAATTCTTAAAGAGAGCTGCAGTATCGGCGTCGAGATTGTCCCCATAATAAAATAAAATACGACCAAATATCGCATCGCTCATGGCCGCGAGATGGCGTAAGAATCTTCGCACAAAAACTGTTTTACCACAGCCTGTTGGACCGCAAATTAACGAAGTCCATGGATGTTTCCAGCGCACATCCATTTTACAAACTATTTTTTTTTTTTTTTGCTGCCTCGTACAAATTCACACTGCAACACTTCTTACGAGTGCACTCGTTTCTACGCGGCGATAAGCTTGACGCGGACGGCGGCGGCGGCGGCGGCGACGGCGCGGAGGACACACGTCGCGAGAAGCTTGTTCGACGTGTGCGCGGCGGTGGTTCAGCTAACACAGGCCCGTTCGCCCGCAGCATCAGCTTATGAGCGGGCGAGCGAGCGTTCCCATCAGCTTTTATTCCGCGGTCACATGTGCTCTCGAAGCTGAACGGGACATGTGGCGCCGCCTAGCTTATAGCAAGGAAAATTCTCGATGAGAAAAATGATTTTTTCTATATTTTTTTTTATTTCGAAGTATCAATCATGTTTATGGTATTTACAAAAATAAATCAAATTTTGTGCAATGTGTATTTCCATTATTATTAATAAAAACGCGCACATTTAAAAATACTTAATCGCACGTTTTTTCATTTATTTTAACTATTTATAATAATCACGTTTTCTCAGCAATTAACGCAATTTTCTTTGTACAGATTTTTTAACTTATGACCAGCGAAAAACTACAGCCTATTGTTAATATTTACATGTTCTTACAAATATATAGATACAAATATACATACATATTACCGTCGGTTGTGCTATCAGACTTATTTCTAATACGTACAAATAACTTATAATAGTTATATTATCTAAAGGAACAGACGATGACTACGAGAATGACGACTACAATGTTGACAACGACGACGACGAATTTCGCGTATTTACCGAGGGCCTAATTTTTAAAACCAAACGGAAGCGACAGTTTGTGTGTGACATGGCGCCGTTTATGGCAAACGACTCGGCACGTTTTCGACATTTCTCGCGTTACAACTTCGTGTAGAGCCGTTCGCTGAATTGTCGAATAATTCAGTCGAATTGACTCTGCATTCCGTCGCGGTAAATCAGCTTCAATCATTTCCCTAATCGACGCGAAATTGATTTTTTTCGAATTCTGATAATTCAGGCTTAAACCCTTCACCTTGCACTCTGTTTTCGTAATCGTTTCGGGGTCGCTGGTCATGTCACCGAGGAAGTTACCGAGCGGCGGTACCCATTCACCCGGTTGACCTGTACTGACATAAAACATCGAGTCCGTGTCGTAGTACAAAACGCGCCTCCCTAACCTCTCGAGGTAGCTATACAATTTCAAGCGTGCTTGAGCCGTTGTGTATGCCGCGATGACGACACTCGTTTGCGACGAAGGTACGACGGCCTCGTCTATCGATACCCAATTAGCGTATAGCACATCGTCGTTTACCGGTAGTAGGCGTTTCACCTCTTTATCGTTGTCCCCTAAAAGCAGCAATAGTTGTTCGCGATTACTGACCACTGACGTTTGCGATAAATTATCCCGTTGCCCGAAGTTACCCCAAAACGAATTGAGGCAAAGTTTCGCGACCGACCGTAGACCCGAATTCTTTTCAATCTTTTGAGCCGTTAATTGGATACCTTCAGCGCGCTCGTAGTCTTCGATATACTTTGCCTTCGAGGCGTCATCGATGCATTCCGCGGGCCAGCCGCTAGCCTCTTGCTTAATCTTTAAAAAGGTATTGATATAATCGACAAAGAGACCACCAGTGTGCGTTTCCGGATCGTATTGGGTCATCTCGTAC
Source organism: Ischnus inquisitorius (assembly GCA_963924025.1). Classification (NCBI taxonomy): domain Eukaryota; kingdom Metazoa; phylum Arthropoda; class Insecta; order Hymenoptera; family Ichneumonidae; genus Ischnus; species Ischnus inquisitorius. The sequence goes on from OZ001247.1 coordinate 14,881,676, forward strand.
GCCCAAATAATCGATATTTTAACGATTTGATAACCGACCTCGATTGCTTTCCGAACCTCATCGACCACCCATGTGCCGGTGAATACACGATCGTTCACATCCTCGTGAGGACACGAAGTCTGCGTTTTTTCCTCGGCACATGTGCGGCACAGTGCGAAAAGAAGTTTTTCGTGCATGCGCACGGGCAGAACTGGATGGAAAAGCTGCCTGGGCGGTAAAACCGTACAACGTATCAGACCATTAATCGACGTACCCAGAGCCTCGTACGAACCGTTCAGCAGCGCATCGCATTCTGTGTCCACGTAAATCGTGGGATGTCCTTTGGGAAAATGGCCCGTTTTCGAAATATACGGATAGAGCGAGCAAATATCGATATAGCTGATTTTTTCGTTTTCCGCAACATCGTATACGGTGACGGTGTTACCCGTTCGACCACCGAAAAACGCGTCGCGAGGATTCAGACTGATGGTCTTTAGCCGTGGATGATCACGCAAAAACGCATCGATTGCCGGATTGGTTTTTCGCTCATCGTTAAACGTACATTCCCACATTACTTCTAAAACGTAAACCTGCTCGCGAATCGTAGCGTCGGTTGCCAGAGTACGCTCGTAACGTTGCTCGTATGATTCATCGTTAGCGCGCGACCGTTTGGTACGGTTCTCGGGGAAACAGCGAGGGCAACCGTGCCAATAGCAACCGTGAAATTGGTAGACAAACCGATCTTCGTCTATCTCAGCGTACCCGTCGACGAGTATCCCTTCAGGTAGCCTAAACTCTCGCCCGCGCGTAGCATGCTCGATCTCGTGACCCGTGCAATGTTCGACCCATAAAATCCATTCATTGGCTCGCTTCGAATGACTGTCCGCGAGTCTGTACCCACCGCTAGGTATAAGCCCGATTGTCGCCGGTTTTAGGAATTTACGCCTAAAGACTTTCGAGCAAGCCGACGCGATTGTTGCAGCCTCCGTGAATGGACAAACATCGCCGACTTCGATAAAAATTTTCCGGAATTCCTTGCAAGCCCGTCTCAAAATATTTACGTCCATTTTACAGTACTTTTCGATCTCGACTTGAAAATCAAAAACGGTATTCGATGCGGCTGTTTCGACGTACCACTCGAAGAACGCTTTGTAACCGTCGGGACTCATAGTCTCTGGTGACTAGAACTCAGCGGCCGGTAGTTCACCTCTATACGACTGATTCTCGAGTGTGTTGAACAAGTGTGGGAAGTAGCCCTTTCCCATTTGATCTTTGAAGCCGAAAGCCTCTGGGAGAGCACTGAGACGCATGTGAAAATAATTCATGCTATCGATAAAAACAGTGCGGCCTATGCGCATCGAGACTATCGAGTTTCCCGTGAGAATCAGTTTCGGTGTGCCTATATCTTTACACTGCTCGACAACGTGACGCAAAATAAATTGCGCGTCGAACGCCTTCGCGTTGTGCGCGATACAGACTATCTTGCTGAAGTCTGTTGCAGGACGTACCGCGAGATCGACTCGACGGGCGATCTTCGGAAAATATGCTGCCGCACGCCGCACCAGCAACAGTCGTGTCCAACACTTAGATCGGCATCGGCCGAGAAGCATCTCTCGCACAGCTGCTGCGCGACGCAAAGCGTAACAATATGTTCACGAGTATCGTCGCCGGGCGATTTACTGTACAGCGTGTCTTGACGTGTCTCAAAGTCGTAGAAAATAAAGAGCGTTCGCGGGTGTTTCCCCTCGTCCGAGACAGTGCGCTCTGCAATCCGTTGCATGTAGCAAAACTCATTGTATCCGTGTACACTACGGCATAGTTGACAAAAAGATCTGCCACACATGTGGGTTTTCTGCGTGGCATCAAACAGTTTCAAACACTTTTTACAAAAGCGTACTGTTTCGCAAACCGATTTACGATCGGGGTTTTGTCTTTTATAACGACTTTCGCGAACTTTGAGATGATTGTCAAAACACGCTGCGCTGTGAAAGAACCGATCACAATCCTCGCACGACCACTCATCGTTAGCGTCAACGGGTCTCACGGGACACGGCGGCGACGCATAGCAGCGTGGGCATGTACTCGTACAGGTGTGTTGTTGCAAAAAGCGATAAGCCTTGTTGCACGGGACACAGTAGTTTCGATCACCGGCCGAGGCTAAAAGATTCGTGATCGGCGAGTAATGATTCTCGGCTGCGAAATAACCGATATTTAATATCGTGTGAGCCGGTGCGTCTTGAAAGCGCGATTGCCCATTGAAGATGGGTTCCGCGCCGCTACCTAGAGAGGCCCAGTCGTGTACAACTATAGCTATACCGGCGGTTATAAAATGCCGCTGGAAAATCTCGATTTCGGCTACCGTACACCCCGTCGCCGGTACTACGACACGTGCGTCGTTTACGAGTTTTATAGCCTCGTCGCGTTGGAGCTTCGAATTCTTATGGCGAATTTTGTCGTACAAAAGTTTAGATTCGACGCTTCGATCTCGTTTGGTACGCGTATTAGCAAGGGCTACAACGAGCGATCGAGGAAAGCATAAATTATCAGAATTCCCAATTACGACGATGGAACGATTGCTAGCGATTTTACTGTCTAACCCGCCCGAGCCGCTAACCATATCGACGTATGTAACGGTGAATATTAGCGTGTCGTAAACAGAAAGAATTCTAGCGCTTTGATTAACGCTGCAAAGGAGATCCCACAATTGCTCGTAATTGAAACGCCATAAGGGCCTCATGGATATGCCGGCTGAACCGTTCGTCATACCGGCGGCCTCAAACACAATACCGATTCTATCGTTCGGCCAATGGCCCTCTACAAAATACGCGTGAATATCGCGAATGGCGTTTTGAATCCAAGAAACTCGATTTATAGCGGGTGGTGGAGTTATGATGGAAATTTCGGTTTGGCGACTATTGATTTTGAAACGTTTCAATAAATGTTGCCTCGGTACACCGATTATCCGAAAACGATGATGATGATGATGATGATGATGATGATGATGATGATGATGATGATGATGATGATGATGATGATGATGATGATGATGATGATGATGATGATGATGATGATGATGATGATGATGATGATGATGATGATGATGATGATGATGATGATGATGATGATGATGATGATGATGATGATGATGATGATGATGATGATGATGATGATGATGATGATGATGATGATGATGATGATGATGATGATGATGATGATGATGATGATGATGATGATGATGATGATGATGATGATGATGATGATGATGATGATGATGATGATGATGATGATGATGATGATGATGATGATGATGATGATGATGATGATGATGATGATGATGATGATGATGATGATGATGATGATGATGATGATGATGATGATGATGATGATGATGATGATGATGATGATGATGATGATGATGATGATGATGATGATGATGATGATGATGATGATGATGATGATGATGATGATGATGATGATGATGATGATGATGATGATGATGATGATGATGATGATGATGATGATGATGATGATGATGATGATGATGATGATGATGATGATGATGATGATGATGATGATGATGATGATGATGATGATGATGATGATGATGATGATGATGATGATGATGATGATGATGATGATGATGATGATGATGATGATGATGATGATGATGATGATGATGATGATGATGATGATGATGATGATGATGATGATGATGATGATGATGATGATGATGATGATGATGATGATGATGATGATGATGATGATGATGATGATGATGATGATGATGATGATGATGATGATGATGATGATGATGATGATGATGATGATGATGATGATGATGATGATGATGATGATGATGATGATGATGATGATGATGATGATGATGATGATGATGATGATGATGATGATGATGATGATGATGATGATGATGATGATGATGATGATGATGATGATGATGATGATGATGATGATGATGATGATGATGATGATGATGATGATGATGATGATGATGATGATGATGATGATGATGATGATGATGATGATGATGATGATGATGATGATGATGATGATGATGATGATGATGATGATGATGATGATGATGATGATGATGATGATGATGATGATGATGATGATGATGATGATGATGATGATGATGATGATGATGATGATGATGATGATGATGATGATGATGATGATGATGATGATGATGATGATGATGATGATGATGATGATGATGATTTTTTATGGAGGAGGGCAAAAAAATCCTGCATTGGACACCCATGTGACGGTGGTTAGTGCCAGACTCCTACTGGCTAAAACCACCCCTCCCCCATTTATTCTTCGCAGACTACCTCGGAAATCGCTTTTCGCATTACTTCGACGTAGTTGCTGGCTGGGGAAATACTTATACGTTTCCCCTTATATCTTTCTCTTTTTGCTCGATTATTCTTCGTATCGTCATATGTGTTGTTTTCCACTGTTCCTTTGTTGTGGTAAGTCCTTCCATCATGTTTGTCGGGTTGAATAGCTTGCCCGTGTCCGCCGTAAACCTTGCCCTTTCGGCATTCCACCGCTCGTAGAGGAAGAGCGTGTGGTCTACGTCATCGTTACCTCCGCAGTATGGACAGTCCGCACTATCGGCCCTGCGTCGTTCGTACAGGAACTTTCTGAAGCACCCGTGCCCTGAGAGCGCCTGCGTTACGAAGTAGTCAATTTCTCCGCTCTTTCGTTCTCTCCAGCTTTCAATCACCGGGATTAGGCCGTGTGTCCATCGTCCATGAGGGCTGTTTTCCCATCGCTGTTGCCATTCCTCCATCAGTTCTTGCCGTGCTTCCTTGCGGTCTCTCCCCTCGTACAATTTTTTCCTTTCGGCCGCCATGAGGTCGATTGGTGGAACCCCACTTATAGCTGCTGCTGCGTCCGCAGATATGGTCCGGTATGCGCTGCATACCCGGATCAGTACCCTCCTCTGCGTCTTCGTGATTTGTTTTCTCACTGTCTTGCGCTTGGCCGCGTCACTCCATATTGGCGCCGCATATAGGATCTGCGAGTGGACGACACTCGCCAGGACGGCTCTTTTGGTTGATCTTGGGCCTCTCATGTTAGGCATTAGGCCCGACAAGGCTGTCGTGGTTCTTTCTGCCCTCTGCAGCATCTGGCGGATGTGTTCGCCGAACGTGAGTTTTGCATCTAGCCATACCCCTAAGTACTTCACGGCTTTGCTAGGATAGACTATTGTTCCCCTTACCTCGAATTGTACCGGGGCTATTTTTCGTTTCTTTGTCAGGAGAACTGCTTCTGTCTTCTCGGGTGCCAGTTGAAGCTTGCGGTTGTCCATCCACTGGGCCACTCTCTCGAGCGCCCGATTTCCCCTACTCATCAGCAATTCTTCGCCTTTTACTGTAACAACGAGGCCAAGGTCGTCCGCGAAGCCGATTAGCGTGACGCCTTCCATCTCTTCGAGTCTTAGAACCCCGTCGTAGAGGATGTTCCAGAGAGTGGGACCAAGGACTGATCCCTGCGGAACGCCGCTTGTCACAGTCTGTTCGACCGTCTGTCCTTCAGCTTCTAGGATGACGCTTCGTTCTGATAAGTATGACGCTATGATGCCTATCAGGCCCTCATCGATCCTTCGGCTTCTGAGTTCGTCCAATATGATTTGCCAGGAGGCGCTGTTAAACGCGTTTCTTACATCCAGCGTTATCATTGCGCAGAGTCTTCGGTTTCTACTCGAGTACGCTGATGCCCTCTCCGCCACTTCAATTACCTTGTTGATGGCGTCGATCGTCTGTCTTCCTTCGCGGAATCCATATTGGCAAAGAAGATAGACGTATATAGAAGCACAGGTCCCGTGTTGTCGTTGAAGCCGGAATTTTAGTACTTGGGGTGGGCGCTCGGCGGCGGCACCGTATATCCATGTGAGCCGCATCTATGGGTTGGTGAGCATGACGTAGTCGGAGGCGTGCCGTTCTCCCCACGCATCCACGATGGAGTGTTAGTCGATCAGTAGATCTCGGGTTCGATCCTAAGTTTTGGAAGTTTTTTTTTTTTTTCTCATTCCACACTGAGCAACTATTATTCACAACGGAAAATGTAATATTGCATGAATGAAAAAAAAAAACTGTTCGCCCTTTTACTGGCACAATTTCTAAAATATTAGACCCACTCTCAGCTAATGCCCGATAACAAATCGTTGTATAAGAAAAGAAAAATCATGATATGAGAAAAGAAATTATATGACTTTTTTTGAATGTCTTTGTTAGCAGGCATTACTCGATGGAAACCACGAGAAGGTGGTGGGTAGCTTCCATCGGGAAGGGATAGGGATGAGAAAGGATGTAGGTATATAGGAACTGGAAACAGAGGCGTGCTGCTGGGATAAAGAAAGTATTAGTGCAAATGAAACGTAAAACACCGGTTATATGATTTTTTTGTGTCGAGTTAAGCAAAGGCGATAATGAAGTCATGCAACGTCATGCAAAATCATTTTTAAAAGCTCTTTTTGACCGCATATTTACACGATATATACAGTTATTTTAGATATATTTACGGCATGCGCAAAGCGATCTGCAGTATGTACAGTATTTACAATATATAGCGCGACTAGCAGTGTGTAACTTTGAGGATCTTTCGGAGTGGCTTTGCTTCAGCGGCGCTACGCTTTCTTTTCGCGATGATGCTATCCCTGAGATCCCGCGATCGCCATTTCAGGTGGTTGTAGACGAGAGTTCGAATGAAAAGGCTAATTATATATTCGCGGTGCCGCGCGCATTCGCCATCGATCACCCAAAACGCACTGTCGGCCTCGGTGAGGGACTCACGAATACAGCCCTCGAGGTATTGCCGGATGTTTTTTTCATGACTGTGCAGTGAAAATTCGGTAGTAAATCTCGCGTGAGCAACAACTATTAGTCGATGGAATGGTTCGCTCGGAACTTTTAAGTGGCCGAGCTCGTGACCGTCGTTAGTCTTGTACTTTTTCCAAAATAACAGTAACTCGTTCGTCGTCTCGAAATTTTGATTATCTTTAGTCAATACGCTTTTGCACTCCGAGCAGCTAAACTTCGCGATACACTTGTGCAGAAGATAGCCGGCAACGTATTTCATCGCGCACTCTTTTAGATTGTCTTGTTGAAGAAGAGACTCTTTTTCGCGATCGTTAACCGTACACACAAAACTACTTGGTTCATCCGATTCCGCTGGTACGTTTTGGGTGTCCGGGCATTCTACGTCATCGTAGTTCGATTCGATTATCTCGCCCGGAACTGTTTCTGGATTAAATTCCTCGACCTCGACAGCTGTGGGACGCGTGTTACGGGCTGTGGTCAGTAAGGCGACACCGTCGTCTTCTTCGCAATTAGTCCCGGACGGAGGTTTCAGCAACGTAGCTGTGATCGAATACTGCAGATTCTGACGGAATTTCATCGCCGAAGGATTGTCGTTGTGACCCGAACGAGCGCGCATAACCGCGAAAGTATTTTCGAGAGGATCCTGATTTAAACGCGTAGTTAACAAGTACGAAGTACCCTCCTCGCGCATCTCAATCCAGAGCATGAGGATTCCATTGATCGACATCCTGAGGCCCGCGAAACAAGGCGGGTCAGGCCCGGTCATAATGCGCCACTTGTTGATCCACGCCAACGAATCTCGTAAAAACTGCTCTACTTGTGGTTGCTTATCGGACAACGCGCGTTTGAGGGGATTCGGATCGTTAGCGTAACGACTGTTGAGACAATCGAACATGTCGTTAATCCTTTTTACGAAATTCGCCGTCGCGACGCAATACAGACTCTTTAAATCTCCCGTGATTTGACCAGCGAGCATCGCTGCAGAAACTGAAGCACTGAAAACTTGAGTAGCTAGTCGGACGTTCATTCTTTGAAAGTTATTCGGTTCTATGTGACGATCGGTCAGTTTCGGCGCGGCTCTACAAGACTTAGACCTTTCTACTTCACGTAGCTCTTTAATCGCGTTCCACGAAACGATATTTTCACCGATTTGAAAATCTTTCGTCAATAGATTGTTCCTCACGCTCTTGATCAAGTGAGGTATGTCAAAATTGAAATATATCTTTCTGCCTTGGAATTCGAGATATGGCTGATCCTCTGTGATACCCCAAGTAGCGACAGCTTTTCTATTGCCGGAACCCTGGTCGCAGACCATCGATCGAACACACAAATCGGCTTTAGCACACGCCGAAAGTACTTCCTTAATCAGTTTCGTCAGGTCGTTGCCAGGAACGTTTCCATGTGCGAGGAAATAAGCGATCGGCTGTTTCCACGAAAATTTCAAGCCGCGCAACATGAAAACAAGAGCGTACTTGGCTACTTGATTCGTGCGTCCAAGCTCACCGAGGTCCTGAAAGCCTTCGATCAAATCAAATTTAGAATTGTATTCCAATAGTGCCTTGATGCTCATTTCGTCCCACATCAAAACGCACTGACGTTCGTCTTGTGTCATCGTGTCTGTCTTTGCCTTTACTCTTTCTAACAAATCTGGGCAAAGTCCGGTCGTGAGATTTAATTCGTTAACCCAGTTTCTGATTAGAGTAACGCACGGAAGTGCGAGACCCTTTTTCGATCGCAAGAAGACGTAAGCCTTGGGGGACGTGTAATAGAGAGACAACGCGAACTGCTTTTCTTCTTCACTCCATTTGCGAACTGTGTCATGATTCAGTTGCATTCGAAGAAGCAACATTTGTGATTCGTTTAAGAACTGTGTCGCCCCCTCGATTACCTCTTCTTTCGATAACCTTGGCCTCGTTTTGCTTCTACGAATCGTTTGTTGGAGAAGTTTGATATTCTTTTGCAGCGACTCAACCTTGGCTTGAAGCTGTCGCTCACTATATGGTCTCCCAGGATTTGAATCTACGATACTGTTTTGGCTTTCGTTCGGCGATGGAATTGATAGAAATACACCGGGTGCGACTGGATTTTCCGTTCTTTCCGATACAGTGCATCGCGACTCCGAATTCTCGCTCAGGACGAATTTAAGTGGAACCGCATTACCTTTCAATCGCCGCTTGTTACCTTCGCTGTTCACAAAATCCGTCTGTACAAAGTGTGCGGAACATAAACGATAGTTTCCGATCTTCTCGTCGGTCAAACTCTTGAGCGTTTCGTTCCCTGAATTCTCAATCCACTCCTTTCGCCTATATTAATAATATCACATGCAGGAAAATGGAAGGTGCAGTCTATCAAAGTGGATATTATATAGGATAGGATCTGGATATTATATAGAGATAGGACTAATTGATGCTATGCGTAACAATATAATTGCAACAAGAACAATCCGGATAGTAATATGCTACAATTCAAGTCGTCAACGTAATGTCTAAATATGGACCAGTGCTACGATAGATTGTTCTTGGTGCAGTTCTGTCCCTATAAAAATATTTTGAGTGTGCTGGTATCAGTATACCAGATAACATTTTGTTGGTAAGAACGCGACCATCAAAAGTCTAAACTTTCCAAGCAATCAGTACTTGAAATGCTCACTTTTGTTTGCCTGCCAAACATGTGAGTGAGCTCAATGAGAATTTCGAACACTTTTACCAATGGCATTATACAGAGCTGGTCAGTGCTTGAAGTACCGTGTACTTCAAATGTTTGACCTGTATTTAAAAAAAAAACCTATGTGAATATCTTAAAACTACAAAAAATTATATGATATTTCAGACTTCTTTAGACATGTTGTTTTTTTAAAGATCTTTCATGGACTCTGCCAGTTCGACATAACATTAAATCTGCAACAGTCAAAAGAAAAAACTAAATGGAGAGATGAAGATATGCACCCCTTTGAGATACTTTTTCGCCATTTTTCATTCCAGTCTAACAGGTTGAAAAAACGGGTTTAAAAATCAGCGAAAAATCTTATCTTGTGTATATTTCCGGTTCGTAAAAAGATTCTGTGTCTGCGCGGAAAGGACGAGAATTCTCGCGGACATTGAATCTTTCCGTTTCGAATCAGACCGCCATTCCGGAAACCGATAATACGCTCTATATGGAAAGTTCTAGCTCAATTAATAGTAGAGTAATGAAATAGTGGAAAAGTTTTTTTTTGTATAAAAAATGTTCGGATAGTCACGAAGTTTGGGCATGTGTTCGTCATAAAACTACTCATTGAGAAGTATTTGAAATTCTTTTTGAACCTCACATGTTGCCGGACAGTGAAGCAATATTAAGAATAAAAAATAAATGAGCATTCGGACACAAAATTCCATTCCGTTTAATAACAATTATTAAAGTTCAAACATAATTAATAAATGCAATAAATCGTGTTCAATTTAATTACATATCACGAGAACGTGCTCGACAAAAAAAAAAAAACCTTGATCGGGACTCGAACCACGATCGTCGGGGTATCAAGCCATCGCTCTACCACAAGAGCCAACAGACATATAGCGTAGATCGGTACTTTACCGATATATAAATTGCGAGGAGGCTTCTTGTCGGAAATTTATTTACGGATAAAAATTATTTTCATCCGTACATCCGTAGCGGAATGCTTTTCATATGCAAGGATAACAATCAGGATAAGGAAAAGGAAAAACTCACGCATGCTTGTCTGCAGGGAAACGGTGAAAACTGAAGTCTTGGGATTTTCGTGCTGAATGCTCGCAGCCTTCGTAGGCACACAAATTAGTGGCCGGCATTGCGAAAAACACTCTACGACCCGGGAACTTGAGGATAATAATTCACGCGTGCAAAGGAACAATGAAAACAATAAAAGGAAACAGATTTGATGAGCTGTTATGCTACTCGAGACTTCCCGCCAACGTAAGACACATGAGAGGCGGGGCTTAGCCCGGCTGATCGACTTCAAGCGTGTGTGCGTGCACATGGACACGCCAGCGCCTCCAAGTGCCTGGGGTGATAACTAGTGCTCAGCACCCCAAGCCAGGCTTCACGCCACAGCATCAACCTGTGCTTCTATATACGTCTATCTTCTTTGATATTGGTTATCTGATAGGTCGCCGGTCCGCGCCAGTTCCTCTTTTAGGCGTGTTACGATGAGTTGTTCATACAGCTTTCCTTCCGCGCCCAGTAGGCATATCGGTCCGTAGGATGAGGGGTTTTCTGCTGGCTTTCCGCCCTTTCGAAGCAGGACAAGCGTGGCACGCTTCCATGCCCTCGGGAATATGCCGTCTACTGCCAGTTTGTTGTACACGGTCAGGGCGTATCCTGGTTTCCGTGTGGCTACTCCCTTGACTATCTCTGGTAGGATCAGGCTAGGGCCTGGCGCTTTTTTACTTTTCAGTTTTTCGGCCGCGTTCTTCATTTCCTCCTCGGAGAATGGGGCGAATGGGGCGTGATGTGATCGCTGGAAGATTACAGGTTCGTGTATCGGGAACAGCTGCCTTACCACGGCTTGTGTGAAGGCCATGGTAATTTGCGGCCTCGGTGGAAAGCCCGCCATGATGATGAGCCTGGACGGCCTGTGAAAAGGATTAAAAATATACGATATGACATCGTCAATATTTTTATGGCTCGGGGAAACCGCTCGACGACTCCATAATCCGCACAGTGACTAGATCGTCGTAATCATCGTCATGACTGTCGGATCCTTGGCCCAGTTCACCGTACGAATCGTACCATGGCACTTGGGCCAGCCGGTACGGTACGAGGTCGACGGAGCCAAATTCATCCGCGTCATAAACGGTGGATACATCGTCGGCGTCATTGTCGGCCACAGGGTCGTAATGACGGGAGGAAACAGGACTGTTTATGAGCGCTGGATCAGGTCTTCGGGTAACCGGGGAAATAGAGGGACCGTCCAGGCTATACCCGTTGAGCCGTTCGTGCTCTTGCGGTCCTCTTAGCCATTGCTTTATACCTATGATTTAATGAGCAGCGTTAGAGCAATCTGTGGCAATGCTCTCAAAAATTTAAAAAATAAGTACTTACTCATGCCAACGGATGGTTGACGCTCCATAATCGTATCGACCTCCATGTCGAGAAGCGCCTCCGCCGATGGACCGTATCCCGCGACGATCGTCTCGGCCGTGGAGATCGACTCGAACCGGTCGTCTCCATCATGATTGTCGTCGGTGGCGCCTTCACCCGTGTCGGCGTTTCTCGTGCTATCGCTGCACGCCTCTTCGGCTTCGCTGCCGCTATCCACGCTGCCGTCATAGGCGGTATCGTTGTCGCAGCCGTCGTCGTCGTCGTCGTCGTTGTCCTCGTTGTCGACCTGGTCCCCGACCTCATCGTCGCCGCCATCGTCGTCGTCGTTGTCCTCGTCATCGTCGTCATTGCCGTCGTCGTCGTCGTCTTCGGTAGCCTCGGAACTTTCGGTGTCGGAGGCGATCATATCGAGACCGCATTGCGCGTTCTCGCTACTGTATACGAGACCACGAACTATGTGCAGGTTGGCACCGTTGCGCTCTTTAACGACGCTCGCTGCAATTACGATTGCATCGAGCGACCCACTGAACGCACTGTAATTGTGCAACCTGCCAATGACCCTCAACGGCAATTGTCGCACAATCGAACGGAACTCTCGTTGAGCCCGTTGGAGGGTCATACCGTCGAGTCGGCTGGACCATAGAGCCGTACAGCGTCTCGCGATAACCGCACTCCTGATTCGCGCTAAGGCAACGGTCTTACGGAGCGCCTTAACGAGTACGCGAGCACGATGAGCCTCCATTTTCACTTTTCGAAAAACAAAAAATTTCCGCGAACCAAACACAATGTTTATCCACAAATATAAACCTTTTTCGCAGCACAAAGATTTTTCTTTACTTCGACACACTGTATTGATATATATATATATATACCGTAATTCCGTAAAAACTTGAGTAAGATCGCGTCACGTAATGAACGGTTCGAGAATTAAGAAATTGAGCGAAGCTTCACGAACGAGTTCTCACCAGAGAATTGTCAAAGATTTGAATTTCCAAACCTTTTATAGATTTATAGATACCCCTACCACATTTTCTTGTTGAGAAAAATGCGCAAAACAGAGGACACCGCACTAACACCCACAGACATTGCTTGGAATGCGGCGAACATTGTTCTGGCCGTCGTGATCTCTGATTTTCGAAACGGCGGATATTGCTCTCATTGTAGCGACCCGGCTTATTTTTTTTGCACCTCTTTTCGGTGTCTCAAAGCAATGCGTGACGGCAGGGAAAACATAGGACTCCCTGAAGCGAACCTATTGTATTGACTTTGCGCGCAACCTTGCACTATAATACGTCACGGGTCTTATACATAAAAACAATACTAGCTGTAACTAGTGCAGATTCTCGAACCGTCGAAAATCGGTTGAATAGTCCTCTCGAGAAAAAAAATCTGTTTCCCGAAGCTCCGCTTGAAGGGTTAGAACTTAGCAGTCATAAAAAAAAGGACTACAGATACCCGTGGCCCAACTGTGACCTTTTAAAATAGATAGAGATCTATAGACCGATTCAGCGCTAAACTCTCTTTTCCTAGCGCTAAACAATGTGGAAACCCCCCCGCTGCACATATCTGTTTATCTCAAAGATGCGACGCATTTTTGTTTTTACGATCGACCAATTCTAACGGTCTAGATTGGTTTTACGACCGTGACGATACGCTACAGGAAATTGCCGAATTTCCAATGTAGGGTAAATGCGTGTTGTGACCGGCAACTATTTTCCATTTTATGACTTTTCGGGGAACGACGATCTCCACCTGTGTGGTCCAGCGATCGATATCTCAGATCTCTGGGACACCAAATTTATAGTTTCGGCGTTCCTTTGTATTATTCAAAGATCGATATCTTTTCCTCAAGTATATCGGCTTTTCTTTCACGTATGCAGGTGTTTGAATTAACGTATGCATCGCGATCTTACAACCGGTTCTCCCCTCCACCGGGGGGAGGATGTGAAATTTATACAGATACTAGCGCCATGGCGTCCTGCACCCACATATAAGCGTCGCGATACACCAAACGTCGGCAGTACGGCCCGTGATCTGCTAGAGAGACTTGACTTTCACCCTTTGGGTTTTTTGCATTTATCTTTGCATCTGTGTCACGGTTTTCGTGGTTCATTGTTCAAGATGAGCCAAGCTATCAGTGTTGAAGATCTACGGAACTACGGTTTACAATCTTCGACCATGGAACACGTATTACCGGAGGAAGCGAAAAAGCGTCTCGAATCACCGCTAATTCTCGGCACTACATGTACCCTCAACCAGTCTGAGACAAAAAAAGTGAGCATTGGCCTGCAACTACGTGCCGACGGAAGTATACAACCCGTTGTCAAGCTCCAGAACAACAGCATGGCGGGTGGCATTGTCTTCGAGTCGGCGGCTTGGAGTTTATTGCAAACCCATCTACCGGCTATCTCGAAGTACTTTGACGGCAGCCAGAAGATCGCCTGGGGATCGGGTTGGCGCACTCCATCATCCATTCGCGTCGGCGAGTGTGAAGTAGTGTTTACCTCGAGTTTCGGCGCAAAATCTGTCGCGTTTGACCACCGCGTTCAAGAAAACCCCGCTGAGAAGGACGAGGACGAGGGAATAGAATCACCATCAAAGAAGCGCAAAAAGTATTCACCGGCCGTTGTGATGCAAAAACCATCGTTCGAGGGTCTTATCAACTTATTAGTATGCACGGACGAACGCTTCAGACGCCTACAGCGAAACGTCACACATGTTCAGACGTGTGCAGAAGTACTTTGTGCCGAGTTACTGCTGCACATCCCACCAAAAGAGACGCCAGACAAGGTGGACGGGTCACGTGTCAAAGACTTGATAAAAGACAATTTCAAGTCTTTGAAAGAGGCCGTCAAACGACGATTAGAACCGTCGTTCATCGAGTTCACCTTCGGCATCGTATTCCTGGAGTTGACGGTATTGGGCATACCATTCATCACAAACGAGTTGAAAAAAGCCCTCATCAAGAACAAGAAAAGTGCGCTTTGAATAGCCACACAATCGAATATATATATCCTTTTGCTGGTTAGGATATACTATTCATAAAACACAAGACCATGCGTAATGGAACATTTACCCACAGCTCTACCAGTAACTTTACCGATTATCAGTCAATTTCGTCGATTCAGTATTATTAATCGTATCTCGTTGTATTCATTATTATAAGTAGCGGTAAGGTTTTTTCTCGTCGGCCTCACTATAAAACTTCGCGTCACTTAGCCCTATTGATAAGATAACCATGTATTTAAAACATATCCCAATTTTATGAACTGTGCATTGTAAACTTTACTTAACGGGGAAGGACACGGGATGGATTGTACAGAACGCTACTAAGATGCTAAATAATAATAAATAATCAAGAGACGCGGTCGCGTCTCGAGACAAGTACATTTACGTCCTACCTTACCGACGACGGTCGAGAGACGCGACAAGACTCCTATACCGTATATATATACTATATATATATATAGTGTTCGCCGCCATATTACTTTTTAGTTAGATCAGCGGGGCCGTCGGCGCACACTATACACTATATATATATCCCAAAAAAACACCAATAATGGTGTACAAAAAGTTGAGACAAGTACATTTCCAGTGGTTCTTTTGACAACACACTAGAATATGAAAAATAGTGTTTAAAAAATTAAATAACATATGTTCAATCTTTGCAAAAAGTTATAAAATCCCAAAAAAACACCAATAATGGTGTACAAAAAGTTGAGACAAGTACATTTCCAGTGGTTCTTTTGACAACACACTAGAATATGAAAAATAGTGTTTAAAAAATTAAATAACATATGTTCAATCTTTGCAAAAAGTTATAAAATAAATTTAAAGCTTCCTAGGGTTCGTGGCCAAGTACGTCTATATTTTGACTCACTTAGTAAAAGGTCAGTCATAGCAACATAAGAGTTATGAATTACAGTCTGATCATTTAGTAAGTCAAAGTATATTTTAAAAGTAACTTGTCTGGCCGTAATCGTCACATGATAATTGACTACAAAGTCAACACACTATTACGCATTCACATATTGATTTGTTCAGTATAATGGCCAGACAAGTTACTTTTAAAATATACTTTGACTTACTAAATGATCAGACTGTAATTCATAACTCTTATATTGCTATGACTGACCTTTTACTAAGTGAGTCAAAATATAGACGTACTTGGCCACGAACCCTAGGAAGCTTTAAATTTATTTTATAACTTTTTGCAAAGATTGAACATATGTTATTTAATTTTTTAAACACTATTTTTCATATTCTAGTGTGTTGTCAAAAGAACCACTGGAAATGTACTTGTCTCAACTTTTTGTACACCATTATTGGTGTTTTTTTGGGATCATGTATACCCAACATACCGATTTATTTCTTACCTGCTGCGACTGTGTTACCGTCAAAATAGTAGAGAAAGAGCGAAAACTTCATTACCGCCTGTAGAGTACGGTAACTTCATTACCGACTGTAGAATAAACATCGGTAATTTACAGAGGGCGCCATGAGAACTTGACCGCTAACCAGCAGGGCCAATCAGATCGTAGGGAAATCGGACAGTAATATTAGTACTGAAAAGGCGACGAAAATTTATAGACGGCGCCACGGAAAAATCATTCGACCAATCACAGCTCGGGGAATTTCTCCCACCTTCTCTCTCATTGGTCCCTATAATGCAGCGCGGCTAGACTTGAGGCCCCCAGTCAGTGGGGGGAGGGGGAGTCTGCCAGACGTCGGCGAACACGTCACAACCAATCAGAGCCCAGAGAATTCTCCCACCCTCGCTCCCATTGGTCCCTATAATCGCTGGGGGCGGGGCTTAGGGGGTCCCAGACAGGGGGAGGGGGTAGACGTGGAGGGGGTATGGCGCCAGTGTCCGCATGGAAGGGGTAAATCCTGTCTCCCTATAACCGTACACTACTACTCCTGAGCTCCTGCTCGCTCGTTCGGCGCGCTCTGCGAGGATCCTGGTCTCGATGCAGCCGAGGCTTCGTTGGCGGTGTGAAGTAGCGTGTGGTGCTTCGCGTTGCAAGTTTGACACAGTCGCTGCGACGGGCAGTCGCGAGCGAAGTGCTGTCCGAGGCAGTTGAGGCACAGCTTCTTCGATAGAACGAAAGCCTTTCGCTCATCGACCGTCTTCGCTCGAAAAGTGTCACACGCACCGATGTAGTGTCCCCGCTGGCATAGAGGGCATTTCCTCGTCGCTCCGGACGGGCTCGAGGCTTGGTGAGACTTCACCCGCGTGTTCTGCCTCGGCTCCGGCTTATCTCGGCGCACCGGGGGCTCGGAGCTTTTCGTTGACAACGAGGCGGCGAGAATTGTCGGCTCGAGCGCCTGCACAGTGCAGATCCGGGACTCGAGGAAGGTTTGCAGCTCAGCGAATCCTGGCGGGGTCTTTGTCGGGCCGACAAGAGACTCCCACTCACGACGAGATTGCCCATCGAGCTTCTGAGTTGTGAGGTACACGAGGAAGTCGCTGTACCCTTCGACGGGGCGCCCGAGAGCGCGGAGCGCCGAGACGGCGTTGACTGTCCCGTTGAACAGCGCCTTGAGCTCCGCTGACGACTCGCTGCGCATCGGCTGCAGAGCGAAGAGATTTGCGATGTGCGAATTCGTGAGCAGCCGCTTGTTCTCGTAGCGGTCGGTGACCGTCGTCCACGCAGCTTCGTAGTTCTCCGACGTGAGAGGTAGCGAGGCTATGAGCGCCGCGGGCTCCTCCCGAAGACTCGTCTTCAGGTAATGCAGCTTCTCGATCGCCAAGAGAGCCGCATTGTCGCCCACCATCGAGGCGAAAAGGTCGCGAAAAGACGGCCATTCCGCGAAGTCGCCGGAGAACGTAGGGAGCGCGATCTTTGGCAGCTGCTGAGTCGTGGGCGCGGAAGCCCGATGCGGCGTTTCGTCTCCCGTGCCTTTGAACTGCCGGGCGAGGTCGAGGAGGCGCCCTTTGTTGAGGAAGTAGTGATCCTCGGTCGCAGCGAAGACGTTCTTCGCGAAGTAGGGACGCTTCGCGTCCGCATCAGTCGCCGCGTCCTCGATCTCCCCGTGGATCTCGCAAAAGGCCTCCCATTTGGCGTCGAGCGCGCTAATTTTCGCCTCAACGACACCGCGCGTGACGTTGGCTTTCCCGAGCCTCTTCAAATTCTCAATCGAGCGGACGATGTGTCCGGAGATGCGCTCCTGTTTTCGTAGCAGTTCGTCTATTGTCGCGACGATGCTCAGCGGCGAGCGAGACGTGGTACCGCAGCGTGAGACTGCGAGAGAAGCTCGAGCGAGAGCGAGTACCGGGCTAGGCGCCGAAACAGACCGATTGCAAACAAACGAGAGGATGCCGCGAGACACTCGATGGCCCGAGTAATAGCACGGTGGCCGGTGAATTCGCGCGTAGCGTTAGCACAGACAGCCGACTGTGCCGAGAGCTCTGGACGCCAAGTACGGCGATCGTCCAGCGCGCGAGAGAGAGAGAGGAAGACCGCGCGGCACACGAAGGAGAGAGCGTTGTTGTACCGCCGAATCTCGGGTAGCTACTCCGAGCCCGGTGATATTACGCCCTTCTCAGAACGTTGTTCGGGATTACCAGTTAAGGGTTGGAACCCTTAGCGAATGTTATAACACACGAGAAAGGTTGTGGAATATACGTAAACTTTATTTGGCGTTCAAGACGCTCAACACTTTCCAGAAGTATAATTGATACAGTGTGTCGGACTAGTGTCCGACTTGTTTGGTTTAAACTACTTACGAGACCCTTTGCTCGGGTCTGTACTCTCGCTCAACCAGTCGCACGGTGTCGGATAACTTTTCTGACTTCTGCTGTGAGCTCGCGATCACACTTTATAGTCAATAAAGTGGAGCGAGCGTGTCAGCAGCATCTTTGGAAGATAAACATTGTTTCCAAATTTCTTTATTTAATGTTTATCTTTCGGCGCTCCGGATTCGCGTTATTGCGAGATCCGAGCGCCGGCCTATGCAATTTGCCGACTCGGCATTCATGTTGACCGCGATCGAGCGCCGAAGGCCCGATGCGACGGTTGCCTAACCGATACCGTGCGTCTGATGAGGAAACTTAGCGCTCGTACGCCGTGGTTGCTATGTCGCAACCTCGGTCGTACTCGCGTACGTTTTCGGGGTATAACATCCCTCCCCCCTTAAGGAAAAGAAACCGACAGGATTCTTTTCTTTAACGTATATAGTTTTACAATACTTCTTACGTACTATCGTAACACCGCTCGCCGCGGCTGTTGACCCCGGGAGGCCGATTGTTTTTGCTGCGTGAGCGGTTTGTCTGGCTTATATGCCAGCTCGTTACGCGGAAGTTTTTATTGTCTCTTACACTGCTCTTCAGCCAAGTCACTTCGACGCACTTTACTTCCGCTACGATGTCGCCGCCTCCAGCCAAGGTACTTATCCTCCTTCGCGGATTCTTTTCTTTCTTTTTTTTTTTACACCTCACCCCTGTGGCTTGAGCTCACCCTGGTGTATTTTCCCACAGAGGACACGCTTGTCCCCGACCACGCAGGATGATGATGAGTGCGTTATCGTTTTCGAACGTCTCGCACCTCCCGCGAAACCCAAGCCGGATACCGCGCCGCCTCCGTCGATTCCGGTGTTCGACGACCGTCCATATGCCCGGAACTCCTCTCGTCTGCTGGTCCTGACGCCCCGTCAGATCAACGGGCGCGCCCTCTCGGGCCCAGGGTACCTTCGTACCCTTCCGGCGGGATCCTCGGGCATCCGGCCTGCCGGCGAAAGCGACGAGGATGACGACGAGTGGGAGTTTGTGCGCTGAAGCGCCGCTCCCCCGATCTCCGCCTGTATCTGCGTGCGGTTTTTAATAAAAGAACTTTTCCTCCGTAACCTCTGGCTCTCGGTCTCTCCTTCATGTAGTCTTATGGCGTCCCGGGTCTCCCCCGGTCCTCTCGCTTCGTGTAAGATCGAGATTTCGGTCATCGGGGCCGCTCTTCCCTGGTTCTGCCGCTCTATCGGCATCGTTGCGTCGTGTGGTCGTGCCCCCTTCGTACAGGGGGCTTCCATCGCTGGTGGCTGCTGCCTGCATCGTCCCCACGCCACGAGGATGGCCAGGGTCATCACCGCCAACAGCGAGATCGTTCCAACGATATGCTGCCTGATCGCGCCCACAATGCGTTGCCTGGGCGTGATCGTGGCCTCTAGCTCCGTTTGGAGGTGCCCTATGCGTACCCCGAGATCATTTAACTCTCGGGGCGAGCTCACCACGTGCTCAAGGGTTGCGTTCGCGCACAGCTCGATCGTCTGTGGCACGTAACCGGCTTCCCGTGGTGTCAACGTGAGATTGTACGTTGGCACCAAATCTTCATTTGCTATCTGCTGCAGGTGTCGGCCCAACGACTCGAGGCGGAAATCTTCCGCGGTTACGGTGCATCGACCGTCAAGCGTCAATGACCCCGTGCCGTGCACTATAGCCTGCTGCGTCGGCACTCCGTCGCAGGCGACGGTTACCGTCTCGGGTCGCGGCGCGACAAATATCCATCGTCCCGGTCGCTGTAACCCGATGATGAGCGCGTGAGTCAACCTGACTACGCGCTTTGGGCATTGCTGGTCCCGACCTACCGCACCTTCGGCGTATACTCGCACGCTGCACGGCGCCGCCTCGTCGATCGGGAACGTGGGATGGCGCGGATTGCAATAGAATCTCGTGCCATCCTTTTTGCATTCACTTAGCTCCTGTTCCGACATCCGTACATAGCTCCGGCTCGCTCGATCCACGATTACCGGCCCGGATGGGGTCTCGAGGTAATAATATGTTCCGTTTTCCCCCCTCCTTGGCAGGGGGTATGTCCGACTCACGCCAAATTCCGCTGTCCCGACGAGGGGTATCCCGACCAGCACCGTGACTATTTCTCCCTTGCGATATGCTCGCGTAGTCGCCAGTCGCAACAGCCCTGCTGCATTTTCCCTAGTAACGGGCCGAGGGAAACTTTGTCCCTTCGGCACGTGCGGCAATGCCTCCGAAAGGTACCTGGTAACCCTTTCCGGCGTAAGAATGGCGGGATCGATCGTTCCGGAGGCGATCCCGGCGAACAGCCTCGCAATGTCCCTCACATCTCGGAGGAACGCTTCGACGTAGGCGTCCATCAGCCCCAGGCTTTCGTCGAACTGTTGTCGTGTTGTCAGACGACCCGTGCTGTTGTGGAAATAGCCGTTGACCTCCCGCAGCATCGCGTTAAGCTTGTTGAAATTGCGCTCGGACGCGTGCGACGAGCGATTGAAAATATCCAGCGTTGACTCGACCACTTGCAGCTGTTTCCGCATCCCATCTTTTATTGCCTCTTGTGTCTCGCGCACTGTCGACAATTCCTCATCAATCCGCTCCCCGTCCGACGCGTCCAAATTTCCCGTTATGGCCTTCACCACGGAGCCAAGCCCGTCGATTAATCCACGTTTGCTCCGAGGGTGTTCGCCCCCAACGAGATCGTGCACCACGCCGATCTCCTCGGCCACCTTTGCGGAAAGTCGCGTTAAATGCTTCAACATCTCGGCACAGTAACTGCCGGGGCCCACAGATAGCTTGCAGCTTGCTCGATAGCCCTCAAGATGCCACTCGACCGATTGCTCCAATGCCACGAGATTTGCCAGATCCATACGCACGGCCAATGTCCATTCGTCTGTGTACAGACTCATTGTGCCCACGTGCTCGAAATAGATCCCTGGCACGTTCCGAAATTCCTCGATCGCGAACCTGTCCCGTGCATTGACTGTAGCCGCCATGCTACTCAACAACAATGTCCTGCAACAATGTTTCCTTCGTAATTTTCTCGCAACATTGCCCACTGTCAACATCACCACAATTAATCCGGCGCAAAACGAATATAAGGTAAGCGACGATTCTCCGTAATTCTCGTGACCGCAAAAACCCCATAAAATTTTCCCCATGCGTCCCATGGACATTTCCGGAAAATGTTACCCGCCTGGGGAGTTGGAGCACCGAATGCAATCGGTTTCATCGCCCTAACCCTTACGGTGCCGAAGCTCGAGCTCTGCAAAGTCTCGACTTCACGCCACGAAAACACAATATGTACCAAATCTCGCTCCTTCCCTCCCCCCTTTGAACCGCGCTCCTAATTCTCGATATATTCGCGGAGCCGGTTCACATGAACCTTGATACACCTTCGTCCCTTCCGAATGGTGTAGTTGAGGGGCGGATGAGTCTCCACGACGATGAACGGCCCAATCCAGTTGGCCGTGAGCTTTGCTGATCTTCCCTGGCGCACGGTCTCGTCGTGCAGCAAAACTTTTTCCCCAATTTGGAATTTTCTCTCCTTCGTCTTTCCGTCGTAACGCTCTTTCGCACGTATTTTCGCTGCCTTTAAATTAGCTCGTGCTATTGCCCAGGAGGCTCGCATCCGTTCCCGTGCCTCCTGTGAATAATCATTGTACGCGTACAGCGTACCCGAAGGCTTTTTTATCGAGCTCGGTAGCTCAGCCTCCCTTCCAAACACTAGGCTGTGGGGGGTGAAACCTGTGGTCGTATGCGGTGTTGTATTATACTGGAACATCGCATACGGTAGCCACTGATCCCAATTCCTCTGATCTTCATCGGTGTAGCTCTTCAGGTACTCTGCTAACGTCCGATGAGAACGCTCAAGCGCTCCATTCGACTGTGGATGATACGCCGTGGTCTGCACCTTCTCCACGCGCAATAACTTGCAAACATCCTTGAATACCGAGCTCAGGAAGTTCGTGCCCTGATCGGTAAGTACCACCTCGGGTATACCAAATCGGCATACTATTTCCTCCGTAAATGCCCGTGCAACGTCGTTCGCTGCCTGCGTTGGGAGAGGAATCGCGACGCTATATTTTGTTAACAAATCCTGGAACGTGAGGATGTATTTATTCCCCGTCTCCGTTACCGTCAATGGCCCTACGATGTCCAGTGCACACTTTTCGAACGCCCGTTCCGGCATATCCGTGATTGCCATTGGCGCTTTTGGCGTTGCGCGAATTTTATTTCGTTGGCATTTATCACAAGTGGCCACATATTCCTCTATTTCCCTTCGCATACCCGGCCAGGTGTACGTGAGCCGTATGCGCTTTAACATACGTGTTGCGCCCTGATGCCCGCCCAGCGGTGCATCGTGATATTCATGTAATATCTTTTTCTTCTCCTCCTCGCTGAAATAATCGCCATCGCTACGGCTGTTATCTTTTCCACTCGCATGGCCGCCGTTATCTTCGTCGCCGGAGTGGCTGTCGCTATCGCATTCTCTGTCTCGCTCTAGCGCGCTGGACTCCGTTGCCTCGCTCGGCACGATGGCTGACTCATCACCTGCCTCGCTCTCGCTGCCGCTGTCGCCCCGCTCCGTCTCCCTCGCTGCATCTAAGCGTATGCATGGCGCTCCCGCATGCATTCCATTGTCGCTCTCTCTCTCTGGCACACGGCGTTCGTCCGCCGCCTCGCTCGTGGCTTGGCGTGCACGCGACTGCGTTGTCACAAATATGCGACTCAGCGCATCGGCGTTCGTGTTTCGCTTCCCTGCCTTGTAAACGATGTCGAATTCATGTTCCGATAATTTTATTTTCCACCTCATGAGCCTCGATCCTGGATCCTTTACGCCAAAAAGCCATGTTAAGGGCTTATGATCCGTTACCACGATGAACCTTGTACCATATACGTATGGCCGAAATTGCGCGATACCCCATACGATCGCGACCAATTCCTTTTCTGTCGTGGTGTAATTCTGCTCTGCTTTATTGAGCGTACGGCTCGCGTAACATATAGGCAAATCTTCTCCGATTTCACCCTGCGATAATATCGCGCCGACGGCTTTATCCGAAGCGTCCGTTGTCACGATGAATGGTCTCTCGAAATCCGGGTATTGCAACACCGGTGCTGTCGTCAATGCTTTTTTTAACTCCTCAAAAGCGTGCTCCTGCTTCGCCGCCCAAACGAAGGGTACATCCTTCTTCGTTAAGTCAGTGAGCGGCTTCGCGATCTTCGAGAAATTCTCGATGAATTTTCGGTAGTATCCCGCGAGCCCAAGGAATGATAAAATTCCCTTTACGTTGCGAGGGATGGGAAAATCCCTCACAGCGTCCAATTTTGAAGGGTCCGGTCGTACCCCCTCGCTCGAGATAACGTGACCCAAATATTGCGTTTCCGTTCGCAAGAAACGGCATTTCCCCGGTTGAAGCGACAAGTTCGCCTCCCGTAACCGCTCGAACACCTCACGCAAACGCTGATTGTGCTCTTTCAGCGTTGCTCCAAATACCACGATATCGTCGAGATATACATAGCATTTTATGCCGTCCAGGCCCGCCAACACGGTGTTCATTAACCTCTGAAAGGTCGGAGGGGCGTTTTTCAGCCCGAAGGGCATCCGCGTGTATTCGTAATGCCCTTGCCATCGGTATTTGATGGAAACCCGAAGCCAAATCGAGCGTGGTAAAATAATTTGCTCGCCCCAGCTGATCCAATATCTCAGTAATATTGGGTAGTGGGTATGAGTCTCCGATTGTGACCTCGTTGAGTTTTCGAAAGTCCACGACGACTCGTAGCTTCACGACTCCTGCTGCGTCAGGCTTTTTTGTCACGACGAGCAGAGGCGCATTCCACTGACTTCGGCTCGGTTGTATTATTCCATCCTTTAACATTTGTTCCGTTTGACGAGCCACCTCTCGCTTATGTGTTTCCGGCAACCGATAGGGCTGTACCTTTATCGGCTTTACCCCGCTCCTGAGAGGTATCTCGTGCTCGATTTTGCTCGTGCATGGGAGCCA
This sequence comes from Ischnus inquisitorius, assembly GCA_963924025.1. Taxonomy (NCBI): domain Eukaryota; kingdom Metazoa; phylum Arthropoda; class Insecta; order Hymenoptera; family Ichneumonidae; genus Ischnus; species Ischnus inquisitorius. Next base: position 14,906,305 of record OZ001247.1, read on the forward strand.
GTCCCCCTCGAGATGGAATATTTCGGCGAAATCCTCGCACACCTCGAGCAGGGTTTCCGTCTCCTCTTCATTAAGATGGCCCACGTCGATCGCCTCGCGTAATCGCGTGAGGCGCGTGCCCGTATTCTCGTTGCTCGCTGCGTTTACCTCGCATACCTCGTCGCCTGAGTTTTCTGCTGACTCATACGGCTCAAGTGTCACAGCTGGGCGCTCGATCTCGACCTCCTCGGTGGTCGTGTTAATTATACACACCGCACAGGTGTTTCCATGCAGTGTCGTAATACAAGCGCCGAGCGTGATTCCCTCGATTACTTCACACTTGTTCACGATCCCCGTGCCCCGACTGTGTGTTGCCGCATACGCGATATTCTCGCTCCGCGGTGGCAAACGCAACTTCAATCGCCCGTTGATTAAGGGCATCTCGTGCCCGAACATCCGCAGCACTCGTCCCCGGAGTATATCCACCTCATGCCTCCTGATGAAATCCATCCCGAGGAACCCATGCACCCCGAGGTTCACCTCGCGTGGCACCACGTGGAACCAGTGCGTCACGACGCCCGAAGGCGTTTCTAAATTAATTTTCGCGGCGCACTGGGCCTGTATGGGCCGGCTTGCGAGTCCGGCGATTACCACCGATGAGTCCGCTACCTCGGCATCCCCGCGGAGTATCCCCGGGCTTATTATGCTCACCTGAGCGCCCGTATCCGCTTTTAGGGTCAACATACCCCCCGTGCACATCGGTGATTTGATGTGAAAATCGCTGGCGACTCCCTCGGAGGTGGCGTTGACAACACACACCTCCCGGGTTTGTCCTTCCCCTTCAGTCTTCGTTTGATTGCTCGAAAACTCCTTCCATGTTCTCGTGCCCCCCTGCGGCTTCGGCGGGGCGCTGCTGTCCTTACCCGACTGCCGGGATTTCTTGCCTTCGTCCCGCAATCGCTTCCTGCACTCTCTCCAGAGATGCCCAAATTTACCGCAATGGTTGCAGGTTACCTTCACCTGGCTTACCTCCCGGCCCGGACCCGGCGCCGGGAGACTGTGACGCCCCGATTTCCTCGTGCAGTCCCGTGCGATATGCCCTGTTGAACCGCAGTTGAAACATTTGCGGGACCCTGCACTCCCCTTGTCGGGGTTATGACGGGGGTGGCTCGCCTCCGCGCCACCCTTACTGCCCTGGGAGCCCAACATCCTCTCAATTTCCGCTGCTCCTACCACAGCGTCCCGCAGGCTCCCGTAGTTCCGTGAACGTACGATCACCTGTACATCCCGTTGCAATCCATTCTCGAAATTCGCTTGCCCGGATCGCCGTACAGCCCTCTCAATGACCCGTGCGTCGGCGGCCCCTTCACTCTCGCCGAGTTTTTCCGCTACCTCCCCTGTTAGGCGCTCCGCGCGGGCGCCGTATGCAGCCACCGACTCCTTCGCGCCCTGTTTTAGTTGGCAAAACTCGTATTGCAGTACAGCAAGCGACTTCCGCTTCCCGTACAGCGCTTCGAGCTCTTTCCGGAGCTCCGACAAATCCCTCATTTCCCGATGCCGCAGCTCCCGGGCCGCCCTGTCCTTTAGCTTGCTGCTGCGGACCAACGCCAGGAGTGTTCCCCGTTCCAGGGGCTTCACCCTGTCCCGTACTGTCTCGCAAGACAATAAAAATTCCTCGAGCTTGCCGGGGTTGTTGCCATCGAAGGGCTCTATGCTCCGGATCGCCAAACTCAGTTCGATGTACGGAGCCCCATCCTCCCTGGCCGTGGCTACTTGCTGTTGCCGCTGCGGAGGGCGCCCCTCGCCCAACGCGCGTTCGACTTCCTCCGCGATGTACTCCCGTATGCCCGCCTGCATCGCGTCGTGTTCCTGTTCCCCACGTGCCGTCTGCTCGGCCATCCTGATCCCGTTTCGTGCGGTATCGTTACCTTCCAACTCATCCTGGGCGTGCTCCTCCCCCTCCCCCTGTAGTTCGGGGTTCAAATTTCGTCGTACCCCGGGGAGATCCACCCCCATTGGGTACAACCGACTCCCTTCGCCAAAGGTAGTCGTCCAGTTTCGCCCCCTGGCGAATATCGGGATGTTTGGATGTCGTTCACCCCGTGTATTGAGGAGCTGTGCCCTCAGACGCTCGATCTCCGCGTCCACTGCCCGAGGGGAGAGCATCGTCCCTGCCGTGTGTGCCTCTCTAGGCTCGAACAGACTGTGGTCTATATCCTCCAACTCGTCGAACTCGGCTCCTCGCCGTGTGTTCACCCCGTTCGTAGGGTGATTCGGGGATGATTCCCCTGGAACCTGCACTGCTAGGTCGTCTGCGACCTGCGCGATTCCCGCCAAGGCTGCTCTAAGCCCTGCGGCTACGTGCCCGTCCTCTTGCGCTGACGTCGATAGGTCTGCTCCTGGAGCCCCCTGCCCGCTGGGGGAACCCCTCTGACTCATGTGGTCTTTCCTCAAGTTCTAACCCCCTTGTCCCTACCCCGCCTGGGTTAGTAGCGCGTCTACTGGTCTCTTCGTTTCCCGGGGTGTTAGTTTGATGCAATAGGATTTTCTTGCACTTACAGTGTGCCGATGTGCCACATCTTAGGTTGCCTCTGAGTTCCCGTGAACGTGCCGGCTTCCTCTCTGACACCGTTCCACGCCCCTCTGCCTAGGTGACGATTCAATGGGGTTCTGCAGTAACCCTCGACGCGACTGGTTGCTCCGTCGATCCCCTGGTGACGGTTCTCACAGCACGCTCTATTTCAGCGTGGCTAACTCGCGCTCAATCTTGTGCTCACAGCTCGATTGTAACGCACCCTTTCCTGGTGATCAGCCAGCGAAGCTTCCTCCCTTCGCTCGGGTTAAACACTCACTCTGGTATCCCACCGCTGCCACCAATGTTGTACCGCCGAATCTCGGGTAGCTACTCCGAGCCCGGTGATATTACGCCCTTCTCAGAACGTTGTTCGGGATTACCAGTTAAGGGTTGGAACCCTTAGCGAATGTTATAACACACGAGAAAGGTTGTGGAATATACGTAAACTTTATTTGGCGTTCAAGACGCTCAACACTTTCCAGAAGTATAATTGATACAGTGTGTCGGACTAGTGTCCGACTTGTTTGGTTTAAACTACTTACGAGACCCTTTGCTCGGGTCTGTACTCTCGCTCAACCAGTCGCACGGTGTCGGATAACTTTTCTGACTGCTGCTGTGAGCTCGCGATCACACTTTATAGTCAATAAAGTGGAGCGAGCGTGTCAGCAGCATCTTTGGAAGATAAACATTGTTTCCAAATTTCTTTATTTAATGTTTATCTTTCGGCGCTCCGGATTCGCGTTATTGCGAGATCCGAGCGCCGGCCTATGCAATTTGCCGACTCGGCATTCATGTTGACCGCGATCGAGCGCCGAAGGCCCGATGCGACGGTTGCCTAACCGATACCGTGCGTCTGATGAGGAAACTTAGCGCTCGTACGCCGTGGTTGCTATGTCGCAACCTCGGTCGTACTCGCGTACGTTTTCGGGGTATAGCGTCAAGAGTGCGCGCGAGGTCGATAACCGGAGCAACCGAAGACGCGAGACACAGCTGATCCCGATGAGTCACGCGGTGACAGCAGCGCAAGAGTCTCGCAACGCGCGCGACACACGAACGCACGCACACTAACGCGCGAAGGCCGCGAGAATGTTTGTTTACGCCTCGAATCGGCGGTCGGCACCCGGAGGAGTCTGGCAGCCCTTTTCACGCAGCGTTCGGGGACTCGCGATGCACACACTGTCACTCTCACTGCCGTTCGGAAGCACCGGAGATGTGACGGAAGGAGATCGTTGCTACCGAGAAAACTCGCTTCGGGCACCGCGAGCACGGTAACTGTCCAGAACACACCCGCGAAAGTCCACTAGGTCGCTCGCTCCGATCCGGCTCGAAGGACCAGAAAATGATCGGAAACGGTTGAGCGGATCGGAGGAGGAGTGTCGGAGAAAATAACTTTTTTAAAACAAGAGTAGTTTAACGGCGTATAAAAACTCTATATTTTAAAACACAACAAAAGTACATCGAGAGAAAAATACGTCAGCCAATGCGACTGTTGTGCGTGCGAGAGCGAGCGCGAGGGCGGTCGATGTCAGCCCGTCGCGGACTCGTGAGCTACTAATTCCCCCGCGGGGTCGCAAAAGCGCCGTGCGATCGAGTGCCAATAAAGAAGCGAACAGAAACGCCGGCACAGGTCAACGCACCGTAGAGACCCCGAGAATCCCGAAAAATATAATTCGCCGAATATTAAAGGCGAGAAGCGAGCTCGCCTCGCTCCAAGGGCCAGAGCGAGACCAACGCGACCGCGAGAGAGAGAGAGCGCGCGACGCCTCCGATGTTTGTTGACATCGCGCGCGAACAATAGCAAGTCGCGAAACCGAGAGAGGCGCGATATTTCGGTAGCGAGCTGACGGCCAGCGACCGTGAATTCCGAAGGCTCGAGGGAGTCGTCTTCGACGAGTCTCGATCTCCCGAAACGGTGACTCACGCAGAGTTGTGAAAAGAGTCTCGCAACCGCGTTTAAAAGTCTCGCTCCGAACGTCGCAATCCCGAACAGTTACGAAAAAGAAAATAATTTAGCATAACGGGTCATCATGGATAATAAAGTTTATTGCGAAGAGCCTGGTGGTGCATGACGCGTTACAAGGTCGTCATGGGTCATGGACCACCCAACGGTACTTGTGACCTGTTAATGTGATTATTAACAAATGGATGGTGTACAATTGACAACGACTTTGATATCATCTGATTGGTCGCAAGTGCGTCAGGTATCTGTGGGTTATTGCTATAAGTACAGCGAGTATCGGCAGATCGTTTCATTCAATATCGCAACGTGATCGAGTTCCGAGTGCAATTTATCTGTTCTGCGTTATTTGAATTATTGTGCGATATAGGGTTGTGGTGAAATTTTTGACAATCTGTTCGAGTTCTTCACAACCATGTCTGTACCGAGAAAAACTTTAAGCACCAGCAGGTGTGTGGTTCCAAACTGCAATTCTGATATTAGAAAAACAACACATTATACATTTCCGGCAAACGGGGCTTGGGCACTAGAGTGGAAACGTGTGGTTAACAATCCTGAATTAGAGAAATTCACACTAAAAGAGCTTAATAAAAAGTATGTAGTTTGCAGACTGCATTTTACAGACGATTGTTATCTGAAACAAACACAAAGGCCAATGAGGAAGGCAGAAACTATACCATCGCTGTTGCTTCCTCCGGAAACTATTGGTGATAATAACGTTTCTGCGTCGAGCAATAAATCTTCGTTGTCGAACGGAGGGACAACTAGTTTGCAAACGGTTTCGTGTCCAGAGATTTCGCCAGCACATATCATTCGTGTGAGTGAGCCCGAATGTTCAATGGAGATAGTTTCACCAGAAACAGGATCTTCGGAGCCATCAGCATCGTGGCAAATCTCAGAAACTCTTCAAGCTTCTTCAGAAATACTACAAACGCCGGCACGCACCTTGAAACGATCAAGGTTAGTGAGAAGTGCGGCTCAGTTATCATCGAAAGCTCGGCAATTGTATCGTGGGATGCAAGATGCTCGTAAGAAGTGCCAACAATACGAGAGGAAGCTATCTCACGTTGAACAGAAACTTGCCGAGGCTACGAATCCCGAGAGTAAAGAAATAACGAGAAGCATGCTCACGTCTCAGCAACAAGAATGTTTCGACATCGCGACTCGTAATTTCGGAAAAAGTGCAATCGGTCGAAGATATAGTCCGGAGGAAAAGGCTCTTGGTCTCGGAAGGAGCAATCCTTACAGCTGGCAGAGAACGTGCAGCCTTTCGAGTAGCAACAGCGATCTTGAAAAGCGTTGATCACTGCCAAGAATGCCAAGCATCGATATTTCATTCCGAGCCACAGTAGGATTATACTAGTAATATCTCGGAATCGGAGAAAAATAATGTCCTGTGCTCGAGTTATGCTAACAGTTTCAAGCGCTGCTCCGAAATTCTGAAGGCAACTCTCCTACGCATCTCGTATCAACGAAAGCTCGTTTCAAAGTTGACTCACTATCTCGCTGAGGACGCGCCGATTCCATGGAAGCGATGCCCTCGACATATGACAGCAGTGAAAACCCTATTTTACAAACGTATAATAACTTGGTACGTAAATTGTTTTTGCACTTCGATCAACCGAATTCTAAAAGAAAAAGAAGTCACTTTTTCGAATTACTCAAACTGTATGGTAAAGCAAGCTCGCGCCTACAGAGCCAAGCACAGTAAATAATATAGTTTCGCTAATAGCAATGAGACAACGACCTTCTTCTCCGCACCGAGATCGTTAAATAAAAAATTGTAATGAAAAATCGATGGATGGAAATCATGCCTAGACTAAGACGCTGCCCCCTCCCATGCCCCATGTGTCATCTTAAGTCAAAGGTATAAAAAGGAGCCCTCTCGGTGCTGGTTACACACAGTAATCAACATTTTTTCCGGTCAGGGTTATTACCTCTCCGGAGTTCACCGACGACGAACCTTCGACAGTTTTCCAATTTTTTAAAGTTTGTCTTCGAAGAATTTATTTTTGTGAAGATTGAACTTTTGTTCAGCTTTTGTATTGAACTTTGGGTGTTTGTGCGCTTTAATAAAAGCCAATTCTTGTGAAAGTTCGTGTGTTCTTCGGAAATTATTCGAAAAACCCTTCGATCGCTCGGCAAATTTCTCGTCACGCCGAGGGTAGTATCGACCAGCGATCCACCGACCAGTCGCAACACCAGCAACCTCTTCATTTTTTATATTCTCCGGATACTTATTTCTTTTCGGTAAGTTGAATATTTTGTTTTTCCGCATTATTTGCAATCTCTTTCCTCTGTGCAAATGATCCCTATCCTATCTTTGACATGTACGGATATCTCTTTATCCTTTTCACCCTCGTGTTCGGTATAATTTTCTCCATATTCGTTAGCCGAGTTACGCGTTCCCTCCAATCGATTCGGATTATCGCGAGTGTCCAAGCTATCGACAGCCCAACTCGGTGCGATCTATGCCGTCGATCCCATTAATTTTTCCCGGGGAAAAATTTAATTAATCGTAATCGAGCTATTTTCCTGTGCGTGTTAATTAAAATGTTCGAGTCACCGGATTCAAGCAAAATAGTTGCAATCATCGTGTTTTTCAACTTTTGTTTGTTCGCGATTGTTGTAATTCTTTTCATTCGGATTTCGGAATATCACATCCGGACGTTGAACAATAGATCGATCTCGGTAGTCCCGAATATCGTAACGCGCGTCGAACTACCCCTTTCGCGTTCGGGACCCCGACGAGTATAAGTAGATTACAATCGGTTAAAAATGAATAGTCTTATGATCGTTTTGATCTTTCTCGTGTTTTGTCTCATAGTCCGTTTGGTAGTTGCTACCATTTAATACATTCAATTCTTTAACTTTTTCCGCCGTGTAACCCTTCCGTCGATTCCGGAGCTCGAATCCGAAAGTCCCATCGAGCCAACGGAATATTTTTGTCCCTATTGTCAAGACACCTACCCCCTCGGTGAGGATGCGTGAACTTGTATAAATTTCAATACGCGAATGTGCTCTAGCCTCTTCCCGAGCAGTTTCCGCGAGGTTAGGCTCAAAACGAGGCATCCGCGAATCGTAGCTACTTTGATAACGAGTAAATTCATTAAATTGATTGACCGACATGGGGCGGCTCCTAATGTAAATTCACGATCCGCGACGTAACATAGCGGCAATTCGAGTCTCTGTGCGGTCGAGGCGGGAGAGCACACTCTCCACCTTGCCAGAGAGTCGTTTGATTAGCCCACGCAAAGTGTTCTCGAGACGAACGACAACGGAGTCGAGGTGCGAGGCTGTCACCGGCATTTGTTCTTCTGCTAATTGTATGTCCGCCTGTCCTGTTCCCAACCCTTCTCCCCCGGGTTCGTGTAGCGGCGTGATTTGAGGGCTAGGTAGAGATGTCTCCCCACCCGCTAATATAACTAAAGGGCCCGACGGAATGTTTAGGAGCGGAAGCCTTTTCGAAGTTCCTCCCGTGCTTTTATCGGCACAGACTTTACACACGATTAGTGTGTTGCTTGGGGCTTCTCCTACACCCATCGGTTTTAGGCATCTCGCATGAAATAGCTGGCCGCACTCAGCTGTACAGCGATACCCTGTTGACACTCGGCACGTGGCCTTGCAGTGTCCGCACGGCTCCGACGATTCTCGTTCCATTCCCACGCTGACAAGAGAGAAGGTGTGCGAAAGCAATGAACCCGCTAACCACGAGGTGAGGTAGAGCAGACGAGCAAGGAGGAGCGCACCCGTAAGAGCGAGACACAAAACACTCAACAACACTCAGCAGACCGTGACAGCTAGGCACGATTCGATAAGTACACGCAAGAGTGAGAGAGCGATACGAGAGCAGACTGTGCGAAGAAGCAGGAGAAGGCAAGCGAGCGAGGCCCGTAAACCCGAGACAAGTGCGCGAAACGGAAACACAAACACGGCTGACCGTGACAGCGAGCGAGGCGACAGCTGATGGACGCGAGCAACGGTTGTGAGACACAGAGATAGTTTTACTTTGGTGCTTATTCTTAATCTTAATCCACTTAAAATCAAGCCCCGGGTCCGTCTAATGACGCACGATATTCAGTTTGTGTGTTATTCACCTCTGTTGAGAGAACTGTCCGATCACTTTCTCCCGAAATTTTTGGGCCGAAGCAAACGTAAATCAACCGGGTAGAGAAAGGAAAAGGACGGAGCGAAACGAAACGCGTGCGATCGTCGCGAGCGTCGAGTCGATACTGAATAATATTCTATATATATACTGTATACTGCTATACTACGGTATATATATACAGTATATTCTATATATATACTGATATAATATTAGTGAATAATGTGAAGTCGGAATATTGCAGTCATCTTCTACGTCGATCATTAAAATACTCCGACCTGTACCGGGTTCGTGCCACAGTCATACGCTATGTAGCCGTTGCATGTCTTGAGCCACCACAATAAAAGCATTAGGATTCCCATACCTCTTCAGAACCTGGTAAAAGGTATTTATATTGAATATGGTAAATGACGGAAGACCTCAAAAATTGTACGAAGAAAAAGATATATGAATTTTTTTGTTCGTTTTTCAATTTTCTAAATGAGGATTACTTAAACAAAAAAATTGCGTGCATACGGTAATTAAGGTAATTTTTGCGAATAAAGCTCATTGACACGATCGTTTTTTAAGATTTCCTACATAAGGATTTTTTCAAAATATTTTTAGGATGCATGTTGCACACAGTTTTTCTAAATCAATTTTTTTCTAAATTAATCACGTCGAGCACATTGATTAGAGAGATAAATGTTTAAGGTAGTGCTTGTGTCCCGTCCGGCCTAAAGCGATTTTCGCGTAAAACGTGAAATCAAATATAATGTTTTATTATAGTGTGTTCATGATAACGAGCGTTGCTATGATATATTATTATCAAATGTTTTTGTCGATGGAACAGCGAACCTCAGTCCGTGAACGAATGTCGAGAAGACAAGCTGTATTTCCGTTTCAATAAGTATCGTTAAATGAAAATGATTGATGGTTTATTGAAGATTGCTACACAAACATGTGAAAGGTGCTGAAACGATTGTTGTACCGCCGGAGCCCGGGTGATCAGTCCGTGCTCGGCGAGTGAGATATTATCTCCGAAGATTTTGGGATGTTACCAGTAAGGGGTTAGAACCCCAGTGAGGACTACAACTCGTAGGCACAATAACAATTTATTGACGAAATAGAGAACAGAGTAATAAACAATTTCACTTTACAATTTGCCTCTTTTGCAAACAACTTTACAAAGTTACTTCACAAGTCAACTTTAAGACTTAATTCCGCACTCGGGATCCAGGTCCGACCCTCACCCGCCAGTGCCACTTTATACGTTCCCTTGCCCGGAACACTCTATGTTACCTTTTGGATTCCACTACCGAATCCCTGGGACCAGACGCACAGTTTCTCGAGTCAAAAACCAGACTGTCGAATGCTCGCTCGCGTATCATTATATATCGAGCGAGAGCATCAGCATTATTTATTAGACAAAACATTATTTCTTAAAACTCCGCTTTTCATTGTTTACTGTTTATTTTCCGTCGCTCCAGATTCCGTACGTCCACGGAATATGGAGGCTCCGCGCTACTTAAACTGCTGACGCGCTGCTCTACTTATCCGCGATCGAGAATCGCTCGGTCCGTCGATTGCTCAATCGCCCGCGATGCGCTCGATTTCGGTAATTACATTCGCGCTCGGCTCGCCCGCTGCTCGCATACCTCGGTTGTTGCGCAATGCACCTTGCGACAACAACCGGCGTACTCGGGGTACAACACGATTGATTTTGCGTAATAATAATTAGAATCCATTATTAACAAAATGATGAAAAAAAAGAATTGTTTAACAAATCCCCCGTTAATGAAACTTTTTTTTCAGATGAAAACTATTAATGCATTTTTCCGAATACGTATACATTTTTTCAGAATTTTCTGCACTTCTTGAAAATTGTGTTTTTTTTTACGATTCAGCTGTATTTGCGTATCTCCTTGATCAATCGTGCGGAAACTTCTTCGATGTAATAGGTGGTGTTATGAGAACCACATATTCAAAATTCAGATTTTTTATACATTTTTCATATAAAAAAAAATGTGCAAAAGCAATTTTCAAAAAGAGCAGAGAATTCTAAAAAAATCATACGTTTTCAGAAAAATGAACGAATAACTTTTATTTGAAAACAAAGTTTTAATGGCGGGTGAATTGTGAAATTTTTTTTTTATCAAGTTGTTAATTACATTTTGCAATTATTATTATGCAAAATCAATCTTCTCTCACTGCATCTCACATGAAACTCACTTTTGGCTGGACTATAACAAAATGAATCGGTTAAGAACCGTTTTTTCTTCTTCACGTCATTCTCCAGATGAGGTTCTTTACATTCATTTTTCAGAATTAAGATACAGGTTTTCGTTCATAAAAATGTTCAACACACTTCAAAGCTGCCATTTCCATTGTAAAAATGTAACGGAGCTTTTTTGTTAGTTTTTCAATTCTTCGAATGAGGATATTTGCAAATCTTTTGCTTAAGTAAAAAAACAGTGTCTTTTTTTCGCTAATTAGAATCTTTAACACGTGATACGTTCGAAGCTACCACTTAATTAACATTGAATTAACAAACGTATAGAAAAGTTAAATATGATTTGATGCTGAAAGTGGTAGCTTCGACGAATAGCGTGTTTAGAATTCTTAATAGGAAAATTCGCCACTGTTTTGGCTTTAAATAAATGTTGAAAAATCCTCATTGAGCGAATTGAAAAAACAAAGTTAACTACAAAAACTACAAAGTAAAACATTAATGTTCGTAATTAAAGAAGATTTCCTCGACTGTACATGCAATCGATTCAATCCTCATTCTCATTCTGAAAAGTGGAAATTAAACAATAAAGTTCGTATATATTTTCCCCACGAGCAATGTTTTAAGAAGTTATGTGTTGTCGAAGATTTTCATTAGCAAAATAGTCGCTGTTTTACGTCTAAAAAAATTTAGAAAAATTCTACGTTTTCAGGATTAACAACCGAATAAAAACGTTGAATAACATTTTATTGTGAAAGTAGTAGCTTCGACGGTATAGCGTGTTTAAGATTCTTATTAGCAAAAAACGACTCTGTTTTGGATTTAAAAAAATTTGCAAAAATCCTCATTCAGGGAATTGAAAAACTACCAAAATTGCTCGGTAACATGTTACGGCGATAGTGGCATCTTTGAAGGTAACGTGATGAACATTTTTACGAGCTAAAATTAAAAGAATGGAGAGAATCCGAAAGAATCAAGAAAATTGAAAACAGTCCGTAGACATTACGTCCCCCCCCCCCCCCCCTTATCTCTCGAATCAATATTCTTGACGTGTAACACTGTCAAACTTTTAATTTATCAAATCCTAAAAATCGTAAAAATATAATAAAAAAATCCTCATGTAGAAAGTAGCAAAAGCAACAAAATGGTTCATACATAAATTTTACTTTCGGCCAATATTTAAAAATGATGTCAATTCTTAATTCGCAAAAATTACCTTCATTATGGACGCAATTTTTTTTTCTAAATCCCTAATTACAAAATTAATAAACGATCAAAAAAGTGTGTTTATATTTTTTTTCTCTGGGCCATTTTTGAGAAGTTATGCGTTGTCAAAATTCACATTTGTAAATGCCAAAATTTTGAAGGTCATGCGACAAGGTTTGTCAAGATACATCGATTAATGGATGATTTCCGGCTTGATACGGTTTGGTGACCCTGAAATTTTCTGCATCTGCAAAAAATTGTGTTTGGCCTCTCGTGGAGCGTTAATTTAAGGCGCGAGGGAAGAAACTCGGAGAACTTTTTTGTTCCTTTTTTTATTTTCTACAAGAGGATTTTTTACTGAAGTTCTTTCGGATTTTTTAAGCGCTTGTTGTACCGCCGATTCTCGAGTAGCTACTCCGAGCCCGGTGATATTACGCCCTTCTCAGAACGTTGTTCGGGATTACCAGTTAAGGGTTGGAACCCTTAGCGAATGATATAACACACGAGAAAGGTTGTGGAATTTACGTGACCTTTATTTGGCGTTCAAAACGCTCAACACTCTCAGAAGCACAATAGATACAGTGTGTCGGACTAGTGTCCGACTTGTTTGGTTTAAACTACTTACGAGACCCTTTGCTCGAGTCTGTCTACTCGCTCAACCAGTCGCACGGTGTCGGATAACTTTTCTGACTGCTGCTGTGAGCTCGCGACCACACTTTATAGTCAATAAAGTGGAGCGAGCGTGTCAGCAGCATCTTTGGAAGATAAACATTGTTTCCAAATTTCTTTATTTAATGTTTATCTTTCGGCGCTCCGGGTTCGCGTTATTGCGGGATCCGAGCGCCGGCCTATGGAATTTGCCGACTGGGCATTCAAGTTGACCGCGATCGAGCGTCGATGGCTCGATGCGACGGTTGCCTAATCGTCACCGTGCGTCTGGTGACGAAACTTAGCGCTCGTACGCCGTGGTTACTATGTCGCAACCTCGGTCGTACTCGCGTACGTTTTCGGGGTTTATACCGGGTGTTATCACGCTCATTTTTGCAAATTTGAGTAGTTGGCACGTCGCCACGTCGTCAATATTGCATGAAAGAAATTATTGTCTAAAAACTTTTGCTTTCTTTTGCAATTCTTAACAACCGGATTTTAAAAAAATCTATTTTTAGTTTCCAATATCTTGATCTGCAAACAAATTGGGTTCGGCCTCTCGTGGAGCGTTAATTAAAGGCGTGGGCCAAAAAAAAATAAGGACTTTTTCGTCCTTTTTTTAGTTTTCTGAAATCGATGCGATGTGCTTAATACTCAGATTTCCCAATAGCTCTAACAAAATTTAGAACTTTTTTTACAAAATTCGTTGATAGAAAATTAAAAAAGGAACAAAAACGTTTTTTTGGTTATTTCCCTCACGCCGTAAATTAACACTCCACGAGAGGACAGTCAGTCGCGTGCCGCGCTTCTAACGGCTAACGTTGCCACGCTCGTACAATCCGTTCCCCCGTCGGTGTTTGGCGCGATCGCACGCACTTCGGCACGCTCCGGAAATATTGCTTTCACTTCTCGTTCACACAGTGTCAAAAAGCTCCCACAGACCGCTACGTTTGTGCAAACTGATCTGTGAAATCCGGGACATATTCCACATAAACTCTATCTCGTGCGAAGTTGCGTTTAACGCGTATAAATCGATTCCAAAACCGGGTACGGTTAAATTATAACTCGAGAACGAGGATAAGAAGAACTAGCTACCGGTAGCCTTTTCGCTCGCTCATCGCGTCAAGTGTTTTGACGTTTCGCTTTCACGGTCAGCTGTGTTGGTGTTGCTCTCTCGCTCACCGGTTCGGACTTCGGGCACGCCTGTGCCGGTCTCTCGCTTGTACGTGCGCGCTATAGTCTCGCTGGTCCTGTCGCACACAGCCGCCTGTGTAGGGTATCGCTCTCTCGCTCTCCGCGCAAGGTGTTTTGACGTTTCGACCGCTCTCATGGTCAGCTGAGCTGTGGGCTTTCTCACTCACTCGCTCGCGTTCTACTGTCTCGACGCTCTCTCATCGTTACATCGCGATCAGCCGGTTCAACGCTCTCTCTTTCCCTCGTCACTGTGAAATGGAGCGCGAATCGTCTGAACCGTGCGGGCAGTGCAAAACAACGTGTCGTGTGCAAACAGGATATCGATGTACTGCAGAGTGTGCTCGACTGTTTCATGGCAAATGCTTAAAATCAATAGGCATAGGGGATCCGCCTGGAAATCGAATCATCGTATGCAAATCTTGCGCCGAAAAAAACACAGGAGGCCCCGCGAAAAGGCTTCCCCTCTTAAACATCCCAGAGGTGCCTATCTTAGGAGAGGACGGAGCTTCCCAGTTAAGCCCTCAAATAACGCCGCTCCACCAAGACGACGAAGGATCGAGGACAGATGTTACGGTGGCACGCTCAGACACTGGTCAGGCGCCGGTAACGGTCTCGCACCTTAACGCTGTTGTCACCCGCCTGGAGAACTGTTTGGGTGGGCTCATCGGGCAGCTTTCGAATAAAGTCGGAAACGTACTGTCCCGCCTTGACCAGACAGAATCTCAAATAGCTACGATACGCTCCGAGAACTTTACGCTCGCAACTAAGGTCGACAACAACTTCGCGCAGCTCTCTTCGCGTATTGACGCTCTTAACGCCGAGCTGCCTGACCGAATCAGCGCTATAAATGCATCGCTCCCTTCGCCGCAGCCCCCTACCCCCGTGGCCGCTCTCGACCTTGATGCTGTCACTCGAGAATTGTTCGAACGCGAGAAGAGAAAGAAAAATATAATGATCTTCGGCCTCGCCGAACTCACTACTCCGGCTTTGGACAACGCAGCAATAATCGAGTTGGTCCAGCTTCTCCTTCCAGGAATAACTCCTGCACACATGCACATAATACGTATCGGCACGCCAGGGGGCACGAGACAGCGACCTAGGGCCGTAAAGGTTGGCCTGCCGTCAGCGGACTCAGTCATCGCGGTCTTTCGGTCAGTATATCTTTTACGTCAACATGCACGCTACTCGGGAGTTGTCATTCGCTCGGACAAAACGCCCGCTCAGGATGCCGCTTACAAAAAGCTGAGGGACGAAATGAAGGATCGTACTGACCGGGGAGAGCGGGGGCTCAGAATTGTCACGCGGAACGGTGCACCGGTCATAATCTCGGAGCCTCACACACTCGCAGGGGCGATTATCAGCACGCAGCCTCTAAACGTAGGATACATGGAACAACAGGCCCCCGCATACTCACTCGCATACTCACTCGCAAGCTCGCAGGCCCCCACTGCTTGTCTTACTCAAGCGACAGTACGCGATAGTCACGTATTCTCTGACTCTTTCCGACACCAGCAGCAGCATGACGCGAGTACCTCGCTCCCTCTCACTCAGCACTCGCTACATCTACGCAATGCGGGAGCAGCGACAGGAGGAGGGGATGTATACCACGGAGCCCCCACTCGAGGATATATGCCTGCTCGCTTCGTTTCCCCGGTCGGCATCCCCACTACAACTACAACTACAGCTGGAGTACATTCTTCTCTCTCCGCCGCGGGCTACCCCGCTACTCCGAATACACACAACTACACAGCGGCACTCAATACACACGCTGAGATTGGTCACACAGACGCAAGCCACCGCCAACACTCTGCCTGACTCGCTCCACGGGCCTCTAATACACTGGCGCAGCGTGAGACCAGTGACGCTACTACTACAGTGCCTTTGCGTATGTGTCACATAAACGCGCAATCCCTTGCCTCGCATATCGACGAACTTCGAGACTTCGTACACATTAATATGTATCATATAATCGCAATATCGGAAACATGGCTACACGATGATATTAACAACAATTTTGTCTCGCTTGATTCATTTAACCTTGTACGGAAAGATAGAATTGGCAAAAGGGGGGGAGGTGTCGCGATCTACTTCCATTCTTCACTAAAATTCACTGTCGTCTCTGCCTCGCCGCTACCCTATGAGGCTAAGCCCGAGTACTTAGTATGTGAGGCCCAATGTCCGGGAGGTATGAAAATTCTTATCGCAGTTGTTTATCGCCCGCCGCGCCTTGGATATCTCAATCACTTCGAAGAAGAGGTCATAAATTTACTTCCTAAATACGAAAATATTGTTATTTTTGGGGACTTCAACGCAGATCTTCTCGGTGAATCGTACGAAGCGCTGCACCTAAAATCGTTTTTTCGAGAGCACGGGTTTTCGGTAATTCCGTACCAGCCGACACATCACACACGATCTGCCGATACCTGGCTCGACATTTGTGCGGTGAGCGATGCCTCAAAAATAATCTCCCACGAGCAATCGGAGACTCCGTTTCTCTCGGGACACGATCGAATTGCTATCACCTACAATGTATGCGTCAAACGATCATTGCCGCTCACTTTTCAGTATCGCGAACTGAGCAGAATCGTACCGGCGGCTCTCTCCGCACAATTGCTGAGCCAGGACTGGACAGGCTTTGCAGCCTCAGACTCCGTAGACGCTAAGCTTAACATTTTCTGTACGCACGTTATCGGAACGATTCACGCCCTTGCGCCCTTGAAAACGATCACAGTCTCGCGTCCGCCTGCGCCGTGGATCGATGCGACGCTGCGGGGTAAGATGAGGCTGCGCGACCAGGCGTATCGTCGGTTCCGGAAAAGTAAAGTTAATGGACGGAACAACGAAGTTCTACTCGAGGCCTTCCGTCGACTTCGCAACGAAGTCAAATTACTTATCACAAATGCCAAAAAAGAATATATTTTTACTCGCGTTACGCGTTGCCGGAACCCACGAAGCGCCTGGTGCGAGCTCAGACGATTGAAGCTAGTCAAGGAAAGGCGAACGGAGTGTAACATCGAATTGTCGGCAAACGAACTGAATCAAGCCTTCTCAGCGGTCTTTTCTACCCCTCCGCCCTTGTCCGCGCCACTGATATCTGCAATCCCATCAGCATTACCCGATCTCAACTACCCACGTTTCTCATTGGCACCCGTATCATCCCCCGCTGTCACCTCTGCTCTCACCCGTAGCTCGTCTAACTCTACGGGAACAGATCGTCTTCCTGCATGCTACCTTCGCCTAGTCTCATCCACTCTTCTCACGCATATCACCGAAATCATCGACCTCTCGTTCGCCTCCTCTACTTTCCCTGCAGCATGGCGCAGTGCCCTCATCACTCCAATAAACAAGGTCCCCTCTCCCTCCCGCGTTACTGACTACCGCCCCATATCAATTCTTTGCGCGCTCTCGAAAACCGTGGAGAGGCTCGTCTACGATCAGCTCATAAACTGGCTCCTCACGTACAACTTGCTTGACCCCCTTCAAACGGGGTTTCGAAAGGGGCACGGTACTCAAACGGCTTTGCTGAGGTTCACAGACGATGTAAGGTTCGGCATCGACAGGCATATGCTTACTATTGCGGTGTTTTTCGATTTCAGCAAGGCATTTGATACAGTTTGTCACCTCTCACTATTGCGTAAGCTAGCTGCAATCGGGCTCGCATCTTCGGCTTTAACGTGGTTCACTTCCTACCTGTGTGGAAGGTCTCAGGCAGTGCGTCTCGCTAACGGGGAACTCTCGGAATGGGTATCCGTTGCCTCGGGCGTCCCGCAAGGCAGTGTTCTCGGTCCGTTGCTTTTTAGCTTATATCTTGGTGACCTGCCTGCGACACTCCGTTTCTGCTCCTACTTATTGTACGCTGATGATCTAGTCCTATACCTCCAATGCACGTCGGACAATCTCCGCTCATCGCTGGATCGGGTGAACGGGGACATTGGCTCCATTTACGATTGGGCCACGCGCAACTCGTTGTCACTAAATAGTGCCAAAACTAAGGCAATGGTGCTGGGCTCCTGTGGGCTTCTTGGTCGCGTCGACATGACTCTTCTCCCCCCCCCTTTGCGTACTCAACAAGCGAGTGGACTACGTGGAGTCCACCCGTTATCTGGGCTATATAATCACGAATACGCTGGGGTGGGGGGGGGGGGCAGGTCTCGGCGATGCGGCGGCGGGTCTATGGGAGCCTCGCACCTCTTTATCAGTCAGCACATTTGTTTGACGTCCCAACACGTAAATGGCTGGCAAGAACCCTAGTTCTCTCTCATCTGGAGTACTGCCCGGCTGTGTTGAGCGATATCACCGGGGATCTCAACGCGAAACTCCAGCGAGCACTCAACGCAGCGGTGCGGTTTGTTCTGCAGAAAGGCCGAAGCGAGCACATCTCCGAGGGTCGTCGTTCGCTCGGCTGGCTCTCTATAGCGAATCGACGGCGGTACTTCATAGGCTGCCTTTTTTATTCTATAGTCCGTACCGGTGTCCCCTCCTATCTCGCGGAGTCCCTGATCTTTCGAGACAGGGAGAATCCGCGAGTTCTGGGGGGGCGTACCGAGACGCTTCGAGTGCCGGCCGTGCGAACGTCGAAATTCCGTGGGTCGTTTCTGATACAGGGCACCTATCTGTGGAATAGTTTACCGGCAGTTATAACGGAGTCGCCGTCACTTGAGGTTTTTAAACTGAGATTACTAAACCACTTAATGACGGAAGAGAGGGATCGCGGCTAGATCAGATAAGATTAGACTAGAATTAATTATTTCACAACATTTCCGCGTCTCTAGACTAAATTAGTTTAAGATTAGTTTTAAGATCTGGCTCTATGCCTTGCTTTTGGAAATTGTACGAACTATTAGTTTTAAGTTTTTGCTTGTACTATTTTGCCTGATTGTACGCTCGGCCCTTAGGGGATTTAATCCCAGGACTCAATAAATAAAACAAACAAACAAACAAACAAACCCATTTTTTTGCAGATGCAGATATGGGGAACTAAAAATTTAAAAAAAATTATTTTGAAAAAATCCGGTTGTTAGAAATTGCAATAGAAACTAAAAATTGTCGCGCTCCCGGAGTGCCGAAACCCGTCAGAATCGTTTAATTCTTTGTTACGAATTAATCCATCGGATGAGTAAAGAATATTTTATTAAAAAATAATGATGAACGTACAAATACGTCCGCGCTCTTTGCGAAGTTTTTCTCAACCAACTGAACTTAGTTATTTTGCCATGACAACGACATATACTGTGATGGGGGGGTCAGTTTCAGAATCCAATTTCACGAAAACGGGGGTCTCGACAAGTCAGGGGGAAAGCGGGGAAAAAGGGGATTCAAAAATAAACGCTGTGGATTTGGAAGAAATAACAGAAAAATATAATTGATCAAAGAAAGCGGTGAAAACTCGTACAAAATAATAATCGCAAATAACGGGTGGCAAATAATACAAAACAATAATCTTAACGGGGAGGAAATAATACAAAATGTCGTCGATCGACGCGTTCGTCGATCGGCAGTGCGACGGGGGGGGGGGGAGAAGCTACGACGAAAAAGCAATAAAATGACAAAATTAAAGAATAATTCCTAACGAGACGAAACGCAATCGTCGGACCAAAATTGTAATACAATTTTGCAAAATAATATACTAGGCTCGAATACAAGGGGGCGAATGGGGAAAATACTTGAATTATGATCGGTCGGCCACGAGGCGATCCACAGGCGTGCGTGCCTCGCGACGACAGAACAATGGCTGATGAGACGGTCTGAATGCACAGCGAAGGGACGAGGGATTTTCACTGGCAATTGACAGAATGTCGGGTAAAAATAATGCGAATAAATGTTAACAAAATCGGGGGGGAAAAATACAGAAAAGGCTCACAATAACTCGGGGGGGGGGGGGGGGGGGGGGGGGGGGGGGGAAACTATCACGAAATCTCTTGATTTGGGCGCCAGTTACCTTTTACGGGGTAACACCGTTTAACACACGCCACGAGGCGTCGAATGTTCTCGTTACAATGTTCGCAGAATGGCCGGCAAGTTCAGCGGGAGGGCAGAGGGCTCAGGGAGGGTCAACCGATCTGTCGGCTCGCAATTTAATGCCTTCGGCTAATTAGGGGCTTTTTAAGGGACGTCAATGCAATTCACGGGGCGAATACACAATAAACAAGATCGAATATTCTTATTCACTATCGCGCCACTCACCACGTGCACGATAAAGTCGCCGGAAAATGGCGATTACTAAACTCGAATGTCGGGAGAGAAAATCCGTCAATTAAACACGATAATTGACTCTCAAAATGTCAGGGCAGGGTCGAGGGAAGATTTTAATAATTCGCGGGAGGAAAACTCTTTCAAACGGGCGGTTATCACAGTCACACTTTCGCTCGCGATTTCCCTTACAAAATCGCGTGGGCTGGGAGAATCGCTTATACACGTGCTATTCGGTTAACGGCTCGAACGAGGCTGACGTCGACGGTAACGCTCTCCGTCTTCTCGGAAGTCTCCTTCTATCTCAGCGCTGCGGATGTCGGTGGTGGGAGGGAGAGGCAGGTACTCGGCATTAGTCGATAACTCGCTCGATCGACGGGCGAGGTGTCAGATGGCGGCAGCGATATCGATGGATCGTCGCTCGAGGCATTGAGCGACGATCGTGAGCAGCGGGCGGCGGGCAGCGTTGTCGGTGGGAGAGGCGACGGCACGGCAACGTTGGAGAGTGGGCAGCAGCGAGGTCTTTCGCCGTCGAGCGAGTATCTTCCTTCGCTGTTTCCCCTTCTCTCCCTCTATCTCGTGCGTTGTCTCGGCTACGGTTGTTCGTTTCGTGGGTCTTCAGGAGCGTTACCTCGGTCTTCGCGGGGGGGTATGCGTGGGAGGACGGGGCGGGGGGCTGTGCTACGCGTTGCAAAGGCTTAGGCTCCGTGGTGAGTGGAGCCTCTGATCGAGTTCGCGGGAGTCAGTCGAAAACGGGGCAAAATGCATTCAATTTAACGAATATTTCGTTACAATACATATAGTTTTCAAGTGAATCCTGTAACTTTATTTTTGAGTCAC
This sequence comes from Ischnus inquisitorius, assembly GCA_963924025.1. NCBI lineage: Eukaryota > Metazoa > Arthropoda > Insecta > Hymenoptera > Ichneumonidae > Ischnus > Ischnus inquisitorius. The sequence continues at coordinate 14,927,207 of OZ001247.1, forward strand.
GCCAACTTCGCCCTATCCTATTGTTTCCGTTGCCCGGGGAGCCGTTAAATGCCAGTTTATTTTTAATTATCGGCGGAACAAACAAACCGCATAACCGCGATCGAAACTTATATTTGACTAACCCAAAAAAAAAATAGATAAAGTGTGACCATAATTTCGGCGAAGAACAGATCAAACTCACGATAAAAAAAAGACACGATAAATACGGTACCCTAAGGCCACAAAATTCGTTCCCCATCGTTATTTTTTTTTTAAGGGCGCCAGTTGAGACTTACCCTCGACACGATCGAAAAAAGCTAGACAGGAAGAACGAACGAATTTACCACCGGCTAGGCTGCAGCACTCATGGGTAGGGGGGAGGATTCGATGACACTTGGCGATTGAAATAAAAGGGGTACACTTGAATTACCAGGCTTCCATTAATCACAGTTTTATTAAAGAGTTGGAAATTATTGTCAGAAAGGTCACACAATAGTACATTGTGCAACAAGGGCCGAAAGTTGGCGTTTGCGACGCGGGTGACGTTTGCTGCCCGAGCGGAGCGAGGGCTGCAATCACACGAGTCGCGATCGCCAACTCGGCCCATGTTGCACACTATATTTTTTGCAACGAGGGCAGGAATATAGGCGTTTTGAGGGGCAGTCTTTGCGGGACGAAAAAAAGTGAGGTTAAAAAAGCGAGCAAAAAAGTGGACATTTCTTCCCTAGGGCAGGAATGTAGTGTGACGCGCATGCGCATACCGACATTTCGACGCTGTTACGAAATGGGCTACTTTCGTCCCGCAAAACTGACCCGAAAAGCGCCATTTTCATGCCCGAGTTGCAAAAAATTCTTTCCTCGGTCCCGGGACCCGTTGACTCGACACAATTTAACTGATGAAATTTCCTGCTAAATTCTCCCCGGCTACTCAGTTCACCGGTTTGAATTCTCCAAAAAGATGACATTTTAATAACAACAAGAATTATTTTTTCCTACTAACTTTTCGTCAGACAATCGCTTGCGCACGACGGAACCGAAATTGTGACGGAACGAAACAATAATTAACCGCGTGATCGCACGGCGCGAGGCGGGCACAAGGCTCGTATTCTTCGATGTTTCCCGCGATACAGGTCGCTCACGAGAAAGAGGCGCACGACGAACTCGTAAACCGCTCGCCAACACTTAACTGATGCGGATCTCTCGAATTTAATTAATTTTTACAGACTACTCCCGCGATGCAGGCAATTCGGAAACGAAAGCAAAGAGTCTAGTTGACGCGAGGCCGTCCGACTATTACAGGCCGTCTCCTCACACACACGATTCAAAAAAACGAAACACTAGTACACGATCGCGATAGTGCAGAGGAGATCACTTTTCGCCTGGGACGGTACCCACAATCTTACGAGCTATGCGCTGCTCGAACACTTTACACTGGAAATTGAAATTTACCCGGTGACACACGCGGCCGAGGATATGAAGCAAAAGCCTTACCGTTACGAATTAATCCATGAAATAAGACCGAGAGGCGATCTTCCTTCCTTCCTTCCACCCGGTCAATCGACAATCGGGAATAATCACGGGAACGGTACCGAGTCCTTGGTGACGGAGAGCGAGCTCGGAGCCACGTGCTTACCCCACAACGAAAATTTCGAGAGTCCCCGATCAATTTTCGGTAATCGCGCGCGAGGCTTCTCTCTCCCCACCCCATACAAGCTAGCAAAGGTGTCCGGTACCTGGCGCCTCGCAATCTATTTGAGCGACTCTCTCACTATTAGATGATGTTACAATTCGCGCGCCCATCCGAAAATTCAGCAACGCTGAGATGTACGGCGTCGAAGCGACGTGAAGCGAAGGTGCCTTGATAACGGTACCGGGCAACGTCCAATCGTCAAGCTGCGACTTATAATCGTGCGCCCGAGACAATGGAAGGATTCTGTTTCCTCCTGCCAGGCTGCGACTTACAACCTGCGCCCAAAGCAGTTGAATCCGGCGACTCCTCGTTCCCAATTGATCGCAGACTGTCCTCATCGAACGGCTCAGCTCACTCTCGATCCGCGTGCCAAAAATAATAAAAGTAAAGATCTAGGGATGAGTACAAAATGATACTTGAGATACCTCGCGCCGACTTATGAGATACCTCGCGCCGACTTATGAGATACCTCGCACCGACTTATGAGATACCTCGCGTCGATACCGAAGGCGGCAATTGTGTAGTATCGAAATGTGTTGGAAAAATTTGTGTAGGATCGAAATACGTTGGAAAACTTTGTGGTGGATCGTATGTGATGGATAAAAAAGTATCGTCATGATCTCGTATACATTCGGGTTATGTTGTCAAAATTCTATGCAGTTTTAAAGATTGTGTGGAAAAGAAAGAGTAGGCTTGACGTGAGGTGCAATAAATCGTCTGATTAAAACATTGCGAATAATCGGTCTGTACAGTAATCGCGTCGTAGAGAACGATGTTTGTTTGGCAAGCGATGTGTATAAGCGACGCGTGTACTATCGAAACGTCGTGAAAAAAACGAGTGAAGTAAAAGGACGTAATGGAAAAATAGTTTGAACGATACAATCTTCGGAAGAACGAATGTATTAGTACGCTACTGTCGTACATCGGATTGCGCGGTAAAATCAGTGCGTTTGACCGATTTATGTCGAAGATTATGTCGGGAAACAACGTGTGTAGTATCGATACGTCGTGGAAAAAGCAAGTGCAGTAAAATAATGTGAAGGAAAAATAGTGTGCGTTGCGCAGTTTTCGGGGGAACGAATGTATTGGTTCGCCCCTGTCGCGTATAGTAACGCGCGGTAAATTCAGTGCGTTCCAATGATTCGTGTTGAAAATTATGTCCGTAAAAGAAGTGTGTAGTATCGATGCGTTGTGAACAACGCGAGTGAGTATTAAAAATGTAAAGGAATAATTCGGTGTAACATCCTGTTTGCGGGTTAAAGAATATGTTGGTTGGGATTGTCGCGAATCGAATCGCGCAGCGATCTCAGTGTGTTGAAACGATTTGTACGGAATGAAATGTGTAAAATACCAATGTGTACAATCGGTGTGTGGTGAAAAAGTCGAATGTATCTAAAAAATGTGGCTGAAAACCACAGTGTAAGATAGAGTTTGTAGAGTAAGAAATGTGTGCGATAGGCGCTGTGCTGTATCGAATCGTACAGCAAAAAAAGGCTGCCGATTATTCGCGATCGAGGATCGAAGGCGAAGCATCGATTTTGGGAGAGAGCACGGTTGGGGGGGGGGGGGGAGATAACACGGCTACCGGGTAGCCAGGGAGAGAGAGCACCGTTCGGGTCGCGAGCGCGAAGATAACTGATTTCACAATTTCTGGCCCTTACCAATGTGGAGCGTCGGACTCGCACCGAACTTTCTATCCTCTCCACACAAATTGCCTTAAGAACGGGACGTCGGTACATAACGGGAGGCAAGTACAGTCTGCCACTATCCTCTTTATGACCGACGTTCTATCCACGAGTAATCCATTAGTTTCGAAACAAGATAACAATTCCTACGAAATCCATAACCGAAATATTACTATAATTGTCTTTATAAGTAACGATGGCTCCTTGTGACGCTACCTCCAAAATTCACGTCACAATCCATATTCCACAACGTTTTTACACAATAATTTTTTTCGTGCAATATGGACGACGTGGAGACGTGCCAACTACTCAAATTTGCAAAATTGCGCTCTTAACTAATTCAAAATATTTCTTTAAAAAAATCCGTTTGTAGAAAATAAAAAAAGGAACAAAAAAGTCCTTAGGGTTTATTCCCCCACGTCTTAAAGAGGTTCGGTGGCGGTGGCAGGGTGGGGATAGGCACAGTTGTGCTGCGCGGTAAGGGGCCAACACCGTGTGAGCGAGAACGGATGCGAGCCGCATAAAGCGTTTGTTCAGAACATTAAAGATTTGTTTGCCAATTCGGCGGTAACCTTCAATTTTACAGCTCCACTGACATTCAGAAGACGTCCGCGGAACTAAATATATTATCCTGATATCTTTATCTTGGATCTAGCATTTGGAACAGCATGAAAAGTGAAATATTCGTTCACTTTTCTTTCATTAACATGTAAATAGTCACAAGTTTGTCATTTAATATCTCGGGAACTACGCGGTGAATCTCGTGCGAATTTCTCGTACGCGACCATTGAGATCACAGCTGTTGGACGATTTTTTTTTAGAATTCTATCTTGGAATTGCTCTTATCACCGACCCTCCTTAAATTAACACTCCACGAGAGGCCAAAAACAATTTTTTGCAAATGTAGAACATTTCAGGGTCATAATTCTGACAATTCTTATTCCATGGAATTTTGCGCCCTCGCAGAAAAAGTTTTACGCCAACGAAAAAATAAAATTATTGTAGACTAAACATAGACAAAGATGTAAGTACTTAATAGACCAATGCAATAGTACAAATGTGACTAATAGTTCCATTCGTGTTCAAAATTGTAGCCTGTTGGCTACAAAATTGCTCGAGATTCAGCAAACACTGCGAACTCGAAGAAAATAAGTGAAGCGAATTGCATTTGTACATCGCGTCTTCATTCTGTTTTGAACGATGCTTTAGCTTATCCATGAACAAGTAACTTGACTATTTTTAACTTTTTCATGATTTGAAATTGCATTTTTTTTGCGGTCGAACGAATACAAACGTAGTTTTAAATAATTAGACGAATAGCATAATAATTGTTGCACAGCTAGCTCAATGCTAATATGAAAGTAATCAAATAGTTTCCTGTTTATGATGTAGTATGGACAAGTCTTACGCCAGAAAAAAGTAAACGACACAAAAAAAGAACTTCAACAAGAGAGAACAATAAGGAACATGAAGTAAATGATCAAGAAGAAGAGGACGACACAGACAACGACGAAGAAAGTGAACACAAAACGGACGATGAAGAAGCGGAAGAAATAGATAATGCAATGCGTCCGAAACTTTTTGATGACGCATTCACTATAAACTCTTGGAAAGAAATGGGCCATGATTTGAACAAAGAGGCCAAAAAATTATGCAAAATAGATGGAGATAGGGACAACGCTCATTACATGACAAGATTAGCAGATCGCCTTCTGAAAGATATTCGCTAGCTGCCACTTTGGTCGTGAGTAGAGGTCAGTACCTATAGACAATATTTCAAAATGGTGGCCGTCAGTGGAGGGGAGCTGGCTCGGCGCAGCCTCGCCTGTGCCTCGCGCTCGCTTGCTTCTCCCTCCCTCAAGGGTGCGTTGGGGCTCCTAGATGGCTGTACTAGAGGGTGGCTGAAGAGTGGGTGGTTGGGTGGGTGGATGGGAGGGTGGGTAGGTGGGTGGATGGGAGGGTGGTCAGGTGGGTGGTTGGGTGGAGGGTAGTCAGGAGCTGTTGCTCCGTCGACGTCTGAGTCCCAACCACCTACCCTAGGTCAGGGACTTGGGCAGCTAGACCTGTGGTTTAGTGGGGATGAAGCGTACTGGAGAGAGACGCTCGAGAAGAGAAAGCGCGTGGATGGAGTGGAGGGGTGCGCTCGAGAAGCGCGAGCGTGTGGGAGCTGTCGAGCGCTCGGAGCGCTGAGGCCCATTGCGGCAAGGGCGGTAACTAAACCTGGCAGAAGGGCGCCGCAGGCCGTCGGTCGAAAGCCAGCGTTGGTGCCACTGAAAAGCGGCTCGCGGGCGCGGCGCTGACCGAAGTTCAGCGTTGCAGCGCACAAAACACACCGCAATGCTTATAAATGATTTTTTCAGGACAACGAACATTTCATGTAAAAAAAAATTTCTTAAATTTTTATAAAAAAATGTTACAAAAACATTTGACGAAAAATTTGACAAAAATTTTTACGAAAATTGTTCGGGATTGCCTCGTTTCTCCGCGAGAATTTGAAGTTTATTTTCTCGGCTCGTCGCGACTTTTTATTTTCGGGATTCCGGAGCGAGTCGAAGGCTTCCCGCGACGCGTTCGAATTCACGGCCACGGGTCATCGACTCTCGGCGAAAATATGCCGAGAATATCTCGCCTTTCTCGGCTTTTTGGTCGAGGTATTGTTCTCGCACGGTGTCAACACGCCTCATCCGCGCCTCGTGCTCCGTCTCTCTCGCGATCGGGCACCTCTTTCTCCGGTCTACTCAGCGAGGTGAGTCCGTCTCGCAACTCGAGCATTTTCGCGAATTTCGGTGTCGCTTTCGGGGCAGTGACCCGCGCCGACAACACAACACGGAGACTCCGTTCGCGAAATAATTCTTTGGCGATCGATGAGTCATTTTGTTTCGATCTCGCGAACGGAGTCAGTCAGCAACGAGACCGTGACGGGTTGACACCGACCGCCCTCGCGCGTACCGTCTCGCCGAACTCGCCCTTTATACCCTCGCTTTTTGTTTTACCTTATTCGCTACTTATCTATTCAATAAATGCAGAGTTTATTTTGTTATTGTTAATTCGACGTCGCACCGATTTATTCTCCTTTTCGCCGCTCCTCCGATCCGCTCAACTTTTTCACAACATTTTCTGGTCCTCCGAGCCGGATCAGAGCGAGCGGGAATGCGCGCGTGAGTGCAGTGGATAGACTGTTCCCGGGTTCGCGATACTTGGCGCTAAGTATTCGGACTTTTAAAGACTTTGTGGAATTCCTCGAGTTTGTTTTCATTCGGCTAGTCTTATCGCGGCCGTTTCTTTTCTATCGCGTGTGCGTGAGCCGCGCTTCCGTTGGGCTCTCGTTCTCGCGTGTGCGTGTGTGGTTGCGAGTCAGCCGCGTCTCTCGGTGCTCCTCGCCGATCATCGACCTCACGCCTAGACTTTTCGCGTTCGCTCTACTCCATAAGCGCTCACGTTCTCTCTCGCTCGCGCAGTGTTGTCGGGGTTTTCGTTTCTCCGAAACTTGTCGCGCTTGTCTCGTTCCCGTGTTCGGTACCCCGAGACTCTTTAAATTTCTCTCACGATGGACGCGTTAATCGAGAGCCAGGGACGCAACTCTGGGCACATCATCCGCGCGATCGAGAACCTGAAGAGGCTCGGGCAAGCGAACATCACGCTCGGAGGCTTCGAAGCGAAGGTTGCTTCCATCGATGGAAAATGGAAATCATTCTGCGAGGCTCACGAGCAGATCGAGAGGACGGCTACTGCCGCCGACCGGAAGCGATCTTACTTCACGGAAGACGTCTACACGTTGACTGAAGATGGCTACATCCTAAACAAGGGGAGGATGCTCGATCACGCGCGGCAGTTCGAGGTCAAGATAGAGGAGCAAGCGACCAGGCCTCCCGCACACGCCGCACAGCAGCTACCGAAGATAACTCTCCCGAAGTTCTCAGGGGTCTTCTCGGAATGGCCCTCGTTCCGTGACCTTTTCACTTCGATGGTGAGGGACAATGCTTCTATTACTTCGGTAGAGAAACTGCACTACCTCAAGATGAGTCTCGTGGACGAGCCAGCCACGCTGATTGCGTCGATTCCGCTCACCTCCGAGAATCTCGCGGCCGCGTGGAAGATGCTCACAGACCGCTACGAGAACGTGCGACTGCTGACGAACGCCCAGCTCGCGAACATCTACTCGCTGCAGCCGATGCGCAGCGAGTCCTCGGCCGAGCTAAAGACGCTCTTCAACGACACAGTCAACGCCGTATAGGCCCTGAAAGCCCTCGGGCGCCCTGTCGAGGGGTACAGCGACTGGCTCGTCTACCTCACCGTGCTCAAGCTCGACAAGCAGTCTCGCCGCGAGTGGGAGATGCACGTCGGCTCGGAGAGGACACCGTCGACATTCGCGGAGCTCCGGACGTTTCTCGGGACGCGCATCTGTGCGATACAGGCTCTCGAGCCTCTGGGATCGACACCGGCAGCATCGACGAGGAGTCAGGACGCGACGACGAACGCGACGAAATCGGACGCGAAGAACGGCTCGCGCGTGAAGGCGCACCAAGCCTCGAGCGCGCCCGGACCGAGGAGGAAGTGCCCTGCGTGTGAGCGAGACTACCTCGGCGCGTGCGACAAATTCCGCACGAAGAGTCTCAAGCGTCTCAAGCGATGCCACAACTGTCTCGGACAGCATTTTGTCCGCGAAAGCCCGTGGCAGCGGCCGTGCCAAGAGTGCAACGCGAAGCATCACACGCTCCTGCATGAAGCTCACTCGAACGCCACCGTCGAGGGAACTCCTGGAGGCGCTCCGCCTCAGCCATCGGCGGCTGGAGGCTCGACGAGTTCCCAAGGGTCCGGCGTCGCAGCCCTGAGCTCTCGGTGCATCTCAGAGTCATCGTCGGCTTGCATTTTACTCGCCACCGCCGTGGTCACCGCGTTCACGGCGGGCGGTGAGTCGGTACCCGTTCGCGCGTTACTCGACCAAGGCTCGGAAGCCTCGTTCGTCTCGGAGTCTCTCGCGCAGCGTCTGAGTCTCCCGTGTGCATCCGCGTCGGGCGTGGTTACCGGAATCGGCGGCAACACGACGCTTCAGGCTGGAGGACGTGTGACGATGAGGATCGCTTCTCGCGTCGACGCTCAGCACGAACTACGATTCGGAGCCCTCGTCCTCCCTCGGCAAACCGCTTACACGTCTCCGCGATCAGTGAATTGCGCTCGTTGGCGCCACCTCGACGGTCTCTCTCTCGCTGATCCCGACTTCTCGTCGCCTCTTCGTGTCCAGATTCTCCTCGGTGCCGAGGCCATGTCGCAGCTTCTACTGCCGGGAGTGTGCCGAGGTGGCCCCGACGCGCCCATCGCGCAACAGACGAAACTCGGGTGGATCCTCTCCGGCTCTGTCTCTTCGCAGGGCGACGAGAGCGCGGCGTGCTCGAGCTTTCAGCTCTCGATCGATCACTCGCTGTCGTCTTCGCTGCAGCGATTCTGGGAGCAAGAGGAAGTCGCAGCGCCGCTGCCATTTACGCCCGAAGAGGCGGAGTGCGAAGCACATTTCGCGTCGACTCACTCTCGCGAAGCCGACGGACGATACACGGTTCGTCTCCCCGTGAGGAAGCCGCTGTCGTCTCTCGGAAATTCGTACGCCTCTGCCTCACGCGTGCTGTCTCGCATGGAGCAGCGCACTTCTCGCGACAAAGTCTTCGCGAGTGAGTACGCCGCCTTCCTCACGGAGTACGAGAATCGCGGTCACATGGACCACATGCCTCCCGAAGCTCTGGAGCCGATTCTCGCTTATTACCTCCCGCATCACGGAGTGATAAGGGAATCGAGCGAGACGACGAAATTTCGAGTCGTCTTCAACGGGTCGCAGAAGACGAGTTCCGGAGTCTCGCTGAACGACTGCCTCCACGTGGGACCTTTACTGCTGCCGGATCTCTTCGACGTCGTTCTTCGCTGGAGAAGGCACGCTGTCGTTTTCTCCGCCGACATGGAGAAGATGTATCGACAAGTCCTTCTCCATCCGGAAGATCGAGATTTCCAGCGCATTCTGTGGCGAAAGGGCTCGAGCGCGCAACCGAGCGCGTATCGGCTTCGCACAGTGCCGTACGGCCTCGCGTGCGCTCCGTACCTCGTGCTTCGGGTCATACGACACGAGGGAGCGAGGCTCTTCTCAACGACGTGTACGTCGACGACGTTCTCACCGGCGCCGACGACGTCACCACAGCTCTCAAGAAGCAGCGCGAAATCGTCGACCTGCTCAAGGCGGGCGGCTTTTCGCTACGGAAATGGACATCGAGCGCTTCCGACGTTCTTACTCACCTCTCGCCGTCTCTCCGGACCACAGGAACGAGCTTTAGCTTCTCAGCCGAGTCGTCCTTCCACATGCTCGGGCTCTCGTGGCAAGCTGGGAGCGACAGCTTTGTTTTCGAGCTCAAGCCTCTCCGTCACGAGCCACCGCAGACGAAGAGAAAGATTCTCTCGGCGATCGCGTCGTTGTTCGACCCTCTCGTCTGGCTTTCTCCCGTCATCGTAAGCGCAAAGATTTTCCTTCAGTCGCTGTTGCTGCTGAAGCTTGAGTGGGATGATCCGCTGCCGGACTCTGTTTCTCACGAGTGGACAACGCTCTACGGTCACCTTCCTCGCATATCAGACACTCGAGTCCCGCGCTGGCTCAATCTACAGTCCACAACACGCAGCGGTGTCAGCGGTGGCGATCGTCGTCGAGTCCTCGCGCTCGGTCTCGCTCGTCGCTGCCAAGACGAAGGTAGCGCCCGTCAAGCAAGTTTCGCTCCCACGTCTCGAGCTCTGCGCAGCGCAGCTTCTCGCCAAGCTGACGAAACGTGTTCTCGACGTACTGGCTCTCAATTGCCGGGTCTACCTTTGGTCCGACTCGACGGTGACGCTCTCATGGATTCGCGAGCATCCGGGGCGCTGGAAAACTTACGTGGCGAATCGCGTGTCAGAAATTCAAAGGGCCGACGCGATTTGGCGCCACGTCGGCACGACGGAGAATCCTGCCGACTGCGCTTCGAGAGGTGTGCTCGCCTCTGAGTTGCGCGATCACCTTCTCTGTTGGACAGGACCTCGCTGGCCCCTCGCTCCACGAGAAGCGTGGCCAGCGCACTCACCGCACGAGAACGCCGAGGCGCCTGAGAGACGAACTCACGCGCTCGTTGCATCGAGAGAGCGCGAAGAGCCGATCGAGCTTCTCACACGATACTCGAGTCTCGACCGCTTACTACGAATCGTCGCATGGAGTCTTCGCTTTATCAGGAATGCGAGGGCTCGACGCGAGAAAAGCGTAGGCAACGCGAGGCTCTCGCCGACTCTTCTCCCGGCAGAGCTCGTCGATTCGCTCGTGTGCCTCGTGAGGATCGAGCAGCAACGGTGCTTCCGCGCTGAAGTGAGCGCCTTGCTCTCTCGCTCGGCGCCTCCGAAAGGCTCTCTCACGAGACTCAACCCTTTCCTCGACTGCACGGGGCAGCTACGCGTCGGAGGGAGGCTGAAGCACGCGGTTCTCGACGCGGACGAGAGAAATCCGGTCATCCTCGCGCGTGAGTCTCCTCTCGCTCGGCTGCTCGTCGAGCGCGCTCACCGTAGGACGCTGCACGGAGGCACGCAGCTGACCCTCGCGACTCTTCGGCGGCGATTTTGGATTCTCTCAGCGCGCTCTCTCGTCAAAACGATCGTCGGGAGATGCGTACGCTGTCTTCGGTTTCGAGCAGCGACGGCATTGCAACTTATGGGAGCTCTCCCGAAGGAGAGGGTCACGCCTTCGCGGCCTTTTTTCCACGCTGGCATCGACTACGCGGGACCGATTCTCATTCAGACATCGAATGGGGCGAGGGCACAAATCCGCGAAGGCGTACATCGCAGTCTTCGTGTGTTTCGCGACGAGAGCCGTTCACCTCGAGGCTGTCTCTGATTATTCGACCGACGCTTTCCTCGCAGCCTACAAGCGCTTCACGTCTCGTCGGGGCCTTTGCCGGACACTCTCGAGCGACTGCGGGACAAACTTTGTCGGTGCCGATGTCGAGATGCGCGCTCTCTTCACCGCAGCTTCCGCGACGAGCGCTCGGATCGCCAACGCTCTTGCCAACGACGGGGTCGAGTGGAGATTCAACCCGCCGGCGGCTCCACACTTCGTCGGTGAAGCACCATCTTCGGCGAGTGATAGGCGAGGCAACGCTTACCTTCGAAGAGATGGCTACTCTGCTCACGCAAATCGAAGCTTCCCTCAATTCTCGCCTTCTCTGCGCTCTCACCGACGATCCCGACGACCTGAGCGCACTCACGCCGGGGCATTTCCTAATTGGGCCCCCCCTCTCCGCCGTTCCCGAGCCTTCGCACGAGGAGGTTCCGACAGCTCGTCTCAGCCGCTGGCAACACGTGCAGCAAATGCGCGACTGTTTTTGGAGTCGCTGGTCGTCGGAATACCTGCATCAACTCCAGGTACGACCGAAGTGGAACGTCGCTCGGCCTCCGCTGTGCGTCGGAGACCTCGTTCTTGTCGCGAGCGAGATCTCGCCGCCTACAAAGTGGCTGCTCGCTCGTGTTGTCGCGACTCATCCAGGAGGAGACGGCCACATTCGGGTGGTCAAGGTGAAGACCGCAACATCCATGTTGAAGCGCCCCATCGTGAAGCTGTGTGTTCTCGCCAAGAGAGAGGATCTCGAGAAGAGCGAGTAGCACGCAATGAGGGACGAGGCGGGCGGAATGTTCGGGATAGCCTCGTTTCTCCGCGAGAATTTAAAGTTTATTTTCTCGGCTCGTCGCGACTTATTATTTTCGGGATTCCGGAGCGAGTCGAAGGCTTCTCGCGACGCGTTCGAATTCACGGCCACGGGTCATCGACTCTCGGCGAAAATATGCCGAGAATATCTCGCCTTTCTCGGCTTTTTGCTCGAGGTATTGTTCTCGCGCGGTGTCAACACGCCTCGGCCGCGCCGCGCGCTCCGTCTCTTTCGCAATCGGGCACCTCTTTCTCCGGTCTACTGAGCGAGGCGGGTCCGTCTCGCAACTCGAGCATTTTTGCAAATTTCGGTGTCGCTCTCGGGGCAGTGACCCGCGCCGACAATACAACACGGAGACTCCGTTTGCGAAATAATTCTTTGGCGATCGATGAGTCATTTTGTTTCGATCTCGCGAACGGAGTCAGTCAGCAACGAGACCGTGACGGGTTGCCACCGACCGCCCTCGCGCGTACTGTCTCGCCGAACTCGCCCTTTATATCCTCGCTTTTTGTTTTACCTGTTATTTGCTACTTATCTATTCAATAAATGCAGAGTTTACTTTGTTATTGTTAATTTGACGTCGCACCGATTTATTCTCCCTTTCGCCACTCCTCCGATCCGCTCAACCTTTTCACAACAAAAATATTAAGAACAATATAAAAGTAGTTGGATGGGAATCAAGGTAAGTAATGATGATTAAACATATTTTACAAAATATTTTTTTTATTTTCTAAACCTTGTAACGTGATTTTTACGGCACGTCCAACTTCGCCGATCTATTTAATTTGGTAACTATCAGAGCCGTTGAGCGCCAGTTTATTTTTAATTGTCGGCGGAATAAACAAACCACAAAACTTTAATCGCAAATCGAATTCAAAACTCCAAGACAAAACCACATAAATCCTGATCATAATTAGCCCCAAAAATAAATAGAATGGTCGGTACACACGGTTAGCTCAGTGTGTCAGATTATGGAGAGAGGGGTGGATGGCCTTGACCACAGAGAGGGTGAAAAATAATAAAACGCTAAACCAAGTCGAATTCTGCTGACATTTTTCGCTATTGACTTCAAAGTTCAAAATTATACAGTCTATCAGATGAGTACATTAATCAGTATCAAAATCTAAATCAATTACACCAACATAGGTAGCATAGGTAACGAGATAATCGAGGGAGGTAGCATTTTCTGAAAAAAAATACAATTTAATGTACGAACCCTTCAGATCGTCGAACAACGTTATTCACAAGTCATTACGCCCGGAGCACATAGCCACGAAATATTCCAAAGAGAGAGCATAGCGTAGAGGTAGCATTCCGCGATCAAGATTTTAATTAATAACGCACGTAACCATAGTTATTCGTATTAATCGTTCGAAGGTAGCGATGAACGTTAACCGTAGGTAGCATCAATTCACCCAATAGGTAACACATAGTTAATTGAAGAGAACACTAGGTAGCACTTGTGACATTTGATAATTAATTCATAATTAATAATATAACATTTTTAGATAGCAAACTGGTCGGATAGACCCAGATAACTGTCACAACGCGTGAGGCATAGGCCTTATACACGGGAGAGAGCGAGGTAGCGCGCGAGACACAGTACGAAGATCCGCACAAAGCGGAGACACCGATTACTCGGCTTCGACGATCGACTGCGACACATCGATGCCGAGAGAGATAGCACCAAGGGGGGGGGGGGGGGGGGGGGGGTAGATAACACTGCTACTAGGTAGCTAGGGGAGAGAGAGCACCGCTCGGCTTGCGAGCGCAAAGATAACTGATTTTATAATTTCTGGCCCTTGCCAGCAAGACTCATTACCGAATCCTTATGCGTAATTGACGAATCCTAGTTCGGAGATCGGTAGCCGTAGTGGGGCAGATGTTCGCCCAGTGGGTGGCTCTATGCGTGGTAGCTATCGTATGAGGGTATTCTCCGGGTATAGAGGGTATCTTAAACTAATTTGTGAACTGAGATTCCAAATCTTTATATTCTGTAATAACTAAGACTAATTCGGCAATTCACGTCAACGGGTTCGATCGTTACCCGTTGATCATGACCTTCCATCCGTAATATTCAACCGAGTCGTCACTCGAACCGTAACTAAACCTACTTAATTCTAAATAGCCCTATAACCAATGTGGAGCGTCGGACTTACACCGAACTTCTTATCCTTCCCACACGAATCGCCTTAAGAACGGGGCGTTGGTACATGGCGGGAGGCAAGTATATCTGCCGCTATCCTCGTCATGACCGACGTTCTATCCACGTATGACCCAGTATTTACAGTGTAAGGTAACAATTGGCCTCGCAATACATAACCGGAATATTAACATAACGTAACGATAGCTCCTTGGGACGCTAATTTCTGAAAATTACGTCACAACCTAGAGATATATATATATACTAGCGGACCTGCGGGCTCGCGCGCTACGCGCGCTCGCGACTATGGGTTGAAATCGACTGAAATATCTCTCTATGTGATATAGATATCTCACCACCGCCGCCGTGTACAAAAATTGAGAAATTAGAACATTTCTGCTTGCCCCCCCCCCCCCTCCCAACCGCCAGAAAATATTCTAAGTCTTTAGAGGGGCCTTGGCCAGAGATATTCTAAGTCCCTAAAGCCTAAGCCCCTTTAGAATATTTTTTCGAATATATATATTTATAGGTGATATAGATATCTCACCACCACCGCCGTGTACAAAAATTGAGATATTATAACATTTCTGCTTATCCCTCCCCCCCCCCCCCTCCCCCTCCCTCTGAGAAAATATTTTAAGTCTTTAATATATGATAAATAATATATAATAGGGACTTAGAATATTTCGGCCCGAGGCCCCCTTAGGGATTTAGAATATTTCGGGCCGAGGCTCCCTTAGGGACTTAGAATATTTCATGCCGAAGCATCCTTAGGGACTTAGAATATTTTGGCCCGAGGCCCCTCCCCTCCCCTCCCCTCTCCATTGGAGGGGCCCAAGCGATTCCCTCGATTCTTGTACACGGCGGCGGCGGCGGCGGCGGCGGCGGTGGCGGCGACAGCGGCGTAATCTTTTTATATATATAGAGAGATATATATATTGTTACGTCCCGGCAATGGAGGATGACACGTATTGCTCAGATATTTTCTCCGTTTTAGAGCGGACGAGCCGCTCGGGGATCGGAGACCGCCGGATGGCTCTATTTAGGGATTATTTTAGGAATTTAAGAATGAATTCCAAATGGTTTAATCACAATTTATAGTGAACATAACAATTATTTATTCGATATTAATAATTATAGAATTTTTTATTTATGCGAGCTCGACTACGCAGGTCGAGTCTCGCGATTCACAAATTTGGAGTCGGGCTCGAACTCATCGGTCGAGTCCCGAAATTAATGTTTTATTTGTGCGAGCTCGACTACGCAGGTCGAGTCTCGCGATTCACAAATTTGGAGTCGGGCTCGAACTCATCGGTCGAGTCCCGAAATTAATGTTTTATTTGTGCGAGCTCGACTACGCAGGTCGAGTCTCGCGATTCACAAATTTTGAGTCGGGCTCGAACTCATCGGTCGAGTCCCGAAATTAATGTTTTATTTGTGCGAGCTCGACTACGCAGGTCGAGTCTCGCGATTCACAAATTTGGAGTCGGGCTCGAACTCATCGGTCGAGTCCCGAAAATGTTTGACTAAATAATTTTATTTATTGGGCTCGACCACGCTGGTCGAGCCCCACTGTTGTACACTTATCCGTGGATGCAACTTTGTTGTTGCTGTGCGGAAATAATTAATTTTTGCTGGACTCGACCTCGCTGGTCGAGCTCCGGTCTAAGACTAACTAACAGGCGGTGCCGTAGTCACCGCGTAATAATTTTTATTCCGCATTAGTGCAGGGCGTAGCACATCTCAGAGGTGTGCAGCGCCCTGTCTTGTACCGTGGGATTGCTGACTCTTAGTCAGCAGCCCATCGTGAGAAAGACGCTGATAAGAGCGTCTTCGAATATGAATCCACCATCGTCAGCGTGAGACCGCTGACGGTGGTGAGAAAATTTTATGCATTAATATTTCGAGCGATATGCTAACGATTATTCGTTAGCATTAATTTTGTAATTTTATTGACTTATAAAATTAGCCCGGACGTAACAATATATATATATATATATATATAGTATATATTGTATATATTGTATATATTGTAACGATGTAGCCTCGTTACAAAGCTCTCGCCGAAATCTCGACTCGAGCCCGCTACTCACCACGTTAGCTAGGTAGCCTAAGTACAATAGTCCCCGCGAACCTCCCCCCCCCCCCCCCCCCCGTCACCCCCGCGCGAGCCACAACGTCGAAGACCGAGGATCTACGCGCCTCGCCGGACGACAACGATGGCGAGAGAGCGAGAGAAAGGTAGAAGGAGATGCTCGGGCGACGGCGAGGGGAGACGCTCTCCCTTGCGCCTCGCCACCGCCAAGACACCGTCGCCTCGCTACCAGCCTCTGCCGCCGCCTCCGTCGCCCGCTCTCGTCGCTCACGAATATCGAGCGACGATCCGATAGCCCAGCTGCCGCCCTCTTACGCAACGACCCGTCGATCGCTCGAGTTATCGACGGACACCGAGTATCGAACTCTCTCGCTCGCCGAGACCCCCCACGGCGCTGCAGGACGAAGAAGAAGGCTGAGAGAGACAGCAAGAACGAGAGACAGCAAGAACGAGAGACAGACAGCTTCGAGCGAGATCCCTCCCTGAGTGCACGTGTGCGTGAGATCGAGAGTTAATTTACGAAATTGTCAGTGTGGAAATTGTACGAGAAATCGCGGGTGTTGATTCACCGATTTGCGTGCAGTTTTACAACAGTTTGCGTGTGTTTTCCCTCGACCCCGCCCCCGACTATCGACGAGATTTATCCTAGAAGCGTGAAGGAATTTTTCCGAACGACTACCGCCATTACCCGGCAAGACCATAGGTAAAAGTGTGAGCACGTGGTGAGTGGCGCATAGCCGTTAATTATTCGTTCTAATTGAGATTTCCACCCCCCCCCGAAAGATCCCCGAATAACTCCCCGAAATTTCCCCGTGACATTTAGAGACCCGAAAGAGATTTGCACTGACCAAAGTTAATATTTAGAGCCGAAATATCGACGTGCAAACCCCCTCCCTGACCCCTCTGTTCTCCCTGAGACTAGTCGACCGCGCGTGTAAAGTGTTCGAGAGAATTCCACGACTCTCGTGGAATTATTAATCGGTGTTACCCCGAGATTTGGTAACTGGCGCCCAATAATTGAGTTTCGTGTTTAATTAGAGTTTTAGTGTCGAAAACGTGTCTGACGAGTCATCCCTCCCCCGTACGCCACCCCTCCGATAATAGTTGATTATTTTCCCCCGATCTTATTTCTCGCGCCCGTTTCACGGCGAATATCCTGTCGCCTCGTGAAATCGCCGCCATCTTTTTCCATTATTAATTTTTCCCCCGTCTTCCCCCGTTGCCGAGTATTGAGTCCGGATCGTTGTCTCACGGTCACTCAATTGCGCGAAACTGTCGCCGCGAGTCCGGATCGCTCTGCGATCACTCGTACGCGAATTTTGTCTAATTGAGTCCGGATCGCTGTTTCCCCGATCACTCAAATTACAAAGTGTTATTTTTGGTATTTTTATCTGTGCGATTTCCGTCTCATTATTGTGAGAAAATCGACCGCGTAAATTTCCATCCTTGTTCTTTTGTTAGCTTCTTCCCTCCCCGCGTCACCGATCAACGAGCGCGTTGATCGACGATTATTATTATTATTTTTATCCCCGCTTACTATTGTTATATTTTTCCCCGCGTCCCTGCGCAGCGATTGCGTTGGCAGGTTAGTTGGTAGTTGTTTTTGAGTATTGTTTTTTTGCTGCTATCGTTGTGTCGGACAACGCGAAGATTTATTTCACATATTATTATTATTTCCTTTTGTATCGACTCATACGATTTATTGAGAATTATAGTTTGTTAATTTTGCCGAATTTACAGTTATTTTCGCCACCCGATTTTCCCGTTGTCCCTGTTGCCCCTTCGACTCGTCCTGACATAGGTGCCCGGGATTTCCCTAGCTCGTTGGAAATTGCCCGTCACAATATATATATATATATTGTAACGATGTAGCATCGCTACAAGTTCGCCCGATTCTCGACTCGAGCCCACCACTCACTACGCAGGGAAATTTAGCTATGTTAAGTAACGCCCGCCTCGTCCACCCACACACCCCCGCGCACGACAGCCAAGGTATCGCTGTGAAGAACGTCGCCGAACGACACGAGACATCACCGCTGCAAGACAGCGAGAGAGCGAGCGAAACGCGTGAGGGAGAGAAAGAGCGCGTCGACGGAGGGGAGAGCCTTCCCTCGCTGCCGCCGCCGTCTCGCCCAAGCCGTCTCGCTCCACGCTAGCCGCCTCGCTGCTCAACACCGTTGCCGTCGAAACTATCGAACGACGATCAACGGGACTCCTGCCGCCCTCTTGCGCAACACCCGTCGATCGCGTGATTTATCGACCTCACGCCGAGTAGCGAACTCTCTCGCTCACCGAGACCCCCCACGGCGCTGCGCAACGAAGAAGAAGCCCGAGAGAGACAGCGATACCTCAGCTCGATTCGAGACTTTCTACCGAGAACACGTGTGCCAAGAGAGAGAATTTTGTACGAGAGAATTTTTGCGAGGAAAAGAGCGTTAAGTGCCGAGTGAGTGTGTTCAGCGGTTTCGTCGTGAATTTTCCTGTCTCGTGAGACGAATTTCCCCCTGCCCTGGCCCGTATTTCGAGCGAGATCGATCGAGAGGAATCGAGGAAGGATAATTTACCGGATTTTCGCCGCCGCCATAGCCGGCATTTGCTACAGGTAGCGTGTACACGTGGTGAGTGGTGAATAGCCGTTAATTATTCTAAGTGTGAGTCCCGATCCCTTTTGCAAACAATCCCAAAATTTATTATTAATTATTTAGAGTCTTCCCGATTGAATTTATAGCCGAAGTTAATTGACAGAGCCGAAATATCGGAGTATCCCGTTCCCTCCCCCTGAGCCTTTGCGCCTGACTAGTCGGCGACCACGTGTTGTGTAAATTTTCGAAACACGAGAAATTTGTCGATTCTCGGCGAATTTACTAGAACGGTGTTACCCCGTGAATGGTAGCTGGCGCCCAAAAATAATTGTAATTTGACAGATCGAATATTTGTGCCCGACGAGTCTATCCCCCTTCCCGTGATTTATTTATTTGCCGATAAATCCCCGCGAGCCCTCCCCCCCCCCCCCCCCCCCCCCGTGCGTGAGCGTTAACGGCGAGAGGTCCGTCGCCTCGTGTAACGCCGCCATAGTGCGCCGACCGATTTGGTCAATTCTCCCTTCGCCGTTACATTTTTGTCCGATTATTTTCTGAATTATTATCTTTCTGTTGTTCATAGTTTATTCCGGCTTCCCCCTTTGTATTATTTTCTTTCGTATTTTCCTTAATTAGTCACCCGCATTTATTTCTTTTTTTTCAGTTATATCCGATTACCTTTTTCTCGATTATTATTATTATTTTTCTTGCGTTATTGTTATTATTATTTATCCCCTTTTTTGAGTTGTATTATTTCGCTTGGTTTTTTTCTTAAATATTGGATTGCTGCGTTTTCATTCTAAATTTTTCTTGCTTTTATTTCCTTCTTTTGTTACACCTGAGTTGTCCGAAAAATCCCCTCCTACCCCCCCAGGACTCGTCCGAAGAACGTTGAATAATTATTACAGCTCGTTGGAGCCCGTCACAAAATGGCGCCCAACGTGGGGCCCGATAATTAGAGAAGGGGAACAAAGAAAAAAATTCGCGGAATAAATTATTTCGATTTTTCCTTGTTTTGCGTCATTTGGTTCCCCCTCTCTAGGGTAAGAGCTCACTTCGGCTATCCCTGAGTTCCCCAGTTCGAAGAGTTTCGAAAAAAAAAAAAAAATTCCTTGTTTCATTTTGATCTTTCTTTGCTTTGTCGACAATAACCCCGCCTCCCTCTTTCCCCCTACCCCTCTCACACCACTGGAATAAGGCTGCCACCCCCGTGTAGCGCTTTATTCCCAAAAATTTTTGTTTGAATTTGTTATCTCTTTTTTTTGCGATATCGTCAACTTTAAGTTGAACAATTTATTTTGGTTTCGCTTTGCTTTTTTTTGAGATCACTGCGCCGAATTATTTTAAATAATTGCGGCTGCATTTACTGCGTGCGTACCGACTTTTTACTTGATCGCCCCCCGTTTCCCCCTTTTATTGTTGCTGTTTTCTCTTTTGTTTTTTTTTTATTATTTACCAAACATTCGCATTTAAATTCAACTTCCCCCACGACCCCCCCGAATATTGAGTCCACCAATAACCTTCCACCTTCGTTGATTGACCGCAGTAGAAAAAAAAAAAAAAACTTTGAACATTTGCCCGATTGCCCCGAGTATATTGCAATTCGTACCCACCCCCAAAATTTTGTAATACCCCCATCCCTCTTTTTTACGCGCGATAAACTCGCTGCACAATGGACCCCGAAGGCAACACCCCCCTACTCCCGGCCACAACCGCCGGAGATACGAACCCCACGATTACCGAACCCGTAAATGCCCTGAGCACGACCCCCGCCGGAGGTACCCCCATCGCCTCCCGCATGCCCGACACGTCCCGAACAGACCCCGCGACGCACACAGATCGACCCCTGACCCAACCCCCTGGCCCCTCGGCTGACGATGACCGACGGGAGTACGAGAGGGAATACGCGCGGTTATACGCCGATTTCTACCGCATCACGGACACGACGCTGCTGGCACGCCTATGCACCCGCGCTAGAATTTCCAACGCGGGTGACCACGAGCAGCTGGTCGATCGCTACTGCCGCCACACACTGCGACAACGTTTGTCCCCCGCGGTAATTCCCTGGACCGTCGAAGACGAAAACCCACCCCCAGGGGCGGGCATACCTGCAGATCGAGCCCTGACAGACCTCGAAAGAAGCGGCTACGATCTAATGGACAGGGTGACCGCCGACCCTGACCCCCAACCCCAACTCCCCACCGGACAGTCCCTGGGCCCGTATCAAGACCCCCTGAGCATGCGGTTCGATCCCGCATACCCGAATGTGCAGAATTCCACGCACATTATCGAGCAATCGGACCAGTGTACCCCCCAAGACCAAGTTCGAAGCCCAGCGGTGACTTTCGCAACCCACACACCCTTCAGACCTGCTAATCCACCCCCCAGTCGCACCCTGTTGCCCCCTAGACCACCACCCCCGTCGACGTATAGCTATCGCTCTCCCCCCAGGTCCCACTCGTACGTACAGTCCGAGTATCCTCCGCGCGAACAAGCCTATTCATACCAACTCCCCACAAACCGTGACGACCCATCCCCCTCCCCCCATGTATCACTCCTATGTCCACCCCGAGTACCCCCCACCCGAACAACCCCGCTTGCAAAGTACCGCACACCCCACAGCCGTACACACTACCCACCCGACAATTTACACCCACCCATCGACCCGCGATACCACACGCCATTGGGACGTGCGTCAGGCCGATTCATTTCGGCAACAAGGCCCGAAGTTCTCGGGACGCAAAGGAGAGGACGCCGAGGAGTACCTCTGGACTCTCTACGACTACGGTGGGAGGCGAGGGTACTCTGAGGAGGATCTTTTGCGGCTTCTTCCCGAGGGACTCTCGGGCAATGCCACCCGATGGTTCCGCCACGAGAGGGACTCCCTGAGGACCCTTTCGGACTTCGTTCGACATTTCCGAGTCCATTTTGCGCCCCTCGAAACAGCCGGTCGCTTAAGGAAAGAGGTAAATCAGCGAACTCAAGGACCCACGGAGTCGTGCGCTGATTACCTCATGAATATGCGCACGTATTTCAATCGCATCATCCCCCCCATGCCCCTGGAAGATCAACTCGACTTGTGCTTCGAGAATCTTCACCCCGACATGTCAATCCACCTCCGTCGTTCAGACATCCGCGACTTCACGGACTTCGTTTTGGAAGGACGGCGAGTCGAGGAGGAACGGGAAAGACGACAAAGCTACCGTCCACCTCCCCCCGCAAGTCAAAGCATTCTTCCCAGCGCCGCGTACACGCCGACTGCCCCCAAACCCCTTAAGGGCAAAGTCGCCGCTCTCGCCCAAGCCCCGCAAAACCCTCCAGCACCCTGCCCCACCCCCGTGACGTACGCCACCCCGCCACCCATCCCCAACACGATGCCCGTTCCCGTGCCCCCGACATACGCTTACGTAGCCAGCCCCCAACCCCCCACTGCCAACCCCCCGTATCAGCCCCCATCGCTAATGGCCCTCCAAGTTGGCCCGCCAGCCCCTACCCCGGGAGTCAATCCGCGTTACGCGAACGCGCGCTGTTATAATTGTCGCTTGCCCGGACATCTTCAACGCGAGTGTACTGCACCCCGTACCCTCTTTTGCATGCGTTGCGGCACACAAGGGGTGCAGACAGACGCCTGCCCCCGATGTCGTCAACGACAAGAGGGAAACGCGAACAGGGGGGGGGGGGGGGCCAACCAATCGCAACCCCCCCCTTGAATGCGTAATGGCCCTCGCGAATAACAAGACAGTACCCCCCGTAAAGGATAAAGCGGTCACTAGCCCCGGACCGCAACCCCAACACCCCGACACTATGGTCAATCGCCCCGGACCAGATCCCCAACGCCCCGAAGTCACGGTCACTAGCCCCGGACCGAACCCCCATACCCCCGAAAACACGGCTAATAGCCCCGAGCCAACCTACGAAGATCCCGAACAGTGTATCGCCCTCGACGATCTGCTGGCTACGCTCTCCCGCGAGTCAGATCGTCGCCACTACCTGCCACTGGAGATAACAGGACACGTGTTACACGCCCTGTTGGACCCTGGCGCCACCCACTTGTACTTGGGGAAGGAAATCGCTCAGCATCTGGGGTTCCAACTCAAGCCTCATTCCGGAGGAGTGCGAGTGGCAAACGATACGGTAGTCCCGATACTGGGCGTTGTCCCCCTCACGTTCAATGTCGCCGGTGTCCTGAGAACCCTCGAGGTGCGAGTCGCAGTCCTCGGGTACGAAGGGATACTGGGCATAGACTTCTGCAGATTGTTCGGCATCACGGTCAACTACGCCAACGACACCTGGAGTTTACCGTGTGGCAAAGTATGTCAGTTTGCAGACTTCGAACTCACCCCCCAGGCCATCACCGCGTTTCCCGAGTTCGCAGGCCTCGCCGAACCCCCCATCGACCCGAACTCCCGGTTACAGGCTCTCCTAGATAGGGAAATCAAGCCCAATCTCAGCGGAGTCCTGAGCGCAACGACCCTAACCCAACACGAGATCGATGTGGGTGGTCACCCCCCTATCCGTCAGAGGCCCCGAAACATCTCGCCCTATCTACTCCGGATTGCCCAAGCGGAGGTAGACAAAATGCTCCGAGAGGGAGTAATAGAACCTTCCTCGAGCGGATGGCTCAGTAACCCCGTGATAGTCCTAAAACCCAACGGAAAACATCGATTCTGCATCGACTTCCGCGACGTGAAGAAAGTCACGCGCAAAGATGCATATCCCCTCCCCAGCATGGATCGAATCCTTGACAGCCTCCGAAGAGCCCGATATCTCTCCAAATTGGATCTGAGCCAGGCCTATTTTCAAGTCCCCCTAGCCCCCAGCAGTCGTCCCCCCACCGCCTTCGCCGTCCCAGGAAGAGGTCTTTTCCAATTCGCCCGAATGCCCTTTGGATTGACCAATGCCCCCGCGACATTCCAGCGATTGATGGATCGCGTGATCAAGCCCGAATGGGAACCCCACGTCTTCGCTTACCTCGACGACGTTGTCATTGCCACCGAAACGGAAGACGAACATCTCGAGTACCTCGAGAAGGTGTTAAAAGCCTTCTCCGAGGCGGGACTAGAGATAAACCGAGAAAAGAGCGAGTTCTTCCTATCCGAGATGAAGTATCTCGGATACGTAGTCACCACAGCCGGACTACAAACGGACCCCGACAAGATAGCCCCGATATTGAATTACCCTCCCCCCACAAACCTCAAACAACTCCGAAGATTTCTATGCATGGTAGGCTGGTATGCCCGATTCCTAGACGAAATCTCGGTACTAAAAATCCCCCTAGTGGCCCTCCTCGAAAAGATCACCCCTTGGCAGTGGGGCCCCGAGCAGCAAGAGGCTTTTGACGCTCTTCGCCTGGCCCTCACCCGTGCCCCCGTGTTAGCCCGTCCCGATTTCGAAAAACCCTTCACGATCCACACCGACGCAAGCGATGCTGCTATCGGTGCGGTATTGACCCAAACCATAAACGATAAAGAACACCCCATAGTCTTCTGCTCCCGGGTTCTCTCACGAACCGAGCGGAAGTATAGCGTGACGGAGAAGGAATGCCTCGCGGTGTTATGGGCTGCGAAGAAGCTGCGCACATACATCGAGGGGACGGCTTTCCGAGTCATCACCGACCACAGCAGCCTCCGGTGGCTCCGCAATCTCCGCGACCCCTCGGGACGACTAGCCCGATGGGCATTGACCATGCAGGCCCTCGACATGGAGATCATACACCGAAAAGGAGCGCTGAATGTGGTCCCCGATGCCCTCTCCCGAATGTTCGAAGGAGACGATTCCGCCCTGACCGCCCTGGGCGACGCAGAAGACTCTTGGTACCTCGATCAGATGAGAAACGTCCACCTTTTCCCAAACAAATACCCCGATTGGAGACTCGAAGACAATCGTCTCTACCATCATCGCCCCCACCCCGTAGTAGACCCTGCCATTAACGATATCGACGCCTGGAAACTCGTTCTACCCCTGGACATGAGGCTCCAAGCCCTCCACGACGCCCATGTCGAACCCCAAGCCGGACATCTGGGCATTGACAAAACCTTTCGTCGCATGAGCCAAGATTTTTCGTGGCCTGGCATGTTCGCGGACGTGGCGAATTTCGTCAAGCGATGTCGAACATGCCAACTGAACAAAGTGCCTCAAACACCCCCCGGAGGCCTTATGCGCGAAAGGACCACCGAAGGGCCATGGACAGTCGTCGCCGCTGACGTCATGGGCCCCTTTCCCCCCAGCAAGAACCGGAACAAGTACGTGGTGGTCTTCCAAGACCTCTTCACGAAGTACGTCGAAGCCAAAGCCCTTAGAACGGCCACCGGACCCACCATCGTTGCCGCCCTCGAGACCCTCGTCCTCAACCGATGGGGATGCCCCCGATATCTCCTCACGGACAACGGGACTGAGTTCGTGAATCGCCACATGACGACTCACCTCAGCCAATACGGAATCCGACAGACCCTGGTCCCCCCATATCACGCCCAAGCCAACCCCGTAGAACGAGTAAACCGAACCCTAAAAACCATGATGGTATCCTACGTCGGAGACAACCACCAACAGTGGGATGCTCATCTACCCGAGCTGTGTTTCGCCCTTAACACAGCCGTACAATTGTCTACCCATCTGTCCCCCGCGTACCTGAACTTTGGCAGACACCCTCGCCCCGCCAAGAGTATCCTCAACCAAGACCCACCCCCCGCAGTAATTGATCGCACCGACCCAGCCGTGTGGAGAGATCGTATGAAGAGACTCCCGTTACTCCACGACTGGGTACGAAGGAATCTCTCTCAAGCCGCCGATCGACAGGCCCGATATTACAACCGGGGAAGGGTCGACAGACAATTCGAAGTGGGAGACGTAGTACTCCGCCGAAACCGAGTACTATCGTCTGCCGACCAGAACTTCGCAGCCAAATTAGCTCCGCGGTACAGAGGCCCATACTCAATAACCCGAAAGATATCCCCCGTCTTATACAAACTCGAGATACCGGACAGTAATAAAAAACCCCGCGTCCACATAAAAGACCTGAAGCCATATCTCGACCCCGCGGACAGTTCCGACACCGACGAGACCCCCGCGAACGAATCCCCAGCCCCAGAAACCGCCCCAGAGCCCCCCGAACCCCAGACCCCGCCACCCGAATACCACACAGACACCGACGAGACTCCCGCGAACGAATCCACCGCCCCAGAAACCGCCCCAGAGCCCCCCGAACCCCAAACCCCGCCACTCGAACACAGCATAGCCACCACACCTCACACAAGCCTTCCCCCTTTGCAGGACAACGATGCCACGCCGCCCCCAGACCAAGGAGGAGAGGTGGGACCGAATGGGTTACGGCCCGTTCCAACCATGGGACCTCCGGCGGGACCCCGAGGCCGAGCCTCTACCCGAGGTCGTCGCGCCCACACCCGAGGCAGCCGTTGTGCCCCGCCGATCGACGACAACGGGGGTTACAATCTCCGCTCGAGGCAACGAGCCCCACCGTGACGCCCCGACCCCTCGTCCCCGAGCCCCACAGACAGCTCCCCCGACCCCAGTACCATCCCCGAGGCCCGTGAACCCCCCGCCACGCCCTATCACCGTAACTATTTACCCTCCCCGCATTCCCGCAGCCCCCACGCCCACCCGAGAACCCCTAGCCCCGAACCCTCACAAGACCCCGCGCCCCCGACCCATCGACCGCGCCCCGGCCCTAAACCCGAAGAAAGCCCCGGCCCCCACCCCGAAAATAACCACCATTCCCCCACTGATGTCCCTCCATATCCCCCGCCCCGCGAATCTTCCCGAGCCGCGTCCACCCCGGCGATGCTGGACCTGCGGAGGAGCCAGCCACACGACCGAGAACTGCCCGAGGAGATACCACGAGTGAGCCACGGACCCCACAGTGCCCCCCACGACGACCATTGTAAGCCCCGGATACGACACGACCCTTGTAAATAGACGGTGCGCGGCGGATTATGTCACAGTTTTCATTTTCATTTTTATTAGTATTTTCTTTCCATTCCAGTACGCCACGAAACGGCTTTCTTTTGTTCTTCCTCCTTTTACTTCTGTACCATAGTCACCGCGCCAATCAACAATAAAATCTATCTGTTACCATATCTCCAAGTATCATTCGAAACACCTCGGATACGAAACTACCGCCTGACCCCGTCCCCGAGTCCCCGCCTTCCCCCCCCTGGTATGAATGTTGCTCGCGTTATTCGAAGAATAACTCTCGTTTTCCCCCGGAGGAGTTTGTAACGATGTAGCATCGCTACAAGTTCGCCCGATTCTCGACTCGAGCCCACCACTCACTACGCAGGGAAATTTAGCTATGTTAAGTAACGCCCCCCCCCCCCCCCCCCCCCCCCCCCCCCCCCCGTCCACCCACACACCCCCGCGCACGACAGCCAAGGTATCGCTGTGAAGAACGTCGCCGAACGACACGAGAGAGAGAGCGAGCGAAACGCGTGAGGGAGAGAAAGAGCGCGTCGACGGAGGGGAGAGCCTTCCCTCGCTGCCGCCGCCGTCTCGCCCAAGCCGTCTCGCTCCACGCTAGCCGCCTCGCTGCTCAACACCGTTGCCGTCGAAACTATCGAACGACGATCAACGGGACTCCTGCCGCCCTCTTGCGCAACACCCATCGATCGCGTGATTTATCGACCTCACGCCGAGTAGCGAACTCTCTCGCTCACCGAGACCCCCCACGGCGCTGCGCAACGAAGAAGAAGCCCGAGAGAGACAGCGATACCTCAGCTCGATTCGAGACTTTATACCGAGAACACGTGTGCCAAGAGAGAGAATTTTGTACGAGAGAATTTTTGCGAGGAAAAGAGCGTTGAGTGCCGAGTGAGTGTGTTCAGCGGTTTCGTCGAGAATTTTCCTGTCTCGTGAGACGAATTTCCCCCTGCCCTGGCCCGTATTTCGAGCGAGATCGATCGAGAGGAATCGAGGAAGAATAATTTACCGGATTTTCGCCGCCGCCATAGCCGGCATTTGCTACAGGTAGCGTGTACACGTGGTGAGTGGTGAATAGCCGTTAATTATTCTAAGTGTAAGTCGCGATCCCTTTTGCAAACAATCCCAAAATTTATTATTAATTATTTAGAGTCTTCCCGATTGAATTTATAGCCGAAGTTAATTGACAGAGCCGAAATATCGGAGTACCCCGTTCCCTCCCCCTGAGCCTTTGTTATCCTGAGGCTAGTCGGCGACCACGTGTTGTGTGAATTTTCGAAACACGAGAAATTTGTCGATTCTCGGCGAATTTACTAGAACGGTGTTACCCCGTGAATGGTAGCTGGCGCCCAAAAATAATTGTAATTTGACAGATCGAATATTTGTGCCCGACGAGTCTATCCCCCTTCCCGTGATTAATTTATTTGCCGATAAATCCCCGCGAGCCTTCCCCCCCCGTGCGTGAGCGTTAACGGCAAGAGGTCCGTCGCCTCGTGTAACGCCGCCATAGTGCGCCGACCGATTTGGTCAATTCTCCCTTCGCCGTTACATTTTTGTCCGATTATTTTCTGAATTATTATCTTTCTGTTGTTCATAGTTTATTCCGGCTTCCCCCTTTGTATTATTTTCTTTCGTATTTTCCTTGATTAGTCACCCGCATTTATTTCTTTTTTTTCAATTATATCCGATTACCTTTTTCTCGATTATTATTATTATTTTTCTTGCGTTATTGTTATTATTATTTATCCCCTTTTTTGAGTTGTATTATTTCGCTTGGTTTTTTTCATAAATATTATATTGCTGCGTTTTCATTCTAAATTTGTCTTGCTTTTATTTCCTTCTTTTGTTACACCTAAGTTGTCCGAAAAATCCCCTCCTCCCCCCCCCCCCCCCCCCCCCCAGGACTCGTCCGAAGAACGTTGAATAATTATTACAGCTCGTTGGAGCCCGTCACAATATAAATATATATATTGTGATTTTCCAAATTGTGGCTCTAGTTACCGCAACGGGGTATTGCTACTTTTTTTGGAAATCTTAATTTTGCCGACTGGGGTTCGGCTCGGGGCCCGCACGCGCAACTTGTTGTTGTTTTAATAAAGCTTCAGATTTACTGTTCTCATATGGTCGTGGATGACCGAGAGCGTCTTTTCATCACCAGCTTGTTCGCATGATTGGATTTATTACAGAAACCTATTGTACAACTACTAGCTGCGTTAATCGTGTCAATGTTCCTTTCCTCTTATTGGAGTTTGTAGATGTTTATCGTCCGTATTCGTTGCGACTGTGTGCGCCACGTTAGCTTGATACTGTGCTTAGCAACTGGCCGACAACGAATCGGGAAGTGCGAATACGTGAGATAATCCGTTCAAACTCAGCTGCGGCAATCGCACGTGTGTCGCGGGATTTATTTTCTCGTCTTCTGAGAATTGACCACGTCTCCTGGAAAGCCGGCTTGCCTTCCAGGAAGTTTAAATGTACTCCTGAGGTAAGGAATTCCCTACCCTGGCCATTTAAACTTTCTTTCCTTCGGCACTGCTCAAATTTACGTGCGAGCTAATTGGTTACGCAATACATGCTCGAGTGAGCGAGGACCGCGAGGTTTCGAGCCTACCGAAGCGCTTTGTTGACAAAGTGCGCTTGTGAATGCCGAGTCTAATCGCGGATCGCGCCGTTTGTTGTCAAACGCGAATCTCGAAATCGCTGCTCACGTTGCTGTCGGGATTTCGAGATTATCTCGTTAGTTTGCGAATGGAAATTTATCAATTTATGCTTTTACAAGGAGCCAGACTCGTTCATGACGCGATTTCGCAAAAATAACGGAAGTGACAATTAATAAAGTCTGGAAACTCGAGATCGTTTATTAATCACCGATATGCGGTGATTCCTTCTGCGTTCCGCGTCGCAGGGGATTATCGTTCTTGACTCCGACTTAATCCGTCTATTGACGTCGCGGACTTCTCGATACAAAATGATATTTAAAGCGGATCTCGTCCGTGATTTGAAATGCTACCTTTATTAATGTGCGACAAACGAAACTCGACGTTTGAGAATTACGTCGGCTTCGTATTTACGCTTATACTGAAATGCGCGATAGTTATCGCTGCGTATGGCAATCGATGACTCGAGGAAAAAAGATAATTGGAAATTGAAAAGATTTTAAGAGAATCCACCACGCGTGGATTCCTTTATCCAAATACAATTATAGAAATAGCAATTTTGAATTAGTGCTTCTTGGCATATTTCTCGTTAATACAGAAAATTGAATTAAACCTAATTAACAACGAAATTATGTTCGAAGAGGCCGGGGATTGCCTAGCAAAGAAAGTAGGCCGGGGGTTGCCTAGCAGAGAGTGTGGCTTGGACAGCGCTATGCCGTATGCAAGTCACAAACTCGTGGATCTGTATTACAGAGGATTTTGTGCTAAGCACGAGTAAATGTCTAACGACGTAGTAAGTAGGTAATTGGTGAGTGGAGTGAGTGAGTGAGTCACGATTCCTCGGAGTTCGAGTTTTATACTCGCGAGGATTCTCGTCACGTGATGTAATTTGGGAAAGGGAGAATTCATCGCGTGGCCGAAATATATTTTCAAAGTTTTAAGTAATTTTAAAATGTTCAACGATGAACTGCTCTTAGGTCGCATCATCGTTCGTCGCCGGAGGTCCCCAGATCTGCGAGTGGGCAGGCGTTCAAACCCCAACGTACGGTTGTTCTTAGCTCGCGCTAGGATTAGCGCGGGCTATTGGACGCTAGGGCGTACACTAATTCAATATCACTCGGCGTCGGCTTGACCGCATGAGCTATATCGGTTGTTGTTCACACCGTTCCGCTCGAGTGATATAACGGACGTTCGCTCTTACGACTCGATGACGAGTTGGGGCAAAAAAACGTCCCGTCACAATATATATATCTCTCTATATATATAAAAAGATTACGCCGCTGTCGCCGCCACCGCCGCCGCCGCCGCCGCCGCCGCCGCCGCCGCCGCCGCCGTGTACAAGAATCGAGGCCCCTCCCCTCCCCTCCCCTCCCCTTCCCCCTCTCCCTATCCGCCCCTCCCTCCCCTCCCCTCTCCATTGGAGGGGCCCAAGCGAAAATATTCTAAGTCCCTAAGGGAGCCTCGGCCCGAAATATTCTAAGTCCCTAAGGGGGCCTCGGGCCGAAATATTCTAAGTCCCTATTATATATTATTTATCACATATTAAAGACTTAAAATATTTTCCCAGAGGGAGGGGGAGGGGGGGGGGGGAGGGATAAGCAGAAATGTTCTAATATCTCAATTTTTGTACACGGCGGTGGTGGTGAGATATCTATATCACCTATAAATATATATATTCGAAAAAATATTCTAAAGGGGCTTAGGCTTTAGGGACTTAGAATATCTCTGGCCAAGGCCCCTCTAAAGACTTAGAATATTTTCCCGGCGGTTGGGAGGGGGGGGGGGGGGGGGCAAGCAGAAATGTTCTAATTTCTCAATTTTTGTACACGGCGGCGGTGGTGAGATATCTATATCACATAGAGAGATATTTCAGTCGATTTCAACCAATAGTCGCGAGCGCGCGTAGCGCGCGAGCCCGCAGGTCCGCTAGTATATATATATGTGTGAAAGGGTGCATGTCGGGACCGTTTATATTGTTACGTCCGGCACGGCGTAACCGATTAAAACTTGATTTCTCCGTTTTAGACCGGAATGCGCCGCTCGGGGATCGGAGACCATCGGATAGGTTATTCACGGGATTAGTCTTTATAAAACTGAATTCTTATACTTTGTTTAAAGTATAACATAACAAAGTAATTTATTTAAAGAAATCAAAACTCGCGAACTGTTTGAGTCCGGGTTACACAATTTTATGCACAAGCTCGATTACGGTATCGAGACGTGCATTTACACAGTTGTTCGCTTAATTTACATGTTTATCTGTCGGGCTCGATCTCTTCGGTCGAGTCCCGAATAATTATTATGTTTTTATTTGAATCTATTAGTTGGGCTCGGACTCTTCTGCCTAGTCCCGAATTATATTTCAAATTTTATTGGGTTATTCGGGGGCTCGACCACGATGGTCGAACCCCACAGTAATACTCCGTTCGCGCGTGCAACTCTGTTGTTGCCGTTCAGAATTAATTAATTTTTGCCGGACTCGACCTCGCTGGTCGAGCTCCGGTCTAAGACTAACTAACAGGCGGTGCTGTGGTCACCGCGCAATAATTTTATTTCGCATTAGTGCAGGGCGTAGCACATCTCAGAGGTGTGCAGCGCCCTGTCTTGTACCGTGGGATTGCTGACTCTTGGTCAGCAGCCCATCGTGAGAAAGGCGCTGATAAGAGCGTCTTCGAATATGAATCCACCATCGTCAGCGTGAGACCGCTGATGGTGGTGAGAAAATTTTATACATTAATATTTCGAGCGATATGCTAACGATTATTCGTTAGCATTAATTTTGTTATTTTATTAACTTATAAAATTAGCCCGGACGTTATTATTAATTGTTACGTCCGGGCTAATTTTATAAATGAAAAAATAAAAAAATAAAAAAAATAGAACAAATAAATAAATAAACAAATATTATTAATCGCGAAGTTTGACTCGCCATTGAATCGCGAGTGACAAAACAATTCGAATAAAATTGACTCGCTAAGAAACCGCGAGCGAACTACGTAACACGATGTGAAACACATATATTCGTGTGCGTCACTATCGCTCCGCGGAGAGCGCGGATCATGCTATCTCCCTCGTTCGACAGAGAGCGCAGATCGCGCTATCTCCCTCGTTCGACAGAGAGCGCAGATCGCGCTATCTCCCTTGTTCGACAGAAAGCGCGGATCGCGCTATCTCTGTCTCCCTCGTGCGCGCTTCATACAGCCGCAAAGTAAATGCGGCAACAAATGAGCGCGGATATTTAAATAAAAAATTTAACTCGCCGCGTCAACAAACGCGAATAAATAACTAAATTAAAACCAAATAAATAAGGTGAATGAAACACTTACGTTAAGAGCGCGTCCATCGGTGCGCCTCCTTGCGTGCCAATTAATCTTGAATCGGGCCATAGCCCAGTTGTAAGCGGCGTCCGTAGATTTCTCGCACATCGCACAACACTTTCTTTTTTTTTTTTAAATGATCGAACACACTCTCGACACCTCGCAAACTGTGCGTCTCGACGAGTTAGCTAAGACTGAATAAAGGGTCTCAACAAGGGCCCGAACATCGAGAGAAATCCTCGGCATCAGCAAAAAAATAATCCTTATCAATTTCTCGCAATGGTCCAGCGCGCTTATCGATGCGGCAAGGTGTGAGTAATTGTCGCACCGCTAAACGCGCGCGTAAATGCATGTGACAATGCACCGGCGATCGTACGCACCACGTGTGAGCGAACGCACGGTGGTACAGTCCACGTAGAAAATAAATTTTTTCGAAGTGCGCCGCGTAAAAGAACGCGGGTCAATAATAATAAAAAGGGTGAATTGACGAATAATTCCGCTTGTCGATGAAGACAATCGGATGAATAATCGAACTAATTCTCAAAAATTCGACTCGGGGATAAACGCGAGCGAATAAATCGAAAATTTAGCCCATTTCCCTAACTCATCGAAAATCGCGAGCGAATAATGGGAAAATAAAAGTTCATAAAAATTCGGCACGCTGCGGAACGTAGCCGAATATACAGTTGAAATTTTTGGAAATTCACCGTGTCAACGTACGCGAGTGAATAATCAAAACAAAAACATTTAATTCGGCGCGTCAAAAGACCGTACGCACCGCGTGCGAGCAAGTGGACCGTGCTACAGGTCGCATCAAAATAAATCGAACCCTCGAAAATTCACCGAGTCTTAGAACGCGAGTGAATCGAACAGTGAACTCACTAAAAATGTTATTCAACTCGTGAGTGAATAAATTAATTTTATTAAAATTCGGCATCGGAGAATGCGCGAAAATTTAAATTAAAATCCGGAAAATTCACCGTAATAAATCGCGAGTGAATTGACAAGTGAACATTGGAATTCATTGAACGTACCGAATAAAGCGGTACGCGAACTGTAAAAATTCGACTCGACGAATAAATCGCGAATGAGTGCGCGTGAAGACAAGAACATTCAAAATTCGGCACGCCACAGAACGTGACCGACTAAATAATACACGTTTTCGGCAACCTTCACCGTATCGGAGATTACGAGTGAATATTTTGAAAATAAATTTTCGGATAAAAGACGCGTAACAAGTGTACACGCTCGAATTACCTCTGAGCCCTTGCTGAACACGTTGAACGTTCAACCTCTGAGTCGGCAACAGGACACGTGATGATGGGCCTCTGAGACCTCGTTAATGCGCGAAACAAACAAACTCAAAATTCACCGCGTTGAACAAACGCGAGTGAATGACCAAAAATAAAACATTCGTTCAAAACTCGGTACGTCGCCGGACGTAATCGAATAAACAGATAAACTTACGCCAATACAAAGAAATATTTCTTTAAAAAATTCACCGGGTCGAAGAACGCGAGTGAATGACTAGAATGTCTTTCAAAAAAAAAAAAAAAAAATCACCGAGTAAAAAATCATGTGCGTTGAAAAATTCACCGCGATGGACAGAAACGCGAGTGAACGAACAAAATAAAAAAATAAAAAAAAAATTTCGGCTCGTCGCTGAGCGTGACCGAATATATTTAAAAAACATTATGTGTCCTCGAAAATTTACTGCGCCGTACAAAAATGCGAGTGAATGGACAAAACATTTGCGAGATTTTCCGCGCCGCGAACGCGTGTGAATCGTGAACAAAAACTAAACTCAGCGACGAATCGCGAGTAAGAGTGCAAAACAATTATTTCAAAAATTTGCCGCGCCGAACAAATTGCGAGTGAATAAATAATTAAAAATCTCGAAAATTTACCGCGCTGAACAAAACACGAGTGAAAGTGTCAAATTAAATTTTGTTCAAATAAAAAATATTCGGCTCGTCACTGAGCGAGTCCGAATAAATCAAACAAATGGACAATCATATTCGGCAAATAAATAGCAAGAAAATCGATATCAATTTTCTTCGCGCCGCAAAACGAGTGCAACACTCGATCTTTCCAGTCAGAAAAAAAAAAAAAACATTCTGACACTCGCGATCCAATAAAAATCGGATCAAAAACGTCGGACACACGCAGTCGTGTCCTTCGTTGTCATCACGTCATCAAAATCATCTTGACGGCATGGGAAACAGCCTCAACCAGAGAAGCCAACTGCGACCCATTCCGAGTCATCGTCGCATCGAGGGAAAACGAGATTTTCACCATCGAGCCAACGAGAACTCTACAGACACAGTACATCATGGACACACTAGTGCTAAGTAGCTCATAAATGTTAGCTTTAGCCGCGGTAAACGCGAGAAAACTCAACCGAATTCGAACAAACGAAAATTCCGAATAAACTAATAAAATCAAATTCAAATAAAATTCGGAAAATACTCGTATACAGTCGAACTCGATCGAAGGCACAGACTTAGAGTCGTATAAGTGCGATTAAAATAAAAATTTCAGAAAACCACGAGTTATTCCGAAAAAATAAAAATAAAACTCATAAAATCGAAATAATCAATTAAATTGAGTAATCGGAAATTCGGTTAATCGCGAATAAAATTCCGAATAAAATTTCTACCGTTAAAATAAAATTCCGAATAAAATTTTAACCGTTAAAATAAAATTCCGAATAAATTCGGCAAAGGGCGAAAATAATCTTCCTCCTCACTCGCGTATTGCGGTGCTAGATTGCCCTGCATGCAATACGCAAATCTTTGTGCTAGCCTCGTGGTGCTAGATTGCGCTGCACACAAGGCAAGCACCCTAAAACTTCAATGTATTGCGGTGCTAGATTGCCCTGCACGCAATACACATATCTTTGTGCGAACTTCGTGGTGCTAGATCGCATTGCACACGAAGTGAGCACCCTAAACGTCGAAGTGCTAGCTAGACCTAGTACGCGACCCTATCTTCCGAGTATTGTGGTGCTAGATTGCCCTGCACGCAATACGCAAATCTTTGTGCTAGCCTCGTGGTGCTAGATTGCGCTGCACACAAGGCAAGCACCCTAAAACTTCAAGTATTGCGGTGCTACATTGCTCTGCACGCAGTACAAAAATCTTTTCGACTACAAACCTCTGAGCTACCGTCGAATAAGTCCAAGCAACCTCTATGTCGGCGAATAGACACGTTAATCGAAAAATAAAACTAAAAATTCAAACTTTAAAACAACGACAATAAAAGGAGTAACGTCGAGAAATCTGTACGCGAACAAAATATTCGTTTCCCTAAGCGAAGTATGCAAGGTGAAGCCGGGAAAACGCGCGACGGTTGTTAGAAGTACACCCCATACGCGACCTCAGACGAAGTACGAAAAGTGAAGTCGGGGAATTAGCTAAAATTGAAGGTTGTGCTTATCTCGCATAGCGTGCTCAATCATAATCGTTGTAAATTTTCAATTACAATTGAAAAGATTAAAAATCGAATAAAATAAAATCCGAATATAAATTCGACTTAGGTGAATAATTTCGGAACAATAAAAATTCGAACGTTCAACCATAAAATAATGGGTAACTTAATTCGGCAAAAATCGAACATATAAAAGTCTGCGTGAATAATATAGCAAACGAGCATTTCAGAAAACTACGAGTTTTCTTCCGCATAAAACGACTAAAACA
Organism: Ischnus inquisitorius; assembly: GCA_963924025.1. Classification (NCBI taxonomy): domain Eukaryota; kingdom Metazoa; phylum Arthropoda; class Insecta; order Hymenoptera; family Ichneumonidae; genus Ischnus; species Ischnus inquisitorius. The sequence goes on from OZ001247.1 coordinate 14,963,672, forward strand.
CCCAGCCGATCGAGCTGCGTGTATTACGTGCGCGTCAAAAATACCGAAATTAAGGAAGGATACCTTCCTCGTTTAAACGTACGGGACGGTGTTTATATCGGTGAAGCCGCTGTAACTAATACGAACGGCATAGCATACCTTAAAGTTTTCAACACAACCGAAGAAGATGTGGAGTTCGCCGTACCCACGATGACCTTAGAGGCATTCGAGCTCCTCAATCGCGATTCGGAAAAGGATAGTCCCAATAACGAAATGGGCTCGGAAAAAGAATCCACGAAACTCAGACGAAAAATTACGGGACAAACCGCGTGTTGAACTACAGGTACAAGACCGAAAAGTACGGACGGTAAAATCAAACACGACCGACGCGAACAAACAAATATCAAAATCAAAACGCTGCTTAGACTTGACCATCTCAATAATGAGGAGCGGGCAAGCGTCGATAGTTTAATTCGGGACGCGCGCGATCTTTTTCATATTCCCGGACTTTCTTTTTCTACGCCTCACGAATACAGAGCTATAAGCACTGTCTTCGCTCTTAATGGGGGAGGTGTTACGTCCGGGCTAATTTTATAAGTTAATAAAATAACAAAATTAATGCTAACGAATAATCGTTAGCATATCGCTCGAAATATTAATGTATAAAATTTTCTCACCACCATCAGCGGTCTCACGCTGACGATGGTGGATTCATATTCGAAGACGCTCTTATCAGCGTCTTTCTCACGATGGGCTGCTGACCAAGAGTCAGCAATCCCACGGTACAAGACAGGGCGCTGCACACCTCTGAGATGTGCTACGCCCTGCACTAATGCGAAATAAAATTATTGCGCGGTGACCACAGCACCGTCTGTTAGTTAGTCTTAGACCGGAGCTCGACCAGCGAGGTCGAGTCCGACAAAAATTAATTAATTCCGAACGGTAACAACAGAGTTGCACGCGCGAACGGAGTATTACTGTGGGGTTCGACCATCGTGGTCGAGCCCCCGAATAACCCAATATAATTTAAAATATAATTCGGGACTTGGCAGAAGAGTCCGAGCCCAACTAATAGATTCAAATAAAAACATAATAATAATTCGGGATTCGACCGAAGAGATCGAGCCCGACAGATAAACATGTAAATTAAGCGAACAACTGTGTAAATGCACGTCTCGATACCGTAATCGAGCTTGTGCATAAAATTGTGTAACCCGGACTCAAACAGTTCGCGAGTTTTGATTTCTTTAAATAAATTACTTTGTTATGTTATACTTTAAACAAAGTATAAGAATTCAGTTTTATAAAGACTAATCCCGTGAATAACCCATCCGATGGTCTCCGATCCCCGAGCGGCGCATTCCGCTCTAAAACGGAGAAATCAAGTTTTAATCTGTTACGCCGTGCCGGACGTAACAGTAAACACACACGCATTCACACGAATCTCTTCCCTTTTTTGATTGAAATTATCCGGAAAGATCCGGATCCGGATCCGGATTATCCGGATTATATGTGAAAGGGTGCATGTCGGGACCGTTTATATATATATATATATATTGTAACGAGGCGCGAGAGCGCGACTCGAGATTCTTCGCACGAGAGTCCCGCGATAGATCGCGCAACGTCGCTACGCCGTCACGCCGGGCCGAGAAATGTATAACAAGAGCGCAATACTGCCGAGAGATCTGTAAAATTGTGTTTCAGGTAGAAGTCGCGAAGATTCGGCAACGGCAATGAAGAGAGAGAGAGCGAACGATCGACGACGGCGAGGCTCGAAGCCTCGCGCGCGACCGAGGAGAGCGCTCCCCCTTCCCTCATAGGCTGAACGCCGAATTCGCGACACGAGAGAATCACTCTCGTGCGAGACGTAGACTAGACCAGAGCAGATAGATTGTTAAGAACAGAGTCGGATTGCAATAGAGTGTGTGTGAAGAAGCGAGCGTGTGTGTGAGAACTGCGGATATCGCCACGAGTCCTGTGGAGTACCGAATCGCGACCCTCGACGGGATCGTGAATACGAGAGACGGTAGACGACACCGGGCTCGAGCCATTGTCCAACGGGATTACGATAAGGATTATTATCAAGGTAGGCGCACGTGGTGCCAGATTCTCAATCCTAATAACGTGGTCGCCGTGCGTGGCTCCTCCGTGGCTGTCTTTCCCCGGTCGTGTGTGTGCGTGGTTCGCTCGAGCGTTCTCGAGACGACCACGGGATCTCGCGAGATATTTTGAGCGGTGCCTCGCTCACTTCGAATCATTAACGTTGAATAAAGCTATGTTCTTTTGTTATTATTATTTGCGATTGGGTCTCGAGAATTTACTTAATTTTTGTGTCGTGTCGTGAAGAGCCCCGGACCTATTTCCCACCGCTAGCCGGCAATTCGTGTGAGTAAAGAGTAAGAGAATTATTATACCCGCGGCAACACGGGGAGGTTTTGTTGCCTGGCGCCCTTCAAGAGTGTTGGCGAAGGAAGAGATTCGAAACGGGCGTCATTACTGTGTAGCGGGTGCGCCCTCGCAATTTTTGAAATTTTTAGTTGCAGGGACACGTTACAATATATATGCACAATCTATCCACTCGAACTTTTTTTGCAAGTATTTTTCACTTGCCGAAGAATGTAGGCGTGATGAATGCCGATTAACTCTGAGCCGATTAACCGGTGTTTATCGTTTATCTCATCGTCATCCCTGGGGCTGTAGAAAGTTCGCCCAGTGACGCGTCTCCATACATCGCTCATATATTCTTCTTCTAGCATTTTAAGACCCACAGAGCGAATTTGTTCTCTTGTTGGATCACGACAATCATTTTTCGAAATTTCTACACTGATTCCTTCTACCAGTGTATCATTAAGCTGCTTCACGAGTTTAAGATCCTCGCGAAGTAGATCGATTTTATAACCGATGCATGGTGTGAGAGTCAACAGTCCTTCGTATGTTTTCTTCTGCATGACGATGTCGGATGAAAATGTTTTCTTCTTCTTTTTTAGTTGGGCGATATCTTCAGGATCTTTAACCATAAGAACAATTGCTTTCTCGTTGTAAGCAGTTGTAAAATTTATTCTCTGGCGACCATGCCATAGAATAGTTGGTGCGCCATTATCGGTGCCTGTTTGTTGCTCGTTGAATCAACTCGTAATTATGCTTTCCTGCAAGCACAGTTCCTTCCACTCAGTTTCAGTCAATGAGATACCGCTGGTATAACGGCCGGAGAATCTTATTGACACAGCGGTTCCCATCCGTGGTTAATCTGAGGCCGACAGTCACCGTTTTTGTACAAGACGCATTTAGGTTGTACGCCGTGGCTAATAGCAGCCCTTTGTCCATGAGAGGTTGTGCGTTTATTGCGGGCGCCTGATTGTCTTAATCCCCAGTCTCGCGGGGACGCTTTGCAGGTAGCGTATTATTCACAACGGCCGTGACATTTTCCATTTTTGTTTATGTTTTTTTTTTTGGAGAGCACTTGTAAAAGGAAGACTGTACAGCTCGAGATGCTGAGGTTGGATAGTTCAAGATTCCTCGGGGTTGTCAACAGTGCGGTGATGCAATTTTCTGGAGGAAAAGGGGTGAAACACGCCCTGTAACGCGCGTTACGTCGTGAAGTGGGGGTGGACAGTAGAGATTGGGTCTTACAAATTTTGGAGGCCCACCCGAAGCATTGATGTAGATAATACTGATTCTTGGTGATTTTTTTTTTTGTTAACATCTAATTCAACTTTCAAGATTCGTGACAAAAATATTCTGTAAAAATTTAAAAAATGTGTAAGAAGGAAAATCAAAGTAAGATACGAGATATGAAGAATAAAATGTATAAACTAACAATAGTTTACTTAGTGTTCAAGGACTTTTACGACAAGCAGCTGAGCGACGAATTGCTGACTGGTTTCGCGGTCATCGCGGAATTTTGAAACATGTGTGCAGTGTCGTCGATGGGTCGTCTCTCAAGCAATCGAGAGACGCCCAAATCCTTCGAGATGAAATTGCCCAGCTTGGTAAGTACAAGCAAACAGTTTTTTTTTTTAGTATTATTATTATTAACGGGGTCTGAGTCGGCTAAAAAAAATGCATACATTGTGACGTGATTTTTAGGAATCAACGTCACAAAAACCAAATAAACCGAAATTATCGTAAAGTACCGCTTTTCGATCTCGTTTTGCTGCCTCCCTCACTACTTCCGATCCGATTCAGCTCTTTTAGATGCAGTTTCGTTGAGTTTCAAGTATAGTTTTCACGTTTAGTTTCACGTTCAGTTTCAGATTAATTTAGTTACCGTTTCGTTAGTCGAGATCTCCGCGCTATTCGGTGGTGCGAATCTCGGAGTACTCAGATACCCGAATAGCGTAGGGATTCGACGAGGTTTCGTTGCGAATACGCCACAGTCCGGTGCAAGCCCGGCACTCTCGTGGAGTATTATGGTAAGGTTCGATGCGTTGGAGAACAGGCGGAGGTTTTGTGTTTAGTCCAGGCAAAGGTGGAACACCTTGTGCTGTGTAAGAGTTGGAGTTTGGGTAGAGAAGAGCCTTGTTTTCACGCATCGAACAGAGAGTAGCGATCGCAGCGATCCTCGAATATTGCCGCTTCCGATACCGTTCAGTTATCGATTACCGTCTAGATCCCGTAGTGAAGTAGTTGAGAGGGCAGTAGCTATCGGTTAAAGTTCCCGAAATAATGATAATGACGATTACGGGTCTTATCGTAGGCAAATCAGTCTACCGAGGGCCGCCCTAGAGGTCACTCGGGTCTCTCTCGCGCTCCCGCTATCGTTGGCTTCGGCCTGTCGTGTGTTCTCGTGTGTGTGTCGTGAGTCGCGCGTAGCGTGGGTTCTCTTTCGCTGCTGCGTACTCCGATACTGTGTTCTTGCTCGTGTTCGTGGGTTTCATGCTACTTGTCGCTTCTTTCGTTCGCTCGCGTTCAGCGTACGATTGAGAGTGACAGTTCGTGATAATTCCGATACGAATTATTTCCGAATTTTGTGTCGAGATCGTATTCGAAAGAATGCTCTTGAGGTGCAGTTTTCGTGAGTACGTTATCGTGGCATCAAAAGATGCGGATCCCGCCCATTCATGGATTAAATTCTGCTTTTCGGTGAGTTTATCGTTTTCGATCATTTTCCCGCTCGCGATTAGAAATTCGTTCTCGCTGCTCGCCTCGATCGTTCGATCGGCTGAGCGCTTCCCGCTGCCCTTGCGTGCGATCTCGTCTGCTATTCTATCGGCCTCGGATTGCGACCCTTCTACCAAAAACCGCATCCTGAGCAGCCGTGCATTTCCGCTACCGTTCGCTCTCGTGCGTGCATTGGTGTTTGTTCTCGAGCTTATGAGTTCTCGTTGAGTTCTCGTTCTGTGTCTCGTTCTCGTTTCGTCCTTGCGGAGGTCGGGTTCCACCGACCTCCAGTTAGTCCGGTTTGGTGATACCGGCGATACAAAAATCTACCCTGCCGAGGTCGAGTTCCATCGACCTCCAGATTAGTCCGGTTTGTTAATACCGGCGATACAAAAATTAACTGGCGCCCACCGGGACGCCGATGCACCCGCGAGAGAAACGGCCGAAGGTGACGTAAGTTTCGTTTTCGCGTTTGGCTCCCGTTCGGTTTGAGCTAAAATTTCGTCTTGTTTTCCGGTTTAGTTCTTTTGAGTTTGAGTTCGCGTTTTTAGATTCAAGAAAAATACGTCACAACATATTTTTTTTTCAGAAAAGCAGCACGAGGCCGACCTAGAATCATGGGAGGCGAGAATTCGTGACCAGGCGGCTGCGCTGGAGGCACAAAGGGTCGCGCAAGAAGACGCTCTTGCAGCCCGTGAGGCCGAATTGATGAGGCTGGCTACGCTGTACGGCCACCTCGCGGAGCCTGTAAATGCCGAAGCGGCCGAGGAGTTACAAGGCATCGATTGGAACAACGAGAGTAAGTATTATTAAAAAAATGTAATCACGAAAACAAAAAAAATGCATCATATTTCAATAAAATAAAAATGTCTTTTTTTTTTGTTTTAGGCTCGATAATGCTACCAGCGGAAGAAGAGGTTCTCGCCAATATTACGACGAACCTCTCAATCTTTGAGGAGGAGGAGGTTGGACGGCCGCTGGCCCAATCTTCACAGATCGGTGAAGGGCTAGCCAGAGCTATGGGCATGCCGCGGGGCTTATCGCCGATCGGGGAGATGGAGGCAGTCAGCGGCGACGATGACGACAACCTCGACGATATGCCAGCGTATGGGGCTAGCCGTACACCCGCAGCCGTCGCCACCGACCTTGTATCCTGAGGTCGTAGTGACGAATGCGGCCCATATGGACGAGGTGTCGATCGAGGAAATCGCACCCGCGACACAGCAGCAGCAGCAGCATCATGAAGAGCGGTCAGCAGCAGCAGCAGCAGCAGCATCATGAAGAGCGGTCAGCAGCAGCAGCAACAATGGAGCCTTAAGGCGATGCTGCGGAGGCCGAAGTAGCTGCTGACCCGACCGGACAAAGCGCGGCTATCCCCCGGCCACCCATCGACGTCTCCGGTGAGTCCAAAATTATTCATCGCGTAGAGGCCAGACGCTGGTTCGATAGGTTTAAGACGGCGGGAACAGTGATGACTGTTAAAATCCGCGAACCGCCCGCGGACGCGAATCTTGTAGGATGGCTAGAGGACGCCATGCGCGAATTACATACACTAATCGCTAGTCGAAGTGAGCCAACGGATATGGTTGGCATAGAATTCAGTTCATGCGCGTTCACGCAATGACCATGTGGGATCTCGTATCGACCCGTAGCCGATTTTAACTGTGAAAATCTTTTCTCCGTGATAAGTAGTGTTGCGCAAAGTGCCGCGGGCTTCTTTATAGACGACTCATTCGTAGTAACGAGTAACATCGTATCTATGCCGATCGGAGCCGGTCGTGTGAAAAAAGTCAACGGTGTAGATTTTTGGAAGAAAAAATCGGTTCTTCGTTTTGAAAATAGAGATAATCTCTGTCTTCCGCGGAGTATCGTGTCAGGCATTGTTTTCGCGCAGCGCGGTAATGTACGACAGAGAGAGCTCCAGCAGCGTTGGAAAAACGTATGCGTGCAGCGAGATCGCGGGCTTCAGACAGACTTGGCTCTCGAGCTAGTTGCTGATGCTGCCATCGAGATTCCGCCTGCAGGCTGCGGAATGCCAGCGCTGCTGGCATTTCAACGTGTGCTTGCTCGTGAAGGCATAGCCCTTATATTATTCGATCTCGAGTCATTCGGCAACAGCGAACCGGCGATATTTGATGGTACGAATAGCGTACTCGAGCGTGTACATGCGACAGGATGTGTGCAGCCACGACGTGGGTGAGCGAGCATTCGAGGGTACGTGGGTCTCGTGTGAGCTAAAGAAAGCGGTTGAAAAAGGATATCGCGTTCTAGGTATCCACGAGATCTGGCAGTACCGGGTAGAAGGGTACGATAGAAACGGTCAGGCTACGGGACTCTTTGGCAGCTATATTTACTTGTGGCTCCAAATTAAGCAAGAGGCAAGCGGTTGGCCGGCTGAATGCACCACGGAAGACAGCACAGTCACGTACCTCAAGAGTTTTCGCGACGCGGACGGTATAGCGTTAGATAGGTCTCGTATCGAGGAAAATCCGGGGTTGAGATCGGTCGCAAAACTTTGCCTTAATTCGTTCTGGGGAAAATTTGGACAGCGTTGAAATCTGCCGAAGACAGAGGTCGTAACCACCCGTCAACGCCTTTTGGAGCTGTTGACTGACCAGTCGTGCGAGGTTACAAAAATAATCAACATTAACGAAGAGTTGATGTAGCGTCCTCTACTACGATACAGATTCGTGCATATACATAAGTGACGAGAACGATGTAACTGCGTACGAGCCGCGGCTTGGTAACTTACTCGGCGACATGACCGATGAGCTGGAAAGTTACGGCCGCGGAAGTTTTATCAAACACTTCGTTTCAGGTGGCCCCAAATTTTACGGTTATATCGTGCAAAAGGCCGATGGTAGCGAAGTTGCCACGTGTAAGGTGAAGGGTATCGGGTCAAATTATAAAAATGCCGAAAAAATTAATTTCAATTCAATTTGCCGGCTAATTCACGAGCCAAACACGAACATAACCGTCAGATTTGCGGCCATCCGTCGAGACGAATTTCACCAGGTAGTCACGCGGCAGGAATCGAAAACTTGCAAGCCGGTTCTCATCAAGAGACGTCGGTGGGGCGCATACGATTCACTGCCGTATGGCTACTTGGAATAAGCATTGTGTATATATATATATATAGTCTCTTTTTTTAATTTCTTTTATTAACAATGTTTATGTTTAATTTTAGGTGCCGGGATTTTGTGGGACTTATCATTAGGTTAATAATAGGTGTATTATTATTATTAATAATAAGTTAAGTTAAGATTTGTAAATATTTAATAAATATATCCGTTTTCTTTTTTTATTGTAAATTATTTTGTATTTTTTTCACCCTAACCTCCTAGCCTCCTTCCCTATCATACGCACCAATGAGCTTCTTTGCGTATGGATAACCGCGCTACACTGTGGAGATGAGCTCATTCACAGTGATAGACCGGAGCTACATACATATAAGCTTATCTTGTATGTAGCCGCGAACGCGTCGCGGCGGCGGCGGCTGCAGTGGCCTCTGCATCTGCTTCAGCTAATTTTTTTTAATTTTGTTTCAGATCCTGATCTCTCGCTACACTTATTTAGTGATAGCGTAGCGGAAGTATTGTATACAGCGTTACAAGACTCGGGCTATGTCACGAGTCCGTGGTGAAAAAAAAAAAATTGTAGCTGTAAATATATATATATTTTCAATAAATATTTTATAACTTTATGAAAAACCTGTTTAATGAATAAATTTCAAATATTCTTTGCAAGTGTTAAATGTGTATGTATATTTTTTCTTGTAATATAAAAAATTTTCAATAGGACATTTTTTCTTTTATATACAACCCTCATAGTTCTTCTCCTATCATTAATCAATATGGATCGGCGTTGGAAACATCCCTGGACATCAATATTCGCTGGTCCAACCAGTTGTGGAAAAACATGCTTTGTGAAACAATTTTTACAATACTTCATGTATGACCGATACAGAGTTTGCGCGAATACTTTTTTACTATTCGGAATGGCAGAGCGGATATAAAGATTACGGGGAAAAAATAGAATTTTTAGAAGGCCTGCCTCAAAATTCAGATATTGCTGGGGATTCTCGTCCAAAGCTTATAATTATTGACGACTTAATGCGCGAATCTTTAAACGGCGAAATTGTAGACTTGTTTACTAAAGGCAGTCACCACAAAAATATCAGCGTAATTTTCATAACGCAAAATATTTTTCACCAAGGCCGTGGTCAACGTGACATTTCTCTAAACACAAATTACATTGGAGCTTTTAATAATCCTCGCGGTCGCGCCCAAATTTCTCATCTTGCGCGACAAGTATATCCGGAAGATCCAAAGTTTTTGCAAGAAGCTTATTTCGATGCCACGTCAATACCCCACGGCTACTTACTTTTTGATCTCAAACAATCGACACCGGATAATTGTCGCTTCAGAACGTGTATTTTTCCGGAAGACGCGCGCAATTTTGTATACGTTCCGAAACGCTGTAGAGGCGCTCGCGTATATAAATAGCCGTTTCGAAATCGGGAGATTCATTCGATTATTTGCTATGGCCCCGCCAACAACAACAACAGCAGCAGCGATCAAGACTTGTATTGGAAAGAAGAACATAGTATTGCTTCACGCTCTATGTCATCTGGATAAGGAGCAGCGTGCTGCATTATTGCGTACTATCGATAGAAAAGGTGGACAAACAATCTGCGAGTCAGCGCTAAATACACTGAACGGCGTGGTACCACTGAAGAAGAGTGAACGATTGCGATTAGCTAAGCATAAAAAAGTTTTACGTCACCTAGTGAAGAAAGCCAGCTGCTGGAAATCGAAGAAGCGTGTAATTGTACAGAAAGGCAGCGGTTTTTTGCTACCTCTTCTTCTGCCAATTATAGGCAGTGTCCTTTCCAATGTTTTCACGCGTAATTAAAAAAAAAAAAAGAAACGATGCAACACGCAAAGAAAATAGTTTTAATGCCCGAAGACACTGTAGAAGCGCCAAAGAGCGTTCAAACCCCTGGCACGACGCTTACTCGACTCGATGCGGAAATGGATGATATACTCCGCACGGTAACACCTTCAAATGAACGCGAGAAATGGAAGCTTTATCAACAAGTTTTGCAGCGTTATCAGTTCTTCACTGATGAGGAGCGTCGCCCTAGAATCACTACGACGGTCAGCGATAAACCAGCCGAAAAATCTTTAACCGTGGAGCAAGCAGCGCAAGTAACCGAGGAACCGGCAAGCATGACCGAAGATGCTATTTTGTCCAATGTACCAAAAACATGGAGGAAACAGGGAGCGCAGCTACTTAAACATCTCCATACGAGTGCCAATAATCGTTCAACATGGGATAAATCGGGCTTGGTTCGAATTAATGGAGAGCCAATAAACAACTCGAACATAGCAGATCTTGTGAATGACGCTATGCGCAATAGAAAAACGGTACGCGCGAGTGGCCGTGAACAGTTTGGAGCTGAACTCCGTCGAATGGGTATCCCTCGTGATGTCATCGGTAATTCAAGTTTATTGTACGAGAATCTGTTGTTGAATTCTCCTGCAAACTCTAACATTAATCTATCTTCGACGTCAAATGTTCATACGCCAAACACGAGTCAATTTGCTTTGAATTTGTCCGGTAGCAGTGGCGCCAGTAACGGTAGGCGTCGAACGCCCACCAGTGAATCACTAAATAAATCGTGGAAAAAATTCAAAATCTAATGACTCTATTGTTGAAAAAATATTATTACGAGCCTTCGCACCCTGCTGGATATGCAGGTGCAACAAATTTACTGCACGCGGCCGGAAAAGAAAAAATCTTTCATGATGATATAATCAGCTGGTTGAGAGCACAAGATGCGTATACGCTACACCGTCCGATACGACGAAGATTCCCGCGACGACACTATTCAGTGGATAATATTGATGATGTATGGGAAGCTGATCTCGTCGATCTACGAGCTCTGAAAGACGACAACGATAGTGTTGTTTATCTTCTGCTCGTTATCGATGTCCTTAGCAAATATGCGTGGCTCGAGCCATTGCGCGATAAAACATGTACCAAAACTACGGAAGGGTTCAAGAAAATACTTTCCAAAAGTGGCGGCAGAACGCCTGTATGGTTACAGACAGATCGAGGCAAAGAATTTGTTGGCTGTGTTTTACAGAAATTTCTCAAGACTCGCGGAATACGCTTTCGCGTTGCTCGCAATCCCGATATGGAAGCTGCGATTGTAGAACGATTCAACAGAACATTAAAGGACCGAATGTGGCGATATTTCACTCACAGGAATACACGCCGCTATATCGATGTATTGCAGTCTATCGCACAAGTTTATAATGATACAAAACACTCTACGATAAAGATGCCTCCAGCCGCCGTGACACGATACAATGCAAGTTTAGCACATGCAAATATGGTGAACCGTTACACACCGCTTCACAAAGTGCCTAAATACAAGGTCGGCGAGTTTGTTCACATCAATAAAGCGAAGTCAGCGTTCGAGAAAGGTTACGAATCTCGCTGGACCGATGAGATATTCAAAATTCACAAGATTCTTACAAACAGACAACCACCCATCTACGAGCTAGTTGATTTGGAGGACGAAGAAATTGACGGCTTTTTCTACGAGGAAGAATTGAGCATTGTTTCCAAAAAGATTGCCTCAGAAGAATTTGTAATCGAAAAGACCCTCAAGACTAAAGGGAGAGGCCGTAACAAGCGACATTTTGTTAGCTGGCATGGATATCCAGAAAAATTGAACTCGTGGGTTTCAGCGGCTGATATAGCGGCTCAAAAATGAGAGACCAATTTTATCTCGTCTTACCGAGTAATAGTAGTATGAAATACTATCCCGAAAATACCGTTACCCACTACATTACGCAGCTACCAAAACCTCTGAAAATGTCGGGAGTATGGGTCGTGGCTTTAACAGAGATTCAATTCCCTCGCACATTTCTTCATGTAGATGATTCAAATGAATCTATTCGTGCGCCTCGCTCCATCACAGCGTATACTACTGATAATTTAATTCCTCCTAAGAGGAAGCGTAAGCCTCTCCCGTGTCGGGTTGCCGGTCCCGCATCGGGCGCCTCCCCAGGTGACGGATAGGGGGACGCCTTCCAGACATGGATGGTACCGAAACGATCGGGGTGGACCAAAACCAGGCTACACACACACACACACACACACAGTCGCAAACACTAACACAAACACGCCTGAGTGACATGCCAGTGATGCAAATGTCCAGGCACCCTATAAACGGGTCACCCTGGGAGAACGTATGCTCGGGGCCCCCTATAAACGGGGACTCCCGAAAAGCGAAAGTGCGGGGACCCTATAAACGGGCTCTCCCGGAGTGAATGGACTGGCAAATGTCACGTGAACGGGCACTCAGATCACGCACACTTAACACTAGGTGATGGTGCTGGAGCTCTTCCGCCGCTCTCCGCTGCAGGCGGCCCCAACGCGAAGCGCTAGAGGGTACCCCGAGTAAACCAGGCCTGATGCTCCTGGGCCGCTGGATAGTACAGGGGCCCGGGTCCCCTTAGCCAGGTGGACCTAGCTGCCCTATCAGCCAGCGAAAAATCCCCATACTGTAGTAGTGCCGGGTGGCGCCCGGAAAGGGCCCTGCAGCAGTAGCGGGGGGGCCTCGGTGAGGCCACTGGTGCTAGCGGAAGGGCAGTTGGTGGAGGAGGCAAAGCGGCGGAGGAGTACGGCAACCTATACCCAAACAACACGCGCACACTCACAAAGACAAGGAGCAGAAGGAAACAAAACATGAAAGCTACAAACAATGAAAAACGGTCAAACGCATCGGCGACCACGGGGCTCCCAACCCCACCACGAAGAGATCAGACGACAGACGGACGGACAGGACAAAAGACTGGACTGGCCCCGTATAGGACGGAAACTCCGCCACCGGGGCCATCCACCCTGGTCCAGGACCAGGCGAAAAAGACAAAAAGCACGGACAGGACAATACTGAGCCTGATGCGACGTGACAGGACGGACAGCGAATCGAGCGTGGGGAGCGCGGTAAGCTACTCCTCCGCCATCGAGAGCGACTACCAAAACACAGTACCACAGACAGGACAGACGGAAAATTCAAAACCGCACAACATCACACTAAAACGAGACGAAATGGACGTAACGGAGCTACTAAAGCTCATACAGCGTACGGCGACAAAAATGGCCGAGGCAGCGGCCATACAGAAAAACATGAACATGACGGTGAAAAACGGCATCAAAACCATCCTCGAGGCAGCAGACGTTGCGCTGAATAAGCGGAGCAACGCTGCCCCGAGGGGATGCACGACAGACACAGAGACAGAAATGGAGACGAACAGACAGGAAACACCGCGGACGAAACGTAAACGGGAGACGACCGGGACCACTCCGGAGACCTCACAGAAGAGGGCTCCGACCGCGGAACCGGCTGCATCCTGGCAAACGGTCACAAACAAGAAGACAAAAAAGACAGAACTGAAAAAGAGAACAAACGAGACGGACGCAGACGCTCAGGCGGACAGGCGCAGACCGACCCCTAAACACCGTGGGACGGCTGTCCTAGTCAAGCCCGGAGACGATACGACGTACTCAGACATAGTACGGAAAATACGAACAACGGTTGACCCGACGAAGAGTCACGTGCAGGTGACAACACTAAGAAAGACAAAGACTGGCTTGTGCCTAATAAAGATACAAGCCAACACGGACGGACGCGAAGAATTCCAACGTGTGCTCCAGGAAGCGGTCGGGGACGCAGGGAGCGTCAAGTCCACGACCCCCAGGGTCCAACTGGAGATCCTGGACCTGGATTGCGCTACGACGAAAGAGGACGTGATACAGGCACTAAGACGCGAGACAGGACGTGACGCGGACTTCGGCGTCCACATTTTTGGCCCGAACCGGGTCGAGCAGTACATGGCGGTGTGCGACTTGGAACCGCACGAAGCCAAGGTGCTGCTCGACCGCCGACGGATCGCAATCGGATGGGTGCGATGCCGTCTTCGAAAACGATTGACAGTGACGAGATGTTATAAATGCCTAGGCTACGGACACACCAAGGCGAACTGTAAGAACGAGGACAGGACAAAGTGCTGCAGGAAATGTGGCGAATCGGGACATTACGCGACGGACTGTAAAAACAGACCGACTTGCCTCCTGTGCACCAAGGCGGGACACGAGGACGTCGGCCACCCCGCGGGATCCGGGAGATGTGGCGAGTTCCGGGCTGCGCTGGGGGAGTGCAGGAGGCAAGCCAAACAACGGAACGAATAATTCAAGGAAATCTAAACCGGAGCAAGACAGCAGACATGCTACTGCCCCAGATAGCAGACGAACACGACGCTAATATTCTGATACTGTGCGAACCGTACAGGACACGACCGACGCAGACATGGATAACGAACGAAACGAAGACAGTTGCTATCTGGGTGAGGGGCGCGGCCCGGTCCCGGATATCCGATCGGGGCGTAGGGGACGATTACGTCTGGGCCAAGGTGGGCGCCGTCACATATGTCAGCGTCTACCTGACCCCAAAATGCGCCGTGGCGGAATTCGAGAGAAAGGTGGCGCTCCTCGAGGACGGAATCAGGGATCTGTCCGGAGAAATCGTGGTCGCGGGAGATTTCAACGCGAGGGCGATCGAGTGGGGCATGACAGAAACGAACAAACGGGGACGACTACTACTGGAGATGGCCGCAAGACTAGACCTAGTAGTGGTTAACACGGGGAACGTACCGACATACAGACGACCAGGATACGGGGAATCTATACCAGACGTAACGATCACGTCAGAACGATTGCTGCCGCTGATGAGGAGATGGCGGGTGATCGAGGACTACACGGCCAGCGATCACCAGTACATCGCTTTTGAAGTGGCAGTACAGACGACGACGACACAGACAAGGGTTCGGCAACCCCCGCGGTGGAACACGAACAAACTCGACGTACAAAAGTTTGCGGAGGAACTGGCGGCAGCGCCGGCTCCGAGCACAAACGTCCCCCCGGAGCTGACTGGTCGGCAACGGGCGGAAAGACTGGCAGACGAGACGGCTAAGCTGACGGAGCGGCTGTGTAACAGCACAATGCCGAAACGACAGTACAGACAAAACAGACAACCACAGTACTGGTGGACGGACGAGATAGCCGAACTGCGGAAGAGGTGCCTCGCGAACCGAAGACGGGTTACCAGGGCCGGCGGGAGACCTGAGAGGGAATCCCTCCAAGAGGCATACAGGACGGAACGAAAAAGACTGACGAACGCTATAAGAGACAGCAAGGCGCGATGCTGGAAGAAGCTCTGCGAGGAGGTGGACCGGGACCCGTGGGGCACCGGTTACAAGATCGTAACCGGTAAACTGAGGGCCCGGGCTCCGCCGGAACTCAAAGACGCGGAAACCACACGACGGATCGTCGACGGACTGTTCCCGACACACCCGATACGCACGGACGTAACGAACGACAACGAGACTACGGCGGTCCCCGTATTCACAGCGGAGGAGCTGACCAGAGCAGCCAAAGCAGTGAAAACGGGTAAGGCGCCAGGACCTGACGGAGTACCGGGAGAGATCATCCGGCTGATGGCTAGCCAAAGGCCGGAGATACTTCTCGACCTGTACAACACGTGCTTGACGACAGGGACTTTCAGCGACCGCTGGAAGACGGCGAGACTGGTCCTCATCCCGAAGGGGAAGGGTGACCCCAGCGCGCCGTCGGCCTACCGGCCGCTGAGTTTATTAGACACGACAGGGAAACTGTATGAACGACTACTCAAACCAAGACTGACGGACGCGATACAGAACGGTGGAGGCCTCTCAGACCAGCAGTTCGGATTCAGGAAGGGTCGATCAACCATCGGAGCAATCCAAAAGGTAGTCGACTCCTTCCGGGACACAGACAGACACTGCCACGCAGCGCGACCTATCGTGCTGCTGGCGACACTGGACGTCAGGAACGCCTTCAACTCGGCCAGGTGGGTCGACATCCTGGAGGCGCTCAGAGGCGGCTACAGGATTCCACCGTACCTGGTCCGGGTGGTGGAAGATTACCTGCGAAACCGAGGAATTACATACGAGACAACGGAGGGACAAATTACGAGACAAATCACCGCGGGGGTGGCCCAAGGATCTATACTTGGACCGGACTTCTGGAACGGACTTTACGACAGCCTGCTCAGACTGGAGCTTCCGCTCGGCGTACTCCTCGTCGCATACGCCGATGACGTAGCGGCGGTGATCGTCGAGCGCGCTCCAGAACTGGCGCAGTACAAACTGAATCAGACGATGAGACGGGTCGGACGATGGATGACTGAACACGGACTGCAACTTGCGACGGAGAAGACAGAACTGCTTTTCCTCACAAGGAAACGCATACAGACGATACTACCGATGAAGGTCGGGACGGACGACAACGAGACCAGAGGGGACGTCAAGTACCTGGTGGTGACCCTAGATACAAAGATGACCTTCTGGCCTCACATACAAAGGACAGCCCAGAAGGCGGCTGAAAGGATAGCATCCCTAAGCCGCCTGATGGCAAACACGAACGGACCGAGACGGAGACTTTTAATGTCAACGGCCCACTCGATCTTGCTCTACGGCGCGGAAATCTGGGCAGACTCCCTGAAGACGAAAAAATACTGTCACGCAATGATGGCAGTACAAAGACAGAGCGCGCTGAGGATCGCTTGCTCCTACCGGACTGTCTCTGCACAGGCTGTTTTGGTGGTAGCGGGCGTGATTCCCATAGATCTCCTCGCTTTCGAGCGCAGGAGGATCTACGGAAAAAGCGCAGACACAAGACGACAAGCCGCGGCATCGACAGAAAGAGACAAGACGCTACAGATGTGGCAACAACGATGGACAGAAGAAACAACAGGAAACTGGACAAGACGACTGATAAAGGACCTGAGACCGTGGATCCGTCGGGATTTTGGGGACGTAAATTTTTACGTTACCCAATTTCTGACGGGACACGGCTACTTTAGACGGTACCTACACAGAATGAACAAAGTACGAACACCAGACTGTACATATTGTGGACACGAACGAGACGACGCGGAACACACCTTTTTTAGATGTGACCGCTGGACGAGACTGAGATACGAAGTAGAATCGGCCGTTGGAAGCATCACCCCCGACAACATTGTTGAGGTGATGCTCCACGGAAACGACGAATGGCAAAACATCGCCACATACATAGAGACGATACTGAGACGGAAGAACGCGGACGGCTGCCTGACATGACAGACTAGAAGCGACAGACGAAACAGAAACAGATTGCACACACAACACGACAAGACTAACACAGACAGACCCCCCGATCAGAAGTAATATTAACATAGTTCCTGGTCGGGGGCGGACGCAAAGGAGGTGGCGGTTTAGTGGGTAGGCTAATCGGGAGTCCCACATTTGCCCCAGTCCGCACGGCTGGGGTGAATCCGTAAAAAGGATTCCGCAACTCCTCGGAAAAAAAAAAAAAAAAGCGTAAGCCTCTATTACTTACTGTATCATCGGAAAACACCAGTAAAGAAAACAAGCGAGTGATGCCACATGATTATTATTGTTATGGACTTGGCAAGCCTTATAAAATTCACGATGTTGCAATTCCGTCGGGTTTGTACACTTCTGTCAAAGCTCTAATTGACACGCTCAACGAAGCAAAAATCATATTCATTTTGAATATAATGAAAGTATTGATGGAATAGTCAGCATAAGACGAGTACCGAAAAACTGTATTGTGGGGGAGTGTGACAAGCCGCATTTAATACGCCTAAACGATAAACTCTCCAAAGCCGTAGGTTTTGTGCCCGGATCACCATTGGATATACGTAAACAATCAAAATTTATAGCAAACTATCCAGCCAGTTTATCGCTAACTCTTCCGGATAAATTATTTGTGTACACAGACATATGTGAGAATTACATAACAGGTGACGTTCAAACACCGCTTTTGCGAATTGTGCTGGTTGACAACACAAATTACATTTACGGCTCCATACAAACGAAATCTTTCTCGCCGCCAATTTACATACCCTTATTGCGAACGTAATTCAACACAAATGAA
The DNA here is from genome assembly GCA_963924025.1 of Ischnus inquisitorius. Taxonomy (NCBI): domain Eukaryota; kingdom Metazoa; phylum Arthropoda; class Insecta; order Hymenoptera; family Ichneumonidae; genus Ischnus; species Ischnus inquisitorius. The sequence continues at coordinate 14,981,807 of OZ001247.1, forward strand.
ATAGATACAAGGACTGACACCGGTAAGCCAGTACCATTCCAGAGCGGGACGCTGACTGCTACATTACACTTTAAGCGTGTGCGCTAAAAATTAATACTTATGGATCGCTATATCGATCATTATTCGCGCCAAGTTGACAGCGGGGTGGATCGCGTTTTCATGGGCGCACCGTATCAGAGAGGCCATGGTCTAGGAAGCTTCTTAAGTGGCTTATTCCGCCGCGCGTTACCCTTGCTGACTCGTGAAGCCCGAGCTGTCGGAAAAGAGGCTCTGCACACGGACATGAATACATTAGACGACGTTTCTCACGATACTCCTTTCAAAGAGTCATTTAAAACGCGTATAGTTGAAAGTGGGAGAAATCTTAAACGAAAGGCTGAAGAAACTTTGGAAAATCTCATGAACGGCTCGGGATATAAAGTACACGGTCGCATGCCCCAGCATCATTCACTGGTTGGTCACTCGAGCTCGCACATCGCTCCTCCCGCTCTCAACGCTATGGAATACCCTAAAATTCGTAAGCCTAAGAAATCTTCGAAGAATAAGAAGAAAAAGGCTTCGACTACCAACCGCCGTAAAAAAGGAGGAGGAAAATCGAAGAAAAAATCCACCGGCAAAACTAAAAATAGGAAAATTGTTAAACGCAAAAAACGCACCGTCGCCGATATATTTGGATAATTTTGTGTGAAAATGTCTTTTCTACACGCGCACTCTTGTGGGTGCTTGAAGTCAGAGTTGGATTTATTTGCTCTACCTCCAACTCAAACAAGTATAGAAACCGCTCAGGCAATACATTATAAACCTATTTCATCGCTAACCGATGAAGCGCCCATTGAATTCGTTGTACCGGGGCATGGCGATGAATACATTGATCTAGCACATACGATGCTCAGCGTACGTGTTAAGCTACAATCTCGAAGTGGCGAGCTGTCCGAACACGACAGAGTAGCGCCCGTCAACAATTTGCTACATTCGCTATTCAATCAACTTGACGTTTCGTTTAATCAAAAACTCGTGTCACCCTCGAATAATGCCTACGCATATCGAGCATACACAGAAACACTGCTAAATTACAAATCGTCAATAAAAGCAAACCAATTGGAAGCCGCTATGTGGATAGACGATACAGCACCAGAATTCGATGCTGCACCTGTTTCAACTGCGCCTCCGCCTGCCGGAGAAGCTGCTCCAGTTCAGAAGAATAAAGGCCTTCAGGCTCGTCAGGCCATGATGGCTAATGGAAAATCCGTCAACCTTGTTGGATATCTACATTCTGACATATTCAATCAAGAGAAGTTTTTACTCAATGGCGTCGAGCTACGTCATCGCCTTGTACGCTCGAGAGATGCTTTTTGCATCATGAATGCATCAGGAAAAGATTATAGTCTAAATATTATCGACGCCAGCCTCATAGTTCGACGAGTGAAAATTAGCCCGGTGTTTTAGTAGCTCATGCCAAGGCTTCAAGCAGAGGAACTGCTAAATACCCATTTACGCGTGTCGAAGTAAAACCGTTTACCATCCAGGCAGGTGTTCACGGTGAAACGCTAGACAATGTTATTCTCGGTCAGCTGCCTAAGCGTATGGTGATTGGCTTTGTTGACAATCGCGCATTCAACGGAGAGAGAAGTTTGAACCCCCTCAATTTCTATCATTCTGGAGTGAATTTCTTGTCTCTCTATATAGATGGTGTACAAGTACCCAGCAAACCATTGCAACCTAATTATTATACAGATTTGTACACTCAAGCATACCATACGCTGATTTCGGGTACCGGAATACTCTGGGATGACGATAGTTGTGGCATAACCCGACAGGCGTACCCGTATGGCAATTGCCTATACTGTTTTGATCTGACGCCAGATATGTCTGCGGGCAGATCTGGACATTGGAATCTTGTACGGCACGGTAGTGTACGCATAGAAGTACGTTTTGCGACCGCTTTGACGAACACTTTGAATTGTATTGTGTACTCCGAATTCGATAATGTAATAGAGATTGACGCTTCACGTCAAGTCGTAGTAGACTTTCCTGGATAAGTTTACCTTTTTTTTCTCTGAAATATATTTTGTATGCTATCGTATATGTTATAATAAGGTCTTTTTAGTTGGAATAAAAAATGTTAACACAAGAATTGTTTTATTATTTTTTTATTATTTATCAGCCTATTACAACCCGTCCCAATGCTTTCATTGACTCTTGCACTGCGGTACGATGACACGTCGGAAATAGCGGAGGGGAGAGGATATTTGGGCCTCCGCTTACGTCACAGTTGTAGGCTCAAGAGGGAATGATCCCTCTACACATCCCCTCCCACGAAGATACATCTCCAGCGTCAGTCTTCAGTACGCTGCGAGATTTCAGCGAGGACGAAAGTGTTTATTCTCTGCGCACTGTAAAAACCAGATACAAAATGGACTACGTTATCGACGTTCAAGGCTTCTACGACAAAGAAAATTGCTTTATCGCAAAATAGCCGTTATGGCCTGCGACAAGCCCCTCACCGGCCATTGGATAGCCGCGCCTCCACACGTTTTCGATGAGCTTCCAAAATCAGTCCGAGCTAAGAATAATTGGGTAACACGCCACCATCACGGTATCGAGTGGTTCGAAGGAGATGTACCACTGAGAACCCTACACGCAAATCTTCGTCAGATCACCCGGACGGCTGGCATCATATACACTCGTGGCGGTGAAAAAGCAAAATATTTGCAGAATGTTACTGCACGAGAGATAAATAATCTTGAAGAGAGCGACTGTCCTTCATTCGGCGATCTTCCTTCGTCCACGGCGCAAGTCTGCCTCCATCACGGCCTTTTAAAAAGATATCATCATCTATCTTGTGCTTTAGATAATGCCACAAGACTAAAAGAGTGGATTCTCCGTGACGAACCTCCTACCCGACTCGCATCATTACACTTCTCACCTGGAGTACCAGCTCAAAACAGACCATCCGGTCGTTTCTCTCCAGTCGTATCAAGAAATGAATACGATCCGAATTGGCCAGGCATTGGAGAGTGTGCCCTGAACAGTATCATCAAGCGTTCACGCTGCGGATCAGATACCAACTCTGCTGACGAGACCGACAGCTCTTGTTGTTAACACTGATGACCACACGCGCCCAGGCACACATTGGGTCGCCATCTACATCGATGGACGAGGACATGGATCGTATTGTGACAGTTACGGTATTCCGCCGCTTATACCAAATCATATCCACCGCCTGCGAAAAAACTGTAAATTCTACCGATGGAATACGAAGCAAATTCAATGCTTCTCCTCAGATGTGTGTGGCCAGTTTTGGATTATGTTTCTTTGTTCGGGAATCTGCATCGCTTCACGCGCAAGGGGACCTTTGACACCTCGCCACGCTTCACGGCGGCAGCACCTTACGGGCGTCGCGTGCCGGCAGCACGAGGTCTCGTGGAAGGATCGAGAATCAACCACGAGGCGCTCGAACCAGCGCGCCGGCTAGCGACGGCCATTATCGATCAAGTCGTTCAACGGTCATAGCTCCGCGCGTGTCGTAGAAATCTTTTCCGTTATTACTTTTCTCTTGTGCACTCATTCTCACTCTCATGTGATTTAACGCTTCTCATTCGGGTCACTCATTCACTCAGGTTGTCGCATCGGTGCGCAATCCCTAATAAAAGAGTACATCAGCATCTTAGAAATCTGCTCAACACGAGGCGACGCCAAGCCCGTGCTTCCTTGTCGCTCTCGACGACAAAGGCGAACTCGTTCACGCTCGCGACCACGTGCTTGCATTAATATAATCTCGCTCGCGGTCTCTTGCGCATTTTCATCTTACTCAGTGTTACAACTCATCAACATTCAGTGCAATAAAGACTTGTGTTTTTACGTTTCACAAAAAGTGTGGCAGTTAATTAACCGACCATCCCAGACACGATCCTTTCCACCCGGCAAATAAACTCAATTTTCAACTCATCGGAAACTCAAACATTTTGGTCCTTCGAGCCGGATCGTGTCTGATCCGGCCCACTCAAGTGAATCGTAAAAATCATCGTGGAAATCATCGTGAGAATCATCGTGGAAATCATCGTAGAACGAATCATTGTGTCGAGTGTTAGTGCGTGGCGCGTGTGAGCTCCGTGCAACTCATCGGCCCTGCCAACCACTGTGCGCGTCTCACCGTTCGCGTTCGGCGACGAGGCACGAACAGTATAGTGATTGGCATACTACCGCGGTGCGTCACGGCACTTCGAAAATCATCGCGCTCTGTCTCGCGCCCGTGTATACTCACTCCGTGCTGTTGCTTCGACACTCTTGCGCGGTTTAATTCGCAGTTTGACTTTTTTTACATTTTTCCAAATTCGCGCTTTCTCAGTCACACTCATCGTACAAAGTCCAACTCAGTGCGCGGCTCACACTTCGTTTCGCTCGCAAAATTCATGCTCATTTGAACAGTTTCAAACTTCGGCATTTTGTGAATCTGTGAAACTTGTGCTCACTCATCATGTCAAAGTCGGGTTCGGGGCGCGCGACGCCAGAGATCGTCGAGGCGAGCGATGTCACTCTCGTTCCCGGTCTCGAGCCTGCCGCGAAATCTCAGCTCTCTGCAAGTGTTCGCTCGTCACGTCAAAACTCACCAGCGCGTCTTGCGACCGCACTCACGCTCAAATATCAGAGACACTCACCCTCAGTGACATCGACTGCGAGCTGGAACAACTCAACGAGTGGCACAGGGAGTTCATAGCAACTCATACTCATCTCGAGTTACAGTGGCCTGCCACTTTTCTCGATCACGATTATTTCGCAAATAACGTGCAGAAAATTGAGGCCACCGTGTATCGCCGCGCGAAAAAAGCACTCACGCGTGCAAGAACCGCAATTGGCGAGCGCGAATCACCATCGAGTGCAACTCGACCCGATGCTCGGGATCAACTCAAGCTCCCAGAGATCAAACTCACGGTGTTCAGTGGAGAATACCAAGACTGGCCTAGGTTCAAGGAGATGTTCGAAGAACTCATCGTCAAAAATCCACGAATTTCGGACATCGAGAGCCTACACTATCTCCGAAGCTGCATGGCAGCAGGCCCAGCAGAGCTCATCGCGAACTTTCCTCTCGCGGGAAGCTCTCTCGAGCCGTCATGGCAAACATTGAATTCTCGTTACGAGAATAAGCGCTTACTCATCCAGGCGCAGCTCGACAAAATCTGTCAGCTCCCTGCACTCACCAAAAAATCATCAAAGGGCCTGGAAAAACTCATCACCACTGTCTCTGAAGCTCGCAAGACAATAGAGTCAGTGGGAGTATTGGAACAGCTCGGAGATCTCATCCTTGTCCATCATGTGACACGCAACCTGGACCACTCAACGCGGGAGGCGTGGGAGACCTCTCTCGGATCTTCCAGGGAGTACCCGCCATTCCAGCGACTGGAAGAATTCATCACCACTGGCGCTCGAGCTCTGGAGAGAATCGAGGCAACGGCGCCTCCCTCATGCCAGAAAACTCAGCCAGCAAAGAAGGCTGCCACAGCTCATCAGGCCTCTACTCAACCCAGCGGAACTCAGCAACAGGACGCACAGAAGTTCCACTGCGACTGTTGTGACGGAAGTCACTTCATCGTCACGTGTCCCAAGTTTCGAGGCCTTGAAGTGGCAGCTCGCCGCAAGATAGCCTCAAACTGCAGGCTCTGTTACAATTGTTTGGGTCGGCACAGTGCCAACTCATGCAAATCGACCAAGGGCTGCAAGCTTTGTGGAAGCAGGCATCATACGATGCTTCACGAAATCAGCAGCCAACCAGCTGCCACTCAAGCGACGAGCGAATCACAGCCCGCAACTTCGTCAGCCACCAAATAGGAAGTTGGTGCAATCGCGAACTCATCCGCTGCTCCTAGCTCTCATCATTCAACGCTGCTTGCCACAGCAATCAGCAAAATCCACTCATCAAATTCTCTCACTCAACAAGCTCGTCTACTCATCGATCCTGGATCGGAACTCACGTTCGTGTCTGAAGCACTCATCTCTCGACTAAGTCTCGATCGACAGCACTCATCCATACCAATCATCGGAATTGGAGGAAAAAGGACAACTCAAACCCGTGGTATCGTAACACTCACACTTGAATCACTCAATACAAACTCACAAATTACGATACACGCTCATGTACTCAAAACGGTCTCATCAATACTACCTTCCTTTCAATTACCAAACTAAATGTGGCCTCATTCGGAAAAGCTAAAATTGGCCGATCCAAATTTTCTCAATCCTCGCTCAATTGACATAATTATTGGTGCCGATACATACGGGCAAGTCATCAAGCCCAATCTCATCAAAGGCTCTCCAACTATGCCAATTGCTCAATTATCAATTTTCGGTTGGCTTGTCCTCGGCCCAGTTCACTCACCACACTCACTGCCTTGTACATCGTATCATGTTCGCACTCAACCAGACAATTCTGAGCTGCAAAATCTCCTCACCCAGTTCTGGGTCCAAGAGGAATTGTCATCGGACACCGCAAGCGATCTTACTCCCAAAGAACAGGAGTGTGAAGAGCACTTTCGGGCAACGCACTCACGCGACTCTACGGGTCGATACACCGTCCGATTACCACTCAAATCATCAGTCCATTTGTTGGGCAACTCGTACCCAGCAGCCCACCATTGTCTCAGAAGAACGCTCAAAAAATTCCAGAAGGACAAATCATACCAACAACTCTACACAAAGTTCATGGAAGAATATGAACACCTTGGACACATGGTTCGACTCACAGACTACAACTCATCGCAATCAGGCGAGCTCGTCGCTTGCGCTGTTGACGGTGGGATGACCTTAGCACCAGATGCCTTAAAAACATCCGGAGGGTTGAGGGTCTCATCCGGCGACACTCAAGCGCGAACTCAGCCCTGCATTGCTTACTACCTGCCGAACCATGGAGTACTCAGGCCTGACAGCAAAACAACGAAGCTGAGAGTCGTGTTCAACGGCTCAAGTCCAACCTCATCTGGATATTCACTCAACGACCTCACAGATTCTTACCATGATTGTCGTGAAAGCATGTGTAAATGAAAGAATAAAAAAAAAGTAGATTTTGACAAATAGAAGGGAAATTTGAAAAACGAAGAAATATGCTCGGATTTAATTTTTTTCAGCAGATATGAGCCCCCCGATCGAAGTTGAATGCTACGGTATGTTATTGGCGGTTAAATTTGCAGTGAATGCCAAAAATATTGGAAAATCTTGGACAAATCTCACATATATCTTTTAATTTGTCTATCCAAGATTTTTCCAGTGCACCACAATATTTTTGGGACCGTAAACGAAATTCAACCGCCAATAATGGATTACTGCGCACTAACTTCGCTCGAGGAACTCATATCCATTGGAAAAAATTGGTTTTAAGCAGATTTCTTCGTTTTTCTTTTTTTCCTTCCATTTGTCAAAATTTACTTTTTCTTCTTCTTTCATTTACACATGGTTTCATAACAATCACAGTAAAAAGCTGGGTTTAGTTCTCCAAGCTTCTCAATGGGTGTCACGACAATCGTGGTGGGATACTGGAAACGGTTCTTCAATCTACCTAATGGGTTTCACGAAGATCGCGGTAGGAAGCTGGAAACGGTTCTCCAAGCTTCCCGATGGGTTATAACGTGATTTTTAAGTCACGCCAACTTCGCCCTCTCCTATCGTTTCCGTCGCCACGAGAGCCGTTGAGCGCCAGTTTATTTTTCATTATCGGCGGAACAAACAAACCGCAGAACCGTAATCGAAACGCATAAGTAGGTACAGTACCTATACGGATTTTTTCAAAATGGCGGCGGCTGGTGGTAGGAGGCTGTTGTAGTGTCTGAGGTGCGTGTGTGTGTTACCCCCACCACCTCGGGTCGGCGTAGTGGGCCCGGGATGCTGGCTGTGGCTAGGGTGGTCAGGGAGCGATGTTGCTCTGACGGCTGCCGAGTCCCAACCACCCGCCCTTACTCGAACATTTGGGTACCTTGACCAAACGTGGTATGGTGGGGGCGTGAGGGCCTAGTGGGGATGGTGCGAGGATGATCGCGTGGGAGGTAGGTAGGGGTGGGGATGGGTTAGAGAGAGATGCTACGTTGACGACGGGGATGCAAACGCGTGGGTGTGGGTGTTTGCGCTTGGTGCACCAAGGTCCCATAGTGGAGGTTTCGCGTACTACGCCGAGTCAACGCTGGGCCGAAGGTCTATGGTGGGGAGCCGTGAGCGTGATTCGAAGGCCAGCGTTATGAGCGACGCCGGTGTGTCGCAGGTTCAAGCCCAGCTCTGGGCATTTTTTTTTAATTTTTTATTTTTCTCTCTCTCGCTCATAGATAAAGAGGGTGTGATGGGTAAGTAAAAAAAAAATGTTTATGACGTATATTTTCTTATTTATTTATAACGCACGAGTACATTTTTTTATTTTCTTATAAAACTTATAAATTTACCAGCGAACAGCATCGCTGAATGCGATTCTTAGCGTAAATGCCACCGCCTGTTAACAAACTCTCAGAGTGTTTGTCACTAGTTTTTGTACGACATCGCAGTTTCTTCATTAAACGTTTGTAAAAATTAGCGGCGATGCGATCGTTTCGTTTAAGGTCGGAGGTGAAAAGACTGGTAAATTGTAAAATAGATCCGCCACGAGACATATGATAAAGGAACATAATACAAAACTACCCACACACATTTGAAGAGAAGCTTTGAATCTGCCGGGTGCTCCAGCGGTGGACGGTGCAGTTTCTCCGCAAGAGGCGGATATGACTTGGTACAAGCGGTGCCATGCCATAACTATCAAAATACGATCCGCGTCCCTCGGCATCGATGTAAATTGCGACCCAGTGGGTCCCAGGTTGTGTGTGGTCATCGGCGTTAACGACAAGGGCCGTCGGTCTCGTCAATAAAGTCGGTATCTGATCTGCTGCGCGAACGCTCCTGGACACCGCTGAGTGTAAACCCTCCAAGGCTTGGCCAATCTGGATCATATTCATCACCCGATACGCTTGATGAATAACAACTCCGCGCTTTTATTTTCAGATTCAGAGGTTTTGTTGGAGAGTTTAGAGATGGTGATGCAGGGGTTCTTACTGCAGTCGTTGTTGAAGTCACGTCTCGACGGATCCACTCCTTCAGCTTTATAACGTTATTTAATGCGCAGGATAGCTCTGGTCTTCTCAAGAGCCCGTGATGTATACAGACTTCTTCAGAGCACGGTAGATCACGGAATGACGGACAATCGCTATCCTCAAGGTTTTTAATCTGACGAGCCGTGATGTTCTGCAGGTATTTCGCTTTCTCACGACCCCGCGTATAGATATTACCGGCGCTCCTGGTAATCTGTCGGAGATTCGCGTGCAACGTTCTGAGTGGCACATCGCCCTCGAACCATTCCAGACCGTAATGGTGACAAGTTGCCCAATTATTCTTTGCCCTCACTTGTTTTGGAAGATCCGTAAAGACATGGGTTGGAGAAGTTATCAAATGTCCAACGAACGTTTTATCGAGTGTAAGCACGGCTACCTCCTTGGCAATGAAATGGTCGTCCTTATCATAGAACCCCTGAATATCGACGACGTAGTCCATTTTACTCCGGCTTGTTTCTCGGTCGGACGTGAATAGAAACAGTTCTAAACTCTTCAAGAACTCCAAGTATACTACAGATCGACTGTCGTAGGGCCCTGAAAATATCAGCTACCAGTAGTGGCGGTGGCGGCGTCTACCCCCACTCTTAATTTAAACTATTCCAAAAAAATCAAGCTTATGGCCAAACATTCCCACTACTTTTTACCCCCACTTTTTTTTTTACCCCTTTATACACAACTCGGAGACAGAGCAGCGGTGGCAGACTTTTCACGTGATTCAGCTACGAATATGGAAAATTCTTCCAAGTCTAAAGAGAGTCGCACGGGGCAAACCAAGATTCGGGGATGGCTGTCCAGTAAAGACCTTAAGAAGCGGGGGCGCAACATTTTAGTCTGGCTGGGAAGCCGAAAACGCCAGCCGAAACCTAGTGTGAAAATATGGCATATACGACGACGGCAGTTTAGAGCGCGTGAGAAGCGACGGCAGCGGCGTTCAGGGGTAGGTACCGATTACATGTAGTGAACAACGTCTATAATTTTAATCTGCATCTTTACATATGTATCACTATTTATTGCAGAATGGGTGCAGTGCGAAGACAGGAGTTTGTGAGACCGTACGTAACGCAAGGCATAATGGACGATGCAAGGAGATGGTGACGGAGCCCGAGGAGGATAAGCGGACGGAGAGCAACGTAGAGGAGAATAATAATGTTGAATATGATGATGAAATAATGGAGCTGACGAACGCTTTCGGCCGGTTGGCTTTTGAATAAAGAAACATAAACTATAATCTTGGAGTACTGTTTTTATTTATTATTATAAAAATCGTTTTTCTTATAGCTATGATTACATGGTAGATTATTCAAAAACTAGTCCTCACACGCGCACACTCTTAGCCCGAAAAGTCTACGACTACTTGCCGAGACGAGTCAATCTCTATAACATTATCAAACTCCGAATATACTATGCAATTTATGGCGCTAGGTAAGACATCCCCAAATCGTACCTCGATACGCACACTACCATGACGCACAAGATTCCAGTGGCCAGATCTACCAGCGGACATATCAGGCGTCAGGTCGAAGCAGTACAAACAATTACCATTAGAATAAGCCTCTTGCGATATACCGCAGTTGTCATCATCCCAGAGTATCCCTGTTCCAGAAACTAGGGTACGATAGGCATGCGTTTCAAGCCCCTGATTGTAATCAGGCTGCAATGGTTTGCTGGGAATTTGAACGCCGTCCACATACAGTGAGAGGAAATTTACTTGGTAGTGATGAAAATTGAATGGGTTCAAGGCTTTATCACCATTGAACGCTCGGTTTGCGACAAAGCCAATTACCATTCGCTTTGGAATTTGACCGAGTATAACATTATCGAGTGTCTCGCCATGAACGCCAGCGTGGATGGTAAAGGGTTTTACTTCCACGCGCGTAAAAGGGTATTTAGCAGTTCCTTTACTTAAGGCTTTAGCATGAGCAACTAAAATACTGGGGCTAATCCTGACACGGCGGACAATGAGGCTAGCATCCATAATATGTAGTTTATAATTTTTCCCTGATGAGTCCATAAGACAAAAAGAATCTCTCGAACGCATAAGCCGAAAACGTAGTTCAACACCATTGAGTAAAAACTTCTCCTGGTTGAAAATATCGGAGTGTAGATATCCGAGAAGATCCACAGCTTTTCCGTTCGACATGAGCGCTTGACGAGCCGCGAGGCCCTTGTTCTTCTGCACGGCTGCTGCGCCACTGGCTGGACGTTCGGTCGAAACGGGTTGAGAGTCAAACTCTGATAATGTATCATCTATCCACATACTGGAACTTAGCTGGTGTGCATTTGTTGACGCCTTGTAGTTTAGCAGTGTTTCTATGTATGCTCGGTACGCGTAAACATTATTCGCTGGCGATACAAGTTTCTGATTGAATGACACGTCTACTTGGTTAAACAATGAATGTAGCAGGTTGTTTACAGGTGCTACCTTATCGTGTTCGCTAAGGGTGCCACTCCCATTTTCTAACTTAACTCGTATGCTAAGCATAGTATGAGCCAAGTCAATGTACTCATCGCCATGGCTGGGTATAACAAACTCAATAGGAGCGTCGTCCGTTAGCGATGAAACAGGCTTGTAATGTATTCCCTGGGAGGATTCTATACTCGTTTGAGTTGGTGGAAGAGTGAATAGATCCAACTCAGATTTTAAGCACTCGCAGGAGTGAGGGTGTAGGAAAGACATTTTTCAATGCTTACAATAGTTATCCAAATATATCAGCGACTGTATTCTTTTTCTTATGTTTAACAATTTTTTTCGTCTTTTTAGATTTTCCGGTTTTTTTTCTACCACGCTGCTTAGCTGCCGAGGTTTTTTTCTTCGGTTTCTTCGATACTTTTTTCTTCGGACGACTCTTTCGGGTATATTTTACAGCAGCGTGGACCGGGACGCCGATGTGAGAACTCGGGTGGCCAAACATCGACTGATACCGCTGACCACTGTTGTGTAGTTTATAACCCGACCCGTTCATGAGGTTCTCAAACGTTTCATCGGCCTTTCGCTTCAAATTTCTTCCGCTCTCTGTCAGCCGTGTTTTAAATGCTTCTTTGAACGGCGTGTTATGCGCAACATCACCTAATATATTCAAGCCTGTGTGCAGCGCTTCTTTACCAACAGCGCGGGCACCACGAGTTAGCAAGGGCAGAGCTCGTCGAAATAAACCACTCAGGAAACTTCCTAGCCCATGGCTGATAGGGAGCACCCATAAAGACTCGGTCTATTCCTCCTCCAGCCTGAGATTCGTAATGATCAATATACCGGTCCATAAGGATAAATTTTTAGCGTATACGCTTAAAGTGTAATGTAACCGTCAGCGTTCCGCTCTGGAATGGTACTGGTGTACCGGTGTCGGTCCTTATATCTATGTCGATCGTACTGAATTCACTGCGTAATAGCGGTATGTAGACTGGCGACGCGAATGATTTTGTCTGCGTAGAACCATAAGCATAATTTGTGTTATCCACAGGTACGATACGTAGCAGAGGTGTCTGAACATCTCCGGTTATATAGTTCTCGCAGATATCTGTGTATACGAATAATTTGTCGGGGAGGCTCAGGGATAGGTTTGCTGGATACTCGGCAACACATTTGTACTGATGTACGTCCATGAGCTCTCCAGGTGCAAAGCCTAAAGCTTTGCAGAGTTTAGGGTCTAAATATAGCACATGAGGTAATTTACACTCCTCTGTAATGCAACTGTCGGGTATCAGGCTTATACGTACCAGGCCGCCAATATTCTCATCGTACTCAATCTGAATATGATTTTTAAATACCTCCGTATTGTTAATAGTGTCGAATAGGACTTTGACGGATGCGTAGACTCCTGAAGGGATTTCGACCGGATGAGGCTTTTGGGCCATAACGTTTACTTGTTTGTTTTCACGGTCAAGGATAGCCTCCCTAATCAGTCGTTTGTTGTTTTTATGATTTTTAAATACTTCCGTATTGTTAATACTATCGACTAGGGCTTTGACGGATGCGAAGACTCCCGAGGGGCTTTCAACCGCACGAGGCTTTTGTGTCGTAACGATTACTTGTTTGTCTTCACGGTCAATGCTAGACTGCTTAATCAGTCGTTTGTTGTTTTTATCAGGAGTGCCAGTTGCCGGTGATGATTCGAGCTTACGTTTCAATGTAGACTGAGTTACCTCGTGAGTACTATATGCTATAATTGGAGTAGCCAGGCGATGCTGATCGACAGCCGGAACTATATGAAGAAAAGTGCGTGGAAATTGAATTTCTGTCAGAACCACGACCCATTCTCCAGTCATTCTCAGTGGACTTGGTAACTGCGTGGTAAACCGTGCTACTGTATTCTCAGGGTAGTACTTCATACTACTATTACTCGGCAGGACGAGATAAAATTGATCTTTCATTTTTTATTTACTATATTCACCGCAGAAATCCAAGAATTGAATTTTTCGGGATACCCTCGCCAGCTAACAAAGTGTTTTTTATTACGGCCTTTGCCTTTAGTTTTTAGAATTTTATCAATCACAAATTCTTCTTCGTCGGTCTTTTTGTTGACAATGCTCAACTCCTCCTCGTAGAAAAATCCATCAATTTCTTCGCCGCCGAGGTCAAGTACTTCATAAATTGGCGGTCGCTTATTTGTGTGAACCTTGTGAATCTTGAATATCTCTTCTGTCCAGCGGGACTCGTATCCTTTCTCGAACGCAGCTTTCGCTTTACTGACACGTACAAGCTCTCCGACCTTGTATTTAGCTTCTTTGTGACACGGTTTATAACGTTTTTCCATGTTTGCATGTGCCATTGAGGCGTTGTATCGAGTCACGGCGGCGGGAGGCATTTTAATTGTCGAATGTTTTGTGTTATTGTATGCCTGCACTATAGCTTGTAATACATCGATATAGCGACGCGTATTTTTGTGTGTGAAATATCGCCACATTCGTTCCTTCAGTGTTCTGTTAAATCGTTCGACGATGGCTGCTTTAATATCCGGGTTTCGGGCAACGCGGTAGCGTATTCCTCGAGTCTTCAGAAATTGTTGCAGAATACTACCGACGAATTCCTTGCCCCGATCGGTCTGTAGCCATACAGGCGTTCGCCCGTCACTCCTAGTCAGTATTCGTTTAAACCCCTCAGTAGTTTCGGCGCAAGTTTTATCACGTAGTGCTTCAACCCACACATATTTGCTAAGAACATCGATCACCACCAAAAGATAAACGGCGCCATCGTTATCATCCTTGAGAGCTCGTAAATCGACGAGATCGGCCTCCCACATATCATCAATATTATTCACCGTGTAGTGCCTCCTAGGGAATCTTCGTCGTATTGGCTTGTGCAGTGTGTAAGCGTCCTGAGCCCTCAGCCAATTAATAGCATCGGTTCGGGAGATTTTTTCTTTATCAGCTTCGCGAAGTAAGTTCGATGCACCTGCATATCCAGCGGGAAGCGACGGTTGATAATAAAATTTTTCCAGGCCGGCCATTAAAGCTTCAATTTTTTCCACGAGCTATTTAATGACGTACTAGTAGGCGTTCGCCGACGCCTGCCGCTATCACTGCCAGCGGAAGAATTCACGGTAGCGTTTGGCGTATGAGGCGTATTTGACGATATTGTTGCGTCGAGGCCACTTAGGTTAGAGTTTATAGCAGAGTCCAATAAAAGATTTTCATAGAGTAGATTTGGATTACCGATAATTCACGGGGAATGCCCATCCGTCGGAGTTCAGCGCCAAACTGGTCACGACCTGTAGCGCGCACCGTTTTTCTTACGCGCATCGCCTCATTCACGAGATCTGTTATGTTGGAACCCTTTATCGGCTCATGGTTGATTGAAATCACGCCCGCCTCGTCCCATGTTAACCTGTGGCCAGCGCCGTCGTGAAGATGTTTCAACAACTCCGCGGCCTGCTTTTTATATGTCTTCGGTACGGGTGCTAAAATGCTCTCATCGCTAACTCCAGCTACTATTTTTTCCCGATCATTTCCCGTGGATTGCATAGACCCGTCGCCTACGGGGTCGGAAAGTTTTTCGGGGCCCCCAGGATTTGTTACAATTTTGGGGCTGCGTTACGCATCAGCAAAAAATTGATAACGTTGTAGCACTTGTTGATAGAGCTTCCATTTTTCTCGCTGATTCGAAGGTGTTACCGAGCGAAGTATATCATCCATTTCGGCATCGAGTCTGCTGAGTGTGTTACCGGGCGTCTGGACGGTTCTAGCCTGCTCGAGTGATTCACGCGTTTGCATGTGTTGCGCTTTCTCAATAGCCTCTTGAGGTACTAAAACCATTTTTTTCGCGTGCAACACCGTGTCAGTTACGGGCGAAAACGTTTGACAGCACCGTGCCTAGGATAGGCAGTAGAAGAGGTAATAGGAAACCGCTCCCTTTTTGTACAATCACGCGCTTCTTAGCTTTCCAGCTACCTGCTTTATTCACAAGTCGCCTTAAAATTTTTTTATGCTTAGCTAGACGCAGTCTTTCACATTTTTTTAACGGAACTGTACCATTCAAAGTGTTCAAGACACATTCGCAGATAGATCTGACGCCGTTTTTATCTATCGAGCGTAATAGCAAGGTGCGTTGCTGTTTATCCAGATGACAGAGGGCGTTCAGTAGAATCACGTTTTTTTTCCCGATAGAAGATACAGCCGTTGTTGATGGAGCCATAGCCAAGAACCGAATGGTGATTATGTAGTCTGTGGCGTTGATTTATACTTTGACTAGCGAGCGCCACTACCTCGCTTTGGTACATAAACGAAATTATGAGCGTCATCCGGGAATATACATGTACGAAACCGGCAATTGTCAGGAGTCGACTGTTTAAGGTCGAGAAGTAGATACCCGTGCGGTCTCGCTGTTGCATCGTGATAGGCCTCTTGTAAAAATTTCACATCTTCCGGATATATCTGACGAGCCAGATGTGCGATCTGAGCGCGATCGCGCGGATTTTTGAAAGCGACAATATAATTTGTATTCAGCGAGATATCACGCTGACCGCGGCCTTGGTGAAAGATATTTTGGGTAATAAAAATCACACTTATATTTTTATGGTGACTCCCCTTTGTAAATAAATCTACAATCTCACCGTTTGAAGATTCGCGCATTAAATCGTCAATTATTAAGAGTTTTGGACGGTGGTCACCAGCAATGTCCGAGTTTTGGGGCAAACCCTCCAAAAATGCAATCTCACTGCCATATTCTTTATAGCCGTCTTGCCACTCTGAATAATAGAATAATATTCGAGCAAACTTAGCATCGGCCATGCAAGAAATATGCTTCAAAAATTTTTTTACAAAGATGGTTTTTCCGCAGCCTGTCGGACCGGCTATAATAGAAGTCCATGGATGTTTCCAGCGCGGATCCATAGTGGCTAGTGAGAGGATGACCGGAATACACGGATATTAAATACTCTGATTCAAAAATTTTCTATTTTGTTTTTTATTTAAAAATTATTTTTATATTACATATGAAAAATATAACTTTGCTTCTTATCACGACAAAATATCGACATACCCGCCGACTTCTAAACTTATGTATAACATTTCTTCAGCCCCCTCGCTAAACAGCTGTGAAAGAGATGATTCTGCAACATGAGCAAAAAGCAAAATACATTTTTATTATTATCGAATAAGGTGTCTCCCTGCCGCCGCCGCCGCCGCCGCCGCGTACGCCGTTACTTGGCTCATGCACCGCGAAAGTACATACGAAATAAGCTAATAGCATATGTAGTCCGGGTCTTACACTGTGAATTAGCTAATATTCAGTGTAATCGAGTGAGCTCATCATCGCGTTTATGCATGCAGCAGAGTTGAGCTTATTGAGATGCATGCTAGGTGGGTAAGTAAAGTAACAATGTTTACAGACAAATTTCTTATTATTATTAAATCGTGTATCCATTAACTATTATATACATATATATATACATGCTATTTTCGGGATGGTCACGTTGTTCTCTGGAACTCGTACCACATATACCCGGCGCCTAAAATTAAAAGGTATTTTTAACAAAATTTACAGGGTGTACAGAATATACCAAACTTATGACTAGTGCTACTGCTACTACTACTATCGTTACTTATTCTATGTATCCGTACGGTAACGAATCGTAGTCACCCCATCGTCGCCTTTTGACGAGGACGGGCTTGCACGTTTTCTTTTCGGGCCTCGTGACGACCTGATGATAAGCGTCTCGTCTTATGGAGTTAAAATTTACGGTTATACTTGTACCAGGCTCGCGAATAAGTCTGCAGATAGATTCAAAGTTGATCTTCTGTCCATTTTTATAATTTAGACCAATGCCTTTAACTTTGCATGAAGCTATTTCTCTACCATCGGGGGTTTGCACAATATAGCCGTAAAATTTAGGCCCCCCTGAGACGAAGCGCTTAATAAAACTACCACTACCATAGTCACATAGTTCATCGGTCATGTCGCCGAGGAGATTTCCAAGTGGAGGCTTATACGAGTTATCATCTACGCCGCTATCAATATATATACACGAATCGGTATCGTAGTAGAGGACGCGTTTGTCAAGCTGCTCGAGGTACGAGTACAGCTTCAAGCGAGCCTGAGCCGTTGTGTACGCTGCGATCACAACGTTCACGTGTGGGTTTATTTCGGAGCTTTCACCAGTTTTCTGCCAGGAAACGTACATTATATCGTCATTGACCGTTATAATATTGTTAACCTCGCAGCTCTGGTCGCACAAGAGCTCCAGAAGCCTTTGACGCGTCGCGACTACCTCAATCTTTGGGAGGTTTTCTCGCTGTCCGAAATTACCCCAAAATGAATTTAAGCAGAGTTTTGCAACCGACCGTAACCCAGGATTTTTTTTGATTTGCTTACGATCCAGCTGCACGCCCTCGGCGTCGAGAAAACTCGCAACGTACGCTTCTTTGCTCTCATCCGTTGTACATTCGCTTGGCCAGCCGCTAGCCTCCTGCTTTATCTTGAGCCATAAATTGATGTAGCCTCCAAAGAGCCCTGACGTTTGGCTAGTTTTGTCGTACTGCTCGACTGCGTAATGCCAGATCTCTTGTACGGCAAGGATCTTGTAGCCTTTCTCGATCGCTTTTTGGAGCTCGCACGATACCCAGGTGCCCTCGAATGCTCTATCATCCTCGCTATCGTGGGAGCAAGGTCCTTGACACATATCCTCGCAGCATGTTCGACATAATGCGAACATTAATCGATTGTGCATACGAACGGGGAGTACCGGATGATAGAGATCACGAGGTGGTAACACTGTGCATCGCACGAGACCCTCAACTCTACTTAGATCGTTTTCAGCACCGATTATCTGATGCACAGAGTCGGCCGTATATACCGTAGGATGGCCAACAGGGTAGTGACCGTACTTGCAGATGTACGGATATAGAGAACAAACATCGACGTATTGAATTTTCTCAGGGCCTGTCGTCTCGCAATAGCTTCGCGTATTTCCCGTACGCCCCCCAAAAAACGCGTCGGGCGGATTAAGAGGCTGATCTACAAGAATTGGATGTCCGTTTACCGTGTCCTTAATAAGAGGATTTTCCCTTTTTAGTCGCGCGTACTCACACTCCCAGATCTCATGAAGAGTATATCCTAATGATTTTATACGGGTTGATGTGTTCAACATACGGATAAGACGATCGTTCATCGTGCTACCGTAAAACTCTTCCTCGCGCTTACGCGGGTCGGTATAACATTTGTCACAACCGTGGAAAAAACATCCATGAAATTGTAACACGTGCTGCACACCGTCGTCCGTGCGTACGTAACCATCAACACGCGTACCGTCAACTAGCTTGTACTCGCGACCCCTCCCCGCATGCTCGATTTGCCTACCCCAAGTGTGCTCACACCATAGGAGCCACTCGATTGCTATTTCCGACTGTCTATCACCCCGACGGTACCCATTTCGAGGCAAAACGGAAATTTTGTCTTCCTTCAAAAACTGTCGTCGAAAAACTTTGTTGCATGCGGAGGCTATGGTCACTGCTTCAGTAAACGGACATACCTCACCGCAATCTACAAAGATTTGACGAAACGCGGTGCATGCTTTCCGAAGAATCGTCACATCCGTTTTGCAGTATGCGATGATCTCTTTTTGAAAATCGAACTCGTATTCTTCGCGACGCATTTTCTCGTACCACTGCAGAAATTCTTTGCGATCCGACACCGACATTGTATCGGGAGTGTAGTCTGTGAGAGGCGGTAATGGACCGATGTAATGCTCGTTTTCCACTCTATTGAAGAGATGCGGAAACAGACCTTTGAAAACACCTTCTCCTAAGCCAAAGGCTTTTGGGAGTTTACTGAGAGGCATATGAAAATAATTTAAACTATCAATGAATCTAACTCCTTTAAGCCGCATCTCAATAATACTTGTACCGTTCGTAATTAATCGCGGTGTCTCGTGTTTTTTCTCGACAATGTACTTTAAAATGAATTGAGCGTCGAAACCCTTTGCGTTATGGGCTATGCAGGTAACAGCACCGACATCTGGCCGGTCCATTAGCACGTACTCTACGAATCTCGCGAGAGCATTTTCTTTAAAAATTTTTTCACCGTGGGGGCCGCACAGATTACACTCCCAAGTGTCATCAGTTATGTCTATGCACTGTGTGCAGCGCTGCTGGCTTACACACAGATTTACGTCGTGACAATAGACGTTGTTTACCCCCGCGATCTCCCGTTCCTGCCTCGTCTCGAAATCGTAAAAAATAAACAACGTTGGCCGTTCCGACACCTTCGGTATTCGCAACGCGGACATAAAACATTGATGATTTTCGGGCCTGGTTACGTTGCATGTTCTACAGAAAAAGTGCCCACACTCATGGCTTCACCGATCCTTTTTGTAGATCGGCCTCAAACACGTTCTACATGTTTGTAGCATATCACACAAGCGAGATTGTGTACCATGCGAGCCCACTTCTTTGTGGCGTCGTAGACACTCCTCACCCCGAAAGAAACGCCAACAGTCGTTGCAGCGAATTTTTTGGGCATCAGAGTCGCATGGCGGACTAGTCTTGCAGCATGGGCACTTTTGACTGCAACGATGCGCTACAACGCTACTGTACGCTAGCCCGCAGGGTGTGCAGAAAAACGATCCGCCGGCTGCTTGCGCGAGATTCAAAATTAAACCGTAATGCGTTCCGTCGAGCAAAAGATAGATATTATGCAAAACTTTTGGGTAATAGCTTAACACCGTGTTGGTACCGTTAAAGACGGCTGGCTCACTACTACCAAAAGTCTCGCGTTCAAACATAATTAACGCGATCCCTTCTCGGGCAAGCAGTCGCTGGAACGCCTGAAGCTCCGGTATCCCGCAACCAGTTTCCGGCACCTCTACACCCGCATCTCGACATAAATCTTTTGCTAGGCTTTCCTGCAGCGCCGACCTATCTCTATGGACATTGTCCCACAATTTCTGCAGGTCACCGTCGCGTACCGCGCCGCGTTTTGCATAAACGTTACCCACTACGATTGCTCTCGGTAAGCAGAGTTTATCCCTATTTTTGAATTCGATGACCGATTTTTTCGCCCAAAACGCGGCTCCTCTCAAATTTTTTTTCGCCCGGCCCATTCCTACAGGCATTGAAACTGTATTTGACTCGATTGTAAACGAATCATCGATGCAAAACCCTGCTGCACTCTGCGAGACACTACTGATCACGCCAAATAAATGTTCAAAATTAAAATCGGCGACCGGCCTATAAGAGATTCCGGCTGGACCCCCTGTGAACGCGTTTGACCGAAATTGCACCCCCACCATGTCCGTCGGTTGTACAGTGCATGTAACTCGCGCATCGCGTCCTCTAACCATTCTACAAGATTCGCCGTCGCAGGTGGCTCGCGAATTCTTACGGTTAATAATACACCGTTTGTCTTGAATTTATTAAAATATCGACTAGTCTCGACGCGGTGAATGATTTTTGACTCACCCTGGGGCATATTGTCGTCGTAGAGTTCCGGGTGAATTCCCGGAGGAAACATCTCATGGAGGTGCTCCAGGTCCGCGGCGCGATCTCCGGACTGCGACGCTATCGAGGGCACGAGGCTTCTCGATGAATGACCATTGGCGTCTTCAGCGCCGTCTTCCTTCTCTCCAGCGCTGTCAAATATATTCCCTTCGGATGAGATCGTTCGACTTTGCGTCGAAGTCTCATCGATGGTCTCGTCGGTCTCGTCGCTGGTCTCGTCGGTCTCGTCGAGAATATCGTCGAATCTCCCAGCGCCATACTGAGTGGGGGTGGCTAGCGGAGTTGTAGGCTCCTCAAACGAGCCTTCGAGCTCAGGGACCGCGATGACGGCTTCAGAGGCTGACCTCCCGGATGCCTCCTCGGCAGTCTCCTGCTCACGGGGCCACTCGCGGATCCACGCTGTGGAATTATTCCCACTCGGTCCCTCAACATCGTCCTTCTCTTCCTCCTGGTCCGCCTCCGCGACCAGACACATTGAAACTGAAACAGCAAAAAATTATTAGGATTTGCTAAATTTATCATTTTTTTATAATTTATTTATTTTTCACTGCTTTACCTTCGTCGGCCCAGTTAACGCTCTGGGCTTCTAATAACGCCTGTGCATCGAGATGCCTTTGAGCGGCGAGCTTTGTGACTGTATCCACGTCCGTGTCATCCCTCTCATCGACTAGGGTCATCGAAACTGTGGACAATACATAATATTAAAATTAACATATATAAATATTACTTATATATAAATTACTTCGAGTAGCAACGCGATATATGTTGTACTTCCTACCTTCGTTATCCCAATCGACCACGGCGGCTTCGGCCATGGCCCTGGCGTCCTCCAGCTGCTGATCAGCCTGCTTCTGGACTGTAAAAGACACCGTTAATAAATAAAAATTGATAACATTTTTTTTTTTTTTTTTAATTTTATAAATAAATTTTACACTTACCAAGCTCTGCAAGTTCCGAGGCTAATGCGATTGCCTCGCTTGACGTAGCATACGGGGAATTCTTCACCCGCACCCACGCCGTCTGTAGCGCCGCACAGCAGCCTGCGAATTTTCCCGCACTGGCGAGACGTAGGATCTTACGAACCGTTAGATGGTTCATAAGGGCTCTGAGCCGCCTGCCGAGGGCTGCGCCGCGAAATCCTCGTATTTCGCGATCGGCAGATTTTTCCAGCAGAAACTTCACAGCTTCTGTGGGGTCGGCGGACAGAAACTGCACCACCTCACTAATAACCGCACGCACAACACGGTCCGTCATTTTTACGGGGAGAAGAGGTCGCGAAACACGTTGGATCAAAACAAGAACACTTCGAAACGTTACGCTCAGTGACCTAAACGTAACAGTGGAGTTTTTCGTGAAAAACGCTCGTCTTATAGATGTACCCTTCTACCTCCACCTCCAGCCACAGACGCCATTCTCCTAATCGGGAAACTCTCCGAGAGCTATCTGCTGTTAAGGCTTGCACTTCCGATAAATTTTACTGCTTCTTAGTATCAGCGCGAAAAGTCCTACCGATCTACGAGATTTTCCGGTGGCATAGTTCCGATAATATCGTTTGCTACTTCATTAGCACCGTACTCAGATTTGGGGGGCTGCTTTGACAGTGACAAGTGCTCAGCGCTCGCGGCGTCATTCCATCGGCGGGGGCGGTCAGTAGGTCGTAAAGTGGCCCGTCGCCGCTTCCTGCTATCACTGACATGCATCACGAGAAACTTTTACGACTTTTTTTGTGCAACTGTGCGGGTTAGACGGTATCAGAGGTCTACGGGACTGCTATTATGAAAAATTTCAGTAAGTGCAGTCACGAGCCATTATGAAAATTTTCGGTAAGTGCCGTCACGAGCCTCGCCTACCGCGGCGTATACGCATCTTCCGCCCCCTCCGAGATATCTTTACAACTTGCGTATACCCCAGTGAGATAAACAGCTTCCTGTGTGACCTCAGAGTCCTACGGGCGTAATATTTTTGAAAATTCGAGCATAAGAGGCCGGTAATGCGAAAGCCTAATAGGGAGAAAATTCCCTGTTGGATTATTTTTAAAACTAAAAATAACACTCTACGAGGATTCTCGTAACACTTTGACAAATTCTTTTGTTACGAGTCACATATGCTTTTCTACAGACGCCAGGGCGGAGCCAGGGTACTTTTCTACATCCCCCACTATCCTTCCCCCTCCAAAATCACACCTTCTTCATATCAACGATACTCGCGGGCTTGGCTCATTATATCTCTGAAGCTCACAGAGTGAAGTCGATCTCCCTTGAATATACTTTAAATTACAAACAATGGACAGGTTTGACTCTGTTATAAATAACCAGCGCGTACCGAAGCGCCCTCGTATAGACGAAGAAACCTCTTCCGCGACTGCAAAGCGCCCTCGTGTAGAAGAAGCCTCTTCCGGGACTATTAATACGTCGCGACCTCTGAGCAGAGCCATGCTATCACCCACGACATACGACTTGAACGCTTCGTGCAGCAAGCTGGCTACAATTGGCATTGAGTTAATAAACAACGAAGATTTTGCAGTGGCTGTAAAGTTCTCCAGCCGTAATTCCGGTACAATCTCCATCAGTATTGCCGAGTGGCGGGACTTATCCAGCCAGATGAATGCAATTACATACTGGTTCGACGATGAGCAGGGGGTAGACACGGACCACGGCTCCACGCATATACAGACAACGGGCCGTCTATCTGTGCGTCTCACAACGGCTTACCATGAGAAGGCTATTACCCTGAGTCTCAAAGACAGCAGTGAACCAGTGAAAAAAGTTGCAAGAAAACTGTTCTCGCCTGAAATCATCATGCAGCGGAAAACATTTGACGGTGTAAAGATGCTGAGTCCCTGCATTAATCACCGAATCCTACTGCTTTCGGATGAACTACAGCTTGTACGCGAAGTTAGCGATACACTGATCGTGAAAATCTGTACGCAGCTTAGACAGGAGTTCACTACTACAGCGAGTGGCCCCCAATATGGACTTTATAAAAAACAAATCTTAGCCATAGGTCTGGACACTATTTAAACTGTGTACGGTGCGGTTGATAGAAAACGCTATTTAATCGCCGCGGAGTTACTATGTCTTCACCATGAATATATTTTTCGTAAAGTGATGAAACGCGTAGAAGAAGAAGAAGAAGAATCGATAGCCATAGAACCACAGCTCTAACCTTAGAAAAACTACAATTGTAAAAACAAGACTCGAAAACTATATATCTATGTAGGATATCGATGGTGGTCAGGTGGAGAATGAAAGGCACTACTTAGGTTGAAACGTGAAGATAATAGTATTTATTTTAAAGAAAGAAAACGGTCATAGACGCTCGAGCGCGGAGATGCTGCCTCGAGTAACGCCGGCAGCGGACTGGGGACTCAGCCGTTCCCTCTTCGCTCGTAGCCGCGATCGCAGCGCGAGTGGCACCCGTGGGGCCCGTACAACTAAAATTTTCGCGAAGATCTCTTACATTCGGCCATTTCTGACCTTCTGACGTCCTCGGCAGAATAACGTTCGAGCGTACAATAACGAGATAAATATGCTTACAACTAAAATAAACTCTTAAACGAAATTGCGAACGATTAACATTAGGCAATTCGCTTGACCTTGGCACTAATTTTTTTTCATTATCACTCGCGGCTCCACGGCCGCATGTTCGCCGCTTGCCAGACACCCTTGTAAGGCCGCTGGGTGTTCTGGAAACCTTCTACGTCTGTCACCGTATATCGGTCGTTTCCGAGTCTCTCGGCTACCTTGTACGGTCCCTTGAACGCGGGAATGAGCTTGTGCGATGCTCCGGCCGTACTGTCGAAATTTTTAATAGCAACGAAATCTCCTACCGAGTACTCGTGTGCTTCTTTTCGTTTTTTATCCGCGTACTCTTTGCTATACGATTGCGAACGTAGAATTCGTTCGGAGGCGTGCTCCCTAATCTCGTCGATATCGGCCCGTTCTGCCTCTTTTCCGTCACGCACGAAGTTTCTCAGATTATCGGCGGTTTTCTCGCGTTGTTTCACCCCGAATAATAATCGACTCGGCGTCTCGCCCGTAACCGTACTTACGGAATTATTCAGCGCGTACTCAGCGTCGCTGATGACCTTATACCAATACTTGCCCGCGGAATCGTCTGAGAGTTTGGCTAGCATCGGAGTTAATGTCCGGTTGACTCTTTCCACTTGCCCGTTGGCTTGCGGTGAGCCTGTCGCGATCTTAATGTGCTGAATACCGTGGCCGTTTATAAACTCTTCGAATTCGGCGCTCGTAAAGCAAGTACCTCTATCCGTTATTATTACCTTCGGTCGCGAGTAATGCTCGAAATATTGTTGCAAATTGCAAATCACTTCCCTACTGCTCGTCGTCTTCGTCGGATAAAGTTTGACAAACTTCGTAAATGAGTCGATTACGACCAACAGATGCTGCTTAATTAGTCGCTTCTTATCTATCGGTCCCAAATGATCGACGTGTATCGTACCGAAAGGAACGTTGCCTTTGGGAATCGAATGAATTAAGCCTTCGACTTTGCCGCTGATCGGTGAGAACGTGATACACTTAAGACAATTCTTAATGTGACGATCTACTTTCGCGCGGAGCTTCGGGAACCAATAATTTTCGAGGATCGCTTGAGCCGACTTGTCGGTACCGAGATGACCGAACTCGTCGTGGTACTTGTATACGTTCCTCTCCATCTGCTCCGGCACGTAAAACAATAGCTTGCCTCCGTATTTTCGATAAACGAGGCCGTTCCTCAGTTCGTAAAACTTATCTTCCGCGTTTTCTAACTTATCGCGAATCTCGACGATTTTCGGATCTCGTCCCTGACAGACCGTCACGTTCCACTCGAATGGATTTTCCTCGATTATACCGATGGTTCGACTAAGGGCGTCCACGTGACGCATACGCGTACCGGCTCGGTATTCTAACTCGTAATCATAGCTGAGCAACGCGAGTGCCCATCTTTCTACTCTCCGATTTACGTCTTTTTTTTTGAGAGTCATCGTAACCGCGTTGCAATCAGTCATGATTTTAAACTTTAACCCCTGAAGGTAGATGCGAAATCTCTCGAGAGCATAAACGATCGCGAGCGTTTCAAGTTCGAAACTGTGCAGTTTCGATTCAGTTTCGGTTGTTCGTCGTGAATAGTAAAATATCGGATGCATTTTACCGTCTCTTTTTTTCTGCATAAGGATTGCTCCGAAGCCTGCCGAACTCGCGTCGCAATGCAGCTCGGTGCAATCGTTTGGATTGTAAATCGCTAAGATCGGAGCTTCTGTGAGTTTTGCTTTGAGCGTCTTGAACGCGTCATACTCCGTCCCTTCAAAACAAAACGTCGCGTTCGCTTTCGTTAGATCATAAAGAGGCTTTGCGATCGTTGCAAAGTTTTCGATAAATTTTCTGAAGTAGGAGCAGAGTCCGAGAAAACTACGCACATCGCGAGTGCTTTTCGGTATCGGAAATCTACTAACTGCTTCGATGCCGCTTTTCGTCGGTTTCACGCCTCGCTCCGAAATCATATATCCTAGGTACTCCATCTCTGTCTGAAGGAAATAACACTTCTCGAGCCGCAACTCCAAGAGGTTATCCGTAATTGTCTTAAATACGCGCTCGAGTATCTCGAGATGGTGCTCTATCGTCTCAGTCGCCACCAAGATATCGTCCATGTAAATAGCCATGTCTCCGGCTCTCGTAAATTCGTCGAAAATTCGATTTATATATCGCTGAAACGTCGCAGGCGCTGTACGTAGCCCGAATGGCATTCTAAGCCACTCGTATTGGCCTAACGGAGTCACGAAAGACGTGTACTTCACCGATTCTGGCGCGTCTCGGACGTGATGGAAACCATCTTTCAAATCTAATAGCGTAAAATACTTCTTGTTTCCTACGATCGCCAGTTGATCTTCGATTAGGGGCATAGGATAATTATCTCTCGCGGTCGCTTTGTTAAGGACTCGATAGTCGACGCACATGCGTGCTTTCCCGTTTTTCTTTTCGGTCAAAACGATCGGCGAGGCGAACTCGGATTCGCTATCCTGTATATACCTTTTTTCTAACAGATCGTCTAAAATAACCTGAAGCTTCTGTTTTTGATCGTACGCGAGCTTACGCGGAGTGCAATGAAACGGCTGCGGATTGTCTAACCGTAATTTCAACTCCGCTTTCGTTTTGGGCTCCGCGGGCCTCGCAGCGTCGACGTACAATTCCTGAAAAATCTGTTTCAATTCGACTCTTGCTTCGTACGGTATTTCGGAATTTACTTGCAAATCTTCGACTAAATTTTCGTCTTCGTAGACATCGATATGCATAAGTTCCCGCAACGCGATCTCGTCTGTCGGCGACGTCAATCGAATCCCGAATTTGTGCAAGATACCGCGACCCAGTAAAGCAGGCGTCAACGAGGTCTCTTCCGGAACGACATAAATTCTGAGATTTTCTCTCGCAATGTCCCCGAACGAAATAGTCGCGTAGACTTTTCCCAAGAACTCTAATTGCGTTTTCTTACACCCACAATAATTACGATCCGTTGAGTCTAATGGGAGAAGCCCTTCTTTCTCGATAAAACGCTTTTTGATAAAACTAATCGGGCTACCCGTGTCGAGAAGCGTATCTAGACACAACACTCGGCGCTCACTAGTGTCCTTAATCTCGTACGTCACGAGTTTTCGATGTTCGATGCTTTCTTCATCGGCCGGATCTTCATAGACGTTGGATACTTCTGGCGCGTTCTTCGTCTCCTTCGCATCCTTCGTCTCCTTCGTCGGACAATTCTTCGCCACATGCCCCATCTCGCCGCAGGAGAAACAGGATCCACGTTCCCTTTTCGGTTTCGGGCAATCACTGGCGTAGTGTCCCGGTTTGTTACAATTGTAACACTTAGTCGGCCGATCGCCGGTTCCTTCCTTTTTCTGTGATTTTCCTTCCGGTTTCGTCTTGTCGGTCGGCTTCTCTGGAACTGATTTCTCTCCGTGCTGTGCCTCTTTCTTAACGACTCGATTCGTCAGAGATATCTTTCGGAAACCGTTGAGCAAATCTTTCACCGAGTCGAAGTTCTGCATTCGGGCCTGATTCCGAAGCGTCTGATCAGGAATCCCGTCCACTAAATAGTCCAATAAGTCGGCCTCCTCAATCGGCACTAAATTACCCAGAATGAGTTTTTCGTGGTAATAATTGTTAAACGACTCGTTCGTTTGCCACGTCCTTAATTCGAATTTCTTGATACGGTCGACTTTGCTTGGTCGCTGGTCGAACGCGTCCTTCATTGCTTCGAGCAATCGGTCCAGTGTCATCTCCGTATACTCCGATTTGGAACGGAACCATCTGTCCGCTTTTCCCTTAAGTTTGGAGCTGATAATTATCTTCATGATAGCATCGTCCACCGCGAAGAGTCTCTTGACCAGGCGAACTTGCTTTTCCCA
Source organism: Ischnus inquisitorius (assembly GCA_963924025.1). Taxonomy (NCBI): domain Eukaryota; kingdom Metazoa; phylum Arthropoda; class Insecta; order Hymenoptera; family Ichneumonidae; genus Ischnus; species Ischnus inquisitorius. The sequence continues at coordinate 15,010,247 of OZ001247.1, forward strand.
GTCTTCGAAATAACGATTTGCTCCGTCGAAATCGCCTAACAATTCTCCGATGCCTTTGACATCCGCGCGTAATTGCGGCGGCGCGAGCGCCTCCTCTTCGTGTCGAAGATGTCTTTGCAGATCGTCGTTCAAATTTCCGTTGGCCGGAGCGAAGCCGAGATTTCGTGCCGCTCCCGCTTCTCGCTGAGCTAACTCCGCTTCCCGTCGAGCTACATCTCGCTCTCGACGTGTGACCTCGAGCTCTTGCCGCAACAATTCGTTTCTGTCGCGCTCGAGTTGGAGTTGAGCTTCGTTGGCGCCCCCGTCGTCGTCGTGGGGTTCTTGCTCGTTCATCCAAGCGCCTTCCGGATCTGCTTCCATCAGCCTCGCGATTAGCTGCTGCTTCGTACCCGTCGTCACCAAATTGCGATCTCTTAATTTTTCCTTCAGTCGTGCGACCGAGAAATTATTCGCTGCTTCCATCATAACGTCGCAGACGATCGTCCTATAAAAACTTCAGTTCGGCTCGTCGATACGCGCACAGTTCGACTCGTCGATACATAAATACGCGCACACGACAATATTCGAGTCGAGTCCCGATCGCGTCAATTCTCCGCGAGACCGATCACAATAATTTTCGTAAATGTTCCCGTAAATCGTAAATATCGCACGCGACGATTCTCGTATTTATCGATACATAAATACGTGCGCACGACGATATTCGAGTCGAATCCCGATCGCGTCAATTCTCCGCGAGACCGATCACAATAATTTTCGTAAATGTTCCCGTAAATCGTAAATATCGCACGCGACGATTCTCGTATTTATCGATACATAAATACGTGCGCACGACGATATTCGAGTCGAATCCCGATCGCGTCAAGTCTCCGCGAGACCGAACCCACGAATTTCCGTCAAAATATATCGCGCGCGACGATTCTCGTAATTATCGATCGCTTATATCGATGCTCGTCGCCCGAAACGCGATGTAAACACGTCAGCTGTCATAAACCGCGGCCATCTTGCCACGTCAGTGAGGTTGCGAACTCTATGCGTTGCAGTCGGTATGCCCGCGCCCCTTCACCGACCGTCGGTAACTGCCGGTAGTTCTGGCGTGCCGCGCGGAGAAGATTCTCGAACGGCGTGTTCGTTACGACGCGCTAACGCTTAATGGCGGATAACGAACTTTCTCGATCTTCAACGCACGCACGAGCCCGTCTCGTCACTACCGCGCCCCGAAATGTCTCACTTAATGTCTTTTTTCGTCCACAGGATCGACAGACCCCGATTAAACATAAATTTTCGTAAACGTAAGTCCGGATGCTAGATTGAAGCACATAAAATCTACACCGGTAAATTCGTAATTTTCACACGCGCTGCCGCTGCACATAAATTGTTTTCTCACGTAAATCTTGCACGTTTCCTCGCGAATCCCACTTCTGATAATGTAGGATATCGATGGTGGTCAGGTGGAGAATGAAAGGCACTACTTAGGTTGAAACGTGAAGATAATAGTATTTATTTTAAAGAAAGAAAACGGTCATAGACGCTCGAGCGCGGAGATGCTGCCTCGAGTAACGCCGGCAGCGGACTGGGGACTCAGCCGTTCCCTCTTCGCTCGTAGCCGCGATCGCAGCGCGAGTGGCACCCGTGGGGCCCGTACAACTAAAATTTTCGCGAAGATCTCTTACATCTATATATGTACACCATTGGTTTAAGAATATTAAAATAAAAAGGAGTAAGACAATTTTTCTCTCTCACTTACCTTCCCCCGAACCAGTCTCACTTATTTCCGAAGTTTCGGACAGAATAATACAAAAAATTTAAAAAATGCTAGATGAGGGTTTTGAACCATACTCCCCCGTGGGGAAAGACAGCGCTTCATGCCGTCGCCTTAACCGCAAGGCCAATCTAGCATATGCATTTTCTTGTGCGTCATAATTCTGGTATTCAGGAAAAAAATAAAAAAAAAAAATGTCCAGAGCGAGGCTTGAACCTGCGACACACCGGTGTCGATCATAACGCTGGCCTTCGGTTCACGCTCACGGCTCCCCACCATAGACCTTCGGCCCAGCGTTGATTCGGCGTAGTACGCGAAACCTACACTATGGGGCCTTGGTACGCCAGGCGCATACACACCCACACCCACGCGTTTGCATCCCCGTCGTCAACGCAGCATCTCTCTCTAACCCATCCCCACCCCTACCTACCTCCCACGCGATCATCCTCGCACCATCCCCACTAGGCCCTCACGACCCCACCATACCACGTTTGATCAAGGTACCCAAATGTTCGAGTAAGGGCGGGTGGTTGGGACTCGGCAGCCGCCGGAGCAACATCGCTCCCTGACCAACCTAGCCACAGCCAGCATCCCGGGCCCACTACGCCGACCCGAGGTGGTGGGGGTAACACACACACGCACCTCAGACACTACACAGCCTCCTACCACCAGCCGCCGCCATTTTGAAAAAATCCGTATAGGTACTGTACCTACTCGCATATGTTACCAATCCCAGAGAAAATAGATAAAAGAAAGACAAGATAAAATTGAACTTGAAACTTGTTGGCTTCGGAAACAATAGGTATTGGTCGCGGTACACTCGGTTCGCTCAGTGTGCAATGTGGTGGAGAGAGGGAGTGGGTGACCTCGGAGCATAGAGAGAGAATGAGGAACAGAATAAATAAGTCGAGTCGATTCGTGCTTACATGTTTCACTATTGATCAATTCGAAAGTTCATAATCCTAATACGGAAAAGGTAGCGCGAAAAGATCGCATCAGGACGATGCACAGAAAATGCGATACTGAAAATACCGAAAATACGAGAGAGAGCATCGGGAAGCGGAAGAGAGCAGTCGCTACTAGTCATGGGCGAAAGTGGCGAGACACCTGTCAATCGACGCGGAGAGACAACACCGTTCGCTTACCCTTTGTTCCGACGCTCGCCTATTAACGCCCAGAGAACACCTCGCGATCGGTCTCGTAACCCGTTCACTGCACGTCGGTACATCCCCAACTCGTGGGTGAAATAAAACCCTATCGCCGCACTATTCGATCGCAGAGTGCACCGGCCACTGGGATTCTGCATTCACGAGAGTAGAAGAGAGATAACACCGCGTTTGTCGGAATTAATTATTTGCAGCATAAAATAATAATATTCCACGAGTGCACGAACTGTCACTGAATTCGCACAACTGCTGAGGCATAGGCCTTATACACAGGACTAGATATCCGCACAAAAGGGAGACGGCGATTATTCGCGATCGAGGATCGAAGGCGAAGCATCGATCTCGGGAGAGAGCACGGTAGGGGAGGGGCAAGATAACACGACTACTAGGTAGCCAAGGGAAGAGAGCACCGTTCTGGTCGAGCGCGAGCGCGAAGATATCTGATTACACACTTTCTGGCCCTTGCCAGCGGGACTCATAATGGTATCCTTACGCCTTAATCGACCAATCCTAGAATCGTTCATCGATAACCGTTGTAGGGTGGGATAGCCGCTCTCTGGATCGCTGTACTCATGGTAGCTATCGTGTGGGGGTATTCTCCGGGTATAGAGAGGGACTTATATAAATTCGCTGGCCGAAATTCGAATATGCGATAGCGTTATATTATTCTATATTAAAATACCTAATATTAATTCGGCAATTCCCGCGAACGGGTTCGATCGCTACCCGCTGGCCAGGACCCTCCCCCCGCAAACCGTAACCGTAATTGAACCTAATTAAACCTAGATAACTCTATACCCAAATGTGGAGCGTCGGGCTCGCACCGAACTTCTTATCCTCCTCACACGAATTGCCTTAAGAACGGGACGTTGGTGCATACCGGGAGGCAAGTAGAGTCTGCCGCTATCCTCGCTATGACCAACGTTCTATCCACGAATGATCCCTCAGCTCGAAACAAGATAACAATTTCTCCGGAATCTATAACCAAAATATCATTCTATCTGTCCTTATACGTAACGATAGCTCCTTGTGACGCCACTTCCAAAATCCACGTCACAGGGTTTCATGACAATCACGGTACGAAGCTGGGAACGGTTCCCAAAGCTTCTCAACGGGTTTCACGACAATCGCGGTAAGAAGTTGGGAACGGTTCCCCATGCTTCTGAATGGGTTTCACGACAATCGCGGTAAGTAGCTGGGAACGGCGCCGCATGCTTCTCAATGGGTTTCACGACAATCGCGGTACGAAGCTGGGAACGCTTCCCCAAGCTTCTCAACGGGTTTTACGACAATCGCGGTAAGAAGCTGGGAACGGTTCCCCATGCTTCTGAATGGGTTTCACGACAATCGCGGTAGGAAGCTGGGAAGGCTTCCCCAAGCTTCTCAGAGGCTGCCAAAAGAATATTGGCCTGAGCACAGTGCACTATTCTCGGCGCATTACTCGGCGGGACACGGCGCTATACTCGGCGATTTACTCGGCGCGATACGCCGAGTTACTCGGCGAGAATCAGTCCCATATTCTTTTTTTTTGCGTGGGATTATGACACGATTTTTAACTTTGCAGTGAATTCAACCGATGATACAATAGAACCACATGTTGTCGAAGAGGAAAATAAATCGGTTGATGCTGATGAGTTGATTTCTCGGCCTATTGAGGGAGAATTTTGCATCGTAGATGAAATAGTTCTATTGCCTGTTTCGCCGCTGCCACACTCGTCGCCTATTGATGTCTCGCCTGCGGAGCCAGAATATTCGACATCCAATAAAAATATCGACGAACTCGAACAAAACCAAAAAGAGTTCAACGATGCACGAGCACAAATTGATACAGAAAGTGAGAGCTTCGAAAATCAGGACGTAATCGAGAGTGATACGAAAAACGAAGTAGACGAAAAAAAGGATGACATGACAGAGGATCACATGAACGAAATTATTCAGTCGAAGTATGTCGGTGTATGTGAATTGTGTCAAGCTACCGTACAAGTAATCCCGAACTTAGATGGAACCAATGAAAAAAGATTAATATGCGAAACGTGCAAACAAATGGATGTTAACCGCAATTTTTGCGTCAAGAGAGGAAGATGACTGGAGAGGTCAAACGTCTCAAGAAAAAAAAACAAAGAAAATTGTAAAAAAACCCGAAACCGACGACGTAGAAAAAAAACAGACAAAAAGAAGTTCGAGGTATTTGGAACCGAATCAGCATTTGCAAGACACCATGACGTGCAGAAAATCGAAACAAATTCCGATATTAAAAAACGGTGGTAGCTTGAAATTGAAGGTATGTAGGGTCGTTCTGAAATTCAGAGTATAATTTTCGTCAACTGTACATTAATTGCTAATTCTTTTCAGGGTATCAAAATTGGAAGTGTCGATGTTGTTACACTGGCAAACACCTGCCCATTCGACAGCATGATTCAGGTTCTGCTTGTGATCCTGTTCGACGATCCAAAGGCGGTAGAAGCTTTTAAACAGCTGAGTGCTCCAGTCCTTGAATTGGCGCTTCATGTTTGGGCCAATGGATTGACAAGCCAAGCGTACAAACAAAGAGCAAATATTGTATTTGCGTGGTTTGTACAGAGTCGGCGTTTATTGAAGAAGCAACGCGGATTGTACGAAAAAAATCAGCTGAAGAGTCTATGCGTGGATTGCGCTACAAATTCCGAAGGTCTCCTGCTCGAATTATTCCGCGCAATTCCATCAGTGATTGAAGTATCGCGATGCAAAGCAGGCTGCACAGTTAGGGAGAAAAAGATATGTGTGATGAATTTACAGCCACAGGTATTGAAGGACGCAGACTTCGAAGACGTGCTAACGAATTACGTAGCTCTGTCGCAAAAAACCTGCTCAAAAAATGGAGGATGCAAAAAAGAAATAATAACATCGTTTTCTCAAACAGGTACGGCAGAAATGCATTGAGTACAACAAATAGTTTTTATAACAATGTTATCTTTAATGACTATATAATTCTTTCATTGAATACCGGGAATTTCATAATGTTCGACATTTACGACACCGTAACGGATTTGGCACAAAATATCTTCAAACTTGGCGCTATACCAAAAAAGATAAACGATCCTCTGGGAGGAAAACCTTTCAATCTGAAAGGCGTGATCAATTTTTACCAGCCTCGCCGTACCCTTCGAAAAAAAGATCTTGACTATAAGGAACTCAGTCACTATACAGCGTATTGCTTAAGATCAACTTGTATGTGGATGGAGTATGACGATACACTACCAGATCCGAAAGTAGTTACAGACAATCATAAAGTAGACGTTACCGTGCTCATTTACTTTCGGACATAATTTAAGGGATATATAATAGAACGCTTGAATCGCGAATAATGTAAATAAGAAAACGATACTAAATATCTTGAATAAGCTATTGTGACGTGGATTTTTCGCTCCCGTCACAAAGCCCGGAAAGTAAGGAGGGCAAGAGACGGCACGGCTCAACGGGCAACGTTCTGGTCCTCGGTACCTTCCCTCTCGGCAATCCAACAGGGCGATAGATAGCTTTTCGAATTGTATTCTCATTATTTTGATTATTTTTCTTTCCGGTAAACGAGCAATGGTCTTAGCGCGTATTCATCGACAACGTCGTCAACGCAGGGATCGACGTTACCGACGCACCCGAGAGCCTCGACACGGCTCTCGACATTGGCAAGGGCGGCAGAGAGTCCACGCTCTTGCTGGCAGCATCGGTGGGTACCGGGCAGCGAGAGAACTTGGCCAGCGCTACGGCCACGCAGCAGTAACGGAGCGCGCGACGGGACTCTACCGCGCGCTCCAAAGGCAACGAACAACGAGCCTCGACTCTCCAGCTCTCGTCCGAGAGCGGTACAGGATCGTTCAACCCGGGGCCTCGAATAAACGATCCGTTACTCGAGCATCGTTCCCGCGATAGCGGGCGGAGGATCGACTCGAAGCCTCACCCCTCGCTTTAATAATGCCTCGTCTTCCGGAGGAACGCAGCATCGCTACCGCATCGCTCTCCGGAGAACACTCAAGACTCTGCGTCATCGGGACCCTAGCGTCATCCGCTCTCGCCGTGGATCGCCTGTCCACGACCACGGCGAACGTACTCAAGAACGCGCGCCCTCGTTAATTCAATTGGCGCGCGAGGCGTTACGAAAATCGTCTCCGAATTCGGCTAGGGGGCCTAACGTTAGAGTAGGCAGGGGTGGGGGTCGCTGACCGGTTCCGCGAAATCGCGAACGATCTCGAGGACTCGATCGTTGTACACCGAAGGAGCAGGACGTTGTTACCGTTGCCGACCGTGCTGTCCCGCGAGAACCGACGCCTAGCCACCCGCGATCTCGAAGGCTCGACGAGGAATTTCCTGAGGGGCTTCATTTACAGCAGAAATTACCCGGTAAGGCCGTCGTTCGTTTCCGGACAGGCTTTCGTTCAAGTTCCGTTACATCTTAGTTCTCGGCCAAAAAGATCCCGAGCGATATTGCCGGGCGGTGCGTTATCATGCATGGCAATCAGTGTTCTGTCAAATCCCGCGAACAGAAAAGCTATCGCCGGTGTTGACTTAAGTTTATGATAATTTGTTTATAGAGATTTTTTCCGAATCGCCGAGAGGGATTCAACCAGTCTTCTATTAGTCTTATTTTTCGGGTAAAATTACCTCACGCGCGAGAGTCCTTAGTTTTAGTTAGTGTAATTTTTTTTAGTTTGGGGAAATCGCGAACTCCAACCGCTCTCGAGAGCCGTTCAACGTCTCAGTTCGGTCCGATTGATTTTCACCACACGCGTCTCGATTAGCTTATTCGGTTTCCGACTATCTTTCGGTATTAATTTCTGGACTTTGTAATAATCTGTTTGACCTATTGACTTTTTCTTTACTTTATTCTTTTGACGTTCGTTTATTTTATTTTGTAACCATTAATCTTATTCGCGTGACGACGAGACGCGTGTCTTTTCTTGGTATTGTAACGGCTTTAGTCTTGGCTCTCGAGAGCCCGCGTATTAGGGAAGGTCGCCTTGACCTCTAATTGTTTGCCGCGAGGACGCGCTTCGAAAATCGAAACCTCGAGAACCAACAACCATTGTCCGGATCTATTGCTGTTGTTACATTACATTTATCCTTTTGTCGAGATTTGGGCGACAATAAAATTTGTTAAAAATGGTTTCCCGAAATGAGAGTGTGGGTGAATCCGTCGCAATTTGTAATCGCAACCTCTTCCTCTACCATAGCCCATGGCTGCTTGCTAGCCGAGCAATCATCTCGCTCCCGATTCCTTCAATAAAAATTTGTATCGAGAGCCTAGCTCTCGAGACTGGCGCCCAGAAGAATCGCTCAGTCCTGCGGGATCTGGTTTGATCACGGGAATTAGCGTGACACTATATTATAAATAGTATAAATATAAAGATATAAATATATTGTGATGTCGCGAAGGAATTAATTTATTGTTTTACGGGCGGAAGTAGCTGACTGTGCCACAGAACACGGTTGTAGGACGGGAAAGACTCGGTTAACACGTAATCGAACTGCTTACGACGTTTATTGAGAGTTACAAAACTGGCAGCGTTACAGTTGTCGCACAGAGTTCCGGTGACTTACTGACTAACTAGCTTATTTGTAGGGTGGTTCCTATACGGATAGAGTGTGAGAAAACGATAGTCGGTGGGGATGGAATTCGGGAGCCGGGGAATGTTGGAAAAGCCAGGTGTCGTGGATTCTAAGAAAGGCAGATGTCGGCGAGAAAAGACTCTGGACGTGGTGGACCATAGCTCGCGTAACTTATTAGTGACATGGAGGTTTCGAAGTTTTCTTAAGAAGGACAGGATGCGCTGCCCAGCGTGAGAAGCGCAGCTGGCGCAGTAAATCAAGTCGGCGGTCAAAGGCGAGGGAAAAGGAAATGTAGGCGATTGTGGGTGAGCTCGGCGTTACAATATAGTATTTTCAATTACGTGGAATATTATTTCAATAAATGTAATAAATGTTTAATAATCGTTTAATAACAAATCTCTGTACATTTGAAAATACGGAAATAGCTATGAAATAAAAAATCTTATTCTAATCTACCCCACTCACACGACCATAAACATTCAAAGCAGTGAATATTTTTACCTAGTGGTTGAATCAAGATTACTTTTAAATCCAATCGCAATGTGTTAGTACTTTACTGCCGCGAGATATACGAATATTAGCTATAATAACTACGAAGGTAAGAATATAATACAGAGGATGGATAATTTTGAGATAGGGGAGGCACTGTTACAATCGATCGATAAGGAAATGTAGAGTCGTTCAATCAATTTGAATTTTAAGACTAATTGAAGTGGCTTGTCTCTTTTCTTTCGCGAGATATGCGAAGATCAGCTATAGAGGGGGTGAACGTTGAAATGAGGGATGCAGCGGTAAAATCGATTGACACGGAAATGTTGAGCCCTTGAATCAATTCGAACTTTGAGACGAATCGCAATGTCTTAGTGTTCTTCTACCCCGAGATATACGAATATTAGTTATAGAAGGGGAGAGATTTGGGACAGGGGATGCAGCGGCAAAAGGGATCGATTCAAGAATGTTGAGCCTTTAAATCAATTTGAATTTTGCGACCAATTGCAGAGTCCTAGCTTTTTTCTTCCACGAGATATCCAAATATTAATTATAGGGGGGGTGAGTTTCGAGACAGGGGATGCAGCGGCAAAATCGTTCGATACGTGAATATTGAGCCTTTAAATCAATTTGAATTTTGAGACTAATTACAGTCTATTGGTTCTTTTTTCCCGCGAGATATACCAATATGAATTATAGAGGGGGTGAGTTTCGAGACAGGGGATGCAGCGGCAAAATCGATCGATACGTGAGTATTGAGCCTTTAAATCAATTTGAATTTTGCGACTAATTGCAGAGTCCTAGCTTTTTTCTTCCACGAGATATACAAATATTAATTATAGGGGGGGTGAGTTTCGAGATAGGGGTTGCAGCGGCAAAATCGGCCAATGCGGGAATAGCGGTCTGGTAATTCAACATTAATTTTAGAGCTAAAAAGCGTGACTTACCTTGACCATTTGTATTTTAATATATAAGAGATTTTATTCAAAGATAATAAGGGTTGCGATACTCAGGAAGGGGTGGTCCGATTCAATCGTAACTAGTCTCATTTGAAATCCTTTAAAAAGCCTTTAAATGTCCCGTTGGGTAGAATTATTCAGCACTTACCGTTCTTTTTTTTTTTGTTGTGGCCATCCCAGATTCATGCGCACTCAGAATGTCCACATGTTTCTACCCTTAAGGGGGGAGCGGAATTTTTTATTTTAGAGCACTTAAATAGCCTTTAATGAGCTGTTAATTATGTAGTTGATTTTAGGTAAAAATTCCAATGTGGTCATTCTAGGTTACTTGACATGCGAAGATCGAGCTCTTCTTGAATTTGAGCCTGCATGGACCCAGCCTATTCGCCGTGCACGATGTCGACGACTCGAGCGGTATAGGCTTCGTCGAGAACCCTCAAACCGTACACGGTACAGTGTACCGCCAAAGCCGGTACAGCGTAGGCGAGTGGATGCGGCCCATACGAGTCACTAAGCGCGAACATTATTCGCTCACCCTCGTCCACCATATACACTTCGAACTTTTCGTCGTCAAACTCCAGAATTTCGCATCGCACTATACGATGCGAGCGATACAGAATGCAGACTGCACCTATGATCGCATCTGCGGGCTCCATCGTCCACATGGAGCGATATTCGCGATAAAAATCGTCCAACAGCGCGTATAACACATCATACGCTGCGCACATGTGGGCCGTTCGTAAAACAACGGTGCAACGGTCGATAAGATCTAAGAGCTTGCATGTAAAGCCTTGGCCGTGAAACGCGGCATTGTATCGCGGAAATATTTCTTTTTAATGAAAAAAAAACCGCGCACAAAAAACACAAGAACGGAGAGAGAATTTAACACGCACACACACACACACCGATTAAATATAAAAAACGTAGAGAATAATATCGAACGAAGCGCGAACTTCACTGCTCGGGGGCTGTCAGAAGAATGACATATTAATGAGATGCTGTGATGGACCCTGTAACACACGATTGCGGATACATTTCCGAAAAATTAGTGTCAGTGGATTCACAGCGGCGTAGCTCGCGGAAGATACGGCCACGTGCCAACTCGGCCATGAGAATAATTCCTGAATTACCGACGCTGTGTTGAGCTGAGCGATCGGCATTCTTTTAATAATAATAAAAAAATGTTTTTCAGAAGATTGTGTTACGTCATACGTAACCTACCACACATAAACACTGCATGAAAAATCTACTAATACCCTAAAAACTCTCCACGTACAAATTTCTGGAGGCTCGCTTACGCTCGCCTCAGTTCACACGCCGTGCACGTGTTCTCGTACACTTGGCGCCCATAATTTTGGGCTAGGCGTGTCTAGCCTGTCAGTAGCACGCGGTCGTAAAATTATGAGACGGACCCAGCCTATGCGTTATCGGGCAGACGCTTGCATCTCCATGAAAACTTGAGTGGCAGCCTCCGTACGCACCACAACATAAAGACCGCGCCGTCACGACTTTAATTTTCTTTAATTTATTAAGACTATTAATTGTCACCAAAAAGAGTCTCTAGACTCACCCTATTCATCTTCAATTTTATTACTGTCTCCTACGTGTGACACCCGAGAACTTAACGCATCTCCGCAAGTCAACACACGCGTCGCGAGGTAAATCACAGCCACGCTTCGTTCGGTTATTACTTTTTCTACCAAAAGAGTCATTATACTCTTCCTGCCTCTTCATCCCCTTAATATTCTCGCATAAAAGATGAATACCTCAATCTTTAGAGGCCGCAAAGGCGAGACCCGCAGTAACCCTTTCGTCGCTTATTCGTTCCTATCGAAAAAGTCGCTACACTATTACTTTATCGAACATTTTTATGAGACTTGCACTACAATAAACTAACCCCACCGCTCTACCATCATTACATTAGAAGCTGTGACAGGAAAATATTAACCGACGTTCCTCGACGTCATCTAGCTCGCCGAACTCCTCGAGAGCTAGCGCAGGGAAAATACTTCGACAAATAATACTGTATTGATTATAATTCTTGTTTGTCGTGTCGTCCAAATTATTTGTACAACTGTAACTGTCATCGGCAAAACTCGCTAACAGCGGCGTCTCGGGACAAAATATCGACGAGTTCAAAGTACAATTGAACGACACGGCATCCTGATTCGCGGGTTTCACGAAGGGCTCGCGACGCGCCTATGCGAGCGCCGAAATATCGAGCGCTCGCTGAATCATCGTCTCTCGATCTTCACTTGTCCGTCGACCGTATTAGAGTACGGCAGGTCAGCCCTCGAGTAGTCGCGATACTTTGTCTCATTCACCAATAAATTATAAGACAATAGAAGATTGTCATCCGAAATATTTTGTCAAACTGTGTGTGTTTTGTGTTCGATATCTTTGGTGAGAATTTCACGTAAGTCAAATAATTAAATGAAGCCGTATTCCTTGCTTGATTATTTCTGCTGTGATTTCGCAATAACGGGTCCTCCAATCCTACCCGCCTTGTGATCGTCTTTGCTAAAATAATTGCTAGCCGAATAAAAGTAGTCAAAGGTTCGTTGGTTCGCCGAAAACCAGCTGGCGCCCAAAAGAAACTCAGAAAATCGGCAAACAGAGCCCCGGCAGCCCCTGACCCAGTCCGCGCCGGGTGTGGCGTCCTTTATTATTAAAATAATTATTTGTCAAAAAAGAAGCCTGTCTCAAAGCATAGAGCTTGAACTAGTACAAAAAGGCGAGCATTTTCGTTAGCAAATTAGTAGTTGCCTGGTAGTTGGACCGACGTTATCCTCCGATCATCATCTACAGAGCGTGCAAGGCTCTGACCAACGAAAGTTCTCTTCGATAGCCCTGCGTGGCTAAGTGCACCGCGTTTTCCACCGAGGAATTTGTAATACGGAAGTTGTATTATCATCGAAACGCCGAATACTAAATAAACCATAGTGAGTACTAAATCTACGACAAACTCTTCCATTGTATTCCTGCATGTTCTACAATAGTGCAACGAGACTCCCGATCACCAAGATCCTCGCAAGTGTTTCTCTTATCTACGGCAGTGCAAGGCGAGGTCTCCGTCCCTGAGTAAAGGGCCAACGCCTTGACTCGAAAGTGAGACCACCGTTACACATGTTCTGAACGAACTCGCAAGTGCTCGTTCCTGATGTCACAATTGATAGATTAATCCCTGTGACACACGATTGCGGATGCATTTCCGAAAAATTAGTGTAAGCGGATTCGCGGAAGATACGGCCACGTGCCAACTTAGCCATGAGAAAAATTCTTGAATTACCGATGCTGAGTTGAGCTGGGCGATCGGCATTCTTGTAATAATAATTTTTTAAAAGTTTTATTGAGGTGGCCAATGACTGTTCCTCGTGAAAATCATTCGGTACAGTGATTGGCACATTCGCGAGGTGAACGGGGGGCTCGAACCGATGCTATACCCGTGATCGGCGTTCGTCTAGCACCCTCCGTTCTCGAGATAAGGGGGAAATCAATTGCATCAGTTTATGTGTGTGTATTGTCGAATGAAGGACATATTAACGAGATGCTGCACGCTACGATACACGATTGCGGATGCATTTCCGAAAAATGAGTATCAGCAGATTTGCAGACCAAACTGACCATGAGATGAATTATTGAATTACCGGTGTGAAGCACTGTAACCCATACTAACCGTGATTTTTTCTCAAACAGTACGTGATTCTTTTCAATTAGACATTTAGTGCTTAGGTACAGGCTTGTAATAATTAAAATATATTCACGCTAAATGCCCGAAGCGTTCAGTTCCGCTCGAACTATCTGACGATTCGAACGTCGTGAATATTTTTTTTTTAACAAAAAAATGTCCGACCCCAGCCTACGCGAATGTATTTTAAATTTGTTAAAATTGACGAAATCGCATAGCGCGGAACTTCGACGTCGGTGTCATAAGCAATGGTGCCGAAATTTGCGCAATTTAAGGGGAAAAACTCTCGTCAACCGTTTGGAGTTCGTTTTATATTGGGCACCCCTACGTGTCATCGCAAAAGCGTACAAAAAGAGATACTGACCGGATATTGTGTTTTAACGTGTGCTTTCGACGAATTTTGCCATCCGGGTATCGAAGAATCGCAGAGTGTCCGTAGCATTGCTGATGAAATTAGAGGTAAGTTATCAATTATTCATTGTTAAAACAATTTTTGGACTACCAAAATGCGGCTGGACACGTTTTATCGAGGTGGTCAATCACTGTGCCCCGCGAAAATCAATCGGCATAGTGATTGGCACTTTCGCGGGGTGAACGGGGGAATTTAACCGATGCTATCCCCGTGATCGGCGTTCGCTTAGCACCCTCCGTTCTCGAGTTATAGGACTCCCGGAGTTCGATTGCGTCATCGCGTACCTCTTATATACGGTAATACGCTATTGGGGAATAAGGCGTAACCCGTAACGCATCCAATATAGACTATCGAGATCACTCGATCGTAACCTCGTTGATTCTTCATACACCTATTGGTGCTTTTATATCGATCTTATCTATCGATCGACGCTCCGTAGCGCGACCTTTCTGCAATGTGTAAATCAATTTGTTTAATTCCAAGTCGGATATAAAACCATTTAACTTTATTTTTCGATTACAATCGGTCCGTTCCCTTCTCTAATCCGTGCACGATTGCCCCGAAACCAAAGATTTCCTCTCTCTCGCTACTCGCTCCGCTCGTTATCTAAACACAATTCGACTTTACTTCCAAAATATCTGTTGAGTCAACTCGATTCCAGCACCGTGTACCGCTGACGCAATCGAAGTCGGTAAAGGATAAGGAAAAAAAACTTCATTTAAATTGGGCAATTTCAAATTTTTATTTTTGTAATTTTACAGTATACAGAGAGCTTCTCTCTCCTACGAGTGCCGATGAAACAGCTCTCATAGAGGAGACGCGCGCTGTAGAAGACCGAGATTTGTAGTTGCAGGGTCAGTCTGAAAGCCGTAAGTGTTTCGAAAAATTTAAACCTATCAACTAATCCATGATAATAATAATAATAATGGAAATTTAGCAGAGACAGAGACGGCACCCGAGCAAGAAGAAGATGACGACGAGGACACTGTAATTACTGCTGTTATAGAGGCAGCACGTGCTGTAGATGAGATGGAAAGAGCACAGCATGCAGAAAATTGTAAGTATTGAAATCTTGAAAAATCATTGCGCTAAATTCACATAATGATAACATTACATTTGAAAAAAATAGGGGGTCAACATCGCGAGGAAGAAGAAAAAGAACAAATACATATAGTAGCACCCTTGGTGAATACTGCTGATGTGTCAGAGAGTATGTGGGAGCGACCGGAAAATCAGTTAATGATATTTCCGTGGGGGTCGATACTACCACAGCCAGAGGAACCAGAGGCTCCTGCAGAGCACCCGGGAGCGATACCTTCATCACCACTACTACCACTGCCAGATCAGCCTCAGGAAGAGGACTTGCCTCCAGAACAGCTGGCTCGGGAGGAGGAACAGACGGGGGAAATACAGCAAAGAATTGGTGATGCGTGGTTCGAGCATCTGCTGATGGTATATTCAGGTAAATTACTCTTTTAACCTGTGTGTATGGTCCTGGTTACAAAAAAAAAAAAGGGCGTTTGTTTTGTATTAGGATATTAGACAGCTGTCTCACGGTGAACATGACGAACATCAGTGAAAATATTTTTGCTCAAACTGATTCCTGATGTCCCAAATTTGTTAATAAAATTGAATAAATACAAAGGTGATTAATTCATAGCCCCTCATATTATTCTTTAGACATACAATCGGGAGCAGGACGACGGCAAGATACACGACCGTTCAACGACCACCGGGAACTCGCATCGAAATACTTCGGGACATCACACGCTACTTTAAGCGCTTCAAATTGCGCTGTCGAGAAACTACTATGCGCATCCGTAGTCCTCCACCCGGAACTAGCGCAATGAGTTGGATCGAAGGAGCGTTTAACGATCTTCTCACGCACATCACGAACTCGTGCGAGGGTGGGGATAATGTAGGCATATCATTCACGGCTAGTAATTTGGCGCATGGTCCCGTTTGGCTTTCTTTTCGGCCCGCTCGCGATTACGTGTTCGACGATAGATGTGAACTCATAAGTAGCGTGGGTCAGAGCTAGGAATCTTTCAATATCGACGATGAATGTCGTATAAAAACGTGTGTTGTCAAGGGTGTTGAGGGTAGAGGAAGACGAAAAGGTGACGTTTATTTCTAGAATCCGAAACGCGGAACTTTAAACTTTATTTTTATAACAAAAAGAACAAAATCGAAAGCTCAAACCGAACGGGAGCTATTCGCGAACGAAACTTGACGCCACCTTCGCCTACCCTCGCGAATGCATCGATGGTCCCGGGGGCGCCAGTTAATTTCGCCGGATTAACCGGACTAAACGGGAGATCGGTGGACCGGCCGATCTCCATGGCTAATTTTTGTTTCGCCGGAAATTACCAAACCGGCTCAAAACTCAATAGACGATGCACAAACACAAAAATGATAATTTTGTTTCGCCGGTATTATCAACCGGACTAACCTGGGAGTCGGTGGAGCGGGCCAACTCCCGCATCGAGATCCGCGAGCTAAAGCTCACATCGATATCCACCGATTGCACTCACGAGAGCGCACGGTTACGGGAATGCACGGTCGCTTAGGATGCGGGTTTAGGAAGAAGGGTCGCGATCCGAGGCCGATAGAATAGCATACGTGATCGAAAAACGCAATCTCAACAACGAATAACGAGAGCAATTATCTATTTGGCACAGACGCCACGAGATCACACCGAAGTGCAGCGGGAAGCGCTCAGCCGATCGAACGATCGAGGCGAGCAGCTAGAACGAATCTCTATTCGCGATCGAGAAAATTATCTAACTATAGACTCACCGAAACAGCAGAACTTATTCCATTAATTGGCGGGATCCGCGTCTTTCGACGTCACGAGAACTTGATCACGAAAACTGCACTACGAGAGCATTCTTTCGAATGCATCTCGCTCACAAAAATTCGGAAGCTTCGGATCGGAATTACGGCGAAAAACTGTCAGGCTCAATCATACGCTGAACGCGAGCGAACGAGAAAGTGACAGGTAGCCCGAAACACACGAACACGAGCGAGAGCCCAGTATCGGAGTCCGCGGCAGTGAGAGTGAGACCCACGCTACGCACGACGCACGACACACACACACACGAGAACACACGATCGGCCGAAGCCGCGGTACCGGGAGCGCGAGAGAGAGCCCGAGTTGCCTCTAGGGCGGCTGTCGGTAGACTGATTTGCCAACGATAAGACGCGTAATCGGTCATTATCATTTGTAACGATGTAGCATCGCTACAAGTTCGTCCGAATTCTCGACTCGAGCCCACCACCCACCACGCAGGGAAATTTAGCTATGTTAAGTATCGCCTCCCCCCGCCCCGTCCACCCACACCCCCGCGCACGACAGCCGAGGTATCGCTGCGAAGAACGTCGCCGAACGACACGAAACATCACCGCTGCAAGACAGCAAGAGAGCGAGCGAAACGCGTGAGGGAGAGAAAGAGCGGGGCAGGATGATTCGGCGCGACCGTTTTGGCGCGATCAATTCGGCGCGACCGGTTCGGCTCGAGACGTTTTGGCCCAGGGACTTTTGGGCGCTGGGACGGTTCGGCGCGAGACGTTTCGGCACGTATCTTTCGATGCAAAACCTTATTGCGAGCCCCACTGATTTTAATGCATTTTAGGAATATAAAACATTGTACGAAGCGTTCCGATTATTTCTGCCGATTCCGAGAAGCGATATTTTTTCCGACACTTTTATTTATCTACTGCGACGCGTTTGCGTTACGATGTCAGTTTTACGTTAACGCTTGCTGTGAGAAGGTTTTCCATCTCGGTGCTACTTCTACGATGGCACCTGAATTATTTTCGAAGCGAGGCAGAGAAAAAAAAGTTCACGAGGGACACTCGTACGTGTTTGATAAACTGAGTAGTTACGGCGACATTCAATTTTGGCGGTGCTCCTTGAAGTCGGATCGGTGCAAAGCTCGTTTGCACACGTCGCTAGAAACCGGCCAGGTATTTATTGAAATCGATTTAACAAGGATCTCTCCGTGATTTTCGCCGAGAGTCTCTCCGCCATTCTTGTTTTCTACGCGGACGGATATTAGAAAACTGCATAATTTTGTGTTTGATATTGAAGGTATTGGCCGTAGTAAACACGCACAACCACGGAAGTGATGCTGCAAAAATCGTTGCCGAAAAAACAAAAAATATCATTAAGCGGAGAGCGGTCGAGACTGTCGAATCGCCTGCTCAAGTGATATCGAACTCGTTAGCAAGCACGTCGTCGGCTGTTCAAGGACAGCTTCCAAATAAAGGAGCACTTCGCAAGATCGTGCAATGAGCTCGGAATACGGTCCAAGCCGTGCCCCCGTCACCAGTGGACCTTAAGTCTCTCGTCCTCCCTGACACATACAAGCGATACGCAATATCGCCCGACGAGACGATACAGTTCCTTCTGGGTGATACCGGCAACGATAACGATCGAATCCTTCTTTTCGGTCGAGAAGACGCGCGAACGTGGAGTTCGTTCATGAAAAAAGTTTACGGTGATGGCTCTTTTTCATTGGCTCCGCTATTGTTCGCTCAGGTGTACCCTATTCTGGTAGAGCGCGATTCATTCGTTTTTCCAGTCCTCTACGGCTTGCTCCTGAATAAGCGACAGGCTCACGTACGTTCGATTCTTCCGATTGATTAAGTCGGTATGGCCGGAATTCAAACCGGAAAGTTTCTCTTCCGACTACGAAATTTCGGTATTGAACGCGATAAAGGAGGAATTTCCAGAGGCCGAGATAAGGGGCTGCCTCTTTCATTTGGCTCAAAACGTCAAGAAGAAACTCTGCACGGAACATCTGATCGCGCAGTACAACAACGACGCGGAATTCGCACTTCAAGCGCGAATGATCGTTGCTCTTGCGTTCGTTCCCCTCGACAAACTCGAAGGAGTTGTTACCGAACTGATGGACTATCTCCCGGGAAATTTGCAGAACGTATTGGAGTGGTTCGAGGTAACATACACGCCATTTCGGACTTCTAGAATTTGCCACGTTTAATTCTTGTTTGTCTTAAAGCCCAGATCAGGCCCACGAAAGGTAAGGTACGACAGTAAATTACGATAAGAGTGCGAAAATGTTTTTCCCATGAATACGAACTTGCAACACGAGCCTTCGGCTCGTGGTATTATATCGTTTTGCAACCTCGAGCTGAAAAAAAGATTTTCTGGCGAGTATCGTCCAAAATTTTATTTGACCCGGTGTGAAAATAGAGTAGAGCACGCTTCGCGTGCGTCAAACCGCGATTCTCGCACCAAGTAGAATAAAGTTTGTCAACGTGTTCAATCAAGAGACGCGGTAGCGTCTCGACGCCAAGTACATAAAAAAAAAATTTTTTCGTACGAGGCTGGCCGAGGCACTGCCGCTTCTTAGTATACGCGAATATGCCGGAAGTAAAACTTTCGCTCGATAATTCTCGGAAGATTAACTTCGAATCAAATTTTTGGCAAGTCTTTCATCATATAATTTGGCCATCAGCTTTCGAATGCGCCTAGGTGCGATTGAATCGGTGCAGCCGTTGCTGAGATATCGATGCCGTGACCCAAAAGGTATCCGATCAGCGATACTTGAAAGAAAAAAATGTGTAGATGAGAAGCAGATGGGCATCCTCTCCTATCATTTAACGGGTTACGGCCATGGATATACGCCCTTCTGCTTCCCATCTACATGTGTAGATGAGAAGCAGAACGGCGGTATCGCACACCATTTTACGTGTTGAATAGTATCAGATACGCCCGTCTATTTCTCATCTACATCGGGTCGGGCATCGCGGAGCATCGGGCATCGCGGAAGATTGTGAAATCGTGGCGCGTCGTGCGTGTTCGGTGCTCGCTCGGCCCGTCGGCCGTGCCGGCCCGTCGGCGGTTGACAGCGGGCGACGTAACCAAAGCAAGGGCGCGGGATTAAATAAATAAATGAATAAATTGAAAAGTGGTGAATGTTTGAAAGTGATTTCAAAAGTGTTCTTTCGTCTCGTTCGTCTCGATTCGATTTTTTAAGCGATTAGTGATTGCCGGCAAATGATATAACCTTACAATAAAAACTAAAAGTCAAGAAAAATGTTATGATCAAGATTTAATCAAGAAAAATAATTGTTTTCAGTTTGGTTTTTTTTTTTCGCTGTTCTCAAGATCAATAGAATTTTTCTGTCGAAGGTCGGTGTGGTTGTGTTCTTGAAGCGCTACAACACATTTCTACGCTGATAGCGTAGAAATCAAGATTCCTCGGCAGGTCTGTTATACCATTAAGAAAAAATTTTATCGCTTTAACAAAAAAATTGTGTAACTCTGTCTTCGGTTATCTTGACAGAGGAATTACCCAGGACTCTTTCATTGACTTTCAGGATAAGTCAACTTCGCCAGCGCTTCGTTCGGTTCTTGCAACGAAAGAATTTTACCAATTTTCACTTCACTTCTCCGGACGAGAAAATTAAAAAATAAATTCTGTATTTCTTCAAAGAGCATCGAAGAAGAGAATTCAGGATTTCTTTTTCATCCGGTCGAAAATATCAAAGTAACGGATGGCAGAGTTCTCTCGTCGAGAGAATTATTGGAACGGACGGTATCGTTGTCTCGTTGCGAGAGCCAAGGTAAGAGGCAGTAGAACCTTTCCGCCAAGACAACTGAAGATACAGTTCTATCTATAATAGAATCACAGATTTTTTTGATAATGTAATGAACCATGCTGCGATATCTGAATTTATTCGCTATCACTGTGCCACTGTACCACACCGATCTTCCGTCGCTTCAGTTTTACTGAGAAAACTGATATAGTTATTTTAATTTACAAAAAGAAAATAATAATTACAATAAAGAAAATAAAATCAATAAACAATTGCAACTAAAAAGTAATTACTATTATTAATTTGATTTTAAAAAATCTGAATTTTAGTTTTCTTGCTGGTTTTCAAAAATTAGTGAAATCCCCCAAAACTACTTTTTTCCAAAAAAGTGAAAAACGTACGCCAAGTACATAAAAGGTATATAAATAAGAAAACCGTTGATTCAAAAAAATCCGAATTAAAAAACATAGCAAAATCATATGAGCCAAGTAATAGATGTTTTTTTTTTATATAGATGCAATAGTAACTATATAAAAGTTTATGCTATAAAAAATAAAAATAAAAACATGCTTGGCACGTCCCCTTTTTTATGCGATAAGTAACGTTTATTTGTATTTGAAAGGCGTGCCAAGCATGTTTTTATTTTTATTTTTGATAGCATAAACTTTTTATATAGTTACTATTGCATCTATATAAAAAAAAAACATCTATTACTTGGCTCATATGATTTTGCTATGTTTTTTAATTCGGATTTTTTTGAATCAACGGTTTTCTTATTTATATACCTTTTATGTACTTGGCGTACGTTTTTCACTTTTTTGGAAAAAAGTAGTTTTGGGGGATATATTCTACACGTATGTACTGCACAATTACAAATCTATATCGTTGTAAGCGCTCCTTAAATGATTACGAAAATTGAAAGACATTATCGAGTGTCAATGCTTGTCTATAACATTTAAAAAAAAAATTGTGAAATCTTGACTCGTTGAAATATTTTTTTTACTTCGCAAGGTTATATACTGCGACGTTATGTTCGTCTAAGTTCTAAAACGCATGAAAAAGAAACTAAATCAGAAGCTTAAACCAAACGGGAATTGAACATAAAACGAAACTTAACGCTGTGACGTAATTTTTTGGATCACGCCACAAAGACTCAGCGTACTGTTACCGATTTAGAATTACGTTCATAATTAGTATTTTTCTCTCGATTATGATTTAATGTAATAAGATAATTTTGGATTTTTTAGTTAATAAGTTTTCCGTTTTGACCATTATTTAATTTCAGTCGCGGTTAGGGTTTAATGATTACCGTGGCTCAGGGCAGATTTTACTTGCCACCCGGTATTCATTGAGTTTATCCCTTACGGTGATTCGCGGGATAAGGTACATAGGAACAGTTGTAATACCGACGCTTCACGTTAGAGGTAAAGAAAGGGGAGAACCGTTTTTGAGTTTCGTTTCTGTATGGAAGGCCACGTCCGTTCGGACCGCGATCATCCAACGGCGTGGATTGCCCGATCGCTTTACGTTTGGAGTTTCGCACATTCGTTGCCGTTATCGTATTCCGTTTACGTTTCCCTTCGATCCTTCCGATGCCCGAAGAGTACCCCCACGCGATAATCACCGCGCATAGGCAAATTACTAGGACGATCATCTCTCCTTTGTCACGCAGTTACGTATCGTTACCTGATTGGTCATTTGAGTTTTCGAGTATCGCGAATATTAGAGTCACGCGTTAAGCGAGTCAGTCGAGTCAGAGAGTTCTCGTCGAGCGCTCTCGCAGTACAGTTGTAGTTTGGGAGTCCTGGGAGTAGGTTCTCTCCAGAGCGTTCTCGCTCCCTCAGCCTTAGTGCTGCGCTCTCTTTCCCTCATGCTACCGTCTATCGATGGGTCTCTATAGATCCATGCGCATTATCGAAATACGTAGAGACGCTATCGTGCTATCTCTCTCTGCATGCTATCGTCCCTGCTCTCGCTCACGTGCGCTCTCGCTATGAATTCCTTGCTATCGCCTCGTACGCTCTCGTATAAGAAATCTTCGCTATCGATTACGAGCGTTAACGATTCGAATTACGATCTATCACGTGCGTTAACGATTTGATTAATTGATTAACAGGCATTACCGTTTTGTTATCCTGTATTTGTTACTGGCTGTTATCGATTTATTTTTGCCGATATTTTTCCACGTGATATCGAGTTTTAAGTATTTTTCTCGCGTACGTTATCTTCTTTGAGCCCAGTCTCTTGCGCGATCACTACGTTACCGAGTTTGAATCGTTATTTTGAGTGAAGTGCTTTCGATGCATGTTGCATTATATTTCCTGCTATTCGCTGTATAATAAGGTGAGTTTTCGGCTTTCATACAATGTATATTATATTTTCTTTTTGTATCGCTATCGTATACTTTGCTCTCGCTTCCGATCGTGTGTTACCTTGCTTGTTCTCGTTTGCGTATCCGATCCCTCGCTATCGCTATGTATTTGCTAACGTCTACGCTTATTATGTATTTGCTATCGCTTACGTTTATTGTAAGATTCGTTCTCTCGTGTTACCGTCGCATTTAATTAAGGAATATTATAATTTTGTATTTTTCGGAATTTTGATCAATAGTGGAACACGTCAGTAATTATTTGAGTTATAGTCTGAGCGAATCGGGTATGCCGCATCCGATCTCTCTGTCTCCGAGGCTGTTTCGTTTCGGTTAAGTTTCGTTTAAGTTTACGTTTTGAGTTCGCGGTTTGTCTATTCCGCGGGATAATAAAAATAGTCTGGCGCTCAACGGCTCTCGCAGTCTCGATAGGCAGAGGGACTGGGCGAAGTTGAGCGTGACGTAAAAATCACGTTACAACGCTAACGGCCGCTGTCTCTCTGGAATGCATAGTCATGCTTTAAAGTATTGTCGGTTGAGGGACCCTGTTTGGATGATAAACCTATTTTGTCGCTGATCGTTATTCTTTTATTCAAAGTATTCAGATTTTTTGTACGTGTATTCATTCACCTGCGCGTAACCCTGCACGTATGTTTAATGTGTGGAAATGAGAAGAGAATGGGAAAATATGGGACTATGGATGAGAAAATATGAATGTGAGTAGGCTTAACGCAACGGTGTTCATAATGTCATGTTGTTGCTATTTCATAGGACATTTACATCGGACGTCTGAACCGAAATAAATCACGATCGAAGCCTTTGTTCGCGCCCTCGATCTGGTCTGTTTACGACAGAGTCTTGTCCGGCGAAAATCGAACGAATAATTTCGCAGAGGCCGCCCATCGAGCTCTTCAATCGGAGCTTGACGTCCGTCATCCGTCCATATGGAAGTTCATAGATGGATTGAGGTCTGCCCAAAAGTCGAAGGACTTAAATTATGCCCTATTTTTGAAGGGTGAGCTTCCGCCTTACAAAAGGCTCAAATATCAAGAGGCCGATGCGAGAATATCCGAAACGGTTCGAAAGTTCGCCGAAAGAACGACGATCAAATATCTAACCGGAGTAGACGTCAGTACCTTTGAACAAAGATGGCGGCCGTCGCTGGCGCGATGGAGGGGGTCAGTTTTCATCAGTACCTTTGAACCAAGATGGCGAGCCCTACCGACGGTCAGCTGACGCGCTCCTCTCTCTCTCTCTGTCTCTTTCTACGGGGCCTCGCGGAGGCGCTCGAGTAATAGCACGTGCGTCGCAGGTCGCGATGGAGGGGGTCAGTTTTCATCAGTACCTTTGAACGAAAATGGCGGGCCCTACCGACGGTCAGCTGACGCGCTCCTCTCTCTCTCTCTCTCTCTCTCTCTGTCTCTTTCTACGGGGCCTCGCGGAGGCGCTCGAGTAATAGTACGTGCGTCGCAGGTTGCCGGCCGGAGGCTGGCGATATCTCGCTGGCCGAAGGCCAGTGTTGGTGCCGCTGACAAGCGGCTCGTGGGGCGCGACGATGGCCGAAGGCCATCGTTGCGAAGCACAAAAACGAAAAGGTTTTGCGCAAGGATTGCGCGAGACCTTGAGCATGCTACGGCGCTCGCGCCGAGTACGATGAATTATTTAATGCATTTTTTTTTTTAATTTTTAGAAAAAATTTTCAACGATGCAGAGTGGAAAATTTTTGAAAATTTAAAAATTTTTGAAAATTTAAAAAATTTTGAAAATTTAAAAATTTTTGAAAATTTAAAAAATTTTGAAAATTTAAAAATTTTTGAAAATTTAAAAATTATTCGAGGATAGAAAAAAGGTAGGTGAAGAAAGAAAAAATGATTCGTTACAATGTTTTCATTTTATTCTTAAATCTAAATATACATACATATTACATAATTTTGTTGTTTTTTATGAAATTTAAAATTTATTTAACCGTGAACAGCAGTATTGGACATTTCTTCTAATGCAGACGCCTCGACCAGTAAGTGAATTTCTAGAAAGTCTATCAACACTTTTTAAACGAGCCGGTAATTTCTTTATTAACTGTTTGTAAAAATTTGCGGCGATCCGGTCGTTGCGTTTGAGGTCGTCCGTGAAAAGATTACCGAATTGTAATAGAGATCCCCCACGAGACATATGATAAAGAAACATAATACAAAACTGGCCACACACATTTGAAGCAATGCTCTGAATTTGCTTCGTATTCCATCGGTAGAATTTACAGTTTTTTCGCAAGCGGTGGATATGATTTGGTATAAGCGGCGGAATACCGTAACTGTCAAAATACGATCCACGTCCTCGGCCATCGATGTAGATGGCGACCCAATGGGTGCCTGGGCGCGTGTGGTCATCAGTGTTAACAACAAGAGCTGTCGGTCTCGTCAGCAGAGTTGGTATCTGATCCGCAGCGTGAACGCTTGATGATACTGTTGAGGGCACACTCTCCAATGCCTGGCCAATTTGGGTCGTATTCATTACTTGATACGACTGGAGAGAAACAACCGGATGGTCTGTTTTGAGCTGGTACGCCAGGTGAAGAGTGTAATGATGCGAGTCGGGTAGGAGGCTCGTCACGGAGAATCCACTCTTTCAATTTTATGGCATTATTTAAAGCACAAGATAGATGACTATGTCTTTTCAAGAGGCCGTGATGGAGACAGGCTTGTGCCGTGGCCGAAGGAAGATTGTCGAATGAAGGACAATCGCTCTCTTCAAGGTTTTTTATCTCTCGTGCAGTAACATTCTGCAAATATTTTGCTTTTTCACTTCCACGGGCGTATATGATGCCAGCCGTCCGAGTGATCTGACGAAGATTTGCGTGTAGTGTTCTCAGCGGTACATCTCCTTCGAACCACTCGATACCGTGATGGTGTCGTGTTACCCAATTATTCTTAGCTCGTACTGCTTTTGGAAGCTCAACGAAAACGTGTGGTGGCGCGGCTATCCAATGGCTAGTGTAGGGCTCGTCGAGGGCAACCACGGCTACTTCTTTTGCAATAAAACAATCTTCTCTGTCGTAGAAGCCTTGAACGTCGATAACGTAGTCCATTTTGTATTTGACTTTAGAGTGTGCAGAAATTAAACACTTTCGGCCTCGCTGAAATCTCGCAGCGTACTGAAGTCTGGCGATGGAGATGTATCTCCGTGAAAAAGGGTCATGTAGAGGGGATGTGTCCCCTCCTGAGTCTACAACTGTGACGTAAACGAAGGCCCAAATATTTCCTCCCCATCCATTATTTTCGACGCGTTATCGTACAACTGTGCAAGAGTTGATAAAGCATTGGAGCAGGGTTGTAATAGAGTGGTAAATAAAAATGAATGGAAAACAGTTCTTGTGTTAACATTTTTTTTTTATTTAAATTTAAAAGCTCTTAATATAACATATACGATAACATACAAAATACATTTTAGAGAAAAACTTATCCAGAAAAGTCTACCACGACTTGTCGTGAAGCGTCGATCTCTATTACATTATCGAATTCGGAGTACACTATACAATTCAAAGTGTTCGTTAAAGCGGTCGCAAAACGTACTTCTATACGTACACTACCGTGTCGGACAAGATTCCAATGTCCAGATCTGCCAGCAGACATATCTGGCGTCAGATCAAAACAGTATAGGCAATTACCATACGGATACGCCTGACGGGTTATGCCACAACTATCGTCATCCCAGAGTATGCCGGTACCCGAAATCAGAGTATGGTATGCTTGGGTGTACAAATCTGCGTAATAATTAGGTTGCAATGGTTTACTGGGTACTTGTACACCATCTATATAGAGAGACAAGAAATTCACTCCTGAATGATAAAAATTGAAGGGGTTCAAACTTCTATCCCCATTGAATGCGCGATTGTCAACAAAGCCAATCACCATACGCTTAGGCAGCTGCCCGAGAATAACATTGTCTAGCGTTTCACCGTGAACGCCTGCGTGGATAGTAAACGGTTTTACTTCGACACGCGTAAATGGATATTTGGCAGTCCCTCTGCTCAAAGCCTTAGCATGAGCTACTAAAATACCCGGACTAATTTTCACTCGTCGAATTATGAGACTTGCGTCGGTAATGTTTAGACTATAATCTTTTCCTGAAGCATCCATGATACAAAAAGCATCTCTCGAGCGTACAAGGCGAAGACGTAGCTCGACGCCATTGAGTAAAAACTTTTCTTGATTGAATATGTCAGAATGTAAATATCCAACAAGGTCGACGGATTTTCCATTAGCCATCATGGCCTGACGAGCCGCTAGGCCTTTATTCTTTTGGACTGGAGCATCTTCTCCGGCAGCCGGAGGCGCAGTTGAAATAGGTGCAGCATCAAATTCTGGTGATGTATCGTCTACCCACATAGCGGCTTCCAATTGATTTGCTTTCGTCGAAGATTTGTAATTTAGCAGTGTTTCTATGTATGCTCGATATGCGTAGGCATTATTCGAAGGTGAGACGAGTTTTTGATTAAACGAAACGTCAAGTTGATTAAATAGCGAATGTAGCAGATTGTTCACGGGCGCTACTCTATCGTGTTCGGACATTTCGCCACTTCGGGGCTGTAGCTTAACACGTAAACTGAGCATCGTATGCGCTAGATCAATGTATTCATCGCCATGCCCCGGTACAACAAATTCAATGGGCGCTTCATCGGTTAGCGAAGAAATAGGTTTATAATGGACTCCCTGAGCGGTTTCTATACTAGTTTGAGTTGGCGGTAGAGTAAATAAATCCAACTCTGACTTCAAACACTCACAAGAATGTGCGTGTAGAAAAGACATTTTTTACAAAAATTTATCCAAATATATCGGCAACGGTGCGTTTTTTGCGTTTAACAATTTTTCTATTTTTAGTTTTGCCTGTGGATTTTTTTTTCTTCGATTTTGTTTCTTTTTTACGATGCTTGGTAGCCGAAGACTTTTTCTTCTTTTTCCTCGAAGACTTCTTGGGCTTACGAATTTTAGTGTATTCCAAAGCTTTGAGAGCTGGAGGAGCGATGTGCGAGCTCGAGTGACCAAACAACGAATGATGCTGGGGCATGCGACCGTGTACTTTATATCCCGAACCCTTCATGAGATTTTCCAAAGTTTCTTCAGCCTTTCGTTTAAGATTTCTCCCACTTTCGACGACCCGTGTTTTAAATGACTCTTTGAATGGAGTATTGTGAGCAACATCGTCTAATATATTCATGCCAGTGTGTAGAGCCTCTTTTCCAACAGCCCGGGCTCCACGAGTCAGCATGGGTAATGCACGGCGAAATAAGCCACTCAAAAAGCTTCCTAAGCCATGACCTTTCTGATACGGGGCGCCCATGAAAACGCGATCTACCCCGCCGCCAACTTGGCTCGAATAATGATCGATATAGCGATCCATGAGTACTAATTTTTAGCGCACACGCTTGAAGTGTAATGTAGCAGTCAACGTTCCGCTCTGGAATGGTACTGGCTTACCGGTGTCGGTCCTTATATCTATTTCAATCGTATTGAATTCCGTGCGCAATAAGGGTATGTAAATTGGCGGAGAGAAAGATTTTGTCTGTATGGAGCCGTAAATGTAATTTGTGTTGTCAACCGGTACAATGCGCAAAAGTGGCGTTTGAACGTCGCCTGTTATGTAATTCTCACATATGTCTGTATACACAAATAATTTATCCGGGAGAGTTAGCGACAGACTGGCTGGATAGTTTGCTACAAATTTTGATTGCTTATGTATATCCAGTGGTGATCCGGGCACAAAACCTAAAGCTCTGGAGAGTTTATCGTTTAGGTGTATTAAATGCGGCTTGTCACATTCACCCGCAATACAGTTTTTCGGGATTCGTCTTATACTGACTAATCCGCCAATACTTTCATTATATTCAAAACGAATATGATTTTTGAATATTTCTGTTTCGTTAAGTGTGTCAATTAGAGCTTTGACAGAAGTGTACAAACCCGATGGAATTGCAACATCGTGAATTTTATAAGGCTTGCTGAGTCCGTAATAATAATAATCATGTGGCAGCACTCGCTTGTTTTCTTTACTGGTGTTTTCTGATGATACAGTAAGCAATTGAGGCTTACGCTTACTCTTAGGAGGAATTAAATTATCAGTAGTATACGCTGTAATGGAGCGAGGCGCACGAATAGATTCGTTTGAATCATCTACATGAAGAAATGTGCGAGGGAATTGAATCTCTGTTAAAGCCACGACCCATTCTCCGGGCATTTTTAGAGGTTTTGGTAACTGCGTAATGTAGCGGGTAACGGTATTTTCGGGATAGTATTTCATACTACTGTTACTCGGTAAGACGAGATAAAATTGGTCTCTCATTTTTTAGTTGTTATATCGGCCGCCGAAATCCACGAGTTAAATTTTTCTGGATATCCACGCCAGCTAACAAAATGTCGCTTGTTACGGCCTCTCCCTTTAGTCTTGAGGATCTTGTCGATTACAAATTCTTCTGCGTCAATCTTCTTTGAAACAATGCTCAATTCTTCCTCGTAGAAAAAACCGTCAATTTCTTCGTCCTCCAGATCAACTAGCTCGTAAATGGGCGGTTGTCTATTTGTAAGAATTTTGTGAATTTTGAATATCTCATCGGTCCAGCGAGATTCGTAACCTTTCTCGAACGCAGCCTTCGCTTTACTGATGCGTACAAACTCGCCGACCTTGTATTTAGGCACTTTGTGATGCGCTGTGAAGCGGTTCACCATATTTGCGTGTGCTATACTTGCATTGTATCGTGTCACGGCGGCTGGAGGCATCTTTATCGTCGAGTGTTTTGTATCATTATAAGCTTGTACGATAGATTGCAATACATCGATATAACGGCGTGTATTCCTGTGGGTAAAATATCGCCACATTCGCTCCTTCAATGTTCTGTTGAATCGTTCTACAATCGCAGCTTTGATGTCGGGATTGCGCGCAACACGAAATCGTATTCCACGAGTCTTGAGAAATTTCTGTAAAACACTGCCGACAAATTCTTTGCCCCGATCTGTCTGTAGCCATACAGGAATCCTGCCGCCACTCTTGGAAAGTATTTTCTTGAACCCGTCCGTACTTTCAGTACATGTTTTATCGCGCAATGGCTCGACCCACGCATATTTGCTAAGGACATCGATAACGACCAGAAGATAAGCAGTGCCATCGTTGTTGTCTTTCAGAGCTCGTAGATCGACGAGATCAGCTTCCCATACATCATCAATATTATCCACTGAATAGTGGCGTCGCGGAAATCTTCGGCGTATCGGACGATGTAGCGTATATGCATCTTGTGCTCTCAACCAGCTGATGATATCATCATGAGGAATTTTTTCATTTTCGGCCGTGTGGAGTAAATTTGGTGCACCTGCATACCCAGCAGGATGCGAAGGGTCGTAATAATATTTTTTCAACAAAGTCATTAGATTTTCAATTTTTTCCATGATCTGTTTAGTAATTCACTGGTGGGCGTTCGACGCCTACCGGCGCTGCCGCCACTACTACCGGACAAATTCGAAGCAAATTGACTCGTGTCTGGCGTATGAACATTTGACACCGATGATGTATTAATGTTAGATTTTGTAGGAGTATTCAACGACAGATTCTCGTACAATAAACTTGAATTACCGATGAATTCACGAGGGATACCCATTCGACGGAGTTCAGCTCCAAACTGTTCACGGCCACTCGCACGTACCGTTTTTCTATTGCGCATAGCGTCGTTCACAAGATCTGCTATGTTCGAGTTGTTTATTGGCTCTCCATTAATTCGGACCAACCCCGATTTATCCCATGTTAAGCGATTATTGGCACTTGTATGGAGATGTTTCAGTAGTTGCTCGGCCTGTTTCCTCCATGTTTTTGGTACGTTGGACAAAATAGCATCATCGGGCAGGCTTGCCGGTTCCTCGGCTACTTGCTCCGCTTGCTCTGCGGTTAAAGATTTTTCGGGTGGTTTATCGCCGGCGCTTGTAGTGATTTTAGGGCGTCGCTCCTCATCACTGAAGAACTGATAACGCTGTAATACCTGCTGATACATTTTCCACTTTTCGCGCTGATTTGAAGGTGTTACGGATCGAAGTATTTCATCCATATCAGCGTCGAGTCTGGTGAGCGTAGTGCCGGGCGTTTGCACGCTTCTTGTCTGTTCAATTTGCTCGCGTGACGGTATGACAGCGTCTTGAGGCATTAAAATCATTTTCTTTGCGTGTTGCATCTCACTAGCTGGTTGTGAAAACGCTGGAGAGAACGCTACCTATGATAGGTAGAAGGAGAGGTAGCAGAAAACCGCCGCCCTTTTGGACAATCACGCGCTTCTTCGATTTCCAACAGCCGGCTTTATTTACAAGATGACGTAAAACTTTTTTATGTTTAGACAAACGTAAACGCTCACTCTTCTTCAGCGGTACAGCACCGTTCAACGTGTTCAACGCGCACTCGCAGATCGACCGCACACCGTTTCTATCTATTGTGCGTAATAATGATGAACGCTGTTGTTTGTCGAGATGGCACAGAGCATGCAGTAAGATTATATTTTTTTTTCCAATAGAAGTTCGGGCCGTTGTTGTCGGAGCCATAGCAAAGAGTGGAATGATTCGCATAAATTCAGAATCTGCTATTTATACACGCGCACCACTACCTCGCTTCGGCACATATACGAAATTTCGCACATCATCCGGAAAAATGCACGTACGGAAGCGACAATTATCTGGAGTAGATTGTTTGAGGTCTAGTAATAAATAACCGTGGGGTTTCGACGTTGCGTCGTAATACGCTTCTTGTAAAAATTTTGGGTCTTCCGGGTATACTTGACGAGCCAGATGGAAAATTTGTGCGCGATCACGCGGATTTTTGAAAGCTACGATATAATTTGTATTGAGAGATATATCGCGTTGTCCTCGTCCTTGATGAAAAATATTCTGCGTTATGAAAATTACGCTAATATTTTTGTGATGGCTTCCTTTTGTAAATAAATCTACTATTTCGCCATTCGAAGATTCCCGCATTAAATCGTCGATAATTAAAAGTTTTGGTCTAAAATCACCGGCTATATCAGCATTCTGCGGTAAACCTTCTAAAAATTCTATTTCTTTTCCATAGTCTTTATAGCCATCTTGCCATTCGGAATAATAGAAAAGTATTCTCGCAAATTCTGTGTCGGCCATGAGAGAGATGTACTTTAAAAATTTCTTTACAAAGCACGTTTTGCCGCATCCTGTAGGACCAGCGATGATTGAAGTCCAAGGGTGTTTCCAGCGCGGATCCATTTTTGTAAATGATGCTCAGTAGGGACATGAAGGTATTTATATATATATTTACATACGCAGACACACACGATTTTTTTTTGTTGAAAATTTATTAAATAAACAAAAAATAAACATTTTACAAAAAAACGTCACATATATATATGTTTTATTTTTTTTTGTTTCGTGACGAGAAAATGAACACACACACATTTTTTTTTACCACGGACTGACCATGTAGCCCGAGTCAGCTAAATCGGCATACAAATCTTCGGCGAGACTATTACTTAATAGCCGTAACGAGAGATCGGGATCTGGAACAGAATAAATAAAATATTATTTCGCATTCGTGAAGTATTCGTCGCTGACGGGGCCGCCGCCGCCGCCGCCGCCGCCGCCGCCGCGTTCGCGGCTACATACAAAATAAGCTCATTTTTGTATGTAGCTCCGGTCTATCACTGTGTAGTATAGCTAATCTCCACAGTGTACCGCGGGTATACATACGCCGAGCAGCTTATTCAGGCGTATGATAGAATAGGGAGCAGAGGTACGTTGCAAGAAAAGTGAACATATACATAGAAAATTATTCGTTTATTTACACTCTATATTTTACAACTAATACATTTACACTCTTTGTGATGTTCACCCGTTTTTAAATCTAACCACAGCCCGGGATACATCTGCCACAAGCAACCGGCGCCTAAAATTAAACGAATTTTTTTTCCATTTATATATAATACAATTATTTACAGATCTTAACCTATATATCCGTAAGGGAGTGAGTCGTGCTCGCCCCATCGTCGCCTCTTGACTAAAGTGGGCTTGCAAGTTTTCGACTCTTTTCGCGTATACACTTGATGAAAAGCGTTTCGTCGGATGGTACTGAAGTCTACGGTGATAGCTGTGCCGGGCTCGTTGATCAAATTACAGATCGAATCAAAGTTGATTTGTCTGCCGATCCTGTAATTGAGCCCGATTCCTTTCACTTTGCATGTTGCAAGCTCTGTACCGTCAGGCTTCTGCACAACATAACCGTAAAATTTAGGCCCACCCGACACGAAGCGCTTGATAAAGCTACCGATACCGTAGCCCGTCAACTCGTCTGTCATATCACCGAGAAAATTTCCGAGTGGCGGAACGTACTCCTCGGCGTTGCCCGTACTTACATATATACATGAGTCGGTGTCGTAATACAGTACGCGCTTATCTAGCTGTTCGAGATACGAGTACAGTTTGAGTCTCGCTTGTGCGGTGGTATAGGCGGCGATCACAACATTTACATGGGGGTTGACCTCGATACTTTCCGAAATTTTTTCCCACGATACGTACATAATCTCGTCGTTCACGTGAATAATCTTGTAAACAACGCAGCTGCGGTCCGACAAAAGTTCTAAAAGACGGTGGCGCGTCGCGACAACCTCTGTCTTCGGTAAATTTTCCCTCTGACCGAATTTTCCCCAAAACGAGTTTAAGCAAAGTTTTGCTACCGATCTAAGTCCCGGATTCACCTCTATACAGTTGCGGTCTAACTGCACATCCTCGGCTTTGCGAAAGTTTTCGATGTAAGCGTCCTGACTCGCGCGCGTGGTACACTCACTCGGCCATCCGCTAGCCTCCTGCTTTATCTTTAGCCAGAGGTTGATGTACTGACCAAAGAGTCCTGCAGTCTGCGTAGTCTTATTATACTGCTCAACCTCGTACTGCCAGATCTCGTGAACGGATAGAATCTTATAACCCTTCTCGACAGCCTTCTGGAGCTCGCACGATACCCACGTACCCTCGAAAGCTCGATCCACCTCTGCCTCGTGATTACACGGACCCTGATGCATTTCCTCGCAGCATTTTCGACATAATGCGAACATTAATCGATTGTGCATACGAACGGGAAGCACAGGATGGTAAAGATTTCGCGGCGGTAGTACGGTGCATCGTACGAGTCCTTCGACGTCGCGTAAATCATTATTCATCCCTACGAGATCTCTACAGATATCCTCGGTGTATACTTGAGGATGACCGACCGGAAAACGACCATACTTCGAGACGTATGGATAAAGCGAGCATACGTCGATGTAGTGGATTTTCTCGCTACCACTTATCTCGTAATAACTACGAGTATTGCCCGTGCGACCTCCAAAGAACGCGTCGCGAGGATTTAACGGTTTATTCAAAAGAACCGGGTGACCGTCGATAGCCGCATTTATATCCGGATTCCTACTTTTCAAGCGTTTATAATCGCACTCCCACATTTCGTGGAGAGTGTATCCGAGACTTTTGATACGCTCCGAGATAGCCAACGTGCGCGTGAAACGATCGTTGAGCGTACAACCGTAGAATTCTTCGTCGCGCTTGCTGGCGGTCGTGTAGCATCTATCACAGCCATGGAAGAAACAACCATGAAACTGTAAAACGTGCTCCACTCCGTCGTCGGTCTGCACGTACCCATCGACGAGTGTTCCGTCGCGTAACCTGTGCTCGCGACCGCGCCCCGCGTGAACGATCTGCTTACCAAAGTTCTGCTCTTCCCATAACAGCCACTCGATAGCTACTTCGGATTGCCTATCTGCGCGACGATAACCGTTTCGTGGTAAAACCGCGATTTTATCCACGGCTAAAAAGTTTCGCCGAAAAACTTTATTGCACGCGGATGCGATAGTGACGGCCTCTGTGAACGGACACACTCTGCCACGCCGCACGAAAATTGTGCGAAATGCCACGCACGCCTTTCGGAGGATCGCCACATCGGTTCTACAGTACGATACGATTTCCTTCTGGAAATCGAACACGTATCCAGCAGCCGAGGTTTTCTCGTGCCAGTCTATCAGCACTTTTCGATCTGCCGGTGACATTGTATCGGGCGAGTATGTAGCGAGAGGCGGTAATGGACCCTTGTAATTTTGATTGGCTGTAGTGTTGAAAAGATGGGGAAACGTGCCTTTGAAAATATTATCTCCTAAGCCAAAGGCTTTTGGGAGTTTGCTAAGAGCCATGTGGAAATAATTTAAGCTGTCTATGAATCTGAGCTTGCCGATTTTCATCTCCATGATGCTCGTACCGTTCGTAATGAGCTTTGGAGTTTCACCCTGACGCTCGACGAGATATTCGAGGATGAACTGGGCATCAAACCCTTTCGCGTTATGTGCTATGCACACTATCTGCCCGACTTCTCGCTCTCGGAGTAGAAATTCGACAAACTCCGCGAGAGGATTTTCTTTGAAAATTTTTTCCCCATCAGCCTCGCACAACTCACACGCCCATACATCATCCGACATGTCAATACATGTTGTACAACGCTGCTGACTGACACACAAACTTGGCTCGTGCAGGTACACATCGTTCGTACCGTCGACTTTGCGCTCCTGGCGGGTTTCAAAATCGTAAAAAATAAACAAATCTGGGTGATTCGCAGGTTTAGCAGGTTGCAGTTTGGCCATGAAACACTGATGGTTTTCAGGCCTGATGCACTTGCACGTTTTGCAATAATATCTATCGCACTCGTGTGCCGCGCTGTCTTTCTTGTAGACCTGACGTAAGCAGTCCGGACACGTTTGTAGCATGTCACACAAACGTGTCTGCGCACCGTGCGAACCGATCTCTCTGTGCCTTCCGAGACAGTCAACTCCGCGGAAAAATCGATGACAATCGACGCACCGAATTTTTTCCAGTTCCGGATTACACGGCGGACTGCTCTTGCAGTGCGGACACTTTTGCGTGCACTTGTGCGCTGTGACTCGACTGTAGGCAAGCCCGCAGGGGACACAGAAAAAATTGAATCCGGCGGCCTGCGGTAGTTTCAAAATGAGGTCGTAATGACGAACCTCGCTATCGTACAACAGGTAAATCGTATGACGAACGTCTGGAACGCTAGCCAGCACGGTATCCGTTCCGTCGAAAAACGCCGGCTCACTGCTACCAAATCCGTCGCGATCGAAAGCTATCACGGAGATCCCGTCTTGGGCTAGCACTTGCTGAAACGCTTGTAGCTCTACTCTCCCGCACCCTCCCTCTGGAATCTCCACGTTGGCATGCTCGAGTAAAGTCTCGGCTAAAGCGGTTTGCCGGTCTGAATTTTCCGCGCGTACAGACACCCACAATCGATGGAGATTACCCTCGCGTAAATGCCCCCGCTCCGCGTATACTTTCCCCGCCACGATAGCCCTCGGTAGACAGAGGTTGTCCGCGTTCGTGATATATAATATCGACTTTTTCGAAATGTCACCCCGAATAGGTTTTTTCGGTCTGCCGGACCCCGCTGGCATTGAAATTATATTACTCGTGATCGCAAACGAGTCGTCGATACAAAAACCCGCGGAACTTTGCGCGACACTACTGATCATTTCGAAGAGGTTCTCGAAATGAAAATCTCTTACGGGCCTATACGAAATACCCGCAGGACCCCGTGTAAATGCTGCGCTTCGAAATTCAACACCGATCATATCGGTAGGCTCGCTGCCACTCACTAGAAGAGTGTGAATTTCTTTCATCGCCGCCTCTAACCATTGGACTACATCCGAATTTGCCTGAGGCTCACGAATCTTAAAAGTAATCGTCGAACCCATACTCTTAAATTTACTATAATATCGACGCTTCTCTACATTATAAAAAATCTTCGACTCACCGGAGATATCGAGCGGCTGTTCTGGCGTCGGAGGCTGTGACGTCGAAGGCTGCGGTGTCGGAGGCTGCGGTGTCGGAGGCTGCGGTGTCGGAGGTTGCGACGCCGGAGGCTGCGGTGTCGGAGCTTGCGACGTCGAAGGGCGCGGTGTCAGCAGTTGAGCCGTCGGAGCCTCCTGGATCAGAGACTGTGATCTCGATAGCTCCACAGCTGGAGGCTCCTGTGACGGGCTGTACGTCACTGGCACATGATACTGAGGCCTCGGAAAATGTCCTGCCACGATCTTTTCGAGCAACGCCGCCGATTGCGGAGGCTGCGATGACGGTATAAAATCGTCGTCGTCGTCACCGTCGCTATCACTATCCGGCACAAACCGTGCCGATAGTGGTGGCACCGTCTGCGGAGACTTCGAAGTCGTCGAAACTGTCTTCACAGCATCGACAACGGCGTTGCCCTGGCTGCCTGACTCGCTAGCCAGTCCGCAGCCCACTTGCGAAGATGTCGCCGGAATTTGCGACCCCTGCGAGAAGATCTCCGGCGTCGCGTCATGAGCCTCAACTTCGTCCTCGTCCATAAGTGACATGTTCAACGTCGAATTAAGGAGGTCCTCGAAGTGAAACGACACTAGACAAAGAAAAAGCAAATGAAAGAAATTTATTAAATAAATATTGTTTGTTTATTGTAAAAAATCGAACTTGAACCCAAATCTTACCATCGCTAGTTGTCCTCTCGAGGCGGGTGACACTGGACTCCACCGGTGTCGCCGAACACTCCAACCCACTGCCCCATATCGAATCGCTGATTTCCGCGACGGCTCGCGCATTGTTGTTGCGAGATATCTCGCTTGCAATACGCACAGCCTTTGCGGCAGCTTCCGCGTATTCCGCAGCCTGTCTGAGGGCTTTCTCCCGAGCGGCTGCGATTTCCGCGGCTTCGGCCGCAATCCTCGCAGCTTCCGCGTCAAGAGCGGCAACAGCGGCAGCTGCGCTCTCGGCTTCTGCGGTAAGACTTCGCGCTTCTACACGTAAAGAAAGAAAAAAAACAAGCATCAGCATTAGATGGACATTTTTTATTTTTTTATTTTTTTATTTTTTTGCTTACACTGAAATTTAGAAAAAAAAGTAGTTCTTACCGAACTGAGCGATTTCCTCATCGAGAGCGGCGACATCCCTCGGCGTAACATTCCGCGAGCTGCCAATCAGTCCCCGAACTATTTTCAGTACTTTCGCACTGACACTGAATACACTGCTCCTATAGAGCCGTACAATATCCTGTACCATCATGTGGCCCAGCAGCTGCTTTAAGCGTTTAATTAGGGCTGCACCCCTAATAGCTTTTAGCTCACGAGAGCCGGATCGCGCCACGATCTGCTCCAAGGCACACGGCATCGCAGCCGGTAACACTTTCAACACTTCTTCGATCATACATCTCACTTGAAAATCACTCATCTTGGAAGTTCAGATTTATCACTCTAAAACACACTGGTAACACGAAGCGGAGTAGAGTCTCGGAACGAGTGCACTGTACGCAAGACGAAATAATAATACCGATTGTCCAGCGAAAATTCTTCGAGCTGTGATTTTCACTTTTACCCTTTCCACGGTGTTTACGCCAACACAACGTTTTTCATTGGTTCCTTACAAATGACCACCCTTCTCTCATTTTCTTTTTGGGAAATACCGTACACGCAAAAAGAAAAAAAAAATGGTCACTGCCCACGAGGCCCTGGCCACAATAAATACTTTGGAGTGTCTAGCACTCGACTGCATTTGATTATTTTATGACGGTCACCCCATAGCCGGGTTGGGTCTGGCAACCATCGTATTGTTTATCACTGTTTCTTTCTTTTTTTTTTTTATTTTTGTAGCTGTAAAAGTTTATTCAAGTCTCGGCGTCGCAGTGTTGAATATTGTATGCATCTAAATGTTTCTCCCATTTTTCCAATATCCGCCAACAATATCGGTCGCTGCGTCATCATTTCGTGGGTGGTTCATACCTCTGACAAGATCCAATCCGCAGACGGCACCCCCGCATGACGTAACAGAACCAATGAGCCGCGTCTTAACCCCCTTCTCCTCGGAAAAAAAAAAACCCCCCTTTACCACGCAACTGTTTGACCGCTTCATCTTGAGCTATTACCTCGCGAAAACTCGAGCAGTACAGTCGTCTTCTTCTTCTTCTTCTTCTTCTTCTTCTGATATATTCGTCGCAACAATATAAAAATGGAGAATTTTTTGGCCGTTGTGAATAACAAACAAGCACCGAAGCGCGTGCTCGAGGGTGAAAATAAACAGCACGAAGCGACAATCGAACAGCGACCCTTGGGTAGAGCTATGCTATTAGCGACGACGTATAGCCTGAATGCCTCTTGTACTAAAATGGTTACAATTGGCATCGAGCTAATAAACGGCCAAGACTTCAAGATAGCCATAAAATTCTCGAGTCGTTACTCGAACGGATTTTCTCTGACCGTAGCTGAATGGCAAGAGTTGTGCACGCAAAAAACGGTAATTACAAGCTGGTTCAACGAGCAGCAAGAGGCGTTGAATGATACCACACCAGGTATACAATGGAGCGGCCGGCAAAGGATGAGTTTTACAACCGCGTACAACGAGAAAGCCATCGTACTTGCACTCAAGGATACCGAAGACAATAATCAACCGAAGAAAAAAGCGAAGAAAAATTTCTCGCTTGATATTGTCATGCAGAAGACAACGTACGACGGATTAGTGATGCTCATTCCATGCATCAACAACAAAATTCGTGTGTTGTATGAAGAGCTCGAATTAGTGAAAGAGCTTAAAACTACACTCGTCGAAAAAATCCGCGAAGCTACGGTGAAGGATTGTCCTGAACTCACAAGAGAGCAAGTCCGTGCCGCGGGTCTGAAAATACTCAACGATGAATACATGGACAATGTATGGAAACTAGACAGCGTACCAAGCTTTTACGCGGACAAAGATGATGATTCAAACGAAAGACATCAATTAATCGCTACAGAATTAATCTGTCTACATTACGAATATATTTTCCGCAAAATTACTACTCGGACTGAAACGTTGGCCGAGTAAAATATGTTAAACATCTCCTTCATAGATTATATATTTATAAGATGTACCGTTAGGTTTAACAAAATAAACAAAAAATTGTATAAATATTTACAACTTTTCTTTCTTCACCTACCTTTTTTTTTTCTCCTCGAATAATTTTTTAATTTTCAAAAATTTTCCACTCTGCATCGTTGAAAATTTTTTCTAAAAATTAAAAAAATTCATTAAATAATTAATCGTACTCGGCTCGAGCGCCGTAGCATGCTCAAGGTCTCGCGCAATCCTTGCGCAAGACCTTTTCGTTTTTGTGCTTCGCAACGATGGCCTTCGGCCATCGTCGCGCCCCACGAGCCGCTTGTCAGCGGCACTAACACTAGCCTTCGGCCCGCGAGATATCGCCAACCTCCGGCCGGCAACCCGCGCCGCACGTGCTATTACTCGAGCGCCTCCGCGAAGCCCCCGTAGAAAGAGACAGACAGAGAGAGAGAGAGGAGCGCGTCAGCTGACCGTCGGTAGGGCCCGCCATCTTGGTTCAAAGGTACTGATGAAAACTGACCCCTCCATCGCGACCTGCGACGCACGTGCTATTACTCGAGCGCCTCCGCGAGGCCCCGTAGAAAGAGACAGAGAGAGAGAGAGAGGAGCGCGTCAGCTGACCGTCGGTAGGGCCCGCCATCTTGGTTCAAAGGTACTGATGAAAACTGACCCCCTCCATCGCCCCAGCGACGGCCGCCATCTTTGTTCAAAGGTACTGACGTCTACTAACCGGCATTGCACAAAACTTTTTGCTGCATTAATCGTGCTGTATTGTCGGATGTCTCATCGCATGTACGTCGCATGACATTGTTCATTTTATTTCATGCCCCCCGATGTATTTGCTACACATCAGTGTTACATGTAAACGTTGCATGTATATATGCATCTAATGAATGTTGAAATCGTAATTTTGAATTGTGGTTCTAAAAATAAATATTTCAATGCTAAATGTATTGAAAACTTGTCCAGTGTATTTTTAATTATTAATTCCGATTGTCCTTGACAAGTTTTAATTGCTCTGCGCTCCGTTTGACTTTTCTTCTATTTCCGTCCGTCCACTCTCTTCATCCGTAAAGTTTTTTTTTACTTTCTTTGACCTGGTGCAGATTTAGCATTACCCAGGGCACACAACATGCAGGTTGTCTACCATGAAGCCCCTCTTTTTTTTTTAAGTTTTTTTTTTCTAATTTTTTTACGGAGTGTGCAACCATCCGTGTGTTCAAATTCTATTATTTTCCTTTCACCCACAATACTATTCTTTTCCTTTTATACACGATACTATTCCACATACTATACTATTCGAACACACCACACTATTCTTTTCCTTTCACCCACACACTATTCTTTTTCCTTTTATACACGATACTATTCCACATACCCCATACCGTGCGCAACACGCACCACACTATTCCACAAACTATACGATTCGAACACACCACACTATTTCCACACTTCCACACTTTTCCTTTTACCCACAATACTATCCTTTTCCTTTCACCCATAACACTATTCTTTTCCTTTCACACACTATACTTTTCCTTTTCCTTTCACCCACAATACTATTCTTTTCCTTTTATACACGATACTATTCCACACACTCCATACCGTGTCCAACACGCACCCCACTATTCCATAAACTATACGATTGGAACACACCATACTGTTCTTTTCCTTGTCCTATTGGGGAATTTTAGCGCCCGAACTACAACGAAATCCAACGCGAGCGAGCAAAACCGAGTGTCGAATCATAGAGGGGTGGGTAGGGGGGTTCGTCATGAAAATACTATTTTTAAACGTAAAAAAAACTTCTCCACATACGATGGATATCAACCGTATGATTCTTTTAGGTTGAAAATCGCGTATTGAGCAACTATATGTCTGGACCAAGAAGTTTACGTTCGACCAGATCATTTACTCGGAAATGGAGAGTAGAATAGTGTCTATTCGCCAAAACAGTGGAGCCGAAACATCTCGCGCCGAAAAGTCTCAGCGCCGAAACGTCCCAGAGCCAAAACGTCTCGCGCCGAAACATCGGCGCCGAATAGGTCGCGCCGAAACGTAACGTACCCGCGAAAGAGCGCGTCGACGGAAGAGAGAGCCTTCCCTCGCTGCCGCCGCCGTCTCACTGAAGTCGCCTCGCTCCACGCTAGCCGCCTCGCTGCTCAACACCGTTGCCGTCGAAACGATCGAACGACGATCAACGGGATCCTGCCGCCCTCTTGCGCAGCACCCTTCGATCGCGTGATTTATCGACCTCGCGCTGAGTAGCGAACTCTCTCGCTCGCCGAGACCCCCCACGGCGCTGCGCAACGAAGAAGAAGCCAGAGAGAGACAGCGATACCTCAGCTTGATTCGAGATCCTAAGAGAAACGCACGTGTGTTAAGCGAGAGAGAATTGTACAAGAGAATTTCGTGAATAAAGCGCGTTGCGTGCAGCGTGAGTGTGTTCGACGGTTTCTGCGTAAATTTCCTGTCTCGTTGAGACAATTTTCCCCTCGCCCCGACCCGTGACTTCGCTGAGATTAATCGAGGAAAAAGAGGAAGGATAATTTACCGGATTTTCGCCGCCGCCATAGCCGGCATTTGCTACAGGTAGCGTGTACACGTGGTGAGTGGTGAATAGCTATAAATTATTCTAAGGGTGAGTTCCTATCCCCTTTGAAAGTATCCCCGAAAATTGTTATTAATTAATTAGAGTCATCCCCGCCGATGTAATAGCAGAAGTTAATTAACAGGGCCGAAATATCGGAGTACCCCCCCCCGTGTGCGTGAGCTTTAACGGCGAGAGGTGCGTCGTCTCGTGTAACGCCGCCATAGTGTGCCGATAGACTTTGACGATTCTCCCTTCGCCCGTTACATTTTAGTTTGATTATTTTCCGAATTATTTTCTTTTTGTTTGTTAGTAGTTTACTCCGGTTTTCTTTTGTATTATTTTCTTTCGTATTTTCTCGCTTGATTATTTTTCTTATATATTATATCGTTGAGTTTTCACTATCAATTTTTCTTGCTTTTATTTCTTTCTTTTGTTGCACCCGAGTTGTTCCGAAAATTCCCTCCTCCCCCCGCAGGACTCGTCCGAAGAAATTGGGAAAATTATTATAGCTCGTTGGAGCCCGTCACACATTATTCCGGGAACTTTAACCGGTAGCTACTACCCTCTCAAGCTACTTCGCTACGGGGTCTAGACGGTAATCGATAACTAGACTGTACGGAAGCGGTAATATTTGAGGATCGTTGCGATCGCTACTCTCCGTTCGGTGCGTGAAAACAAAGCTCTTCTCTACCCAAAATACACGGCACAAGGTGTTCCTGCCTCGTCCGGACAAAACTAAAACCTCCGCCTGTGCTCCAACACACCGAACCTCACCATGAACTGCTTGAGAGTGCCGGACTTGCACCGGACTGTGGCGTATTCGCAACGAAACCTCGTCGAGACTCTCCACTATTCCGGTATCTCAGTACTTCGAGATTCGCACCCCCGAATAGCTTTAAGATCTCGACTAACTGTAACTAAACCAAAACTGACTGAATGCGTGAACTGAATACTGAAGGCAACGAAACTGCATCTGGAAGTGCTGACTCGTACCGGAAGTAGCGAGAGACAATAAGCGAGATCTACAAATCGGTAATTTACGGTATTTAATGTGGTTTGTGGTTTTTGTGACGGTGATTCGAAAAATCATGTCACAAGGTTTATCGTACGAGGGCGTATCAAAGAGATCCATTTTAACGATCTATAATCATGATAACTTATGCTTACCTCGTTCGTTGGTAGCAGCGCGAGTGCTTGCGGAACGAGACGAAATACGCACGGGGGAACTACATGAAAAATCGCTACAAGTAAAAGAAACGAATCGCTCAGCTCAAAAGCTTGCAGCACTCGAGCTAACTCAGCGCGCAAAGGTTAAAATACCTAAGAAAGGATGTCGTGTCAATGAAATCCGTCAATATCAAGATTACCTGGCTCAAGAAGGAATAGCCGTTGTAGTTT
Source organism: Ischnus inquisitorius (assembly GCA_963924025.1). Classification (NCBI taxonomy): domain Eukaryota; kingdom Metazoa; phylum Arthropoda; class Insecta; order Hymenoptera; family Ichneumonidae; genus Ischnus; species Ischnus inquisitorius. The sequence goes on from OZ001247.1 coordinate 15,054,154, forward strand.
TCGAGTTTTTGAATCTTGGGCAACGTAAACGAAAATCTTTTTTCAACGGTACGCAAACGTCTTGTATATGATCGGTCAAGTACGACATACGTTATATATTCTGTATTACGAGCGTTGGCACCATTTCCAACCGATTCACAATCTTCGAGGAGCTACAGGTAGTACAGGATTTTGCACTAGATGCGATACGCTATATCGTAAATTAGATCATCGTTGTCCGGGTGAACGTTGTCCGCAATGCTTCACATCACCCGCATGTGATTTGCAAACGAAAAGATCAATGTTGTGCCGGGAGTGCAATCGGCTTTTTTTGAGTTAAGAGTGTTTTGAGAAACACCGTCTCCGTAATCCCGTAACGAGAACACCGACTGTTTGCGAATCTATCAAGTGCTGTCCCAACTGCTGTTGCACGCTAAGGTCGCTAGATTATTAAAAAAAAACACATGTGCAGCGTCGGCTACTGTAAAACATGCAAAGCAGAGAAACCATTCAATCATTTATGCTTCATGAGTCCCGTCGTTCAGAGGGGGAAAGATTTTAAGAAAGAACTGCTCTTCACTTTTTATGATTTTGAGACGCAGCAGTGTACACTCTTGAAAGGTACCGCGGATACATACGTACACGAGCCAAACCTCTGCGTGGCTCAGCGGGCTTGCGCGGATTGCGGCGATAACGAATCCATAGAGGATCCTTGTGAATCGTGTGGTAGACATGAATTTGTGTTCAAGCATAATCCAGTAGCTCAACTTGTACAGCTAGCTATGGAAGGAAGTGAAACGTTCCGGCAAATAATTTTGATTGCTCATAATGCAGGCGGTTTCGATGCGCAGTTCATTCTACGCTATCTTATCGACAAAAAAAAGACGCAGCTACCGTCGTTGATAATGAACGGTACAGAGATTAATACCATGCGATCAGTAAGCCTTGTATTTCTCGATAGTCTTCACTACTTTCATATGCCTCCGAATAAATTGCCAAAATCTTTCGGACTACCGGCCATCGCAAAAGGTACTTTCGCGCACCTATTCAATAGGCGTGAAAATTAGAATAAAAATAGAATAACATCGGGGAACCCCCGACTGAATGTTATTCCACTGATCGTATGTCAACAGCTGAGCGCAATGGTGTATTTGAGCCCTCCCGCGTAAAAAAAAAGAATATGGGATTGATTCTCGCCGAGTATTTCGCCGAGTAGCTCGGCGTATCTCGCCGAGTATGTCGCCGAGTATCGCGCCGTATCTCGCCGAGTAATTCGCCGAGAATAGTGCACTGTGCTCAGGCCAATATTCTCTTGGCAGCGTCTAAGAAGCTTGGAGAGCCGTTCCCAGCTTCTCACCGCGATTGTCGTGAAACCCATTGAGAAGCTCGGAGAACCTGTCCAAACTTCCTACCGCGATTGTCGTAAAAGCGTCTGAGAAGCTTGGAGGATCATTCCCAGATTCCAACCGCGTTTGTTACGAAAGCGTCTGAGAAGTTTGGAGAACCGTTCGCAGCTTCTTACCGCGATTGTCGTGAAAGCGTCTGAAAAGCTTGGAGAACCGTTTCCAGCTTGTTACCACGATTGTCGTGAAATCATGTGTAAATGAAAGGATAACAAAAAGTAGATTTTGACAAATGGAAGGAAAATTTGAAAAACGAAGAAAAATGCCCGAATCCAATTTTTTTCGGCAGATATGAATTCCCCGAGCAAAGTTAAATGCTACTGTATGTTATTGGCGGTCGAAATTGGAGTAAGTCCCAAAAATATTGGAAACTATTGGACATATCTCACATATATTTTTTTATTTGTCTATCCAAGATTTCTCCAGTGCGCCACAATATTTTCGAGACCTTAAACGAAATTCAACCGCCAATGATGGAATATAGCGCCTAACTTTGCTCGAGGAACTCATATCCGCCGGAAAAAATTGTTTTTAAGCATATTTCTTCGTTTTTTATTTTTTCCTTCCATTTGTCAAAATTTACTTTTTCTTCTTTTTTTATTCACACATGGTTTCATAATTATCGCGGTAAAAAAGCTGGGTTCGATTCTTCAAGCTTCTCAATAGGTGTGACGACAATCGTGGTAGGATACTGGAAACGGTTCTCCAATCTTCCCAATGGGTTTCATGACAATCGCGTTAGGAAGCTGGAAACGGTTCTCCAAGCTTCACAATGGGTTCCCCAACAATCACGGTAAGAAGCTGGGAACGGTTCCCCAAGCGTCCCAATGGGTTTTACAACAATCGCGGTAAGAAGCTGGGAACGGTTTCCCAAGCTTTTCAATGGGTTTCGCGACAATCGCGGTAAGAAGCTGGGAATGGTTCACCGAGCTTCTCAGAGGCTGCCAAAAGAATATTGGCCTGAGCACAGTGCACTATTCTCGGCGAATTACTCGGCGAGATACTCGGCGAGAATCAATCCCATATTCTTTTTTTTTACGCGGGCTGGTACAATGACATGAAAAACACGAATTATGTATTCGATTTCCAGAAAGAAATCGTTTCCTACTGTAAGAACGATGTGACGATTTTGAGACAAGCCTGTATGGCCTTCCGGAAAATGTTCATTGACAAAGGGAATGTTTGGCCATTCGGCGAGAGCACGACGAAAGCCTGAGCCTGCTTACAAATTTTCCGGAAAATTTTTCTCGAAGACAATGCTATCGGTACCATACCTAGGGGGGGCTGCAGATGGGCCAACAATCAATCAATGAACGCAGTTTCGTGACTCGTATGGATGGCGCATTCTCTTGGTCAGCGTATGTGTTGCAGTTTCATGGTTGTTACTGGCACGGTTGTCCGCGTTGCTTTCCAATGAACAGAGATCGCGGATACGGAGACGGTTTATCTATGGACGGGCGTTACGAGAGAACAGTGACAGTGGCTAATAAGATACGTAGTAGCGGCTACGCTTTGACAGAAATTTGGGAGTGCGAGTATGAGCATATGCTGGAGGCGAATGAGGAAATGAACGAACATGTACAGAACGATGCTTTGACGACTCTGGACCCCCGTAAACCGCGTGATGCGTTTTTCGGAGGTCGTACGGAAAACATGGTAACGCTGTACGATGTTAAGGATACCGAGCAAATACGATGTATGTTCTTTATATCCGTTGTGACGTGACAATCCCCGTCCCGCACTCACAAGGAGAAGCATTGGGGTCATGGGTCGGCTTTACGACCAATTTTTTGTCGCCCATCGAGGCGGTCGCTCAGAACTCACTACCTAATCTCCGTTTAGCGCTTAGTTAATTTTACTATCTATTATTTTACCTATCATTATTTCTCTTACCTTTTATTGTTAACTTTTGTTGTTGCCTATGATTATTTTCTATCGTTACTACCTACTACCTACTATCTACCTCGCGTAATTATTATTCACGGTCGGCAATATTTATCTACCTTTCTAGAATTGCCTATCGCGAGTCTCACAGTAATAACAGTAATAATATTATGATGACAGAACAGAGAGAGCCTCGAAAAATAAGTCTCGCGTAAATTTCGGAGTTTCTCTATTTTTGGTCGAGCCCGTTGCTACGCGTTGTCACCGATCGCCCGCGAGGCAGGAACCGTTGATTCTCGGAAATCGAAGGGGAGCTCAAATCAAATCACAGGCGAAATCCGAACACCAGGATTCGCGGTAAATGGATGCCAGAGTGAGTTCGGTACAATGGCTAAAATATCGAGTTGCCAACTCACTTCCGACTAATCAGCCTGGAGCTGAACTATCCCAGCGAGAATTTGAAGACTCGCAGTTCGCATAAAACGACGTCTTGCAAATGGGGTTCTGAGTAGGAACGATGCAACGGGGTGCAGTATCTTTGCCGTAGTCGAGTCTTGCGTCAGCCGATTCCTTTGTACATACTTGACGCCTTGACATATATCTTTGTAAATCTACTGCCGAACGTTGTCCCATCCTTTTGTCCTCTCTTTTTTTTTCTTTTCTTTTATCAAATGCTGAAATTAATAAAAGAAAACGCAAACTTCAGGATATATTTTTTTTATATATTGTGACGTAACACACGGCGCGAGCGAGTGACAGCGTTGGTATTAGTCGAGGCCGACCATATCGACATCTCTGCCACGCTCGCGATAAGCTATACGGAGTATTAGGGGGGAACCGTAGCCTCTAATACACGAAGGCCCCAGCGACACAGCTGATCCTTACTTTCCTTCTTGAGCAAGCCCAGCCCCTTAAAAGGAACAAAAAAGGACGCCTTTGCTTTCTGTACGAGTGGCTTAACCAATCCATTGAGCCACTGGACTATCACTTGAGCCAGCCCAGCTTAAAGCATAGGAACATCCCAACCCTACGCACGAGCTTCAGTACGCGACTGACCCTCGTAGCTACCCATAGCTTAATAGGAAAACCACTCACGGAATTAACGAAAGATTAATCTCGACAGTTAAAAAGAAAAAAACCAACAGTTAAATGACGCAATCGTTCAGCTGTCCGAGCGGTCGAGATACCACCGGCCAGCGGGATGATAATGGAGAGTAGGGGGGTCCTTACAGTCACGGCCAAAAAGTTTCTCACGAACTCCTTGTCGCACAAATTCTTGATTTTATTACTTTTTCATAGCCCGGTTCCGATAGAATAACAAAAAGCCCTACTAAAATCCCTCCCGGCTACCCAGTTCACCCGGTCAGATTTGTCGGGACAAATAAAATAAATAATTTGACACTGAAATTCTTCGTGAAAATATTGTGTAATTTAACGTTACGGCCCTACTACCGCCGTCGCTGTACGGTCGCGCTTATGGCCCACGCGAATCTCGCAAACGGTACCGAATCACAAATACAATTTATACAGGTTTCGCCAAGACAAAAGAATTACAACAACGACTTAAACCCGAAGGTGCGAAGCGAGCTCGCCGATTTTAATCCCTTCTTCCCCACGACTTCCATGACCGTTCCCGCGCCCGGTCGAGCACGCGAGCCGATGCACGCGGATCGGCGAGTTTCGCTCGCCGCTTAAGAAGGTCCTCGGATCTTTCGGGGAGGTAGGGCTTAAGGCCCTCGAGACAAGAAAAAGAGTTGAGCTCCAACAAAAGGAGAATTGCAAAACGGGACCGGAGTCCCGAGACAATGGTAATCGAAAATGACGTTACTCTTCTGAGCAAGCGATCTCGAGTTTTCGATTTAGACGTGGTAGGAAAAAAAACACAACGAATTTACCCGCGGGTCTGTCCAACTATGCCGGGGCGATCTTGTCGTCTAGTCGCTCCAAAAACGTCAAATACACGGGACACTACGACAATTCGGGCGAGAGGATAAAGGGCGCGAGAATTTCCCGGGACGGCATCCACGGATCTCCCGAGCCACGTGCGGCTCGAGCGCGAGCAAACGAAACAATTGAAAGAAAACGAATCCATGACTGAACAAAACGAACAACGCGGTACCGAGGTTTTGCGAGGCAGAAGCCTTACCGTCGACGATCGCAAAACCGGGAAAAAACCGTCCTACGTCCTTCCTGGCCTTTCCGGGTAACTTCGATTCTCGAGTTCACACACGATATATCCTCGGAGATGGAGAGAGAGAGTGTCGGTACCACGTTCGCACACCACAGTGGTCGGAACGAGAGTCCACGAGGAATTTTCGCTCACTCGTTTCGCGGCTTCTCCCGCTCCCCCCTCTACCCGACTCTCTCCCTCGTTCGTCCGGTACCTGGCGCCTCGCGTATCAATTCCGGCGTTTTTCGCCACTACGAGCCACGCTTATAGACTATTGAACTTCAGGAGCGAAATTCAAACACGCATCGCTCGTGATTCCCCACGAGGTCGAATCGGGAGCCTCCTCTTCTCTAGCCGGTACCAGATCTCCTCGTCCCCAAGCTGTGACTTACTGTTCTGCACCTGAGGGGACGATGACGATTAAGCGCCAAGCTGCGACTTATGGGATGCGCCCATGGCAATGACCCTGGATCGAGAGTCGGTCCGCAGCTCCACGATCTCCCGGACGGCTCCGCTCACTCGCCTCGTTCAAAAAAAAACATAAAAGAAATCCCCGGAAATTATTATGAGTCAAAATTTAACCTAGATCGGGCCCTCGAGATCGCTTGGGACTCCCGTTGTTCGGGGAACGTCCGCGAACCGACACTCTCTCCTCCGATCCACACGGAGCGAGATTTCTCCCCCTCGCAAAAGAAACAAGCGCCTCAGTTGTTAGTGGGCTCCGCCCCCCAAACCCCCCAAAAATGTCCCTTCGAGACATTTTATAAGGCACTCACAGGTGTCCACGTCGCGCTGCGCGCTCCGTTGGATTTTTACATTACTCAAATGAAAATGTGTAACTTTTTGGATGGCTCCCAAATATTAAAAAAAAATGTTGAAATTCTTGAAAACTTCGACTACTTTTTGTAATGAGTGCAGGAATAAAAGTGCTTTGAGGGGCAATGTTTGCGGGACGACCATGACAAATGAGGTTATGGCCGACGGGCAAAAAAGTGGACTTTTTTACTATCGGATAAATAAGTAACGTAACGTGCATGCGCAATCTGACTTTTCGATGCTGGTACGCAAAGAGCCACTTTCATCCCGCAAAACTAACCGAAATTACCGACCGAGTGTCGGTAATTGCCCATTCTAGAATAATTGAACGAATGACATCAATTTTACTATAAAGCAGCTTAGTAAAGGAAAATTTATTGATCTGATGTCGATTTATGTGAATTTGAGTGATTTTAAATGATTTATCAGGAATTCTAACCAAAAAACGAATTTTTACCAACTACTATTTTAGTTGACTTTAATCTGAATAAATGGTGTAAGACGAATTTTCGCAGGAAAACTATCCCCCCCCATCCGGCGGCTATTCCGCCGTGCCCACGAGATATACGAACACGGATAGTTGGATACTCGGAGACAGTTTGGATATTTGATGATTCTTCTTTGTTTTATTCTCAATGCCTATAAAGGAGCAGATGTAACAAAAAACAGAAGCATGTGCGATGAAGTTTGAGGTTGAATGAAAAAAAAAGTTTCGAAAACTTTTTCGAGAAATAATTTTAAAAAAAGATATCGCCGAACTCAATGCGATACAGAAACGAATTTCAAACGAATCATGCAGCGTAATGAACGAAAGAATAAAATTACCGATCACATTAACCGTCCACATCTCTTCCCTCGGGCTTTACGCGGTTCGTCCGGTGATTGGCTCTTCGCAGCCGGCCAATCCGCGCGATGAATATTCTGGACTTGAAATTGAAATTTCGTCGATATTTATCGTTGTTTAAAAAAATGCCTATCTCGAGATCGAAACATGGTATCGCCTTGGTTCTTGTCTTGTATTAAAGAGGAAGTACTACATTACTCAAATAAAACTTTGCAGCTTTTTTGAAGCATCCCAGATATTTTTAAAAAATTGTTAAAATTCTTGAAAATTTCGACTGCAAAGACTCTGACAGTGGTTATAATAAAAAAAATATTTTCTTAAGTTTTATGAGTTTTTTTCTTTCTTAATAATACATGGAATCAGTTCGTCATTGTCTCCGTACATAAACGAACTATTGGAGCCGAGAAATTCGACAAATTGCATTTTTTTCCCCGATTTTCACTGAAATTTCGTCGATATTTATCGTTGTTTATGAAAAATCCTATCTCGAGAACGAAACATGATATCGTCTCGGTTCTTGTCCTGTCTTAAAGAGAACGTACTACATTGCTGAAATTATTACTTGTAGCTTTTTGGAAGCCTCCCAAACATTAAAAACATTTTTTTGAAATTCTTTTAAATTTTGACTGCGAAGACTCTGACATAACCTGAAATTAACCACTGTTATAATGTAAACATTTTTTAACTAAAAATAATCAGAGATGTTCAAATGCCTTGAAATTTGCTAGGCATAGTGTTTTTTAACAAACAAAATGATGCTGCGAAGGAGAAAAAAATTGGTTCGTAGGATTCATAACTACAGCACTGTACGGACAGCAGATGCGAGGAAATTTTTTTTAAATGGAAAATTCTGAACAAAATATAGTTAGAGATGTTCAAATGTCTTGAAATTTGGCAGGCATAGTGTTTTTCAACAAACAAAATGATGCTGCGAAGGAGAAAAAAATTGGTTCGTAGAATTCATAATTACAGCACCGTACAGACAGTCTACGGAGGAAAAATCCAAATTTTGAACAATAATTTATTTGAAAAAATATTTCAATGTCTCAAATTGGTTTCAAAAGTGATGTGCATACTTGTAATAATGTGATGAAACAACCCTGCAAAGATGAGCAAAATTGGTTCGCATGATCCAAAGTTACAGTATGATACGGACGTCCGAGGACATTTTTTTTATGAAAAACCTATTTCTACTGCACCGCAAGCTAAAAAAAGTATGTCTAGTCATCGCAGTCACTTGAAACTGACTACGCATCATGTCAGAAGAACATTAAAGTTCATCCTAAAAAATAAAAAAATTTGGAGCAGGCTCTGCGGAGTAACCTCATCGAAAGCTCTGAAAACGGGCCTCGAAGGTCATTGCAATAGGCACTCTTTGCCTATTCTTTATAGTGAGTGCCTAAAAAACCAACAATTAAATCTGTTTCCACTATCAAACAGCCGATGATGAAAATATTGCTACAAGTCATATAAATACTCGAGAAACAATATCTGAGGCGTATTCTGGAAAACAAACAAACTAAAAATAAAAATAAATAAAATTAACCAGACCGAAATTTATCGAGTCCCGCACTCAAACCCGACCTCGGAAATCCAATCAAAAATTAAGATTGAAAATAAATAGACCAAAACACGAGGACTCTAGGAAAAAAACGCGTCTCGTGAGTTTTGTTTGAAATCACAACTGGTGCCCGAACAGGGACTCGAAATTCGGTATCACTGAAAAAAATAATATGAAACACGCCGTCATGGACGAAAAAGAAAAAACATCTACGACGACGCAAGCAGCAACTACAATAACTAACTCAACAATCACCTCGAGACAAGATGACACGCTCGATTTATCATACACCGTTCCTAGTACAGAACAGCACCTCGCAGAAAGCAAAGTACTAAATAGCACACGGATGAACCCGCCAAGAGAAGAGATTGAAGATCGGACAAACGATACAACCCCGGGGAGCCCTGTAACAACGCAGGCATCATGGAATTCCTTAAGGGCAATCTTAGAACAAATGAGAACCCAGAGACAAGTCGAATCTGAGGTAACACTACATCGAATAACTAACATGAACGGGACGTTCCACCGAAGACTCGACAACATGAAGCAACACATGCAAGACTCTTTGAAAACGCTACAACGCGAAATAACGCATCTGTCATTGGCCAACAACCGCTTAAACGAAACGAACGGAGTACCAGGGAGCAATAAAATCGCTTCAGCCGAAGTACAAGAGGAAAATATACCAAATCTCAACGATTCTTGCGTAAACGAAGCACACGAGAGAGCGAACCCTCCAAAAAGGAACTCAGGAGAATCGATCATGACAATAGATCTAGAACCAAGGGAAAATGACGAAGCTTTGGCGAGAGAAATAATTAACCGTCGAAGCGCTCCCAAGAGATCTGTTGAAGTCGAATTCGTACATTCGGTGTTCGCCACACGTGGCAACACTGCAAAATTTTGATAACGCGTAGTAAAGTATAATAGCCGCAAGTAAACCGGCAGTCTTTGTTCGCCTCTCGAGAGTAAGACTTGTATTCGGAAAGAGAGCAACAGTCCGTGTTTACAAAAGGCTACCGTCGTGTGTCGATCGATGCGCACGCCGTATTCACGGGAGACTCAAGTCGCGCGAGCAGTATTTTCGCACATCAATAAACGAAACAATTTAATTGTTACTGCATTCTCGTCATCATTACTTCCCTTCCAACTGAGATGCGAACCCGCGTTCGGTTACGCGAAAACATCTGGTCCTTCGAGCCGGATCTCGGTAGCGAGGTGTACTACGGCAAGTGCAGTGCAGTTGAAAAAATAGTGAAGTGCCGACAAGCCGCACGAGCGAGTGCGTCCTCGTAATATTGTTCGTGCAATCCACCGGCATTCGCATTGTTCAATATAATCGGAATCGGATTATATTTTTGGCACAGTGAGCAAGAGTGAGTTTGCTTAGCCAGCGCGGCTCTCGCACTTCGTCTCGCTCTTCTCTCGCCCTCGCGTCGCCTTCGGTCTCGTGCTCTCCCTCGCAGGACGCCGATTCTCGCACTGTGCCGAGGTGCCTCGCGTAGCTCACTCTCTACCGTTCAGCGTGGCAGCAGAATTGCTTTGTCTGGCGTGCCGCAAAATATATCGTCGTAACGATAACAGCGACTCGGCTCGTGCCCTGTGAAGACAGTGCTCTCTCTTACCGTTCTCGCGTTTTTCGTTCGCGCTGCTTGGTGCTCGATCGCCGAACTTCACGTTACGCGGTGCACTGGGGCTCCGACTGCCTCGGTTCTCTCTCTCTCTCTCGCTTTGAGATCGCTCGTCTCGCGTTAGAGTCTCATCTCTCTCGCGTCGTATTCTATCGCCGTGAACATTACTCGAGTAACAGCGCGTAGCTTCGCGTTAGGCGTCTCGATTCGCATTCGAACGCTCGTTTCGCGGAAAGTAAATTAATGTGAATTGACAATATATAGACTGAGCGAGATCTAACGAAGATGAGCGGATCGGAGGAAGGGAAAAGAATGTTGGACTTAACACGATGGGCTTAACACTCAATAAAATTCAAATTTATTAAATCACCCAAACAATAACAAGTAAAATAGCTCAGACAGCTCCGGAAGAGAATTGCGAGGAATTCGCGCGAAATGAACTTTGTGTTTTGCTCGGTGCGCTCTCGCTGGGTCGTCAAGCCTAACTGCCCTTGCGAGGAGAGCCGGTGAAAGCGAGAGCCACCGTCAGCGAGAAAAATATAGGTCCTCGATTCGATGTATACATGACAGGTGTCAATGCCCCGAGAGCACTGACCCGGGTCCGAAATTCGCTCGGTATTTCTTCGCGCTCAGCGGAGTGACGTTTACCGAAATCCCGAACATAGACAGTTTCGGACCAACCGCGGTCGCGTACGACTATCTATTTTTCTCGCTCTCACGGAGAGAACTCTCGCGTTCTGAGAAGTGCTCAACGGTCATTCCCAATAAAAGCTTTGTTAAATACGCTCATACCTCTTCGAGGATAATTCTCAAATTCGAGCTGAATTCAAAGAAGACGGCACGTGACAAGCGAACGCCTCCATTCGTGAAGTCGCGTATTACAGTGTTAGAAAAGTATTGGAGTTGTTACGTCCGAGTAACATGAAATTGTTGCCCTATTTTTGACCTTAGCAAAGGCTAATTAGTCTGGGAAACGGGCTAACGGAGTTTGATTGATTTGAAAATAAAAGAGGAAATTTTGTTATACAATTAAAAGTTAGATTGTTTATTTAATAATTTGTCTATTACATTGAGAGGGTCTCTTCTCGTAAATGTTTCGTCGATGATCGTTTCCAGGGATCCTCGATGGGTGCAAGAATTTAATCACAAAATCTATTTTATTAAGTTTATATTTTATCTCTTCGGATTTGTGACCGAAGAGCGTTTGAATGAATTCCCCAGTACAATAGCCGTGTTAATGGTTCCTTGAGTAACCGCTGTACTCGGCGGTTATTTTCCGAAGGTAATTCTTGCGGCCACCCGATTTACGTTTTCCCACTAAAATGAAAGTTACTTTAGATATTTGATTTAAAAATGAATTTAACTGTTCAGACTGCGCGAACCCCAAGGTTGAGAGGAATAGAAGTTCGCGGTGGTCCGCGCAACTCTTGAGTTTGAATGAAGGAAAAGAATATCCGGTGAGTTCGCGGTAGTCCGCGCAACTCGATGGATTTGTTGAAGGATGTAAGTTCGCGGTGGGCCGCGCAACTCACTAAGTTTGAGAGGATTTGTTGAAGAGTTCGCGGTGGTCCGCGCAACTCCTGAGTTTGAAAAATATGATGAAGAGCTCGCGGTAGTCCACGCAGCTCAAAAAGAATTCGAAGTTTCGTTAAACTTACTTTTACTTAAACTTGTCGAAGATTTCTGGAGAGCTGTACAAGTCCTAGCTCGAACCAGAGAGTTTGAAGATTTTACAAGAAGTGACTTTTTAGGTGAAAAATTGGGTCTTATATACTAATGCGTACACTATCTTTATCTAAACATAGGGGTTGGAGAGGGCAAATTTCTTGTAGCCTGTTGGCCCTGAATTTCCCGTCTTCTACTTCCTACTTTTCCTGAAGGATGGGTGAAAATCGCTCGTATCTATTACGCATACAAGGGCCCAAGCATCGCCCTTCCCTTAGCTACTACCCAAGGCCCACGCATGAGCCTTGCGTGCATGCCTGGAGGGTTGCTTGTCCGCAGGCGCTGTGTGGCGGCGTTACGTGGATGTAACACCTCCCTCCTGAGATTAAATGTCCGTATATTTTTAATGAGAAACGACATTTAAGTTATGAATAAAAATAGGTAGAAAAACGAAATCGAAGATGAAAATAAAAATTCTATACCAAAATATTCATCAATCAATTGATATCCTCAACGTGTTGTGTTGAGCTGCTGTTGATCTCGATATCTTCATCCCTTTAGCAAGAATGCTCCAGATGATGTTGATGATTTAGTGGTGGATGCTGGTTCAGTCTGTTCCTGAACTCGCTGTACTTCTTTTTGTACTGTAGGAATCCGTACAGATACGAGTTCGCGAGATTCAGTTGAAATAAGTGGCATTTCCGGTGTGTCGCTCGAATTTCTTTTTAGATGAAGCAACAAATGTGTTACTGAGTCCCAGATAGCTCCGATAAGAAAGATTGACCATCCATACGCGGTATGAAGTGCGTAACCGTGTATGATAGTGTCCACGATGAGTTTGATGCCTCGAATTAGTAGCATGATTCCGATGATCCCAGAGCACTTGCGGTTCCAAAGAACATGAATCGACCCCACATGTTATCCCACACAGAGTCGACGAGATTTTTAAGCCCATCAGTTCCCAGCATATTTGAGAATGAGAGATCTTGGTTTCCAATGGATTGTCCACTGATCCCTCGAGCCAAAGTGTTCAGCACGGCTGGTTTTTCGACCGGGAACATAATGTGATCCCTCAGCTTCTCGAGATCTTCTTGCGTATATATTCCGCTTGTTGCTAGAGATGCTAGATTGGTGTATTTCCATGTTGGCTTCGTCATCGGTTTGATTATAGTTGGCGGCATACTTTGGACTGGTCCTGGGAGTAGTTTGTACCAAGCGTCTCCGAGAAGGTATTCCATTGGTAGCAACGGATCACACGTCATCTCGGTACCAGCTTGCATGATGATGTGTGTTCGAGGTGACAAGAAGAAACTTTCATTGCCTCTTGTAATTGGAGGTTGATGATAACAATTTTGAGTTCTTCGTACTTTGACTTCCACCGGAATGCATTTTACGATGTGAACGACTTCACCAGCGATCACTGCCATATATCCGGGCCCCTTCATGAGATGGAAAGCGAATTCGTCCGGAGATTGAGTTGCGATGATGAGAGCATTCTTTAATACTTGTTGTTCCAGGTTGCAACGTTGAGTCAACACGTCAAGGTATAATTAATTAATTTGATTTCGGATGTGTTTTTCTGCGAATACAAATTTCGAATTTACATACGCAAAGATATCTAGATTTTCTACAGATATTGGCTTTGGTTTAGCGAAAGTTTCACCCCTCCTAGTCTCGAATATTAATAGTTTCGGATGTTCTGTGCGTATTAACGTATAACCACATAACGGCTGTTCTGCTTTCTTTGTTAATGCGAAAGTTATATCTTGAGTTGAGAGCGTATAGACGGTTTGAGGGTAGCTATGTCCTATATCTTTAATTTTCTTCGCCATTCCTTCGTACAGTACATCGTACCGATTGAATTTGCAATTGTCTACGGGAAGTGAATTCCAAAAAGTTTGTCCACCCTCAAGGTCGATACAGCTTTGGCTCGTTAATAGGCACGTCATTCCAGATTTAAGATTTATTCGATTCGTATTTAAATTTACTGCTGCTTGATACTGTACGAGAGTTATTTTTACGGATCCCTGTACTACTACATCATCCCAGCTTCCGTAAGGATCTGAATACTGAGTTCCGTAGCATGAGCCATCGTTTTTTATTGTTCCCGCTAGCGTTATACTGCGAGTTGAGGATTGATTTACACGCAAGTCAGTGATCAAACTATTTCCGAGTCTTTAGAGCCCAGTTTTGTGCATTTCCTCGCATGCGTCTCGAGTTACGTCGGCTAAATACTCTAATTGCCCATGTGCTACGACCGAGATGTGAGAACTCATTCCACAGTGGTAAATCGCTCGATGAATTTCGACTTTACATTGAATTACCCTGTTTTCGATAAATTCATTTAGTTGTAGTAGCTGTATGTACACAGGACTCGCGATTACTTCTGGTTTCTTTATATCGCAGTCTCCTACGTCAATTAATGATAATGTTGTTATATTAAGGTTCGATGATCGGCAATCGTACCCAATGATCGCCTTTGTTCCCGTTATCGCCCATAACAATAACGCGATTGTCAACGTCTTTCTGTACATAATGATAAAATATTTAAATATTTTATTTTCCGTTTGTTCTGAAAAATAAAATAAATAAATTGTATTAACTACTACCCCGTTGACTAAATTGATATATATGAGAGTTTTAGTCTGTTTATATTTACAATGCGAGGTTTTTTCTTAATTTTAATTTTTACATTTTGTAACGCTATTTCCTGAAGTTTCGTCACAGGTCGTGGCCGACCATTGTTTCCGCGCTCTCGTATTCGGGATAAGGTTTGCTCTCGGCAGTTCAAGTCCCATTGGTCTTCGTTTTCGTTCGACATCTTTGTCGAGTCGTGGCGAGCGAGGAAGATACCGTGGATCAGGGCCGATATACTGAGCCACCCGGTATATTCCTCGTTCTCGGTAAGGTTCGTCGCGAGGAGTAGCACGGAAGTTCGAGTGGGAATCTCGACGTTCCGCTCACCAGGATCGGGTCCGGAAGGTTCACGCCACTTTTCGGAGTGAGTTAAGGGTCAGTTCCGTTTTAGTTTCGTTTCAGGTACGTATGGAAGGCCGCTGGAGACTGAGCCCCGACCACTCAGCCGCCACGAATTGCCGGGTCGATTGTTCTCGTAGGGTTAAATTAAGTTCGGAGCCGGTCCCCGGAAAAGCGCACTCCCGCGATAGTCCCACGCTTACGCTACCGGTTTCGTTAAAATATCTTTCTGTTTCAGCCTCGTTTCAGTATTCTCGGATTCCGCGGACGAGACAACGATCTTGCCGCGGCGTTATTGGTCGCGTCAGATTGACGTCACGGGTAGGAGGGATGAGGATCCTCGTTCCGTCTAGCTGTTCGTCAGTCCTTCTTCTTCGGCGAGCTCTCGTACCGAGAGGAGCTCCTCGGAGCTTTCTCTCCCTTTTCGATGTTCTCGTCCGTACCTGTCTTGGTGTTACGTCTGTTACCGGCTCTCTTAGACAGTTATCGTTCCTCTTAGTTGTTACCGGCGTTACCTATTTCTGTTACCGTTATCGACTGTTATGGTTCCCTATTTTCTTGTGTATTAATTTTAGTCGTAATTAAGTTTTCTTACAGGCTGTCGAAAGGGAAGTATTTGTTCGGAATACCGTTCCGAAAATTGGTGTTAAGGATGACTCTGGCGTTCTCTAGCTCTCGCTCTCTGACTACCGCTCTCGCTTCTAGCTACCGTCTTCGTGTTTCGGGCTGGTGTTATCGTGTCTATGTCCTCTTTGAATTATCTTTCCGTTCTTGTCGAATAATGTGTGATTCCGGTGTTAACGAATTTTCCGATGTTCTCGAAAATTCTGTCTATCCGGTGAGTACGGAGTTATCGAAGTTATCGCTCTGTCGATCCCGTTCGTTCTCGATTCTCGTGGGTATTCTCGGAGTTTTCGTGTTTCGTATTACCGTTGTGAGTTGTAGATTACGGTTCGCGTTACCGAGGTTCCGTGTATTTTTGAGGGTTAGTTGAGTTAATAAATTTCGTCTTTTGTGTCCACCCGAACCATGCTCGCGTCAAAGTTATTTATTTCGTTAAGTTTCGTTTTCGCGTTCGGCGCTCCTTTGTCAGACCGCCGTCCATGCCCTCTCTCCACAACCAGCACACTGAGCGAATCGGGAATACCGCTACCAGTCCCTGCTGTTCTCGTCGTCGTCTCGGTTCGATTTTCGGATTTTGAGTCTACGGTTCGCGGTTTCCCAGTTCCGCCGTTTAATGAAAAATTGATGAATTAAGTTTAAGTCTCGCGGTTTGTTGATTCCACCGTACAAATAAAAATCAACTGGCGCTCAACGGCTCTCGTGGTGGCGAGAGCAGCGAGGCACGGGCCGAAGGTAGCCGGTGAGAAATCACACGGTTATAATTTCCTTTCGAGAATATCTCTAAGACCTCATGTGGGCCGGTGTAGTGATCGTCTATCTTGCCCAGTTTTGGATCTTTTGAATGGAAAACGAAATCACCGACCTTAAGGGTTTGAGGATTGATTTTCTTGTCATAAATTTTTTTTGATTTCTGTTTAGCGCTAATCAGATTTTCTCGCGCTAGAGCTTGAAGCTCATGTAGTCTTGTTACTAACTTGACGAGATATTCGTCGTACGTTATTTCTTGTTCATCTATTATTGGTTCACTCGAAGGGAGTCTTGCGAGTTTACCGAACACCAGTTCAAATGGAGTATGTTTAGTACCCTCATGTGTATTCGTGTTGTATGAGAAAGTGGCCAATTCAAGCCATTGATCCTATTCTTCGTCTTGATTTGAAAACTGCTGTAAATATTATCCCAATACATGATGTGAACGTTCGATTGAGCCATTTGATTGTGGATGGAAGGCAGTAGTTTTATATTGCTTGATTTTGAAACGTTTTGCTAGATCTTTTAATACTTTGCTAAGAAAATTGCTACCTTGATCAGTTAAAACTGATCTTGGTGCTCCGAACGTGCAAATAAATCGTTTTACTAAAGCATTGCTTATTGTGCTTGCCGTTGCATTTGGTAGAGGGATAGCTAACGAATACTTCATCAGCTGATCCTGAATTGTCAATATATAGATATTATTGTCCTTGGTTTCAGCCAAAGGTCCAACAATATCCATAGCTACTTTTTCGAAAGCTGATCCGGGAGTATCCGTAATTATCATCGGATTTTTGTGTTTTATTCTGACCAATTTCTTTAATTGACACCCTAGGCAACTTCGTATGAAGGCTTGAATGTCCTCTTTTAAATTTTCCCAATAATAACGGTGCCTGATTTTGCTGTATGTTTTAGATACTCCTTTATGGCCTCCGAGAGCCGAACAATGAATCTCTTTGATAATTTCAATCCGTCTAGAGGGTTCAACGTATTGAATGACCCCAGTACAGATTAATATTTTTGCTGCTACTGACTCGGCTAAAGCGCACAAATGACTTCTAGTCTTTTTCCACTCTACCGATTCGATTTCCAGTGTTTTTGCGATACTGACAGTCTTTAATCGTGATTGGTTAATAATTTTCCCGAGACTGTGTAATGATTCTTTTATATCTGACTCAACTATCGTGAAACCTTCGGTGAGTTGTCGTATCGGTAGAGCTATCCGAATTTTGTTCGCGTGTTCTTTCATTTGCGCTTTACCTGCCTGTAAGTCTGAACTGAATTTGGGAAAATCGTTTCGAGAGTGCAATTGACTTGAACCTATATCGCATGGTTCGCCAGAGATATAGACAAAATAAGCATAATTATCTTTTCTCATGAAAAGCTGATCTCTGGACTCGATTAAATTTTGCGAATATACGGTTCCTGTTTCTTTTTCTTCGTGTTTTTCATTTTCATTATGTAATTCATCAAGTTCGTTTTTATCGTCATTATTTCTTTCTTTTTCTTCCTCAATTTCACTATCGCTATCTGAAGTCTCAGAATCGCTGGATTGATTTCGAATTTCGTCAGCCTTTTCCATCATAGACTTTTTAGATTTGCGAGTTTTTCGTCTAACCTGTACCTATTCTTTGATTATATCCGTTTGTTGCGCGATTTCGTCTATAAGTCTCTGAGGCTTTTGTTTAGTTCTTTGACTCCTTCGTAACGGTGGTTCTCCGGATTCTTGTGGCTCGTTAATTTGATGAACCATCGCCTGAGTAACGATGATATTTTTCTGTGACTCTTCGCTTTCTTGAATTAAATGAACGTCTTTCGACTCTACGGGATTTCGCGAGAGAGCGTCGGCGTTACCATTAATTTTTCCAGCTTTGTAAACGACATCGAAATCGTGCATAGCCAACTGCAATTTCCATTTTGATACCCGTGAAGCTGGATCTTGTGACGATTGAAACCAAACTAATGGCTTGTGATCTGTCACGACAGTGAATTTTCGGCCATAAATATATTGTGATGTCACGGAAGGAATTTATTTATTATTTTTATGGGTGGAAATAGCCAACTATGCCACAGAACGCGGTTGTAGGACGGGAAAGACTCGGTTAACACGTAATCGAACTGCTTAAGACGTTTATTGTACAAAAACTGGCAGCGTAACAGTGTCGCGCTAGAGTTTCGGTGACTTACTGACTAACTAGCCTAGTCGGAGGGTGCTTCTTATAGTGGTTGATCGTGAGAAAAGGTATGCAGTGGGGAGAGAATTCGGGAGTTGAAAGATGTTGGAAAATGCCGGAAAAAGCCAGATGTTTCAGTTTCTTGGAATGTCCGTCGAGCGTGAGAAAAGATGTAAGGGTGCGGGTTGCGTCGCTTATTGGTGACCGGCAGAATAGAGGTCCCGGGATCTGCATTAAGAAAGGCCAGGATGCGCGGTCCAGCGGGAACAGAGCAGCTGGCGCCGTAAGTCAAGTGCAAGGAGTCAGGAAAAAGGAGCGTAGTGCAAAGGTCTATCGTTACATCTCCCCCCTTACCTAAGAAAATTCATAGCGATAAACAATGAATTTTCTAAGCCTTGGGATGACTATATCGGCGTCTTCCAGAGTGTGATACAAGTTTAGCAACATGGTGTTGTTCCCCGTTGGTTAAAGTTACAAGTTGCTCTGGTACATATTCTACATGGTAGTTCGCTCGGTCGGCGTTATTGGTATGAAAACAATTGTTATAGACATTGATACAAGGTGAGAAGGTGCAACGTAACAAGTTCTTTAACACATCAAACATACATCCACACAATCCACACTTGATAGCGATTATCAAAAATACAAGAATTATGCAAACGTAGCCGAAGTATTGTACACTGTCGTATGCTGTCTGAAAGATCGTTTTGTTTCGTCTGTGTCGTCCAATTGTCTGAGCTTCTTCTGAAATTTCGGACAGCGTCTGTCCTAGAGATTTTAGTTGCGTCACGTCGATATGAGTGGGTCGTCCCAACATTGTCAAGTGTAAGTCTTCAAGAACTATGGAATTATTCCCAAGTATTTCGTCGAGGTTGGGTGTTCGAAGCGTTTTGTTAATGATTAAATCCGTAGTCTGTACCATTTTCGTTTCGGTTTGGGGTCGGATTACGATGTAGTCTGTCTGACCAAGGCAATCGCCAGAAATAGTGACCTTGTTGGTACCGTGTAGGGTGACCTGGTGGCTTTTACCGTTATCGCAGACTATGTGAAGAGTCTCTGGTGTAGGAGAAGTCACAATCCAAGAGTTTCCCGCGTTTAGTTGTATCCACATGGATTTAACCAGTTTTATAAATAGGACTTGACATTGTGAATCGGAGATATCGTTTGGTCTTTGTAGTATAACGGATTCACAACTGGAGGGATTATTTATAGCGTAATCGGGGTTTCTGCGTTCACAAATGTACTTGGAGTTTAATTTCTTGCATCGAGATAAATCGTTTTCGTTACTGGGGGTGAACAAGGTTCTTACGTCATTTATTATAACAATCATATCGGGTGGACTCAGGTAATAGAATGTACCAGTGGATGACTTCTGTTGAAGTATCGGAATCAATTTGTATGCGTGTAATAAAGTGTTTTCTACTACAGGGACTTTGATAATGTAGGAAAAGCGATTATCACTTATCATGATGCTAATGTCGCTGATATCTACAATTGCAGAAAAGGCAGATTCTTCTAGGGGTACTGGCGGTGTGTCGCTAGAAATAGTTTTTTCTCGAATCTTGAGGAAGGCTTCAATCAAATCGGCCGGTCGAAGAATTTGTGGATGAACAATTCCTTGTTTACCGTCATTAACAGCGTTCAGGACGTTATTAAGATTTTCGCTATATTCATCGATAAGAGTCTCCAACAGTGCTACTTGTGTGCTGATAATTATATCTCCAGTATTGTTTGTCGTTCGGTAAACTACGTCGTACAGTCCCCTATGCAGATAATCGGTTTCATTGGACAAATTTGTAATTGCGTCTGTGAAAGTAGAAATCGCTGCTTTTACAATGGTGGTCTGATTCCGTAAAAGTGAACTTAGTTTAGAGTTGTCTTCGTGAGCTTTGTCTATTTCAGCGTTATAGTATTCTGCATCCGCATTTCCTAGGGTGCCGAATAAGATTTTACTTATGTCGCCGATGAAATTGAACACGCCTCTTTTGCCACGAGGAGTATAATTTATTATCCCCATGAGTCGGACTCTACGATCTTCTATTCTATTCAGTCTTTGTCGCACGGTCTCTATAGTTATTGATTCTAAACATTTTTTGCTATTCTGTGGGCGATTACATATAATGGATAGCCTTTGTACGATGGTGAACAGTTCATCTCGTTGAGCGTTGATTTCCGTGAGGTCTACGTAGTTCACCACGGTCCAGGATTTGTGGTACATCACCACATCCCCAAGATGTTCCAAATAGATTTGTCCGGAGACTGGTTCAATGTTGAATTGGTCGTTCGCGAGGCAGCTTGATAAGACGAGGAGTAAAACCAAAATCGACATGGTAATCTAAACATAAAAAATTATTAATTTCGAAGATATGGCTTGAGTTTGTTTACATGAATGAGTTTTTTTCTGTTTCTTAATAAGATTTCGTAATCGACGTCGGAAATTCTATTGAGCACGATAGCTGGTCCCTCCCATCTTTCGGCAAGAGGGGATTTGTCTCGTTCTTGATCGACGAGGACTTCGTCTCCTTTCGAGAAGACTGGTGATGAGCGATGAATGTGGGCGTCCTGAACGCTTTTGTATCGTTCTTTTGCTTTGACAAGATGTTCACGTCCCTTTTTCAGAATTCGGTCATGATCAGCTCTGAGACCTTCGAAGTATTGGTCGATGGTGACATTCGTCCGATGAAGTGGTAAATTGTTCGGGATGTTTGGTCTTCGTCCGAACTGCATTTCGAAGGGGATGAGGCTGGTTCCCTCGTGCTTAGCAGTGTTGTATGCCATTGCGACAAATTTTAATTTTTTATTCCAATCCTCACGATGGTCCCGAATTAGGGCTTTTATCTGTTCTTTAATTGGTCGGTGAGCTCTCTCGAGACTTCCATTGCTCTGTGGGTGGAATGCCGTGGTCGTCATATGATGGATCTTGAAAAGCTTCTCCAGGTGTTTGAAGGTCTGGCTGATGAAATTACGACCTCCATCAGTGAGTATGATTTTTGGTGCACCGTGTATGTACATAAAGTGTTCCACCAGAGCGTTCACCGTTGCCTAGGCGTCCATAGTCTTGAGCGGGATGAGTGTGATATATTTTGTCAATTGGTCCTGAACCGACAAGATATATTTGTATCCATCGCTGGATTCGGGTATGGGCCCAACGAGATCTAGCAATTTTGTCGTTTGGCCGTTCCGGTGTGTCGGTGATGACGGCCTCCGCCTGTGGACGTATTCGGACCAGCTTCACTCTCTGGCAGGTGTCACATTTCCGAATGTAATCTTCAATATCTCGTTGCATGTTGGGCCAGGTAGCAACCGCCTTTATACGGTCTAGGGTCTTGGCTACCCCGAAGTGACCTGTGGCCTTCGTCCCATGGTGTTGTTGAATGATTTCCATTCTTTCGTTCTCCGTGCCAGGTTCGTAAAGTTCCGAATCGTAAAAATACAACAGCGGTCTCGCGTTCTTTTTCGACCAGATGAAGGTGATCATCTGTTTCACCCGTATCTTAGCTGCTGGATGGATCGTCAAGTACTCGCATCCTAAATATATTTTTATCGTCTCCTCGATCTTCATCAGTTTCTCTGCGAGACGATTGAACCAATTGATTTCTTCTTCGGAGAAATCGATGTGTAGTGCATTATCGTCGTTTGTTGGTGCATCAGTGATTTTTAACGCTCGAGTATTTCTTGGAGGGGATTGTTCGCTTACCTCCGGAACGTATGGAATTTCTGTAGTCACGTCAAATTCCAGAAATAGCGGTGTTTCAACCTCTGGTGTTTCGTTTTGATCGTCTTCGACTGTATCGTAGTTAGCGTCGTTGGTGGTTTCCACAACGGTTCCTTCGTGATCTGTCGCACGCTGCTGCGCGCGGGTGGTCACGGCATGAATTCGAGACAGAGCATCGGCGTTAGTGTTGAGCGAACCCTTCTTGTATATGGGTTCGTACTCGTATTCCTCTAGTTTCAACCTTAGCCTCATCAGGCGACTGTTTGTCGGTGGGTCAGTGGCCTTCAGGATCCAGATGAGAGGCTTATGGTCTGTTACGATTTGGAAGTGTTTCCCGTAGAGATATTGCCGAAAGTGTTTTGCTGCCCACTGAATGGCAAGCATTTCTCTTTCAGTAGTTGAGTATCGTTGTTCCGCTTTGTTGAGGGTTCGAGACGCGTAAGCCACTGGTCGGTCCTTCCCAATCGGACCCTGAGATAGGACGGCGCCTATGGCGTAGTTACTGGCATCAGTGGTTAGCACAAAAGACCGCGTGAAATCAGGGTATTGCAACACGGGTGCGGTCGTCAAGGCTGTACGCAATAGGTTAAACGCCTGTTCCTGTTTTTCAGTCCAAGACCAAGTGACGTCTTTTCTTAGCAATTCCGTGAGAGGTTTTGCCAGTTTGCTGAAATCCTTTATAAATTTTCGATAGTGACCGGCCAGTCCGAGAAATTGCTTTATTTGTTTCGGATCGCGTGGCACAGGAAAGTTTTTTACTGCTTCGACTTTCTTGGGGTTTGGCTTCACTCCTTCTTCGGAGATTACATGGCCTAGAAATTCCAGTTCCGGACGGAGAAATTCGCACTTGTCCGGCTGTAGTTTTAAGTCTGATTGTCGCAAACGATTTAACACATCGATTAATTTTTTATTGTGTTCTTCTAAAGTATTTCCATATATTATGATATCGTCGAGATAGACAAAACAAGCATTTTCTATTAGCCCGCGCAATGCGTTATTCATCATTCGTTGAAAAGTCGGCGGCGCATTCTTTAGTCCGAAAGGCATCCTGTTGTAGTGATAGTGACCAGAAGGTGTTGAAAATGCTGTCTTATGTTTATCCCGTTCATCCATAGGTATCTGGTGAAAACCGGAGGCCAGGTCGAACGCGGAGAAATACTTTGCCCTTCCCAGCTGATCCAGTATCTCGTCGATGCACGGCAGAGGGTACGCGTCATGGGAAGTCTTTTCGTTTAGTTTTCGAAAATCTATGACTATTCGCCATTTCTTCTTTCCGGATGCGTCCGATTTCTTCGGTACAACCCACAGCGGTGAGTTGTACGGCGAGTCACTTGGTTCGATAAGTTGCTTATCCAGCATGTCCGTTACCTGGCGATCTATTTCTTCCTTGTGCGCTGGAGGGTACCGGTACTGTTTGACGTTTATAGGCACGTCGTCGCTTGTAATAATGCGGTGCTTGGCCGCCTGGGTACCTGGCAAGGGATCGCCTGGTAAGGCAAATACGTCGGGGTAAGAGGACACAATGTCCCATACCTGCTCCGCCATTTCCGGAGGCACGTGCTCGAGCCACACGTTCTCTTTCAATGCGCGGATGCGTTCCGCAGAATTCTCTTCCTTAACGTGGTGGATCCTCGCTACGCCCGCCGTTGCGTCTTGGCGCGCCTCCGACGGTAGAGGGGTCGGTTCTTCTAGAGAGATCCCCCGCAGCAGGTCTACCGTAATTTCTATGGGCCCTTCTGAATCGTTTACGACCGGCACACATGCTTCATAGTTTTTTGCCTTATAGGCGCAGGGCACTATAAACGCCGGATTGTCTTCAGCTGTTACAGCTGATCCATTCTCAACATTGGTCCTTGTTTTTATCCAATAAATAGATCTTGCTGGGACCGTTATTGTGAGAGGTTCGAACTTAAGTCGCTTACCATCAAATTCCAGGAAGTTGTCCTTTCCGATGCCTATGTAAGTCTGGTATTTTTCCATGAATGGGATACCAATTAGCCCATCTTCTTCGAGAGGAAAATCGTCCGGGATAACGTGCAGTATGTGTTTTTGTCCTTGAAATTCTTGTTGAGTAACGAACAATGACCTATGCTTGTCGTTACCCATATAAAATTCCGTGTTGACTTTTTTGTCTACGAGCGATGTACCTCGTAGCTTTCCTCTCTTAATCAGACTAATTGCTGATCCTGTATCTAATAAAAATCGTCCTGATCCTCGAAGGTCTCGCATTGGTAATTTAACGACTCGCTTTGTGGATCCAATGGAGTTAACTCGAGGGATGGATTCTCTTCCTTCATTTCGTTCGGCTCTGTTGGCAGGTGGTTGACTCGTGGTGGAGGTCGAGGTGGGAACCGGCGCTCGGGAAAACCCGATGCCTGTTGTGAGGGTTGCGCTGTCCGTGCTGCGTCCGCCCTTCTTTGTGCGTCGAAAATTTTCTTTCGGCATACGTCCTCGGTGTGGCCCGGCTTACGGCAGTAGTTGCACACTACCTGTGTCCGTTGACTTGATGTCGATGCCGCATGGGGTTTGGAGGATGAATGCGACGGTCTATTGTGCGTGCCGGGGTTGCGATCGTTCAGATTGAGGTTTCGCGTCATCATTTCCCGCGTATAATCGTATGCCTCTGCAGCTTGTGCGCTTGCGATGGCTGCACGAATATTAGACGGTCTTTGGGCCCTCACTTCTGTCGATATTTCTTTACGGAGTCCTAACAAATATTGTTCCAGGCCTTGTTCGCGTTCATAATCGACAATAAATCGCCTTTTCGCTTCGTCTGCGGTGGTGTTCGATAGCACGGCTAGAACTTGATTCTGGACCTCGAGAAATCGGTTCGTGAATTTAGATACGGCTTCGTTCTTTCCTTGGAACATTCGCGCACGTTTATCTCGCCAAACACCGACAGGTTGCAGGTTCCCAAAAAGTATGCGGAGTCCCTCGTATAATTTATCGTACGGGTCTACTTCGTACTCCTGAATTTCGCGTGCCGCGTCACCAACGATTCTTTTCGCGATTATTAGTCTTCTCAAATAATCCGGTCGCTCCACTTGTGACCTTACGTCTTCGATCGAGGCGATGAACGCTTCTACCCCGATACACTTCCCATCAAATTCTTTAATTAATTCTATCGCTTCTTTGGGCGATAGAGTTTCGTAAGATTCCTCTGATACTACACTCGCGGCTGAGGATCGTTGGGTATTGTCTTGAATGCCCTCTCCTTGTCCATTTTGTCGGTCGAATACCCTGCTCACGGCGTTTTTGATCGTCTCGTTGACATTTGACATCGACATTTCGTTTGTGGTCACGGAGTCAGTTTCTGAATCGGTCGCGATAATTGGAGGTTCGCGGTATTGAGTAAAAGGATTGTTACTCACCGATTCTTTTCGTGAATCCAGTGTCGACGTTTTCCTTTCTTTTGCCTTCTGCAGATTCTTGGTGTCGTCGATCGGTCCTATGTTCCCAGCAACGTTGAGTCGGCTACCCCACACTTAGCACCAATTGTGATGTCGCGGAAGGAATTTATTTATTATTTTTATGGGTGGAAATAGCCAACTATGCCACAGAACGCGGTTGTAGGACGGGAAAGACTCGGTTAACACGTAATCGAACTGCTTAAGACGTTTATTGTACAAAAACTGGCAGCGTAACAGTGTCGCGCTAGAGTTTCGGTGACTTACTGACTAACTAGCCTAGTCGGAGGGTGCTTCTTATAGTGGTTGATCGTGAGAAAAGGTATGCAGTGGGGAGAGAATTCGGGAGTTGGAAGATGTTGGAAAATGCCGGAAAAAGCCAGATGTTTCAGTTTCTTGGAATGTCCGTCGAGCGTGAGAAAAGATGTAAGGGTGCGGGTTGCGTCGCTTATTGGTGACCGGCAGAATAGAGGTCCCGCGATCTGCATTAAGAAAGGCCAGGATGCGCGGTCCAGCGGGAACAGAGCAGCTGGCGCCGTAAATCAAGTGCAAGGAGTCAGGAAAAAGGGGCGTAGTGCATAGGTCTATCGTTACAATATGGATGGAATTGTTTGACCGCGTAGACTATTGCAAGTGCTTCCTTTTCATAAGTTGAATATCGTTTTTCAGCGTCGTTCAAGGCTCGAGAAATATATGAAACCGGCAAATCTTTTCCGATTTCTCCTTGTGATAAAATTCCACCGATCCCGTATCCGGACGCATCTGTCGTTATAACAAACGGTCGCGTGAAATCGGGATATTGAAGTACGGGATTTTCGCAGAGTTTGTCTTTTAGAGTTTGGACGGATTTTTGTTCGTTTTCTCCTCATAGGAACGTTACGTCTTTTTTTAGTAAATTCGTCAATGGCTTTGCGAGCTTTGCGAATTCCCCAATAAATCGACGATAATAATTGAATAGTCCCATTGCTTCCCTTACTTCTTTAACATTTTTCGGTGCTGGATAGTGCTTTACAGCTTGAATTTTCTTCGGATCGGGTTTAATTTCGTTTTCTGTTATTAAATGACCCAGATATGTAACTTCTTTTCGTAAAAATTCACACTTATCGGGCTGAAGTTTTTGATTTGCTCCTCTTAAACGATCAATGAGCTTTCTATACTTGATTTGGTGTTCCCGTAATGACGATGCATACAAAACTATATCATCAAGATAAACGAAAAGTTCCGTTCCTTGTAGGCCGCTTAATACGCGATCCATTAATCGTTGGAAAGTCGCGGGAGCGTTTTTCAATCCGAACGGCATTCGAGAAAATTCATAATGTCCGAACGGAGTTGAGAAAGCTGTTTTATGAGTGTCCTCGGGTTTAACCTTTATTTGATGAAACCCTGAGGCGAGATCGAAAACTGAAAAATACTTGGCTCCTCCGAGTTGATCAAGTATCTCAGTGATATTCGGTAAAGGGTAAGAATCTCCGATAGTCTTTTCATTGAGCATTCGGAAATCGAACACCATTCGCCATCGTTTATTTCCGTGAGAATCTGTTTTTTTCGGAACAATCCATACAGGACTGTTATAAGGAGATTCGGAGGTTTGAATCACTCCGTTATCGTAAAGATCTTTGACCTATCGAGTTATCTCTTCCTTGTGAATTTGTGGATAGCAATACTGACGGGTATTTATCGGATGATCGTCAACGGTGACGATTCCATGCTCCAATTTATTTGTTGCTCCGAGTGTATCCCCCGGGAGATGGAATTGATCCGCGCTTTCGTGAATTGATTCATCGGTACTTTCGCGTTCTTCTTTATTTAAATGATCGAGACGTAGCAATTTTGTTACGGCCTCGATGCGATTTTTGTTTTCGTTTGATGTACCGATTTTTAAACAATCCGCGTACGATTTTTCTGAGTTTGTTGAATTTGTCGATCTAGAAGATTTAGAAGAGTTTGTAGATTTAGAAGATTTAGAAGATTCAGAGGATTTAGTTGATTTAGATGATTTTGAGGATTTAGTTTCATTTTTTTCTTTTTCCTCGAATTCCTGCAGTATTAACGTAGGAACTTCGAGTTCGATTTCTTCTTCTCGCGTATTGAAAACCCGAGGGTATGCAATACCCCGGTGATTTGAAACGACCGCTTTTCCGAAATAAATACCATCTCCGATTTTTAAACGCGGTAAATATCCTTCGCTTAACTCGCTGTTTTTCACTCTAACATAGAAAGAGGAAACAGATCGAGCTGGAATTATCACGGTCTCTGGACTAGTGAACTCTACGCGGTTATCCCGCCAATACAAACAATGTTCCTTGTAATTTATCGTCGTCTTGTATCTCTCGAAGAATTCGTTCCCCAATATACCCGCTTGTTTGATCGGAAAAGACTCTCCAACCACATGAAATTTGACACAACATCCTAAGATATCCACCGTTAAAGACCCTAAGGTAGTAACTGGTATTGTCGTTATTCCATGCAGCTCTAGAATATCTGAGCGATCGATTATCGCGGTTGGTATAACCGAATTTTCCTTGACGAGATTGGGCTCGGATCCCGTGTCGACCAATAAATGTATCGGTGAACACAGGGGGCATTCCATACCAAGTGGGCCACCCCAATTTTTTGATGCTTCAAAAATTGTTCAAATTTTTTTCATAAGTTGTTTGGAGTGTCGCGAATAACCTCAAATTATTTCGGAATTTTAAAACGCATGGTTGATCCAAAATTTAATATTCCTTTTTTTTTGTTGGTTTTATTCAATTCGCTGTATATTCAAAACAACCAGTTGTACAAAAAATATGTTCGGATATAAAATTTGAGTTTTCGAATGTACTTTTCAATCAAATTTTTTCCATTGCCGGCCAGGATCACTTTCAGGCATTTTTGGACGAAATAAAGTAATAATATTTTTTTTCGTTGAGACGGACCATTCCGTTTTTTCTCAAAATTTCAGAGAATTTTCCTTATTATGTTTACAAACTTCAAAAAAATCGGGGTGATGGAGAATTAATATCTTCTCAAGGTTTGGTCGAGTTAATGGCTAAAAAATGTAAAAATTTTACTAAGATAAAATAGTTCTCCGCGTTTCACAGGGTTGAGACTGTCAGGGTTGAGTTATTATCTAAAGCCTGCATTCCTTTTTTTTTTACTTTGAAAAAAAAAAGGATTTTTTTTACAGTTGGGGCATTCCATATCAAGTAGGCCACCCTAATTTTTTTGATGCCTCAAAAATTGTTCAACATTTTTTCAAAAGTTATTTGGAGTATCCTGAATATCTACAATTTATTTCAGATTTTTTAAGTCCCATGATTCATCTAAGATTTGATATCGATTTAATTTATTTTATTATTTTTTCATGCCGCTGCATAAGTAAAATTTGCCATTGCTCAAAAAAATTGTTTCAGAAAAAAATTTAAATCTGATTGAAATCTGATATGATTAAAATTATAGTGCAGTAAAAGACTTCCATATGGACTGTTACGATATCTCTTTTGAATTGGAGAAATTGAAAGTTGTAATACTGTGAGACTCATCATCTCAAAAGTTAAGTTAAAGTACTCGTGCTCGTATTAATCGTAGGTGTATCATGACGATTCAGATTACATTGGGTCCTCACATCAATCATAAAAGCAGTTTCATAACGTAATTTATAACACATCGGATATCAAGTCCCATGTAATACTAAGCGTAGAATATTATTTTAATGAATCTGATCAATATTTCGTCATCCTGCATCGTCATCTGTACATTCCGCCGATCTTGTTCTTGGGATTCGTTAGTATGAATGGATAAGACGCAATAAAATTTTCATTTGTGTTGTTCAATTCCTCTACTGATCGAGTGTTCTTTGCTTTCCTCGTCGTCTCTAATCTTGTAGGTGTTGTACCCCGAGTACGCCGGTTGTTGTCGCAAGGTGCATTGCGCAACAACCGAGGTATGCGAGCAGCGGGCGAGCCGAGCGCGAATGTAATTACCGAAATCGAGCGCATCGCGGGCGATTGAGCAATCGACGCATCGAGCGATTCTCGATCGCGGATAAGTAGAGCAGCGCGTCAGCAGTTTAAGTAGCGCGGAGCCTCCATATTCCGTGGACGTACGGAATCTGGAGCGACGGAAAATAAACAGTAAACAATGAAAAGCGGAGTTTTAAGAAATAATGTTTTGTCTAATAAATAATGCTGATGCTCTCGCTCGATATATAATGATACGCGAGCGAGCATTCGACAGTCTGGTTTGACTCGAGAAACTGTGCGTCTGTTCCCAGGGATTCGGTATTGGAATCCAAAAGGTAACATAGAGTGTTCCGGGCAAGGGAACGTATTAAGCGGCACTGACGGGTGAGGGTCGGACCTGGATCCCGAGTGCGGAATTAAGTCTTAAAGTTGACTTGTGAAGTAACTTTGTAAAGTTGTGTGCAAAAGAGGCAAATTGTAAAGTGAAATTGTTTATTACTCTGTTCTCTATTTCGTCAATAAATTGTTATTGTGCCTACGAGTTGTAGTCCTCACTGGGGTTCTAACCCCTCACTGGTATCATCCCAAAATCTTCGGAGATAATATCTCACCCGCCGAGCACGGACTGATCACCCGGGCTCCGGCGGTACAACATAGGTAATCCCACCGCTCTCCTCGATCGCCATCACGGCACTCACGGATTGTATTCCAAAGACGGGTTGTTTTCAAAAACAAATGGTTAAACGAGTCGTCTCTCTTTCTCCGGCTTCGACCACCTTGTTCTAGATTTTTTTCTGGACTCGGCTGCTTCCACTACTCTATGTTTGACGCTTCAATCTTAAAGTAGACACGCTCGATCGTTTTGTTGCAGCCAAAAATTTCGATCCTTCCAAGGAAGGGTCGAAGTTGCTGAACAACAAGTCAGCGTCTTGAGGAAGTACCCAAACACGGCGCCAGCTATCTAATATCATTAGTGGGCTCGTGAAAACGATAGATAAAGGAAACGTAGTCGATATTGTGGTCGTGATTCATTTTGCTGATAGTTATAAAAGGATATCGATCTCCTTCCTAAAAAGGCGATTCAGATTTTTTTTAAATCACATCTACGCTTCCATGGAAAGATTTTATCCTTTTGTATTTGCCGAGAAACAAGAACTGAAGAGAATATTGTACATGGTATGACTCCTTGCGTAATCCGTTTTTTCTTTTAAATCTTGCCGATAGCCCTAACCGTCGCTGTTCAAATTGTCTTCCAAAAAATCAGTCAGGCATTATAGGTTCACACGCCCGTAAACGTAAACGTAATCGAAATAATGATTCCCAAAGGCCATTCGCAGATCGATGTGCCAATCCATTTGGGATTGTGAATCACGGACGTGGAAAGTTGCTGCGCAAAATCTCTCATAACGTCAAGAAAAAATATCCAAATTTACCAGAGGGTTCTAAACTTTGTGCGAATTGTAGACATCGAGCTTACACAAAATTACGTGAACCTCCAACGAATCCTTCTTCCTCGACAGCTTCGAACGCACCCGCTTCTGGAAGCTCTCTTCCGATTGAAAATCCGAATCCTAACGTTTCGGTTTTTGAGTCGAGAGGTTCTGCGAATTCCGAGGCTGACCATGATGCAGATTCTGGTAATGAGCCCTCTTCTCGTAAATTACGAAGAATCGAACGCTGCACAGATCACAATAGCGTGCATTACGATATGATATCTCCGGTTCGACCTTCTTCCTCGACTCGGTCAAATGTCTCTACTTCTGGAAACTTTCGGCTGAATGAAAAATCGAACTCGACGAGTTCCCAGGAGGAAGAAGATACAGAATCTGATTTCGAGTTCTCTCGTTTGAATGTACGAAAAACTGAAAGCAACCAAAGTGACAGTGTAGAGATTAACAGAGATGAGTACAATGCAGCTCTAGAGATTCTGCAGCAGTTAAAAGAAAAATTCGCAGTCACGACAAAAACTTCTGAGAAGATTACTATTTTAACACTAGCGCCGAAATCTTGGAGCATACGTAAATTGGCGAAAGAATTCAATACTTCTAGACAAAAAGCACAAAAAGCCAAAAAGCTCGTCAGTGAATATGGAATTTTGACAGCACCTAATTCCAAGCCCGCAGCTTGCCTACCGGAAATAACAAAATCGTTAATCATAAAGTTCTATGAAGATGATGAAAATAGTCGCATTATGCCAGGCAAAAAGGATTTCGTGTCGGTTAAAGGGCTTGATGGAAAACGGCACCATCATCAGAAGAGACTTGTTCTTTGTAATTTGAAAGAACTTTATCGGCAATTCAAATCGTCGAATCCGTCTACAGATGTGGGGTTTTCTAAGTTCGCAGAATTGCGTCCAGCTCATTGTGTGTTCGCAGGAGCTAGCGGCACTCATTGCGTGTGTGTCTGTACCTACCATGAAAACGTAAAGTTAATGCTTGATGGTGCCAACATTCCAGCATTAACAAAGAATACATCTCCACATCTTCAAAAGTACGAAGATTGCTTACAAATGACCATGTGCGAAAATCCCGAGCCGACTTGTTATTTGGATGAATGTACTGAATGCCCAGGTAATCACAAGATTAAAGAATTTTTACGAACTGTGTTCGATAATAACTCGGTCGACGAAGTTGTATTTCGCGTTTGGCAGTCTACGGATAGATGTACGCTTCGTAAAGAAGTTATGAATAGCGAAGCTTTTATTGATTGTTTCGCAGAAAAACTGGATATTCTACGAACCCACCACTACATTGCAAGTCAGCAATCAGCATTCTTGAAAATGACTAAAGATAATCTCAAGGATGGAGAATTCATTGTTCAATGTGACTTCGCAGAAAATTACGCGTTCGTCGCTCAAGATGCTGCTCAAGCTTTCCACTGGAACAACGACCAGGCATCAATTCACACTGCTGTGATTTATACTAAGTCGAAAGGTGAACTTGTGCATCACAGCATTGTCGTATTATCGGATAACCTTCATCACGATGTTGCCGCTGTATACGACTTTCAGAAATTGATGGTCAATTTTTTGAAAGAGCAGTACAGCACGATTAAAACAATCATCTACGTTACTGATGGTGCACCGCAGCATTATAAGAACAAATACCAGTTTGCAAATTTATTAAAACACGAAATCTTCCCCTTACAAATGTATTTTTCGTTTCGAAGGAGACTCACGAAGCGACGAAATTACAGTTGAAATCTCGCTTTGATACCTCAAAAGTAATTCCCGGAACAAAGCAGTATCACAGCTTTATATCGAACCAATATGCTCAATTAGAATTAAGGAGGTACTCCTTGGCGACAGAGATTTCAGTTTATCCGAAGAAACGAAAAATCTAAAATTAGAACGCAATATTTTAGTCGATGATAGATTATTTAAGAAAAAAAAGACAAAATCTTTAAAAATGTAAAAAAAAATCACAAAATGTTTAAAAATGTTGAGAAAAAATCACAAAATCTTTAAAAATGTAAAAAAAACACGAAATCTTAAAAAATAAAAAAAAAACAGAAAATCTTTAAAAAATAAAAAAAAGTAATGCGGGCCCTAGATAATACCTATTGACAGTCTTAACCCTGTGAAACGCAAAGAGCTATATTATTTTAGTAATTTTTACATTTTTTTGCTATTAACTCGACCGAATCTTGAGAAGATATGAATTCTCCATCACCCCGATTTTTTTGAAGTTTGTAAACATAATAAGGAAAATCCTCTCAAATTTTGAGAAAAATCGGAATGGTCCGTCTCAACGAAAAAAAATATTATTACTTTATTTCGTCCAAAAGTGCCTGAAAATGATTCTGGCCGGCGGTAGAAAAAATTTGATTGAAAAATACATTCGAAAACTCAACTTTTATATCCGAACATATTTTTTTGTACAACTGGTTGTTTTCAATATACAGCGAATTGAATAAATAAATTCAAAAAAAAGGAATATTAAATTTTGGATAAACCATGCGTTTTAAAATTCCGAAATAATTTAAGGTTATTCGCGACACTCCAAACAACTTTTGAAAAAATTTTGAACAATTTTTGAAGCATCAAAAAATTGGGGTGGCCCACTTGGTATGGAATGCCCCACAGGCTTAAGGACTCTATCTTGATTGTACACCCAGAAAAAAAATATATTCGAATCTAATAAATTTACTAT
Organism: Ischnus inquisitorius; assembly: GCA_963924025.1. NCBI lineage: Eukaryota > Metazoa > Arthropoda > Insecta > Hymenoptera > Ichneumonidae > Ischnus > Ischnus inquisitorius. The sequence continues at coordinate 15,087,845 of OZ001247.1, forward strand.
ATTGAATCACGTTTATTAAGATAAAACAAATTTTTTATTGCCTCAAGAGAATTATTGCTAGACTCGAATAACAACTAATCTTCACTCAAAATAAAAACAAATATTTGAGTGTCGATCTATTATTTTGCGGCTTAAAATAAATGTTTATTTGAAGATACGATTTTAATACATATTTCTTGCCGCCAACGAAATCATTTATTTGGCGATGTGAAGTTCCGGCTGGTACTAGGCAACGCGCGTAACAACGTCGTCAACACGCCAGTCAGCTCGAAATATTAGCACGGAATCGTTCAATGCTGATACGGAATAACATTTTTTTCTTACGCCGAACTGATACTCGATCAAAGAGAGGCGACTCGACGTTCCGTCTTGACGGCTTTATTTACTTATAACTCCGATCGGGTTCTTGTCGTGAACGAACGCTTCAAGCATCGACTGCGCGACTCGTTACAGTGAAAGTGATGTGCGACGAAATTAATCCATACGATCGGATTTGACGAGCATCGGCATTCATATATTGTTGAAATTTCAGAACATCCATTCAGCAATTATGCCCAAAATTATCGGTATATTGACATGAACGATTTATCGGATTCGACCCCTCTTTACATGCGTCGAGTTTCAAATATTTTCTTTATTACGCCTCCATATGCTATGTAACAAGAATCTTATAAGATGTTCTTCTGTCGAGATATTTATTTGGATATTAAAACTGCTTGGCAATGTTTGTGAAATAATAAATGTGATTTATTTAACAAAAATGTGTGTTGCGTTATTTATTGATTTATTTTTTGAAAAATCACCGAAAAAAATGAACCGAAAGAACGACAGGTCTATCGAGAAATACATATACTCTATTTATTGTACACTGCCGTTCATTAATGCCTGTTTTGGGCAGTTCCAACGAAAAGTGATAGTTTTTTGTTGTCTGATTGAGTCTGGTGGCGAACGAGTGGCACATCGATGTGTCACGCTACGGTTTGAAGGCTAGAACGACAGAACCTAACAAATTCACGTTCGACATCGCCGCGGTGATGCAATATCGGTTGGCTAATGGTCCGCCATGATGAAATATTTCTGATTGAGGTTAATCGACGAGTATTCGGAATCAGGAGATTGAATTAAATGAAAAGAACTAAATAAATTTAATAAAAAGATTAAACCAATTTTAAAAAATGTTTCTTTAATCCTAATTTATAAATCAGCAGTGTCCAGGTCACCCTGGATAATGCTGCGACATCGAGTGACTTGGCGACGTAGTTTTTAGTGTTCCAGCACTTGAAAAAGCTTCTGCAGAGTATCGCGTCGAAGCGCATCAGTGTCCGCGATGCCCAGGTTACCCGAGTGATTCCCCGACATTGTGAAACTTTGGCTCCGTAGTTTTTTATGCTCCGGCAAACAAAACAGCTTTTCCAGAGCATCGCGTTGAAGCACGTCAATGCGCGCGATGTCCAGGGCACCCTAGATGATTCCTCGACATCGTGTGACTTTGGCTCCGTAGCTTTCTGCATTTGTGAACATGAAAAGACTTCTACACAGCATTGCGTCAAAGCACGCCGATGTCCGCCATGTCCAGGTTACCCTAATGATTTCTCGACATTGTGAGACTTTGGCTCCGTAGTTTTTAGCGATTATCATCGCTATCAACGATGTATTTACCTTGGGATCGATCTAAAGAAGCGAGACCGACCAAACCGTCGACACGGTTCACAACGGAATACCGAACCAATAGTAAAGGCGCGATCGACGACGCCGGTTTCATTTCTTTCGAAGGTCTTGCTTCCGCCGCGATTGACTACTGGAATTCATGTCCGAGTCGATCTAATAAAGAAGCGAGACCGACAAAACCACCGACACGATTCACAACGGAATACCGAACCAATAGTAAAGGCGCGATCGACGATGCCGGTTTCATCTCTTTCGAAGGTCTTACTTCCGCCGCGATTGACTACTGGAATTCATGTCCGCGTCGATCTAATAAAGAAGCGAGACTGACAAAACCACCGACACGGTTCACAACGGAATACCGAACCAATAGTAAAGGCGCGATCGACAACGCCGGTTTCATCTCTTTCCACTCGCCATTTCGAAGGTCTTGCTTCAGGTGCGATTGACTAATGGAACTCATGTCCGATTCGATCTACAGAAGCGAGACCGACAAAACCACCGACACGGTTCACAACGGAATACCGAACCAATAGTAAAGGCGCGATCGACGACGCCGGTTTCATCTCTTTCGAAGGTCTTGCTTCCGCCGCGATTGACTACTAGAATTCCTGTCCGAGCCGATCTAATAAAGAAGCGAGACCGACAAAACCACCGACACGGTTCACAACGGAATACCGAACCAATAGTAAAGGCGCAATCGACGACTCCGGTTTCATCTCTTTCGAAGGTCTTGCTTCCGCCGCGATTGACTACTGGAATTCATGTCCGAGTCGATCTAATAAAGAAGCGAGACCGACAAAACCACCGACACGGTTCAAACGGAATACCGAACCAATAGTACAGGCGCGATCGACGACGCCGGTTTCATCTCTTTCGAAGGTCTTGCTTCCGCCGCGATTGACTACTGGAATTCATGTCCGATTCGATCTAAAGAAGCGAGACCGACAAAACCACCGACACGGTTCACAACGGAATACCGAACCAATAGTAAAGGCGCGATCGACGACGCCGGTTTCATCTCTTTCGAAGGTCTTGCTTCCGCCGCGATTGACTACTGGAATTCCTGTCCGAGCCGATCTAATAAAGAAGCGAGACCGACAAAACCACCGACACGGTTCACAACGGAATACCGAACCAATAGTAAGGGCGCGATCGACGATGCCGGTTTCATCTCTTTCGAAGGTCTTGCTTCCGCCGCGATTGACTACTGGAATTCCTGTCCGAGTCGATCTAATAAAGAAGCGAGACTGACAAAACCACCGACACGGTTCACAACGGAATACCGAACCAATAGTAAAGGCGCGATCGACAACGCCGGTTTCATCTCTTTCCACTCGCAATTTCGAAGGTCTTGCTTCCGGTGCGATTGACTAATGGAACTCATGTCCGATTCGATCTAAAGAAGCGAGACCGACCAAACCGTCGACACGGTTCACAACGGAATACCGAACCAATAGTAAAGGCGCGATCGACGACGCCGGTTTCATCTCTTTCGAAGGTCTTGCTTCCGCCGCGATTGACTACTGGAATTCCTGTCCGAGCCGATCTAATAAAGAAGCGAGACCGACAAAACCACCGACACGGTTCACAACGGAATACCGAACCAATAGTAAAGGCGCGATCGACGATGCCGGTTTCATCTCTTTCGAAGGTCTTGCTTCCGCCGCGATTGACTACTGGAATTCATGTCCGCGTCGATCTAATAAAGAAGCGAGACTGACAAAACCACCGACACGGTTCACAACGGAATACCGAACCAATAGTAAAGGCGCGATCGACAACGCCGGTTTCATCTCTTTCCACTCGCCATTTCGAAGGTCTTGCTTCCGGTGCGATTGATTAATGGAACTCATGTCCGATTCGATCTACAGAAGCGAGACCGACAAAACCACCGACACGGTTCACAACGGAATACCGAACCAATAGTAAAGGCGCGATCGACGACGCCGGTTTCATCTCTTTCGAAGGTCTTGCTTCCGCCGCGATTGACTACTGGAATTCCTGTCCGAGTCGATCTAATAAAGAAGCGAGACCGACGAAACCACCGACACGGTTCACAACGGAATACCGAACCAATAGTAAAGGCGCGATCGACAACGCCGGTTTCATCTCTTTCCACTCGCAATTTCGAAGGTCTTGCTTCCGGTGCGATTGACTAATGGAACTCATGTCCGATTCGATCTAAAGAAGCGAGACCGACCAAACCGTCGACACGGTTCACAACGGAATACCGAACCAATAGTAAAGGCGCGATCGACGACGCCGGTTTCATCTCTTTCGAAGGTCTTGCTTCCGCCGCGATTGACTACTGGAATTCCTGTCCGAGCCGATCTAATAAAGAAGCGAGACCGACAAACCCACCGACACGGTTCACAACGGAATACCGAACCAATAGTAAAGGCGCGATCGACGACTCCGGTTTCATCTCTTTCGAAGGTCTTGCTTCCGCCGCGATTGACTACTGGAATTCATGTCCGAGTCGATCTAATAAAGAAGCGAGACCGACAAAACCACCGACACGGTTCACAACGGAATACCGAACCAATAGTAAAGGCGCGATCGACGACGCCGGTTTCATCTCTTTCGAAGGTCTTGCTTCCGCCGCGATTGACTACTGGAATTCATGTCCGCGTCGATCTAATAAAGAAGCGAGACCGACAAAACCACCGACACGGTTCACAACGGAATACCGAACCAATAGTAAGGGCGCGATCGACGACGCCGGTTTCATCTCTTTCGAAGGTCTTGCTTCCGCCGCGATTGACTACTGGAATTCATGTCCGAGTCGATCTAATAAAGAAGCGAGACCGACAAAACCACCGACACGGTTCACAACGGAATACCGAACCAATAGTAAAGGCGCGATCGACGACGCCGGTTTCATCTCTTTCGAAGGTCTTGCTTCCGCCGCGATTGACTACTGGAATTCATGTCCGCGTCGATCTAATAAAGAAGCGAGACCGACAAAACCACCGACACGGTTCACAACGGAATACCGAACCAATAGTAAAGGCGCGATCGACAACGCCGGTTTCATCTCTTTCCACTCGCCATTTCGAAGGTCTTGCTTCCGCCGCGATTGACTACTGGAATTCATGTCCGAGTCGATCTAATAAAGAAGCGAGACCGACAAAACCACCGTCACGGTTCACAACGGAATACCGAACCAATAGTAAAGGCGCGATCGACAACGCCGGTTTCATCTCTTTCCACTCGCCATTTCGAAGGTCTTGCTTCCGGTGCGATTGACTAATGGAACTCATGTCCGATTCGATCTAAAGAAGCGAGACCGACAAAACCACCGACACGGTTCACAATGGAATACCGAAGCAATAGTAAAGGCGCGATCGACGACGCCGGTTTCATCTCTTTCGAAGGTCTTGCTTCCGCCGCGATTGACTACTGGAATTCCTGTCCGAGCCGATCTAATAAAGAAGCGAGACCGACAAAACCACCGACACGGTTCACAACGGAATACCGAACCAATAGTAAAGGCGCGATTGACGACTCCGGTTTCATCTCTTTCGAAGGTCTTGCTTCCGCCGCGATTGACTACTGGAATTCATGTCCGAGTCGATCTAATAAAGGAGCGAGACCGACAAAACCACCGACACGGTTCACAACGGAATACCGAACCAATAGTAAAGGCGCGATCGACGACGCCGGTTTCATCTCTTTCGAAGGTCTTGCTTCCGCCGCGATTGACTACTGGAATTCATGTCCGCGTCGATCTAATAAAGAAGCGAGACCGACAAAACCACCGACACGGTTCACAACGGAATACCGAACCAATAGTAAAGGCGCGATCGACAACGCCGGTTTCATCTCTTTCCATTCGCCATTTCGAAGGTCTTGCTTCCGGTGCGATTGACTACTGGAACTCATGTCCGATTCGATCTAAAGAAGCGAGACCGACAAAACCACCGACACGGTTCACAACGGAATAACGAACCACGACTAAAGACGCGATCAATACTGCTGGTTTCATCTCTATCGGCTCGTCGTTTTCAAGGCCACACTTTCAGTGCAATCAGTAATAAAAATCGATATTTGATCCAATCTCAAGAAGCGAGTCCGAAGAAATCATCAATGGTTTTGATAATAGAATTTCAAGCCATGGGTTAACATGCGATACACACTGGCGATTTCATCTCCAATTGGCGTACTATATTCATTGTCGGGCGTCCGGTGCGTTTGATGAAAAGAATGACAATCGATTCACTTGAACGAAGCAAAATCTGATAGGGCACCGATATTGTCGATAAGACGATGCTACGCAAGTCGTGAAAATTCCGAAACCTTTAGACGGTTTTTTCTCTATATAGTCGCCTTTTCAAAAGTCGCACTGCCGGTGCGTTCGATGAGACAATTTTTTGGCATCGAACAACCCGAGCAACGATTTTTAATGATCGACGATAGGAAAATTTACGATAAAATCCTATAATTCAACTTTTTTAATCGCTGGAACGTTAAACGCATTTATTTTAACAACCGGAATACATTATTTCCAAACGTTTTTCGATTGTCACTACATTTATTAACGAAGCACAATTACGGTTTTCGAGTTAAAAGTATTGTTCCGTTAATTGTCGTAGTATAATATTCCGCGAACGACGAACAAGAGTCCAGAATGACGCAAAAAGATTGTAACAAACTGCGTGAAATCATGAGTCGGGGGGGCGGGGGTCCCGAATACCGATGATCGGACGGTTTCTACGCAGAATCGCGAGAAGACTCAGAGATTATATAGCCTTGCAAGGTGAAATGCGCGATGCGGGTGAAGTCTCTCGGTCGAAGTGGAAAATTCGTCGAAAGATACGCCGGGGCACACCACAGATCAGTCATCGCAGCGACTCTCCTTGGACGACGTAAGTGCAGTTGCAATGTTGTAATTGATTTATATTTTTGTATTAATTTATCTCTTTTTTCTGTTTTAGATGTCGGAGTAATTTCAACGTTGGATCGACGTCGTAGATCGCTGCCGGGGCTCGACGAGGGACGACAAGGAACAACACGGAGGGGCATCGGCAAGGGATCACGGCATCGACAACGAAGGATCATCGGCACGAGATGAGGGGGATTGACGACGGAGAATCATCGGCACGAGATGACGGGAATCGTCGACGGGGAATCATCGCGAGGGATGACGGGGATCGAAAACGGAGAATCATCAACACGAGATGACGGGAATCGTCGACGGGGAATCATCGCGAGGGATGACGGGGATCGAAAACGGAGAATCATCGCGAGGGATGACGGGGATCGACGACGGAGAATTATCGGCACGAGATGACGGGGATCGTCGGCGGAGAATCATCGGCACGAAATGACGGGGATCGTCGGCGGAGAATCATCGGCTCGAGATGACGGGGATCGTCGACGGAGAATCATCGGCTCGAGATGACGGGGATCGTCGACGGAGAATCATCGCAAGGGATGACGGGGATCGACAACGGAGAATTATCGCGAGGGATGACGGGGATCGACGACGGAGAATCATCGGCACGAGATGATGCGGATCGATGACGGGGATCGACGACGGAGAATCATCACGAGGGTATGACGGGGATCAATGACGTGGGCTCGTCGGCGAAGTTGAAAAGGGTAAGAATAATTCCAGTAACATATAATCTGCGGATAATTGCTAATTCTCCCGCGCGACGCGGCGTGCAACAACTCGCACAGCGAACACGAGACGATTTTCGATCTTTTTCGTGGAGCTCGACTTTCGTAGATTGCGAATACGCTTGCATGCATGCGGATCAATAGTCGATCGGATAACCGTTGTTTTCGATCACACACCGCATTCGACGGGGAAGAGAATTGACGAGCTGGAGTGTAAGCTCTTGCCTTTCTCTCAAACTTTCCCACACACGGTTTACGTGCGCGGCGAGATCTTCTCGGTTTCGGTCGGCGCCCGAGCGCCACTCTCGGACCATCACACCTTCGCAATAGAGAAAATTTTACCGTTCAACATCCTATTTGATGCTTACGCCACTGAATCATATTCATTATCCATTCAATATGTGACGACAAAAGTTATAGCTAGTGACGAATTCGAAGAACTTACTCCACAAGTTTTCAATCGGATTCATATCCGGCGATCTGCTCGGCCAACGCATGAGCTCAATCTCCGGATGCTCCGCAAACCACGCCATGGTTACCCGTGATGTGTGGACGGAACTGTTGTCCTGCATAAAACGAATCACTGGAAACCGATCTTCGGGGAATCTCGCTCGTGCGCATGGTAGCATTATATTTTCCAGAAGATCGATATATTCTTGCGAATTCATGTGAGGCGTTATTTCGTGGAGGGCCATTACACCAGCAGCGGACATACAACCCCAGAAACCGCACGATATTCGACCGCTCAACTGCTTTTGAACCGTATATCGTGGATTCGTGCCGAAGGGTCGGCCTCGTGGGCGATACACGATTCGGCGTCCATCGTCAGAGGACTTGAAAACCTGTTTAAATGTTCCTTTTGAATAATTTGGAAGAACAAAGCACAGGCTATTGGACGTTGAACATTGAAAATGCCAATAAAACACAAAAAAAAATGGAAAACTTTAATTTTGTTGTTCCGATTTAGACAAGGTGGTTGGCGGTCATACCTTCTCGTCAGACCATATTATCGGCGCCCAATCTTCCGGTTGCCAGTTGACGTGTTGACGGGCGAACTGTACCCGTTCCTCGCGATGGGCATCTGTGAGTGCAGTCTTCTTCACCGGTCGGTGAGCGGTAATACCGACGGCTTTTAGTCGGCGACGAGCGGTGCTTACTGATACCGGGACATCTGTCCGCACTAATACTTCCGGTATCGTCAAAAACGGCGTTTCTTCGATGCACTCGAATAATTGCCCGTGTTGTTCCGGATTTGTTTTTTGGGGCCGCTTGTTGTTCTTCCGATGATCCGCGAGAGCAGCATCACCGTCTTCTTCGTATCGCCGCATCCAGAGCCGTACGGTTCTTATTTCGCATCCGATTGCGTTTCTAATTGCGTACTCGTTCATTCCAGCGCTCGCCATCCCGACGATTCTTCCACGCACCGAAGGAGGATAGTTCGCGTATATATTCCGCTCCGGGGGAACTTCTCGAGGAGGAACGACTTGAGCATCTTCTTGGGCTGCCATTTTCACGATGAATAAAAAGTCAGATCCCCGACAAGAACAAAATAAACCCAATAAACAATAGACGACACGTATCGGTCAATCGAAAATTCGAGACACTCTTCAGACTGAATATGCTAACGAAGGTAGCGAAGATAGAGATGCGCAATCTAATCACATTGAAATCTTTCTCTGGTATTGTAAAACAGTAATGCTTATCTTATTCTCAACTCGTTTTGCAGCTAAATTACCCTCAAGAAAGCAGTAAACCTAATTTGAGACGACGAGCGGAGAGATTGAACCGACCGTGAAACCCATATTTTCATATATAGTTTGGCATCGTAATATCAATACTATAGGCCATTCAATCCGTTTTTCTTCTTGCGATTGCAGCGGCCTTCTTTTCTTTATTAACGACAGCGTAGAATTTATTAGGACGACCGTAAAGAGATAAACTCAGCAGGATGTTTCATGTTTTCGGTTGTATTTTGACTTCATGTATAGTTTTCCTTTTGCTTTTTTCGTTTCATAGTCTTTGATTACACTCATTTTATAATTTTGTTTACAAACATCGAAGTTCGACCACGGTCCCACGAGACAGAATACAACGAGACCGCAACGAAGAGGGAACAAAAAAGCCGTAGGTACTCGATAACAAAAGAACAACAATGACGACGACGTTAGACGGAGAAGATGTTAACGGGAAATCGCAGTCAACGGAATAACGGCGTCGAGCGACTATGGAACGACGATGTAACGACGATGGAACGACGACGAAGGAGCGACGATGTAACGACGATGGAACGACGACGAAGGAGCGACGAGGGACCAACGACGAGGAAACGACGCAGGATCAACGAGGGATCGACGACGACGGATCGACGCAGGATCGACGAGGGAACGACGCGGGATCGACGAGGGATCGACGATGGAACGACGATGGAACGACGATGGAACGACGATGGAACGACGATGGAACGACGATGGAACGACGATGGAACGACGATGGAACGACGATGGAACGACGATGGAACGACGATGGAACGACGATGGAACGACGATGGAACGACGATGGAACGACGATGGAACGACGATGGAACGACGATGGAACGACGATGGAACGACGAGGGATCGACGATGGATCGACGAGGGATCGACGAGGGATCGACGAGGGATCGACGAGGGATCGACGCGGGATCGACGAGGGATCTACGTGGGAACGACGAGGGATCGACGCGGGATCGACGCAGGATCGACGAGGGATCGACGAGGGATCGACGAGGGATCGACGCGGGATCGACGAGGGATCTACGTGGGGACGACGAGGGATCGACGCGGGATCGAAGCAGGATCGACGAGGGAACGACGCGGGATCGACGAGGGATCGACGAGGGACCGACGATGAGGGAACGACGAAGGATCGACGAGGGATTGACGCGGGATCGACGAGGGATCGACGCGGGATCGACGAGGGATTGACGCGGGATCGACGAGGGATCGACGCGGGATCGACGAGGGATCGACGAGGGATCTACGTGGGAACGACGAGGGATCGACGAGGGAACAACGAAGAAATGACAACAAAGATTATAGTTTGTGAACGAAATATTTATTAAAGAAGTCAATCGACTAATACCGAAAATTAGTTATTACTATAGGGCGTAATATAAACGAAGTCGTTGACTCCTTCGAGCAACAACTCCAACGGCCCCCTCCTTGTGCGTTTTTTCTTAATCGTTTTATTTTCTTCTTTTTTTCTCTTTTGCACCCGATCACTCTTTCCTTCCTTCTCCTTTTCGCAGTCTTTCTCGTCGGTTCTTTCTTCTCCTCTTTCGTGCTCTCTACTTTCCTCCCTATCTTGTTCTTCCTCCTTATCCGTTTCGTTCTCTCTTTCGTGCTCTATATCATTCTCCCTTTCGCACTCTCGCTCGTTCTCTCTTTCGTGCTCTGTATCATTCTCCCTTTCGCACTCTCGCTCGTTCTCTCTTTCGTGCTCTGTATCATTCTCCCTTTCGCACTCTCGCTCGTTCTCTCTTTCGTGCTCTGTATCATTCTCTTTTTCGCACTCTCGCTGGTTCTCTCTTTCGCGTTGCTCGTCATTGCCGCTTTCATTCTCTCTTTCACCCTCTCGTTCACTCTCTCTATCACGTTCCGTTTCTTGTTGTCTCATGTTCTGCCTCTCATCCTCTCTTTCGTTTCTTCCGCGGCCTCTTGCATCCACATGGTTGATTTGATTGTAACTGTAACAATATACAATAAAGATTTCGTAAATAACAAAAAACCCAAAATTACTATTCATATTGGGCTATGTTGGAAAATAGAACATTACGATACTAGTGCGATAAAACTTTTTCTGACGAGTGTGAGTTTGCTGGACGAGCCGAAGGCGAGTGTTGTAATCACACGAGTCAGAAAAAGGTTTATCGAACGAGTATCGTAGAAAATTTTATTTGACGAGGTGCAAAAAAAGGGATATGCGCACGTGAATCGTGCGTAAACCCGCATTTTACGCACGGAGTGAAGTAACAAATACATACTCATCGTTCGGGCGGTTTTCAGCAACCGGAGCTTCCTCGGGATCTTCGACAAAATCGTCGATCTCCATACGCGCCGCTTTCCCGATGTCTTCGAAACTTTGACTGTAAAAAAAATGTAACCCATTAATATTTTTTTCTCCATTATATCATAGATTAACAAAAAAATTGAACGTTTTACATACAATTCTGAGTCCGCGGATGTCGTCATTTTTATGCCCCTCGATTCGATGAAACGCACGAGAAACTTGCGTTTTCTTCGGACCAGACATCGGATGTAATCCCTTCTCTTCTCCGTTTGCTTGTATTCATATACGAATTCGCATATCGCGGTGAGTTGTTCGCTGTCGAGACTTTGATGACCTATATGTTCCTTGAACAGGCCCACGATATCGCTCAACGCGACGATGAGGCGTCCAAACAATTCGGCCGAATTGATGATGTTCGTTACAAATTTAACAATTTTACCTCGCGTGTACGGATAATCGTCTATTAATTCCATCGTTTTGTGAACCGTTAAATTTGCGAATTTCAAAACGTCAACGTATGCACGATTATCAGCTTGAAGTAGCTCCTACTTTGTTTATTCCGATTTCGAGACGTTCATTTTTTTTCCGAAGATGAAAGTATCGAGATTAGCGGGGCTTACTTCGAACCGATACTCGTGTATAGGGTGACTATTTTGATTTCAGCACTTTAATCGATATTAAAGTTGACAAAACGATGGAATTAATACACGATAATTTCTACATTCGAGGTAGAACTGTTAAATATGTAATGAAGATCATTAATTCTACCGAATTGTTTAAACGCCTCATTATCATTGCGTTGAGAGAAATCGCGGGCCTGTAGAAAACACATAAAAAGCATCAAAGTCTCGCAGGCGAACAAATCGCCGCGATATCCGAATTGGTTTACGATCACAAGCGAAGTCGATCTCGCTTCTTTATTAGATCGACTCGGACATGAATTCCAGTAGTCAATCGCGGCGGAAGCAAGACCTTCGAAATGGCGAGTGGAAAGAGATGAAACCGGCGTTGTCGATCGCGCCTTTACCATTGGTTCGGTATTCCGTTGTGAACCGTGTCGGTGGTTTTGTCGGTCTCGCTTCTTTAGATCGAATCGGACATGAATTCCAGTAAACAATCGCGGCGGAAGCAAGACCTTCAAAAGAGATGAAACCGGCGTCGTCGATCGCGCCTTTACTATTGGTTCGGTATTCCGTTGTGAACCGTGTCGGTGGTTTTGTCGGTCTCGCTTCTTTATTAGATCGACTCGGAAATGAATTCCAGTAGTCAATCGCGGCGGAAGCAAGACCTTCGAAAGAGATGAAACCGGAGTCGTCGATCGCGCCTTTACTATTGGTTCGGTATTCCGTTGTGAACCGTGTCGGTGGTTTTGTCGGTCTCGCTTCTTTATTAGATCGGCTCGGACAGGAATTCCAGTAGTCAATCGCGGCGGAAGCAAGACCTTCGAAAGAGATGAAATCGGCGTCGTCGATCGCGCCTTTACTATTGGTTCGGTATTCCGTTGTGAACCGTGTCGGTGGTTTTGTCGGTCTCGCTTCTTTAGATCGAATCGGACATGAGTTCCATTAGTCAATCGCACCGGAAGCAAGACCTTCGAAATGGCGAGTGGAAAGAGATGAAACCGGCGTTGTCGATCGCGCCTTTACTATTGGTTCGGTATTCCGTTGTGAACCGTGTCGGTGGTTTTGTCAGTCTCGCTTCTTTATTAGATCGACGCGGACATGAATTCCAGTAGTCAATCGCGGCGGAAGCAAGACCTTCGAAAGAGATGAAACCGGAGTCGTCGATCGCGCCTTTACTATTGGTTCGGTATTCCGTTGTGAACCGTGTCGGTGGTTTTGTCGGTCTCGCTTCTTTATTAGATCAGCTCGGACAGGAATTCCAGTAGTCAATCGCGGCGGAAGCAAGACCTTCGAAAGAGATGAAACCGGCGTCGTCGATCGCGCCCTTACTATTGGTTCGGTATTCCGTTGTGAACCGTGTCGGTGGTTTTGTCGGTCTCGCTTCTTTATTAGATCGACTCGGACATGAATTCCAGTAGTCAATCGCGGCGGAAGCAAGACCTTCGAAATGGCGAGTGGAAAGAGATGAAACCGGCGTTGTCGATCGCGCCTTTACCATTGGTTCGGTATTCCGTTGTGAACCGTGTCGGTGGTTTTGTCGGTCTCGCTTCTTTAGATCGAATCGGACATGAATTCCAGTAGTCAATCGCGGCGGAAGCAAGACCTTCGAAAGAGATGAAACCGGCGTCGTCGATCGCGCCTTTACTATTGGTTCGGTATTCCGTTGTGAACCGTGTCGGTGGTTTTGTCGGTCTCGCTTCTTTATTAGATCGACTCGGACATGAATTCCTGTAGTCAATCGCGGCGGAAGCAAGACCTTCGAAAGAGATGAAACCGGAGTCGTCGATCGCGCCTTTACTATTGGTTCGGTATTCCGTTGTGAACCGTGTCGGTGGTTTTGTCGGTCTCGCTTCTTTATTAGATCGGCTCGGACAGGAATTCCAGTAGTCAATCGCGGCGGAAGCAAGACCTTCGAAAGAGATGAAACCGGCGTCGTCGATCGCGCCTTTACTATTGGTTCGGTATTCCGTTGTGAACCGTGTCGGTGGTTTTGTCGGTCTCGCTTCTTTATTAGATCGACTCGGACATGAATTCCAGTAGTCAATCGCGGCGGAAGCAAGACCTTCGAAATGGCGAGTGGAAAGAGATGAAACCGGCGTTGTCGATCGCGCCTTTACCATTGGTTCGGTATTCCGTTGTGAACCGTGTCGGTGGTTTTGTTGGTCTCGCTTCTTTATTCGATTGACGCGGACATGAATTCCAGTAGTCAATCGCGGCGGAAGCAAGACCTTCGAAAGAGATGAAACCGGCGTCGTCGATCGCGCCTTTAGTATTGGTTCGGTATTCCGTTGTGAACCGTGTCGGTGGTTTTGTCGGTCTCGCTTCTTTATTAGAATAGAATAGAATAGAAATTGTTTATTAGGGTCCTGGGATAAGTCCCCTTAGGACCAGAAACTTACAGTAGTTAACAATATAAAGTATGAACAGTGTATGAATAGTAATAAGGTTGATAGTTTTTGCAAGGTTCTAAGACTAGGTGTAAGACTAATTAGCTTGCTAGTATTTGCGAGATTCGACGTGGTGTTTTTATTAGAAAATATATATATATATATAGGTGAAGATAGACGAGGCAACATAGCATATGAATAATACAGTTTAAATTGAAGTTTACGTAGGTAACAGAGAACTAGAAGGTATAAATAATAGGTAAAAATAATAAGTAGCAAAAAGTTAATGTCTAGGAATCAGCTGACCGCGAGCCCTATGCCGAGCGTTCGCTCGCAAGGAAGTGATCCAGCAACCGTTTTTTGAACACATCCAGAGAGGGGGAAGAAGTGACAGCAAGAGGAAGAGAGTTCCATAGATATGCCCCCGCAACCCGGAACGACTTTCGAAATTTCGTCGCTCGTGCGACTGGCGTTCTCAGAGTCTCCGTTCGCCCCCCCAGAACTCGCGGATTCTCCCTATTTCGGAGGACAAGAGAGCTGGAAAGGTACGAGGGGACGCCGGAATGTACCATGGAGTAAAATAGACACCCTATAAAATACTGTCTCCTATTCGCGACCGTTAACCAGCCGAGCGAGCGACGCCCCACCGATACGTGTTCTCGTCTGCCTATCTGCAATACAAATCGCACTACCGCGTTCATAGCTCTTTGCAGCTTTACGTTCAAGTCACCCGTGACATCACTCAACACGGCCGGGCAATACTCAAGATGAGGGAGGACGAGGGTCCTCGCTAGCCATTTCCGGGTGTCCAAATTAAAAAGACGCGCTGAACGGTAGAGCTGAGCCAAGGACCCGTACACCCGTCGCCGCACCGCCGACACCTGCTCACCCCACCCCAGTGTATTCGTGATAATATAGCCCAGGTAACGAGTGGATTCCACGTAATCCACTCGTACATTTAGTACACTGAGAGGGGGTAGAAGCGCCCGGTCGATACGACTGAGGAAGCACGGGGAGCCAAGCACCATAGCCTTCGTTTTAGCGCCATTTAGCGCGAGCGAATTTTGAGTCGCCCAGCCGTAAATTGAAGCGATGTCACCGTTAACAGTAGCTATCGTAGCTCTCAAGTCTTCTTGCTTACATTGCTTATAAATTACAAGATCATCCGCGTACAGTAGATAGGAGCAGTTGTGGATCGCCGCAGGCAAGTCTCCCAGATAGAGGCTGAATAACAACGGGCCGAGCACGCTCCCCTGCGGCACTCCCGAGGCAACTTTAACCCATTCAGATGTCGAACCATCCGGGAGCCTTACCGCCTGTGATCTTCCACATAAGTATGTCGAGAACCACTGCAAGGCCGACGATGAAAGCCCCACATCAGCGAGTTTACCGAGTAACGTAGCGTGACAAACAGTATCGAAGGCTTTACTGAAGTCAAAAAATACTGCAACGGTTAGCATTTGACTATCGATCCCCCCCCGTACATCGTCGGTAAACTTGAGCAATGCTGTTTGCGTACTGTGTCCCTTACGGAAGCCCGCTTGCAGAGGATCAAGGAGATGATACTGTGTCAGCCAGCCTACAAGCTGCTCGTGCACTAGTCTTTCGACTGTTTTCGATAGCGCCGAAAGAATCGAGATGGGTCGAAAATCGGAGGGGGTGATGGGGGCAGGTATTTTATTGATAGGGGTTATAAGGGCCTTACGCCAGGCGGTTGGGAAGAACGACGAGGTGAGGGACATATTTATTATATCGGTAATACGCGGTAGGAGTAAAGAAGAGACAAGACACAGGTAATTACCTGGAAGTTGATCGGGGCCTTGGGAGTTTGATGAGCTGAGGGCTAAGGCAGAGGACACTGAGGGATACGAAACGGCGGTAAACGAGAAGCGAGGATATTCGAGATCCGGTAGTGAGGTAGGGATAGCTGAGATAATCGAGGCGGCGAGCGGAGGAGGAGTTGAGAAGACCGCGGCAAAAGCTTGATTAAGGACATCTGGGGAAAGAGTGATAGTGATATTCGAACGCTTGTCCTTAACCAGCCCCAAGCGTCTCAGCTCGACCCAGGCGCGCCGTGAGTCCCGACAGGATGTAATCTGTGCGAAGATATATTCTTTTTTGGCCCTGTCTAGGAGCATCTTCACTTCATTCCGAAGCAACCGGTAGTTTCGTAGATAGTACAGGCTGAAAGTACCGTTAACTTTACTCCGCCGAAACTGTCTATACGCCTGGTCACGTCGCTGCATTATTAACCTAATTTCCGCGCTAATCCACGGAGCTGGTGGTCGCGAGAGACTAACTGTAGTAAGGGGCGCAAGCTTATGGATGGCCTCAATAACATGCTCGCGGAACTGCTGAAGCTTCCCATCCACGGAGTTTGCATTCTCGAAGATAGTCCAATCCTGGCGCGACAGTAGCACGGAGAGTGAGTCCATTTTAATATGTTTAATTGCCCTATATTGAAAAGTACGCGTCGGTGTACGAGGTACAGAAGTATCGTATGTAATGGCGATGCGATCATGCCCCGAAAGAAAGGGCGTCTCAGACTGGTGGCTCGAAATCACCTTCGTAGCATCGCTCACCGCGCAAACATCGAGCCAGGTATCGGAAACTCCGGTGTGGTGTGTCGGCTGAAAAGGTATAATGGCAAACCCATGCTCTTCGAAAAAGGTCTTTAAACGAATCGCGTCATAAGAGTTGCTCTGAAGGTCAGCATTGAAATCGCCAAGGATAATGATGTTTTCGTACGTAGGCCGGAGTGCAACAATTTCGTCCTCGAAAATATTAAGGTGGGCCAGACGAGGAGGACGATAGACTACAGCGATTAATATTTTAGTGCCACCGGGGCATCTCGCTTCGCAGACCAAGTATTCCGGCTTCGCTTCATACTCCGCAGGCGAGCGAGTGACTATCGAGAATGACAGCGACGAATGAAAGTAAATAGCGACTCCTCCTCCCCTCTTACCCATCCTATCTTTACGAGCGAGATTAAATGAGTGCAAGGAGACATTGTGATCTAATATATCATCATTTAACCATGTTTCCGATACAGCGATTATATGATAAAAATTACGATGCGAAAAGTCACGGAGTTCGTCGAGGTGAGCCGGTATAGACTGCGCATTAACGTGACATACTCTAAGGTGCGTTGCCGATGACGTTCGTGTTGTTGTAGTGTGCGTGGGTGAAACGGGCAGCGGCGAGACAGCGTGCGTGTGAGAGGGCGATTGTTGTCAGCCGTTGCGCGATGAGAGACCCCCGCCAGAGGGGACTTGTCCGTGTGTATGCATTCCGGTGAGTTGCGGCATCGTGTAGGTGTGCGCTGCCGCTGAGTATGCGGTGGTAGGCGGAGCTACCGCAGAGCTAGCGAGAGGCACACCGGCCCCGACTCGGCCGACGGTAGTGGGAGCGAGAAGCCTCGGGTATCCCTGCATGGTGTTAGCGGGCGGTGGGCCGACGGCAGTGTGAGCGAGAGGCACGCCGGTAACGTGAGCACAAGACACACTAGCGTCCGCGGAGCCTACGGTCGAGGGAGCGAGATAGCTGACTTGCCCCGGCATGGCAGTGTAGGCATGAGAGGGGGCCAGCGAAAAAGCACCAGCCTGCGTGGCATGAGGCAGGCGATCAGCGTGTGGAACAGAGAGAGCGTGATCCGCATATGCATTGTAGGCAAGGAGAGGCTGACTCATTGGCCCAGGCTGTTCTTGTGCACGGGGATCCGCGACTATCGTCGGTGCTCCTTTCCGAGTTACGATGCGTAGTCCTCTCTCTCCACGCGAAGTACGCTCATTTAATTGCTCCCGTAAATTTTTATAGGCAATGTCTTGAGCGGGAGTCTTATCAGACCGAATGACAACCCCGGCGTAACCCGCGTGCTGTCGAAGAATATGCGACGAGCGAAATACTGCGATGACAGAGTCGACCGAAGGAAGCGTAACTTTAACCGCCCTAGGTCGCGGCCGAGCCCCCACAGGAAGATCACGTGTACCAAGACGCGTGATGTTGACATGAGCATTTGTTAAGCCTGGCAGAAATAGCGAGAGTAGCTCGACCACGGAAGCATTATCGAGAGCAAGCGTTGCAAGTTCCGGTAGTCCGAAAATCATTACGTTCCGCTTACGCTTTTCCCTCTCGTAGAGTTCTCGAGACACCGCGTCGATATCGAAAGAACCTGCGTGTGTTGCGGGGGAGTGAGCCACTCTTGCCGCGTTGATCCGTTCGGGTATATCAGCTGTGATAGCGTCAATCCGAGATGTGAGCTGTTGATAGTTCGTATCGACTCTGGCTGCAAGGGAAGTATTTGCCGAGCGAAGCGCGACAATCTCGGTTTCGGTAGTTTCCAAGCGTGTAAGGACGTTCCCGACTTTGCCTGAAAGTTGTCCAATGAGCCCACCTAACCTTATTTCGAGACGTTGTATAACAGCGTCGAGGTGAGAGGCAGTGACCGGCGCGTGGACTGCGACTGTTGATGTGTCGCCCGGGGGTATTGAACTCGCGCCGGGTTCGACGAGGTGTAACGGAACAATCTGTGCTTGGGGGCTCATCTGTGGAGTCACACCGTCTTCTGTATGCATGGTCGGAATAATTAGCGTGAGAGGGTTCTTTGGCGTCGTGGTTTCGTTTTTCTCGGAGCACGATTTACAGTTAAACACCTTGCTAGCCGGGAGTTCGATAATACCCATGCTCTTAAGGCATTTGCTGTGGTAAAGCCGAGCACACGCACCTCCACAGCGATACCCGGTAGATAGGCGACATATGGCCTTGCAGTGTCCACACGGTTCAGACGTTTCACGCTCCATAACGCCAGTGGTGAGACCGAGATGCGCAGAGTGCAGCTCCCGTGTATGCGAAAGAGAGCGAGTGTCTGGTAAGAGCCTAGCACGAGTCAGCTAGTGCGAGAGCACCACGGCACAGCTGACCGCGAAAAACGTCAAGCGTCCGCTTGGCACGTGCGAGCGAGAGAGCGCGAACCACAACACAGCTGTCCACGAACGCGAGAGACATCAACCGATCGCCTCACAAGAGCGAGTGAGTGAGAGAGCACTACAACACAGCTGACTGCGAGCGACGTTAGACTCTTTCGCGCGCGATAAACGCGATATTCGCACTATACACAGAAGGCCTAAGAAGCCGCGTCAGTAGAAAGAAGCGAGGCAAATTAATTACGGTTTTCGAGCACGTAGCTCGCACACTATATCGAATTAGCGGAAAATAAATTTATCACACAGTTTAACACAGGATTACAGTCCGAACTAACTAAAGATATTTTGATAACGGGGTAAATTAATTACTGTTTTCGAGCACATAACTCGCACACTATATCAAATTAGCGGTTTATAAGTTTTTCACATAGTCTATAGTAATTATAAATGTCCGAACTAAATGGAACTATTTTATTCAAAGTCAAAACGATATCCACCGTTGGTGCTTGAGGCGAGCGTTTGAGGCGCGAGCAAAACAAAACGTTCGTCGAGGAGTGAGACGAAAACACGTCCGTTCGCGACAAGCGTTTCGACTGGACTCCCCTAGATCGGCTCGGACAGGAATTCCAGTAGTCAATCGCGGCGGAAGCAAGCCCTCCGAAAGAGATGAAACCGGCGTCGTCGATCGCGCCTTTACTATTGGTTCGGTATTCCGTTGTGAACCGTGTCGGTGGTTTTGTCGGTCTTGCTTCTTTAGATCGAATCGGACATGAATTCCAGTAGTCAATCGCGGCGGAAGCAAGACCTTCGAAAGAGATGAAAACGGCGTCGTCGATCGCGCCTTTACTATTGGTTCGGTATTCCGTTGTGAACCGTGTCGGTGGTTTTGTCGGTCTCGCTTCTTTATTAGATCGACTCGGACATGAATTCCAGTAGTCAATCGCGGCGGAAGCAAGACCTTCGAAAGAGATGAAACCGGAGTCGTCGATCGCGCCTTTACTATTGGTTCGGTATTCCGTTGTGAACCGTGTCGGTGGTTTTGTCGGTCTCGCTTCTTTATTAGATCGGCTCGGACAGGAATTCCAGTAGTCAATCGCGGCGGAAGCAAGACCTTCGAAAGAGATGAAACCGGCGTCGTCGATCGCGCCCTTACTATTGGTTCGGTATTCCGTTGTGAACCGTGTCGGTGGTTTTGTCGGTCTCGCTTCTTTATTAGATCGACTCGGACATGAATTCCAGTAGTCAATCGCGGCGGAAGCAAGACCTTCGAAAGAGATGAAACCGGCGTCGTCGATCGCGCCTTTACCATTGGTTCGGTATTCCGTTGTGAACCGTGTCGGTGGTTTTGTCGGTCTCGCTTCTTTAGATCGAATCGGACATGAATTCCAGTAGTCAATCGCGGCGGAAGCAAGACCTTCAAAAGAGATGAAACCGGCGTCGTCGATCGCGCCTTTACTATTGGTTCGGTATTCCGTTGTGAACCATGTCGGTGGTTTTGTCGGTCTCGCTTCTTTATTAGATCGACTCGGACATGAATTCCAGTAGTCAATCGCGGCGGAAGCAAGACCTTCGAAAGAGATGAAACCGGAGTCGTCGATCGCGCCTTTACTATTGGTTCGGTATTCCGTTGTGAACCGTGTCGGTGGTTTTGTCGGTCTCGCTTCTTTATTAGATCGGCTCGGACAGGAATTCCAGTAGTCAATCGCGGCGGAAGCAAGACCTTCGAAAGAGATGAAACCGGCGTCGTCGATCGCGCCTTTACTATTGGTTCGGTATTCCGTTGTGAACCGTGTCGGTGGTTTTGTCGGTCTCGCTTCTTTAGATCGAATCGGACATGAGTTCCATTAGTCAATCGCACCGGAAGCAAGACCTTCGAAATGGCGAGTGGAAAGAGATGAAACCGGCGTTGTCGATCGCGCCTTTACTATTGGTTCGGTATTCCGTTGTGAACCGTGTCGGTGGTTTTGTCAGTCTCGCTTCTTTATTAGATCGACGCGGACATGAATTCCAGTAGTCAATCGCGGCGGAAGCAAGACCTTCGAAAGAGATGAAAACGGAGTCGTCGATCGCGCCTTTACTATTGGTTCGGTATTCCGTTGTGAACCGTGTCGGTGGTGTTGTCGGTCTCGCTTCTTTATTAGATCGGCTCGGACAGGAATTCCAGTAGTCAATCGCGGCGGAAGCAAGACCTTCGAAAGAGATGAAACCGGCGTCGTCGATCGCGCCCTTACTATTGGTTCGGTATTCCGTTGTGAACCGTGTCGGTGGTTTTGTCGGTCTCGCTTCTTTATTAGATCGACTCGGACATGAATTCCAGTAGTCAATCGCGGCGGAAGCAAGACCTTCGAAATGGCGAGTGGAAAGAGATGAAACCGGCGTTGTCGATCGCGCCTTTACCATTGGTTCGGTATTCCGTTGTGAACCGTGTCGGTGGTTTTGTCGGTCTCGCTTCTTTAGATCGAATCGGACATGAATTCCAGTAGTCAATCGCGGCGGAAGCAAGACCTTCGAAAGAGATGAAACCGGCGTCGTCGATCGCGCCTTTACTATTGGTTCGGTATTCCGTTGTGAACCGTGTCGGTGGTTTTGTCGGTCTCGCTTCTTTATTAGATCGACTCGGACATGAATTCCTGTAGTCAATCGCGGCGGAAGCAAGACCTTCGAAAGAGATGAAACCGGAGTCGTCGATCGCGCCTTTACTATTGGTTCGGTATTCCGTTGTGAACCGTGTCGGTGGTTTTGTCGGTCTCGCTTCTTTATTAGATCGGCTCGGACAGGAATTCCAGTAGTCAATCGCGGCGGAAGCAAGACCTTCGAAAGAGATGAAACCGGCGTCGTCGATCGCGCCTTTACTATTGGTTCGGTATTCCGTTGTGAACCGTGTCGGTGGTTTTGTCGGTCTCGCTTCTTTATTAGATCGACTCGGACATGAATTCCAGTAGTCAATCGCGGCGGAAGCAAGACCTTCGAAATGGCGAGTGGAAAGAGATGAAACCGGCGTTGTCGATCGCGCCTTTACCATTGGTTCGGTATTCCGTTGTGAACCGTGTCGGTGGTTTTGTCGGTCTCGCTTCTTTATTATATCGACTCGGACATGAATTCCAGTAGTCAATCGCGGCGGAAGTAAGACCTTCGAAAGAGATGAAACCGGCGTCGTCGATCGCGCCTTTACTATTGGTTCGGTATTCCGTTGTGAACCGTGTCGGTGGTTTTGTTGGTCTCGCTTCTTTATTAGATTGACGCGGACATGAATTCCAGTAGTCAATCGCGGCGGAAGCAAGACCTTCGAAAGAGATGAAACCGGCGTCGTCGATCGCGCCTTTAGTATTGGTTCGGTATTCCGTTGTGAACCGTGTCGGTGGTTTTGTCGGTCTCGCTTCTTTATTAGATCGGCTCGGACAGGAATTCCAGTAGTCAATCGCGGCGGAAGCAAGCCCTCCGAAAGAGATGAAACCGGCGTCGTCGATCGCGCCTTTACTATTGGTTCGGTATTCCGTTGTGAACCGTGTCGGTGGTTTTGTCGGTCTTGCTTCTTTAGATCGAATCGGACATGAATTCCAGTAGTCAATCGCGGCGGAAGCAAGACCTTCGAAAGAGATGAAACCGGCGTCGTCGATCGCGCCTTTACTATTGGTTCGGTATTCCGTTGTGAACCGTGTCGGTGGTTTTGTCGGTCTCGCTTCTTTATTAGATCGACTCGGACATGAATTCCAGTAGTCAATCGCGGCGGAAGCAAGACCTTCGAAAGAGATGAAACCGGAGTCGTCGATCGCGCCTTTACTATTGGTTCGGTATTCCGTTGTGAACCGTGTCGGTGGTTTTGTCGGTCTCGCTTCTTTATTAGATCGACTCGGACATGAATTCCAGTAGTCAATCGCGGCGGAAGCAAGACCTTCGAAATGGCGAGTGGAAAGAGATGAAACCGGCGTTGTCGATCGCGCCTTTACCATTGGTTCGGTATTCCGTTGTGAACCGTGTCGGTGGTTTTGTCGGTCTCGCTTCTTTAGATCGAATCGGACATGAATTTCAGTAGTCAATCGCGGCGGAAGCAAGACCTTCGAAAGAGATGAAACCGGCGTCGTCGATCGCGCCTTTACTATTGGTTCGGTATTCCGTTGTGAACCGTGTCGGTGGTTTTGTCGGTCTCGCTTCTTTATTATATCGACTCGGACATGAGTTCCATTAGTCAATCGCACCGGAAGCAAGACCTTCGAAATGGCGAGTGGAAAGAGATGAAACCGGCGTTGTCGATCGCGCCTTTACTATTGGTTCGGTATTCCGTTGTGAACCGTGTCGGTGGTTTTGTCGGTCTTGCTTCTTTAGATCGAATCGGACATGAATTCCAGTAGTCAATCGCGGCGGAAGCAAGACCTTCGAAAGAGATGAAACCGGCGTCGTCGATCGCGCCTTTACTATTGGTCCGGTATTCCGTTGTGAACCGTGTCGGTGGTTTTGTCGGTCTCGCTTCTTTATTAGATCGACTCGGACATGAATTCCAGTAGTCAATCGCGGCGGAAGCAAGACCTTCGAAAGAGATGAAACCGGAGTCGTCGATCGCGCCTTTACTATTGGTTCGGTATTCCGTTGTGAACCGTGTCGGTGGTTTTGTCGGTCTCGCTTCTTTATTAGATCGACTCGGACATGAATTCCAGTAGTCAATCGCGGCGGAAGCAAGACCTTCGAAATGGCGAGTGGAAAGAGATGAAACCGGCGTTGTCGATCGCGCCTTTACCATTGGTTCGGTATTCCGTTGTGAACCGTGTCGGTGGTTTTGTCGGTCTCGCTTCTTTAGATCGAATCGGACATGAATTTCAGTAGTCAATCGCGGCGGAAGCAAGACCTTCGAAAGAGATGAAACCGGCGTCGTCGATCGCGCCTTTACTATTGGTTCGGTATTCCGTTGTGAACCGTGTCGGTGGTTTTGTCGGTCTCGCTTCTTTATTATATCGACTCGGACATGAATTCCAGTAGTCAATCGCGGCGGAAGTAAGACCTTCGGAAGAGATGAAACCGGCGTCGTCGATCGCGCCTTTACTATTGGTTCGGTATTCCGTTGTGAACCGTGTCGGTGGTTTTGTTGGTCTCGCTTCTTTATTAGATTGACGCGGACATGAATTCCAGTAGTCAATCGCGGCGGAAGCAAGACCTTCGAAAGAGATGAAACCGGCGTCGTCGATCGCGCCTTTAGTATTGGTTCGGTATTCCGTTGTGAACCGTGTCGGTGGTTTTGTCGGTCTCGCTTCTTTATTAGATCGGCTCGGACAGGAATTCCAGTAGTCAATCGCGGCGGAAGCAAGCCCTCCGAAAGAGATGAAACCGGCGTCGTCGATCGCGCCTTTACTATTGGTTCGGTATTCCGTTGTGAACCGTGTCGGTGGTTTTGTCGGTCTTGCTTCTTTAGATCGAATCGGACATGAATTCCAGTAGTCAATCGCGGCGGAAGCAAGACCTTCGAAAGAGATGAAAACGGCGTCGTCGATCGCGCCTTTACTATTGGTTCGGTATTCCGTTGTGAACCGTGTCGGTGGTTTTGTCGGTCTCGCTTCTTTATTAGATCGACTCGGACATGAATTCCAGTAGTCAATCGCGGCGGAAGCAAGACCTTCGAAAGAGATGAAACCGGAGTCGTCGATCGCGCCTTTACTATTGGTTCGGTATTCCGTTGTGAACCGTGTCGGTGGTTTTGTCAGTCTCGCTTCTTTATTAGATCGGCTCGGACAGGAATTCCAGTAGTCAATCGCGGCGGAAGCAAGACCTTCGAAAGAGATGAAACCGGCGTCGTCGATCGCGCCCTTACTATTGGTTCGGTATTCCGTTGTGAACCGTGTCGGTGGTTTTGTCGGTCTCGCTTCTTTATTAGATCGACTCGGACATGAATTCCAGTAGTCAATCGCGGCGGAAGCAAGACCTTCGAAAGAGATGAAACCGGCGTCGTCGATCGCGCCTTTACCATTGGTTCGGTATTCCGTTGTGAACCGTGTCGGTGGTTTTGTCGGTCTCGCTTCTTTAGATCGAATCGGACATGAATTCCAGTAGTCAATCGCGGCGGAAGCAAGACCTTCAAAAGAGATGAAACCGGCGTCGTCGATCGCGCCTTTACTATTGGTTCGGTATTCCGTTGTGAACCATGTCGGTGGTTTTGTCGGTCTCGCTTCTTTATTAGATCGACTCGGACATGAATTCCAGTAGTCAATCGCGGCGGAAGCAAGACCTTCGAAAGAGATGAAACCGGAGTCGTCGATCGCGCCTTTACTATTGGTTCGGTATTCCGTTGTGAACCGTGTCGGTGGTTTTGTCGGTCTCGCTTCTTTATTAGATCGGCTCGGACAGGAATTCCAGTAGTCAATCGCGGCGGAAGCAAGACCTTCGAAAGAGATGAAACCGGCGTCGTCGATCGCGCCTTTACTATTGGTTCGGTATTCCGTTGTGAACCGTGTCGGTGGTTTTGTCGGTCTCGCTTCTTTAGATCGAATCGGACATGAGTTCCATTAGTCAATCGCACCGGAAGCAAGACCTTCGAAATGGCGAGTGGAAAGAGATGAAACCGGCGTTGTCGATCGCGCCTTTACTATTGGTTCGGTATTCCGTTGTGAACCGTGTCGGTGGTTTTGTCAGTCTCGCTTCTTTATTAGATCGACGCGGACATGAATTCCAGTAGTCAATCGCGGCGGAAGCAAGACCTTCGAAAGAGATGAAAACGGAGTCGTCGATCGCGCCTTTACTATTGGTTCGGTATTCCGTTGTGAACCGTGTCGGTGGTTTTGTCGGTCTCGCTTCTTTATTAGATCGGCTCGGACAGGAATTCCAGTAGTCAATCGCGGCGGAAGCAAGACCTTCGAAAGAGATGAAACCGGCGTCGTCGATCGCGCCCTTACTATTGGTTCGGTATTCCGTTGTGAACCGTGTCGGTGGTTTTGTCGGTCTCGCTTCTTTATTAGATCGACTCGGACATGAATTCCAGTAGTCAATCGCGGCGGAAGCAAGACCTTCGAAATGGCGAGTGGAAAGAGATGAAACCGGCGTTGTCGATCGCGCCTTTACCATTGGTTCGGTATTCCGTTGTGAACCGTGTCGGTGGTTTTGTCGGTCTCGCTTCTTTAGATCGAATCGGACATGAATTCCAGTAGTCAATCGCGGCGGAAGCAAGACCTTCGAAAGAGATGAAACCGGCGTCGTCGATCGCGCCTTTACTATTGGTTCGGTATTCCGTTGTGAACCGTGTCGGTGGTTTTGTCGGTCTCGCTTCTTTATTAGATCGACTCGGACATGAATTCCTGTAGTCAATCGCGGCGGAAGCAAGACCTTCGAAAGAGATGAAACCGGAGTCGTCGATCGCGCCTTTACTATTGGTTCGGTATTCCGTTGTGAACCGTGTCGGTGGTTTTGTCGGTCTCGCTTCTTTATTAGATCGGCTCGGACAGGAATTCCAGTAGTCAATCGCGGCGGAAGCAAGACCTTCGAAAGAGATGAAACCGGCGTCGTCGATCGCGCCTTTACTATTGGTTCGGTATTCCGTTGTGAACCGTGTCGGTGGTTTTGTCGGTCTCGCTTCTTTATTAGATCGACTCGGACATGAATTCCAGTAGTCAATCGCGGCGGAAGCAAGACCTTCGAAATGGCGAGTGGAAAGAGATGAAACCGGCGTTGTCGATCGCGCCTTTACCATTGGTTCGGTATTCCGTTGTGAACCGTGTCGGTGGTTTTGTCGGTCTCGCTTCTTTATTATATCGACTCGGACATGAATTCCAGTAGTCAATCGCGGCGGAAGTAAGACCTTCGAAAGAGATGAAACCGGCGTCGTCGATCGCGCCTTTACTATTGGTTCGGTATTCCGTTGTGAACCGTGTCGGTGGTTTTGTTGGTCTCGCTTCTTTATTAGATTGACGCGGACATGAATTCCAGTAGTCAATCGCGGCGGAAGCAAGACCTTCGAAAGAGATGAAACCGGCGTCGTCGATCGCGCCTTTAGTATTGGTTCGGTATTCCGTTGTGAACCGTGTCGGTGGTTTTGTCGGTCTCGCTTCTTTATTAGATCGGCTCGGACAGGAATTCCAGTAGTCAATCGCGGCGGAAGCAAGCCCTCCGAAAGAGATGAAACCGGCGTCGTCGATCGCGCCTTTACTATTGGTTCGGTATTCCGTTGTGAACCGTGTCGGTGGTTTTGTCGGTCTTGCTTCTTTAGATCGAATCGGACATGAATTCCAGTAGTCAATCGCGGCGGAAGCAAGACCTTCGAAAGAGATGAAACCGGCGTCGTCGATCGCGCCTTTACTATTGGTTCGGTATTCCGTTGTGAACCGTGTCGGTGGTTTTGTCGGTCTCGCTTCTTTATTAGATCGACTCGGACATGAATTCCAGTAGTCAATCGCGGCGGAAGCAAGACCTTCGAAAGAGATGAAACCGGAGTCGTCGATCGCGCCTTTACTATTGGTTCGGTATTCCGTTGTGAACCGTGTCGGTGGTTTTGTCGGTCTCGCTTCTTTATTAGATCGACTCGGACATGAATTCCAGTAGTCAATCGCGGCGGAAGCAAGACCTTCGAAATGGCGAGTGGAAAGAGATGAAACCGGCGTTGTCGATCGCGCCTTTACCATTGGTTCGGTATTCCGTTGTGAACCGTGTCGGTGGTTTTGTCGGTCTCGCTTCTTTAGATCGAATCGGACATGAATTTCAGTAGTCAATCGCGGCGGAAGCAAGACCTTCGAAAGAGATGAAACCGGCGTCGTCGATCGCGCCTTTACTATTGGTTCGGTATTCCGTTGTGAACCGTGTCGGTGGTTTTGTCGGTCTCGCTTCTTTATTATATCGACTCGGACATGAATTCCAGTAGTCAATCGCGGCGGAAGTAAGACCTTCGGAAGAGATGAAACCGGCGTCGTCGATCGCGCCTTTACTATTGGTTCGGTATTCCGTTGTGAACCGTGTCGGTGGTTTTGTTGGTCTCGCTTCTTTATTAGATTGACGCGGACATGAATTCCAGTAGTCAATCGCGGCGGAAGCAAGACCTTCGAAAGAGATGAAACCGGCGTCGTCGATCGCGCCTTCAGTATTGGTTCGGTATTCCGTTGTGAACCGTGTCGGTGGTTTTGTCGGTCTCGCTTTTTTATTAGATCGGCTCGGACAGGAATTCCAGTAGTCAATCGCGGCGGAAGCAAGCCCTCCGAAAGAGATGAAACCGGCGTCGTCGATCGCGCCTTTACTATTGGTTCGGTATTCCGTTGTGAACCGTGTCGGTGGTTTTGTCGGTCTTGCTTCTTTAGATCGAATCGGACATGAATTCCAGTAGTCAATCGCGGCGGAAGCAAGACCTTCGAAAGAGATGAAACCGGCGTCGTCGATCGCGCCTTTACTATTGGTTCGGTATTCCGTTGTGAACCGTGTCGGTGGTTTTGTCGGTCTCGCTTCTTTATTAGATCGACTCGGACATGAATTCCAGTAGTCAATCGCGGCGGAAGCAAGACCTTCGAAAGAGATGAAACCGGAGTCGTCGATCGCGCCTTTACTATTGGTTCGGTATTCCGTTGTGAACCGTGTCGGTGGTTTTGTCGGTCTCGCTTCTTTATTAGATCGGCTCGGACAGGAATTCCAGTAGTCAATCGCGGCGGAAGCAAGACCTTCGAAAGAGATGAAACCGGCGTCGTCGATCGCGCCCTTACTATTGGTTCGGTATTCCGTTGTGAACCGTGTCGTTGGTTTTGTCGGTCTCGCTTCTTTATTAGATCGACTCGGACATGAATTCCAGTAGTCAATCGCGGCGGAAGCAAGACCTTCGAAATGGCGAGTGGAAAGAGATGAAACCGGCGTTGTCGATCGCGCCTTTACCATTGGTTCGGTATTCCGTTGTGAACCGTGTCGGTGGTTTTGTCGGTCTCGCTTCTTTAGATCGAATCGGACATGAATTCCAGTAGTCAATCGCGGCGCAAGCAAGACCTTCGAAAGAGATGAAACCGGCGTCGTCGATCGCGCCTTTACTATTGGTTCGGTATTCCGTTGTGAACCGTGTCGGTGGTTTTGTCGGTCTCGCTTCTTTATTAGATCGACTCGGACATGAATTCCAGTAGTCAATCGCGGCGGAAGCAAGACCTTCGAAAGAGATGAAACCGGAGTCGTCGATCGCGCCTTTACTATTGTTTCGGTATTCCGTTGTGAACCGTGTCGGTGGTTTTGTCGGTCTCGCTTCTTTATTAGATCGACTCGGACATGAATTCCAGTAGTCAATCGCGGCGGAAGCAAGACCTTCGAAATGGCGAGTGGAAAGAGATGAAACCGGCGTTGTCGATCGCGCCTTTACCATTGGTTCGGTATTCCGTTGTGAACCGTGTCGGTGGTTTTGTCGGTCTCGCTTCTTTAGATCGAATCGGACATGAATTCCAGTAGTCAATCGCGGCGGAAGCAAGACCTTCGAAAGAGATGAAACCGGCGTCGTCGATCGCGCCTTTACTATTGGTTCGGTATTCCGTTGTGAACCGTGTCGGTGGTTTTGTCGGTCTCGCTTCTTTATTAGATCGACTCGGACATGAATTCCAGTAGTCAATCGCGGCGGAAGCAAGACCTTCGAAAGAGATGAAACCGGAGTCGTCGATCGCGCCTTTACTATTGGTTCGGTATTCCGTTGTGAACCGTGTCGGTGGTTTTGTCGGTCTCGCTTCTTTATTAGATCGGCTCGGACAGGAATTCCAGTAGTCAATCGCGGCGGAAGCAAGACCTTCGAAAGAGATGAAACCGGCGTCGTCGATCGCGCCTTTACTATTGGTTCGGTATTCCGTTGTGAACCGTGTCGGTGGTTTTGTCGGTCTCGCTTCTTTAGATCGAATCGGACATGAGTTCCATTAGTCAATCGCACCGGAAGCAAGACCTTCGAAATGGGGAGTGGAAAGAGATGAAACCGGCGTTGTCGATCGCGCCTTTACTATTGGTTCGGTATTCCGTTGTGAACCGTGTCGGTGGTTTTGTCAGTCTCGCTTCTTTATTAGATCGACGCGGACATGAATTCCAGTAGTCAATCGCGGCGGAAGCAAGACCTTCGAAAGAGATGAAACCGGCGTCGTCGATCGCGCCTTTACTATTGGTTCGGTATTCCGTTGTGAATCGTGTCGGTGGTTTTGTCGGTCTCGCTTTTTTATTAGATCGACTCGGACATGAATTCCAGTAGTCAATCGCGGCGGAAGCAAGACCTTCGAAATGGCGAGTGGAAAGAGATGAAACCGGCGTTGTCGATCGCGCCTTTACCATTGGTTCGGTATTCCGTTGTGAACCGTGTCGGTGGTTTTGTCGGTCTCGCTTCTTTAGATCGAATCGGACATGAATTCCAGTAGTCAATCGCGGCGGAAGCAAGACCTTCAAAAGAAATGAAACCGGCGTCGTCGATCGCGCCTTTACTATTGGTTCGGTATTCCGTTGTGAACCGTGTCGGTGGTTTTGTCGGTCTCGCTTCTTTATTAGATCGACTCGGACATGAATTCCAGTAGTCAATCGCGGCGGAAGCAAGACCTTCGAAAGAGATGAAACCGGAGTCGTCGATCGCGCCTTTACTATTGATTCGGTATTCCGTTGTGAACCGTGTCGGTGGTTTTGTCGGTCTCGCTTCTTTATTAGATCGGCTCGGACCGGAATTCCAGTAGTCAATCGCGGCGGAAGCAAGACCTTCGAAAGAGATGAAACCGGCGTCGTCGATCGCGCCTTTACTATTGGTTCGGTATTCCGTTGTGAACCGTGTCGGTGGTTTTGTCGGTCTCGCTTCTTTAGATCGAATCGGACATGAGTTCCATTAGTCAATCGCACCGGAAGCAAGACCTTCGAAATGGCGAGTGGAAAGAGATGAAACCGGCGTTGTCGATCGCGCCTTTACTATTGGTTCGGTATTCCGTTGTGAACCGTGTCGGTGGTTTTGTCAGTCTCGCTTCTTTATTAGATCGACGCGGACATGAATTCCAGTAGTCAATCGCGGCGGAAGCAAGACCTTCGAAAGAGATGAAACCGGCGTCGTCGATCGCGTCTTTACTATTGGTTCGGTATTCCGTTGTGAATCGTGTCGGTGGTTTTGTCGGTCTCGCTTCTTTATTAGATCGACTCGGACATGAATTCCAGTAGTCAATCGCGGCGGAAGCAAGACCTTCGAAAGAGATGAAACCGGCGTCGTCGATCGCGCCTTTACTATTGGTTCGGTATTCCGTTGTGAACCGTGTCGACGGTTCGGTCGGTCTCGCTTCTTTAGATCGATCCCAAGGTAAATACATCGTTGATAGCGATGAAAATAGGACGCCAAATCTCAGATAAAGACACGAGATACACTGGCGGGTTAATACAAAAAACTATGGAGCCAACTTACACAATGTCGAGGAGTCACTAGGGTAACCTGGACACCGCGGGCATTGACGTGCTTCGACGCTATACGCTGGAGGAGATTTTTGGAGTGTCGGAACACTAAAAACTACGGAATCAAAGTCACACGGTATCGCGAAATTGTTTAGAGGGACCTGGACATGGCGGACATCGGCGTGCTTCGACGCCATGTTCTGGACCAGCGTTGTCATGTTCTGAAACGCAAAAAGCTACGGAGCCAATGTCACACGATGTCGAGGAATCGCTAGGCTAACCTGGACATCGCGGGCATTGACGTGCTTCGACGCGATGCTCTGGAGAAGTCTTTTCATGTTTTTAAACGCAAAAAGCTACGGAGCCAAAGTCACACGATGTCGAGGAATCGTCTAGGGTGATCTAGACATCGCGGGCATTGACGAGCTTCGACGCTATACACTGGAGAAGCTTTTTTGAGTGCCGGAACACTAAAAACTACGGAGCCAAAGTCTCACAATGTCGAGAAATCATTAGGGTAACCTGGACATGGCGGACATCGGCGTGTTTTGACGCAATGCTGTGTAGAAGTCTTTTCATGTTCACAAATGCAGAAAGCTACGGAGCCAAAGTCACACGATGTCGAGGAATCATCTAGGGTGCCCTGGACATCGCGCGCATTGACGTGCTTCAACGGGATACTCTGGAAAAGCTGTTTTGTTTGCCGGAGCATAAAAAACTACGGAGCCAAAGTTTCACAATGTCGGGGAATCACTCGGGTAACCTGGGCATCGCGGACACTGATGCGCTTCGACGCGATACTCTGCAGAAGCTTTTTCAAGTGCTGGAACACTAAAAACTACGTCGCCAAGTCACTCGATGTCGCAGCATTATCCAGGGTGACCTGGACACTGCTGATTTATACATTAGGATTAAAGAAACATTTTTTAAAATTGGTTTAATCTTTTTATTAAATTTATTTAGTTCTGTTCATTTAATTCAATCTCCTGATTCCAAATACTCGTCGATTAACCTCAATCAGAAATATTTTATCATGGCGGACCATTAGCCAACCGATATTGCATCACCGCGGCGATGGCGAACGTGAATTTGTTAGGTTCTGTCGTTCTAGCCTTCAAACCGTAGCGTGACACATCGATGTGCCACTCGTTCGCCACCAGACTCAATCAGACAACAAAAAACTATCACTTTCCGTTGGAACTGCCCAAAACAGGCATTAATGAACGGCAGTGTACGTGAATATCATTTGATACAAATAACAAGATCAAGTAAAATAAATTCCGAAAAATAAGTAAACCATTTATTTGACTCAAATATCGGTTTATTTGATGCAAATAAACAATTGCAAGTAAAATGAGCAACACTATAAAAAAAAATGAATATATTAGAAATGAATAAATTCTCTATTAGGTTGTGACGCAATGAAAATATTTTCTTCGTCTCTAATAATTTTTTTTTGATTCGAATATACTGTTTTCTGGGTGTAGGAGGTCGACAACGCTGTTGTAGATTCACGTGGGCTACTCGGACTCGTCTTCCGGCTGGACCTGATTTACAACCAGTGTCTGGCGCGGGGCTGTTTTGTTTTCAGTCTCCGAGTTCGCCCCGTTCTTTGGGAGACTGTTGGAGTTTCTCTGAGCCCTTCGTTTATTATTATATTCGCGCTTCTTGCATTCTTCTATCGTATGTCCCGTCTTCTTACAATACCAACAGAATTTTTCTTGTGTGCCGGTTTGTTGTGCTTGTCCCTGCGGCTTATTATTTACATTTGGAACGGGCGGTTTATCTTTATTGCCTTCGGTGTTTTGGTTCCGAAACCAACATACATCTGCACCGTGCCCGTTGCGTTTACAAATTTGACAGCTAATCGTATTTTGCGTCACTGTGCCTACCATCTCTCGGCGCGGTGCCGGCTTACCCTCGCGCTGCCCTTTCCGGAGCTCGTTTATTGCCTTTTGTTTGCGGTCTATCTTTATCGCGTCTGTCCCGGCTTCGTTCAACGTCTCGTACGGCGTTTTCATTTTCAGCTGTATCTCTCGTTTAAGACCGTCGAGAAAACTTTCAATACATTCTGATTCGGTCGAGGATTTTTCTTCGTCGCTTACCTCGCCTGCGTTGTTAGCTTTATATGCTTCTAGTATTAGATTTCCGATTTCGCGAACCCGATTTATAAACGTTATCACATCTTCGCTATCTTTTCGTACCATTGTTCCAAGTTCGCGTCGTACTTGATTAACTGTTCTCGCGGGTGAAAACAGTTCTTTTAAATGGTTTGTCAATTCCTTGAGTTTCTCGAATTTCATACCCTGAATTGATTTTTTTGCTTCTCCCGTGATTTTAGTTCTTATTAGTTGAACTAAATTGCTCTCGACTTTTGAAGGAAGCATTATCAATGCTTCTTTGCAGCTATCTATGAATTGATAGACCGGAATATTCGTTCCATCGAATTTTACTACTACCTCAACTGCGTCTTTAAGAGAA
The DNA here is from genome assembly GCA_963924025.1 of Ischnus inquisitorius. NCBI lineage: Eukaryota > Metazoa > Arthropoda > Insecta > Hymenoptera > Ichneumonidae > Ischnus > Ischnus inquisitorius. Next base: position 15,121,913 of record OZ001247.1, read on the forward strand.
ACTATTTGCGAATTACCGACAGGCATTAAATCCTCGTGAAAAATAGTATCGGCTGAATTTATTGAGCTATTGTCAGAGTCGTTTGAGGTATCGTCTCTTGGACCAATAGGAGCGAGGTTTGTTTCCTGGGGTTGTGTACTACCCCCTGGCGCTTCGTCAGTCTGAACCTTGGACGAATCAAGTTTTTGTGGAGAATGCTCTAATGGCATGATTTAATCAAACTACCGTTTTTTGTATCCCACCGCTGTCACCAAAATGTATGTTACGTCCGAGTAACATGAAATTGCTGCCCTATTTTTTACCTTAGCAAAGGCTAATTAGTCTGGGAAACGGGCTAACGGAGTTTGATTGATTTGAAAATAAAAGAGGAAATTTTGTTTTACAATTACAAGTTAGATTGTTTATTTAATAATTTGTCTATTACATTGGGAGAGTCTCTTCTCGTAAATGTTTCGTCGAGGATCGTTTTCAGGGATCCTCGATGGGTGCAAGAATTTAATCACAAAATCTATTTTATTAGGTTTATATTTTATCTCTTCGGATTTGTGACCGAAGAGCGTTTGAATGAATGCCTCAGTACAATAGCCGTGTTGATGGTTCCTTGAGTAACCGCTGTACTCGGCGGTTATTTTCCGAAGGTAATTCTTTCGGCCACACGATTTACGTTTTCCCACTAAAATGAAAGTTACTTTAGATATTTGATTTAAAAATGAATTTAACTGTTCAGACTGCGCGAATCCCAAGGTTGAGAGGAATAGAAGTTCGCGGTGGTCCGCGCAACTCTTGAGTTTGAATGAAGGAAAAGAATATCCGGTGAGTTCGCGGTAGTCCGCGCAACTCGATGGATTTGTTGAAGGATGTAAGTTCGCGGTGGGCCGCGCAACTCACTAAGTTTGAGAGGATTTGTTGAAGAGTTCGCGGTGGTCCGCGCAACTCCTGAGTTTGAAGAATATGATGGAGAGCTCACGGTGGTCCGCGCAGCTCAAAAAGAATTCGAAGTTTCGTTGAACTTACTTTTACTTTAACTTGTCGAAGATTTCTGGAGAGCTGTACAAGTCCTAGCTCGAACCAGAGAGTTTGAAGATTTTACAAGAAGTGAATTTTTAGGTGAAAAATTGGGTCTTATATACTAATGCGTACACTATCTTTATCTAAACATAGGGGTTGGAGAGGGCGAATTTCTTGTAGCCTATTGGCCCTGAATTTCCCGTCTTACACTTCCTACTTTTCCTGAAGGATGGGGGAAAATCGCTCTTATCTATTACGCATACAAGGGCCCAAGCATCCCCCTTCCCTTAGCTACTACCCAAGGCCCACGCATGAGCCTTGCGTGCATGCCTGGGTTGCTTGTCCGCAGGCGCTGTGTGGCGGCGTTACGGGGATGTAACAGAGTCATTACCGTACCACCTATCTAAAATTCATCGATATGCCGGACGCGTCAATGACACAGTACGAGCTCGACGATACGTTTTCGGCAGTGGAAGATCTCGATGCGAAAGCACTCCTAATATCATGGATGCCTACGAGTCCGCAAGCCAGACCCAACGAGCAGACAATACCGGTTTCCAGTGTCACTCCACTGACTGGTAAGCTTCCAAAATTGCAAATACCGAAATTTTCGGGAGAACTTCGCGAGTGGGAAAGCTTTCGAGACCTCTTCAAGGCAATGGTTCACGAACTTCCGAGTCTTAGCGGTGCGGTAAAATTGGAATACTTAAAATTGAGTCTCACCGACGAAGCTGCGCAGCTAGTTCGGAACATCTCGGTATCCGATGCGAATTATCAGGACGCGTGGCAATTGCTCGTCGATCGGTACGACAATCCGCGAGTTCTCGTTCAAACGCACGTAAGAGCTCTCCTCTCTATTGCCGCTACAGGCAAAAATCGCCTACGGGTTTAAAACGACTGCTCGACGCAACGAAAGAATCCGTACGACCGTTAAAAAATCTAAAGCAACCAGTTCAGCACTGGGATGCGTTTTTGGCCGATCTGACGTCTCAACGACTCGAACAACTCTCTCGACGAGATTGGGAAACGTCGCTAGGGGATTCACGGGAATTTCCTACGTGGAAACAATTATCGTCATTTTTGGAGGCGGCTCGTCCAGTAACAACGAGCTCCAATCAGCCAATTCAACCTTCGACCGCGAGCGCGAAGGTACCGAAGCAAGGTCTTTCTTCACACACGGCGTCGACATCCTCTAACGACGGTGAAAAGAAAACCGAACGGAAGTGCGGATTGTGCTCGCAGTCACATGTTATGTTCGGCTCCACGCGAGATCGAGAGCGAACGTTTATTTTAATATTTTTATGGGGATTTTCTCTGTCTGAAAGAGTTAGAACTCTAGCATCGTTTTGTTGGACAATGTATTATTAAGTTTATTTATCAATCGGTACGATACAATGAGATTACAAGTTGTGTTCGAGTTGTCTCGTCGAGAGACAACCTCGCGAGTCGACAGATGGAATTAGACTGACTGTTCATCGATTCGTAGGTGACGACCTCGAATCGATGCGTTGGCATTTTTTGGGTGGTTGCGGAAGACCAGCGTTCGGCTGGTGCATGACTCGCACTTCCGTGTGCGTTGCACCTTGCATTCTCAGTGCTATTGTGGGCGAGTTCGTTCGCCTTGTCGATTCAGCGGTTTCGTACGGAAGCCTCGCGTGCCGCTGTGTCGGAGCTCTCGTTTCCTTCGTTGCTGTCGCTTCTGCTGCGTATGCAGATTGTTGGGAGTTCGTTCATCGCTTTTAGTCGTTCGAAATATTTCATGCGTATAATTCGAACCTTCGATTAATTTTGTACCGTATCGATTAAAAACTTTGTTCGTTGGAATTCGCGGTACAACACACACTACATCGGAAGCTGCCCAAAATACAAGACAATGGAGCTTGCACAACGAGAGGAACAAGTTCGTCGCTTACGCCTCTGCCGTAACTGCTTGGGCCACAGTCGTGCGTGTCCGTCAACGAAGACGTGCGCGACATGCAGTCAAAATCCTAGGATGCCTAGGTGGCGCTGGTAGAATAACAAGTGTAAACGTCAATGCTCTATAAAATAAAATAAAAAAACTGTAATTAAATGAATTTTAAACTAGTACATTAGGTTGATGAATTTGTTACGTCCCGGCAATGGGGAATAGCACGTATTTGTTAAGATATTTTCTCCGTTTTAGAGCGGACGAGCCGCTCTGGGATCGGAGACCGCCGGATGGCTCTTATTAGGGATTATTTTAGGAATTCAAAATAAATTAAAATGGTTTAATCAAATTAATGGTAAACATAACAATTATTTATTTGGTATTTATAATTATTGATTTTTAATTATGCGAGCTCGACTACGCAGGTCGAGTCTGAGTATCTGAATTGAGTATCAACCTACGATCGTAATAAAACAGTCGAAGGATAAAACAAAGCAAAGAAGAATAAAATCGACACGAACTCCGATTGATCATCAAAATGCCATCGCCGTTGCCTCCCACTGGAAAATGTAGAGCTTGCAATGACAAGGAGTTGCGAGCAAACCACTGACGGTCTCATGTGATGGATGCAAGAAGTCATTCCACGCACAATGCACACAGCTAACAGCTTCGGAAATCAAGGTAATCGAATTGAGGAAAAGAACTATGCTCTACTACTGTGAGGACTGTCAAGGCTCGCTCAAAAATGTGTCATCTTTATACAAGGTCACGAGAGATCTCGGCAAGGAGCACGAGAAACTAAAGAACAATATAAAAGAAATAGAAAATAATTTAAATTTATGTGCAGGTCTCGATGAGGAGGTTAAAATCGTAAAACAGGAACTGTCGGTGGTAAAGGAAAAATATAGCCAGTCGAAAAACCTCGACAACGTAGTCAAAGAAATAAAACAAAATACCGAGGAAATACGCACTACAATCGACGATCTGCAGGCTACGGTGCAGCGTAATGAGCAAGAAATAGCTACTGCCCAGTCCGGGATCGCAAATAATGCGCAGAATATCGCAGCACAGCAGGTGGAAGTAGACATACACACACAGACACTCGCGGCTATTGGAGAGATGAAAGAAGAATTAACGGAAATAAAAGGAAAAATCGCGGATCCAAAGGAGATTGCTAAACACCTCGAAAAGTTTCAGGAAGAAGCGGACGAGAGAAAACAACGTGCGCCAAACTTGCTCTTCTTCAATATGCCAGAACCAGCGGATGGACCAATTAAAAACAGAATCGCCGCCGACTTGGCCGAAGCAGTGAACATTCTATCGACAATCTCAGAAACGGCCGGTGTCAGGGTTAGAAGGCTTGGCAGATATACAAATGAAAAAACTCGCCCGCTGCTGGTGACGCTGCAATCGGCGGAAGTAGCAAAAACACTATTAAGAAACAAATACAAGTACAAAGGGAACATTGCAATCCGTGCGGATCGTACACTGGCCCAAAGACAACGATATGAAGAGGCGAAAGCACAGCTCGAAGAGTTGAAAAAGACGAAAGCGAACTTGAGAAAATGATTAGTAATGAGGAATGGGAACCCGGTAATAATAGATATTCCGCAACGAGCCGTAGCTTCAACTAGTCAAAATGGTAAAAAAAACTAAAAACGGGAGCCCTACAAATATATTATCAGAACGTCCGAAGTCTTCGAACAAAACTAGTGGCATTACGGAATGCGCTGCTCGAAAGTTCCACACAACATGATGTTATTATTCTTACGGAAACATGGCTGAATTAGGGGATAAGCAACGCGGAACTGGGATTAAACGGATATACTATTTACAGAAAAGACAGGTCGCCCACCGTTGGCGGGGGTATGAGAGGAGGCGGAGTTCTCGTAGCCGTAAAACAAAACATTTTCAGCTGTGAGTGCGAAGAGCAGGGTGGAGACGCAGAACAGATATTTGTCACGATACAAATCGGATACAAAAGATTTGTTATAGGAGGAGTATACATGTCACCGTCAGTGGGAGCACCGGAATATCGAGAATACATGGAAACCGCAACAACAATCACTGAGAATTCTCCAGAGCATGAATTAATCATCGTGCGTGACTTTAACCTCCCACGTGTCTGTTGGATAAGGGATGAGAACGATGTTCGTTGTGACCCCTCGGGGGCAGACGCGAGCTGTCGAGAAAAAGCTGAAATCCTCAGCGATGGGTGCGAATTTTAAGGATTAAACTAACTGTGCAATATAGAAAATAATCACGGAAATGTTCTAGATCTTGTTCTCAGTCAAGCACCGGTCACTATCACGGAAAGCGTCGATCCGTTAGTCCAAGAGGATATAAACTTCCACAAAACTATGGTGGTTGAAGTTAAATATGAGATAACAGATTGTCTCATATTCGAAGAATTTATCTTTGATTTTCGAAGAGCCGACATGGGCGAACTGCAATCATTCTTTTCCGCTGTCCACTGGGACGAAAAATTGAGTAATGTCTCGTTGTCTAAAGGCGTCGCAGCCTTCAACGATACAATCTACGAAGCAATGAACATCTATATCCCGAGAAAAAGACTCGCTGCAACAATCGATCCTCCATGGCTGACAAGGGAATTAAAAAACCATATACGAGACAAAAAATTAGCACACAAACGGTATAAGGAAACGGGGTTGATAGAGGACTATCAAATCTTCAAAGCCTTACGAACAGCATGCAAGCAGCTCTCAAAGAACAACTATTCGCTGTATACGCGAAGAGTAGAAGATGAAATACCCTTGAACATCAAGGCATTCTGGTCTTTCGTCAACACTCGCCGCAAAGAGCATGGTCTTCCATCTGTGCTTAAATACGACGGGGAATGTGCTAACGATGGTCCGGTGATCGTGAACTTATTTGCAAACTTCTTCGAATCGGTTTTTCTGAGGGACGACGGGGCGAAGGTGATATCACTCCCCCTGCAACCTTGGTTCATCTATCGTCGGCTGAGTTTTCTGTGGACAAAGTTCTTCAAAAGCTCGTAATACTGGACGCAAAAAAGGGCCCCGGGGTGGATGGTATTCCTGCATCGATCTTTAAATCCTGCGCGACATCTTTAGCAGGACCGATACATCGACTTTTCTCTCTGTCATTGGCAACGGGACATATGCCGGGCGTTTGGAAACAAAGCTTCATCACACCAATCCACAAGGGTGGGTCGAGAACGGATACGAAAAATTACCGCCCGATATCCATCATAAGCGCTATTCCAAAGATTTTAGACGACCTTGTTACTGTATACGTATCGTCGAGGTTGAGAAACATCATCATAAAAGAACACCACGGTTTCGTCTCAGGGCGATCGGTTACGACCAATCTTCTCACGTACGAGCAGTACATAATTGAACACCTAAATTCGAGACAGCAAGTAGACGTGGTGTACACGGACTTCGCCAAAGCGTTTGATTCGGTAAGCCATACGCGCCTAATCAAGAAGTTGGAAATATCCGGCATCCGTGGAACACTACTCGATTGGATTCGGAGCTATCTGTCAGAACGAACTCAAAAGGTCAAGTACAAAAACTTTACATCGCGAGAAATTGCCGTCATGTCGGGGGTCCCGCAAGGGTCTCATCTCGGTCCGGTAATATTTCTTATATTTGTGAACGATATATACTCATGTATGATATACTCAAGATTTTTACTATTTGCCGACGACTTGAAATTGTTTTTATCAATAGAGGACGAGAGAGACTGTGAGAGAATTCAGGAAGACCTAGATCGACTATGGGCATGGTGTAGGACAAACAAACTATTGCTGAATTTACAGAAATGCAAGGTTCTCACGATAACAAGAAAAAGGGATAGCATAGTTTGGAACTACACTCTTGATGAACAACACCTCAAAAGAGTAGACAGGATGAGAGATCTCGGCGTACTTGTCGACAGCAAACTAACCTTTACACCGCACATCGAGGAAATAACTAGCAGAGCGCTCCGTACACTCGGATTCATCGGAAGTTTTACTGCCGACTTTCAGCGCGCTGAAACTCTGAGGATACTATATTTGACACTGGTCCGACCGATCATAAACTTCGCCTCCGAAGTATGGACTCCTTTCTTCGCGGTGCACTCCCGTAGACTCGAGGGGGTGCAACATAAATTCCTGAGGATGGCCGCGTACAAGCTAGGATGGCCAATGCGTCGATAGGATCACGATTACTCAAGAACTGCGGAAACTCTCGGGATTCCAAGCCTATAATCTTTGAGATAGCAAGGAGATATATTCCTTTACAAGCTAGTCACAGGCCTAATAGACTGTCAAGAACTTTCACAAAAAATTAGATATCGTCGCCCGCAAGAAAGTGAGCTGAGAAGTAAACCGACTTTTGAAATACCGCTCACGAGGAACACAATTGGCGAAAGATCAGTGATCTACCGATCCACGCGGATTGCGAACGCGATTGGAAATGGATAGAACATGGAACTGAGCCTAATGGTCCTTCAAGAGGATCATTGGAGCACATATTTTACGATACCAGTGATAGTCTATAATATATACTCTAATTGTGGACAAAGCATTATCGACATTATTTTTATATATTATTTTTTATAGAGATTGCATTCTATTTATGTCATTTACGCGAATTGTTTTCAAAAATGTATATTAATGTAAAAGGGGTTTCCCGTTAACTAAATAAATAAATAAATAAATAAAATCATCATACGTCGCTACACGCTCGAGCACGAAGTTCTATGGCAGTCTCGGCGAGTGCATTGCCCCCTGCTGCGAACACGTCGACGAGCACTGAACCTCAAGCGAACCCTGTGCAAGCCAACCATGCAACGCCGACGCGGCATATTTCCCGAAATGTTCTGCTCGGTACTGCGCTTGTATCGCTCATCTCCGTATCAGGTCGAAGCGTACCAGCTCGAGTTCTAATCGATTCAGGATCTGAAGGATCGTTCACGACAGAAGCCAAGGCTCAAGCTCTCCGCGCGACTCGTATAAGCGCGATTGTTCCAGTGAGTGACATCGCCGGTGCGCGGGCTGGAGTCCGAAACAGTACCGTTTCGCTAAAAGTGTGTTCTCGAATAGATCCTTCGGTAAGGATCTCGGTCATCGCGTGCGTGCTTCCGCGAGTCACCGGTGACTAATCGTCGCGCGTCGTGCCGAAACGTCATTGGGTTCATATCGCTGATCTCAATCTCGCGGATCCGGACTTCGACAAGCCGGGAAAAATAGACTTGATACTCGGAGCCGAAGTGTATCGTGAACTACTCGTGAGCGGAGTCCGGCTCGGCCCTCCAGGCTCACCACTCGCCCAAGAGACGGTCTTCGGATGGATTCTGACTGGACCGGTATCGCAGAACGTCTCGCCGCTTCACTCGCTCGAGCGTAAGGTACTAGTCCACCATTGCCGTGTGGAAAACGATCTCTCGGAACTTGTGCGAAGTTTTTTCAAGCTCGAAGAGCTGCCAGCTCGATCGCATCTGACAAAAGAAGAAGAAGATTGCGAAAATCTCGTCAAAACCTCACATCGCCGTCAGGACACGGGACGCTACGTTGTTCGGCTGCCGTTTCGCAAGGATCCCGATGAAAGCCTTGGAGAGTCTCGCGCTTTCGCGTGCCGCGCGCTCACTCGAATCAAGCGTCGTCACGAGGCGGATCCAACAATTCAAGCAGAATATTCGAGGTTCCTTTCCGAATGTCTCGCGCAAGCATATGGAGCCAGCAACGGTTACGAGCGATGGCCCTCGCGCATACTACTTGCCGCATCATGCCGTCTCACGTGAAATTAACGGAGTCTCGAAGCTACGCGTAGTGTTTGACACTTCTCACCCAACTTCTTCTGGAGTATCGTTGAACGACATTTTGCTTCCGGGACCAAAACTACAAACGGACATCGCGACGATGCTCATGCGTTGGAGACATCACTGCCTAGTTTTCGCTGCAGACATAGTTAAAATGTTTCGGCAAATACTAGTCGCCCCCCGAGGACTGCGACTATCAGCGCATCGTCTACCGGGAGTCATCTGCCGCTCCTGTGCAAGACATGCTCCTGCTCACGCTCACCTACGGAACGGCATGCGCTCCGTATCTCGCAATTCGAACGCTTCAGCAGCTTGCCGACGACGAAGCTCATCGGTACCCCGAAGCTGCGAGCGTAGTACGACGAGACACATACGTACACGACACACTCACAGGTGCTGGTGATCTACAATCAGCAAGAGAGTTGAAGGACTCTCTAACCGCACTCCTGAGGAGCAGTGGCTTCGAACTGAGCAAGTGGATGTCAAGCAGCCGCGAGCTGCTGCATGAAGCCAACAACGAGACTACGTCATCGTTTTCTCGATCGTTCGACTCGAGCGAATGGGTGTGAACTCTCGGAGTTGTTTGGACGCCCAGTGATGACTCATTTCGAGTCAAACTACATCTGAGCAGCACCGACACAAACGCCACCAAACGATTGCTTTTTCCGGAACTGGCTCGAACGTTCGATCCACTAGAATGGATCGCACCGGTGATGGAACTCGCCAAAATCCTCTTCCAGGATTCTTGGATCGCAGGCGTACACTGAGATGATCCTCTCCCGGCCGCGATCCTCCATCGATGGCTTCAACTTCGAGCATCACTTCCGCGTTTGGAGGAACTCGCCATACCGCGTTGGCTTGGTCCTTCATCTCAACCGCGTCGGTACGTACTACACGGATTTTCAGACGCTTCTGAAAGGGCGTACGCCGCTGCCGTGTACGTACGGGTCGAGGCAGATGATGGCTTCGTCACCAGGGTTGCCAGACGCTCAGAGAGCCCAATCGCCAGAATGCCCCCGCCAAGTCGCCCAAAATCGCCGTCGTGGCGCGAAAACAAATCGTAAACAATTCGATGAAAAAGCGCGAAGTTCAAAAATACTTTTAACGTTCATTTATTGAAATTAAGCATAAACACTACATAGAAATAACTTTATTTAATCTATTTTATTATAATAATATTTGGTCCAGTGAAGCTCCGTTTGCCGTGATGTAGCCGTTTTTATGCGAATAATATTCTCAGGAATCCTCTGCGGCGAACAACGTCATCGTCTCGAGTAAAGCATCGGCAGAGTCTTTTTGCACTGATGTTCCTTGACTTTCTTCCGTGCTCTGTACTTTCAAATCGTACATTTTCGATGTGAATAAACGGAACATCATTGGTGATGGTACAAATGACTTGCAACAGGTACCAGACGCGTGGAAAGTTGTGCGGATTCTCAAAATGGCATCGAGTATATCGTAGCTCATTTTATTACGAGGCTTCGTCTTTGTAGCATTCATAATCGAGAAAACTCTCTCAACTACCGCATTGCTGAGCGGTAATGATAATATTTTTAAAGCGAAGCGCGCGAGTTCTTTAAATGGCTGAAGGCCGCCAACGGTTTTGTGCATGTACACGTTCGCCCAAAAGGCTGACGAGCAGGCCATGACTTTATCAGTAAAAACTTCCTTCCAATCAACAAACGGAATTTTTCGCAGTTGACTCTCAACTTTTGAAATATCCGAAGCATTGTCGAGTAAGTTCAAAGGCAAATCGGTGATTTCGAGTTTTCGTGCAGTGTTTAAGATTGTTTTTGGTGAAAGCTTATTCGACGATTTGAGCGCCGACATGTTGCCTGGGAGTCGTTTTAAGAGTTCAGTCAGCAAGATGATCAAGTATTGCCGACATCTGGCCTTAATCTCACTTAGCTGTTCCGATCGTAGATTATACGCAGCTACTGTGTTTTTGAATTCGATCCCAAGATCGACTCTATCCGCTGGCTGTAGCGCCAAACTATTGTCTAATGCTTCTTCGATATACTCGAATCGTTTTTGCGCCTTGTCCATGAACGCTGGCTTGATTATCCGACTCGCAACGGAAAGTACGAGCGCGGATAGCGTTTCGTAGAGCTTCGTGATGTCCTCTTGCGTACTTTGGAATAAGACGTTTGCCTCATTAACATCGTGTAAAATTGACTTGAGGAAAACCAAATAAAGATGATTTGCTGGATCCTGGTACATGCTTGACAGCGATCTCGCTGTGTAACATTTTTCGTTGACCATCGTCCCGAAGTGAGTCTTGAGTTCAAGCCATTGGTACAATATTCGCTTTACGGCTCCTTCCCACGCCAGCCAACGAGTTGCCGATAATTGAACCAGATTGAGAAACGTCTTATCATCGTCGTTTATCAGGTTGTACAAATCGGCGTAGTTTGCTCGACGCTGTGCACTGTGGGCGAACCAATTCCTGCTCTCGCGTACCAAAAACTCGAGTGAACACGGCAATGCCTCGGACGCCTTTGAGCTGCATAAGTGTAAGGAATGGCATACGCATCGAACGATTTGCAAATTTGGCAATGGTACCCTTTCCTTGAGTAGCGTGTACAGGGAGTGATTTTTGCCGCACAGATTACTTGCTCCGTCAGTCCCTATGCCGACCAGGTTCTTAATCGGCAAATTGATCTTTTTTAAGTATGCGGTGACGTACTCGTATAATGCGATAGCTGTAGTTTCCACGACTTGAATGATGCCTAAAAACTTCGTCACTATGTCGATCTCGCTTACACTGAAGTAACGAATGCACACGGCCATATACTTCTGTGTAGAGACATCCGTCGATTCATCAACGATGAGTGAATACGACTCTTCACCAACGTCGTTCACGAGATCGGAGAGCAGAGCCGGCGAGACGACGTTCATTATCAACTTAGAACATTTAGTTCGATGTATTCGCAACGATTCGAGCATAGATTTTTTCCCAACATCGTGGAGCAATTCGTTCAGATGATCGATGCTGGAGACAGCACTATGCGTCGCAACATATACAGCGAGCTTCAAATCAATCCTCTTGCTTTCATCTGAGACGGAAACGATATTGCACGATTCAAGCGTTTTCTGTGCGACGAGTTTAGACGCATTTTCACGGTGGATTCTCGTAGTACTGTGCTTCTCGAGATCGAACTTTTGAGCACGTAATGCCGTATTGCAAATTTTGCAATATGCCTCTTGATTGCAATTAAGATCCCTGTTCTTTTGCAACCATCCTACAAAAAAGATGAAGCAATTGAAAAGAGGCCGATTCGATGAGATATTTGTTGTATGGCCAAACTATAATATTCTCTGTTTAGCAAGTAACGCGTTTTCTAATGCTGAAGCAGAATGAGGAGGGATATTTCCAACTTATCTACGATACGAAAAAATACATTATTGCGGCATGTATATACATTTCCTATACAAACCTTGGAACAGCGGCAGGCTTTCCCAAGAAACCTTATACTTCTTTTCGTATTTGCCGTACTTTCCCATAATGTCTTGAAAAAAACACGATCAATCAGCGTATTTTGCGATATCAGAAGTACGAGAATTCAATGTTTGAACGACAAGGCTGATCGGAAGGATCTTCAACGGTTTACGTAGTGTTAACGAAGCGAAATATGGCAGCTACTTTGGAAACCAGCTGATTCGTGTTTGCATTAAGCATAGAAAACGTGTCGGATTGTAGCTAGAAGCGACACTCAGGCAGTTAACACGGTTACAATCTGAGCCGCCGGCGGCGTAAGGTGCGCGCGGGACAAAAAGGGCGGCAGTCGGGAAGAAGAATGCCGGTATTTTGATTGACACGCTCTATTCAAATCACGTTGACCGTTTTGAGAAAGAAATAAAAATTTTTGGTGCCCAATATCGCCGTAAAAAAAGTAGAATCACCCAATATCGCCGAGAAATTGCGAGATCGCCCAATATCGCCGGAGGAAAAAATCAAATCGCCCAATTGGGCGATAGGCGACTAACCCTGCATTTTTCGTCGCCGATTGAACGCCGAGATCGCCCAATTGGCGACAAGTCGCCCAATCTGGCAACCCTGTTCGTCACTGTCTCGCTGTTGTGCGCGAAATCAAAGGTCGCGCCAGTTCGATCGGTCAGCCTACAGAGGCTCGAGTTATGTGACGCGGTGTTACTAGCTCGATTGCTGATATACGTCGCAGACGCGCTCCAGGACGATATCGCGAAAAAAATCTTCGCCTGGTCAGATTCAACAGTGACACTGGCGTGGATTCGTGGTCATCCCTCGCGCTGGGTGACGTTTGTCGCAAACCAAGTTGCCGAGATCCACACTCTGCTGCTGAACACAACGAGGCAGCGCGTAAAATCAAGTGACAATCCCGCAGATCTCGCAACTCGCGGAATAACTCCAAGTCAAATCTTGAACGCAAGCCTCTGGTGCCACAGCCCGGATTGGCTAGCGAAGTCAGCATCTGAATGGCCACAGAGTTCGTCAGCTTCAGCAGCATCGACGGTTCTTGAAGCGCATGTAGAACGAAAGGTGCACGCTACTCTCCTCGAGGATAAGAACGAGAACGACGTTTTTGCTCGCTTTTCGTCTCTACAACGCCTCTTGCGAATCACCGCGTGGTACCTTCGGTTCCGTCAGCGTCGAGACTCGAGTCAACACGACGCACTCGAGACAATTCGGCCCCTCAGCACGACCGAAATCGCCGACGCTCGACAGCGGTGGATGCTTCTCATGCAAAGCCACGCTTTCCACAAGAAAATCACCGCACTTCAAAAGAATCAGCCGGTATCGTCTCGCAGCTCTTTGAGACGACTCAACGTCTTCCTGGATGATCAAGGAGTACTCCGGATTGGCGGGCGGTTGCAACACGCCAGTCTTGCATACGAGGAACGCCATCCAGCGATACTGCCAGCTTCCGCCAAGTCCACGAAACTTCTCAATCCTCAAGCTCGTGCTACTACCGGTGAAGGCTTCGACGATGTGAAGGATACAAAACGGTTTCACCACGCTCGCACGTGCGGGCGGTGTTAAAGAACATTATAAGGACTATTGTTTAATTCGGTCAACTTTTCTTTTCATTTCGTATCTTTTCGTCTGTCAACGAGGCGGGCGGTTTGTTGAGTCCGAATTCGTACATTCGGTGTTCGCCACACGTGGCAACACTGCAAAATTTTGAAAGCGCGTAGTAAAGTATAATAGCCGCAAGTAATCCGGCAGTCTTTGTTCGCCTCTCGAGAGTAACGCTTCTATTCGGAAAGAGGGCAGCAGTCCGTGTTTACAAAAGGCTACCGTCGTGCGTCGAACGACGCGCACGCCGTATTCACGGGAGACTCGAGTCGTGCGAGCAGTATTTTCGCACATCAATAAACGGAACTATTTAATTGTTACTGCATTCTCGTCATCATTACTTCTCTTCCTACTGAGATCCGAACACGCGTTCGCTTACGCGAAAACAAGATCCAATCCGTTAACGATTAGCCCGTGACTATAACAATAACGTTAACGGGAATGAACGAAGACACGTTGACGATATATTAAAAAGACAGCTACTCGAAAGTTGTCACAGGGACGAACAACGCATCATTCAAGCTCAAAACAATAGAAAAGTGACGATAAATAATACCGACCGGGACAACTTCTCAATGATAGCTAACCCAAACAACAGCGTCTATTTACGAAAAAATCTTATAACCACCGAGATAACACGCCGCGACATACCTCAAGCGGCATCCACACGCAATACAATCGACGAGCCAAACTACCCCACCCGCGGTAGAGAACATTACAATGACAAACGAGTAGACTTCTCGGACGACGCGAGAGACAATGTACGCCCGACATTAAACGCCCTAATTGATCGATATTCTAACAGACCCGTCTCGCCGATAAACGCACAAATACAAAACATACCCTTAACAAGCTACACAGATGCAAAGTTATGGGGAGCCCCAAAGTTAACAGCGCCACTTTTTCGGGGTACAGTATCAGAGAGACCCTTACGCTTTTTGCATGAACTTAAACGTTACGGGGAGGTACCTGGACTACGCTACGACTACAAAATTCTCATCGAGCAAAGTTTAACAGCTTTAGCCAAAGAATGGTGGACGATTGTCGAGAACACGATCGAAACATGGAAAGACTTCGGAATTCAGTTTCACCGAAGATTTTGGAACGATGATATCCAGTACCAGATCAGGGAAAATCTCGATTTCGGATGGCATAATTCGGAAAAAAAAAAAAACAAAAAAGAATGCAATACGCACTAAACTTAATCGGTATTGCACGCGAATTAAAACCACAGGTAACCGACGAACAAATGGTCCAAAAATTATCCCGCCATTTTACCGAAGGGATCCGAAACGCGATCCTAGTAGGGGGTACACGATCAATACCCGAATTGTTGGATCTCCTGGATAAATACGATCAGGTCGGAGAAATTAACTCACAACGCAAACTTCCAGAACGCACTACCGTCGGGCAAACGGTTCGTCAGAACACTGAAAAAACACAAAAAAGCTCGGACACTTAAAAAACGACGGGAAACAAAAACGAAACAAATAAATCAAAGGAACAACCAAGAAAAATCAACGAATCAACCGTAGACAAAACAGAAGAAGAGAAGAAAGAAAACGAAAAACAAGAAAACGAAGAGAAGTCGGAAAACGAATCTGCCTCATCTCAAACTCAGTCCCAATAGATGAGGGGACTCTCGGCTACGGGGACGACGTACGAAAATATCTACTACTAATACGAACCAGAGGAAGTAAAAAAGAAAGGAAAAACCGCCAAATGCCCGCTTCTCATGATCAACATACAGGGGATCGAATTAAAAGCCCTTATTGACACCGGCAGCGAGGTGAGTGCAGTGTCAGAGGAATTTTATAATAGCTACAAGGATTACCTCCAACGATGTCCCACACTACCGTTGACAGGAGTCACAGTAAAAGGAGCAACGTCTGGGAGGGCAACGAAAGTGTCAAGACAATTCTTTGCAGATATGAATGCGATAAAATTTCAAGAAAGCGTGACTTTGCTCGTTGTACTAAGATTATCAGCACAATGCATCTTTGGCATTGATTTTTTGCACAAGGTGAAAGCACAAATTAATCTCGATGCGTGTGAGTTAATCCTGGCTAATCCGAACGAGCCGCAAGAAACCCTTCGCCTTAAATCCGACAATCCACCGCCGGAAAAATAAATAAACAACTCACAGATAAGAAGAATCGAATACATCTGACGGAAGAGGAAAATATAACTGACGAAGAAATTAACGAAAAACTTGCATGTACGGAATGGAACTCAGAAGCACAAGCGACCGAATTCAAAAATCTACTACAAAAACACCGTAAGATATTCACGAAGAGACCGGGTCTATTAAATACTTACCAACATGAATTAAAAGTGGTACCGCATGAACCATTCCAAGCGATGTATTATCCTATGCCGCTCGCTTACCGTGACAAAGTCGACGAAGAAATCGAACGCCTCATACAACAAGGGGTTATACAAAAACCAAAAGGCTCCTATAAAAGCCCATTGGCAGTAGTGGTAAAAAATCCCACAAGCATTCGATTATGTTTAGATGCACGGAAGATTAACGAGATCTTGATAACCAACAATGAGCAAACAGAAACTCCGAAAATATTGTTCCAGGAGTCCATCAGTGCAAAGTATATGTCATCATTACATCACCGATCGAGTTTTTGGCAAACACCATTAACTCCTGCATCTCGAAAGTATACAGCATTTATGCATAGAGGCTGGACGTATGAATTTCGTGTAACTTCCTTTGGTTTGAAAACGAGCACAGCAAGCCTCATTCGCGGACTCGAGCCAGTACTGAAGGGTCTTGGAAACATAATCAACTTCGTTAACGATCTACTCTGCATGTCAGAAACATTTCAACAACACCTCAGTGACCTAGACGGAGTATTGAGCAGATTCAAGGAGCACGGATTAACATTGAATCTAGAAAAATCACAATTCTTTCGACAGAAAATAAAGTTTCTTGAACACATTCTCACCACCGAGGTATTCAACCCAGATCCAGAGAAAATAAGAGCAATGTACAAATTCCCAGCACCGACAAATCTCAAACAACTACAAGGATTTCTTGGCCCGCCTAACTTTTACGGAAAATGTACGAAAGAACATTCCGAGGCGATAGTGCCATTACTCGACCTATTACGCAAGGGAAAGAAGTGGCGATGGACAGATATTGAGAAGAACGCGTTCAACGAAGCTAAAACGAAATTTTGCGAAACTGTGTTGCTACGTTATCCTGACAAAAGCAAACCCTTCTACGTTTAAACGGATGCGAGCAACTATGCGATGCAGTACTCTATCAGAAGAATGAAAAAGTCGAACATGAAATAATACAGTTTGCAAGTCGCACATTGAAAGGCGCAGAGATCGGTTACTTTACCACAGAAAAAGAACTATTGGCAATAGTATGGGCACTTTGAAAATTCCGATCTTATCTCCTAGGGTCGAAGGTGATAGTAATCACGGATCACGCTGCATTAATTTTCCTCCGAGAATGCAAGCTTGCGCATGCACGACTGACCAGATGGTCCCTCGCTATCCAAGACTATAATCTAACAATGGAACAATGTCCAGGAAAAAAAAATGCAGTCGCAGGCATGTTGAGTCGCCCCAATAAATCCGAAAAAAATACACAACAACACGAATTAATAATCGCGACATTAGCAAGAGAATTATCTCCGGAAATACAGGAAATACTTGAGAACCTAAGCCGAATACAAGATGAGGATAGAACAATAAACGGGATGAGAAATACACTAAGAGACAACGACGAATCAACACGGTTCACCATGAAAAAAAACATCCTGTACAGGAAAATCGGAGAAAGGCTCCTCGCGGTAATACCTAAAGACAAAGCCCCGGACATAGTTCAAGAATGTCACGAATTATACGGCCACGTTGGCGCAAAAAAATATTACCTGTTACTACGGGAAGACTTCTACTGTCCACAGTTGTATAAACTCGCAAGAAAACAGATAGCAACATGCACCTCGTGCCAAAAGAATAAAGTGTATACCCCGGGTGTATTTGCCGAAATAAAAAACGTAATACCCGAGAAACCTAAGGAATTGATATCAATCGATTACTACGGTCCCCTTCCGACAGCAAAATACGGAAAAAAATACATCCTCGTGGTAATCGACGTTTTTAGAAAATTCACAAAATTATACGCACTTAAGAGCGCAACCACCGATGCCACTATCAAATGCATTTTTGAAGATTATATACCGAGTTACGGCAAACCGCACGCGATATTGTCCGATCAAGCGACACAATTCACGGCAGCCAAATGGAAGAATAAGCTCGAAGAAAACGATATAGAAAAAATCGTTACGTCAATCAGACATCCGCAAGCGAACCCTGTCGAAAGAACCAATAAAGAATTATCACGTTTTTCCGAACGTTCTTGGAAGAAAATCATAGACAGTGGACCAAATGGTTGGAAATCATCGAAGGATGTATTAACTAAACACACCACGAGACAACTGGATGTATATCACTACTACTCCAGACAGGCAAACTACCCAAAAAACCATGGCATAATCGCATGAACGAGCAGGAGGTTCGAGAAATTCCAAATGAACAGCTCATAATCCTAGCCCGAGAAAATATGAAAAAGAAAAGAGAAAAAATCGCGGGAAAATTCAACAGCGAACATCGGCCCACCAAGTTTAACGTAGGAGATAAGGTACTCGCAAAAGCCCTTAACGTGTTGAATCCCGCCGCAAAGAAAGTTGCACAATTTCTTCCAATGTTTGAAGGTCCCTACATTATCAGGAAAAGAATTCATGAGAACGCATATATCCTTGAACATGTAAATAGCAAACGCGAGCGAGGATTATTCCCGACCAAAGATCTCCGACCGTACTACGAGTCTCGACAATGAACATTTTTTTTCTCGCCAAGGCACTAGCCGACGAGAAGAGAATTCGCACGGCGAGTGAGAGTCTTACACACACGATGACTAATAAGTAAGAGAGACGAAGAGGACTCGCGGGGAAAAGAAAAAAATATATAACAAGAATAATAATTCATAGAAAACCAAAATACCGCACCTCATTCACGCGTACGAATATCGACAAGCTCTCATTACCAGTAAAGCTAGTGAACTGATCAGACGTACTTGAAACACTCGCCATGCCGGACGCCGCAACGCGGATCACCGAATATACGGACTGCTCACATGGGATCAACGGGTTCTATCCACAGCCCTACAAAGTGCTACCGATACGAAATCGCAACCGGCCACCCGGCGGACTAAAAAATAAAAAAAGGAAACAATCTCAAACTGTGAATCTTCCGAAAGACATCGCAAAATTAGATCCGGCTATAAACGAGTGTTTGGAGAGACACATTCAGATAGTGGAAATACCACCGTTTCCCATCATCGAGAAGAACGCAACGGTACCTGACATCGCGAAGCCCCGTAAAGCCCGTCGGATCCAGATCGATCCGATTACCAAAGAGATGACTACACGAAAACACTCGTGGACGAGGCTTTAAACCGGCAAAACCACAGCTACCAACCAATCAGAGGTAGTACAAATGAGCCACGATCCGAAAAACATACTGTTCCACGTTCGATCGGACAACGGCGCACCCCGAGCATCGGTACCGGGATCAGACATCTAGATCGGCAAGGAAGAATGCCCCGGAAAACCGACCATCACCGACGTAGCAGCAGTACAAGTAGAGATCCCGTGGCAACTACCGCAAGAAGACCTGTCTTGGGACGAGGAACTCATTGACTTCGCGTACGACAGCATAAACCTCGATGATCTGCTCGAAAACTACATTGATAATCCGGC
This sequence comes from Ischnus inquisitorius, assembly GCA_963924025.1. Classification (NCBI taxonomy): domain Eukaryota; kingdom Metazoa; phylum Arthropoda; class Insecta; order Hymenoptera; family Ichneumonidae; genus Ischnus; species Ischnus inquisitorius. The sequence continues at coordinate 15,141,462 of OZ001247.1, forward strand.
ACTAAAACTGTAAAAAAAAAACCCTTTCCGAATAAAACGAAACCACCCCAAAACGTAGTTAAATTCTATTATTGCATCTAAGGTTTGGGAGGGCGATGTGACGTAACACACGGCGCGAGCAAGTGACAGCCTCGGTATCGGTCGAGGCCGACCATATCGACGTCTCTGCCACGCTCGCGATAGGCTGTACGGAGTATGAGGGGGGAACCGTAGCCCACTCTACAACGGTGACGCAACAGCCGGAGTATCCAAGGCGTGGGGACTGAGGTACAAAAGGCGACGCGGACAAGGCACGCGACCTCATTTCACCGATATCCAGCATCCCGCAACCATCCTTGAAATACACAAAAATCTGATATAAACCCCAGTACGCAACTGGCCTTTATACAAGAAAAATCCTTGACATAGCCCAAGTCTCTGTTATACGCCGCATTCCACGGCGCACTCGTTTCCGCTCCTCGATCTCGCGTACCTGAAATGAAAAAAAAATGGTTAATTATTTTAATTCTTTTTATTTGATATTACTTACGCGGTTCGACTCGGGCATCGAAGCCCTCGTCGTCCCTCGATGCCGAGCCTCGATGCCGATGCCGAGTCTCTCGATGCCGAGTCCGTCGATGTCGAGTCTGTCGATGCCGAGTCCCTCGATGCCGAGTCCCTCGATGTCGAGTCTGTCGATGCCGAGTCCCTCGATGCCAAGTCTGTCGATACCGAGTCCCTCGCTGGCGAGTCCCTCGGTGTCGAGGCTCCGTCGTCGTCCCTCGGTGTCGAGGCTCCGTCGTCGTCCCTCGGTGTCGAGGCCCCGTCGTCGTCTCTCGGTGCCGAGGCCTCGTCGTAGCTCCTCGCTGTCGAGTCTCGCTGTCATCCCCAGGCGTCGAGCCTCGCTGTCATCCCCAGGCGTCGACCTTCATCATCATCCTCCAGTGAATGAAACTGAAACAAACAAAAAAAACAATAATTAGCGAGATCAAATCGCTCGATGTAACAATTGAAGCTACGCTTACCTAGTGGACGCCACTCGCTGCGTCGAGCTCCGGCGCGTAGAGTTATTCCCCGACGGAACGCTCGCTACGCCTGGGATGACCCTCGTCGACCGATCTGAAACACAGAGGAACAACTAATTAGCTTATACGAACATTAGGCTCGCCCGGAGAGTCTCGAGAATAATTTTTTCACCAAATTGGAGGCTCGAGCCTTTCCAGCGCGAGCTATCCTATGCTTAACCTAAGTTCATTAAATTTATATTTTTCACAAAAAGAAAGACTACGTGGAGACACCGCATAGCCTGGAATATATGTTAAATTATAATTACACTTACCATAGCGATATCTCCGCCGATAAATCTCCCACGAAACGTGAACACTCGCGTAAATATTAAACTGACACTGCTCGCGAGGTTAAACCCGGGAAGATCGCGGACCCGTGCGCCACCGGGCTCACGCACATCGCGCGGCGCGAGATTCGAAGTCCCCCGTTGGGGCTAGTTCGCGCCCCGCCACCAGATGGCGAATTGCCGAAAAAACTTTCTCGCGATTGGAACAGCGCAAAGACCTAGATATAAGGCGAGACTTTTTCAATGTAAAACACGACGGCTCGTGCTGCCCACGCACACAATTTTTGGGTTTAGGGCTTCCAGCCCCCCTGTTGAAGTGGAACGAATAAAGAAAAGACACGAATTGTTATAATTACGTGGATATTTTCTTTCTTTTGGAATTTTTTCTCTTCCAGCCAACCCCGCCACTCAGGTGGCCATCAAATTCGCGGACTCTCGTCCGCCCCTACCGATCAGGTGGCCAACTATCAATTGGCGCTCGCCGAACCCCACCGTCCAGGTGGCCATCGATTTCGCGGGCCCTCGTCTGCCTCCACCGATCAGGTGGCCAGCTATCAATCGGCGCTCGCCGAACCCACCGCTCAGGTGGCCATCAAATTCGCGGGCTCTCGTCCGCCCCCCACCGCTCAGGTGGCGATCAAATTCGCGGGTTGTCGTCCGCCCCCACCGATCAGGTGGCTAGCTATCGATCGGCGCTCGCCGAACCCTCTCGCTCAGGTGGCCATCAAACTCGCGGACTCTTGTCAATCCCCACCGACCAGGTGGCCATCAGATTCGTTGACTCTCGTCAAAACTCCCACCAGTCAGGTGGCCGTCATTAAGATATTTCCATTAACGGGCCGAGTACCGAGCCTCCGCGTCACTTTCCGCTTTAGACTAAGTCAAGACGGGGGTTCTATACTCAGCCGCTAGGTGGCTACGGCGAACGAACGCTTTCTCGGAAACGAAACAGTTCCCAAGAATGGATAAATTCGGCGTCTCCGCGGAAAGGGCCATTCGGTCCACACTGCCTAAAGTGTTTCGTCGCTCCCTGCGATCTCCACCCTCACTGATTAAAGTGAACATTTCGCGCCGCGTTTCGAGTTCTTTCATCAATGCCGTGGTCCAAGACAAACCCATCATATCTCCGTCGAAAACTTCATCGCGCCGCTAAATCTGCGAACCGCCGAGCCGATTGGAACGGGAATATTCCTCAAATTCTCGATAAAGAAAATCTCGCGCCGGCACCATCCGCTCCGAACATCGACTTTTCCCCGGAGGATTTCTTCGTTCCCGACTATCGTGACGCCGAATTCGAGGCGCTTTACGAAGAGCTCTCGCACGAAGTCGCTGGTCGGGACACCGTTTTCCCGGAGAGAGACGCATACGTACCCACGCGGTCCGCGATCGGGGAACCCGTGCCATACACCCCCTCCGCGGTCACGACCAACAAGCCTAAGCTTTCGGTCCCTCGAGCCCCGGCGAATCCGCGAGACACTTTTGTGCCCCCGCGAATTCCCACGAGACCGAAGATCCCGCGCGTTCCGGTATCCATACTCCGCGTGGTAATTAACGTTCCGGAAAGTAAATCTGGCCCGAAGCGTCCCCAGTCGTCCCAACAGATCGCAGGGAGAGTCGTCAAGCCGACGGTGCGAAGCGTGACGGTAATCTCGCCTCCGCTCCGCATCCGAAGGCGATAAGGGTGTAAAACCCCGTCCATTTTTGAGCACCCCTCACGGGGCCAAAATTTATTCAAAGCGTAATCTTCTTTCAGCTTTGCCCACTGGTCAAGTGGCCGTCAATTTTCTCCCCCACTGCCTCAAGTGGCCAGCGGAGGGCAACCCCTCAAATTCAAAACTACGTGGGGCCCGAGTTAAACTTCGGTTACTCGCACAGGAACCCACGAACGCTCATACCGACTAAGCAGCCCGCGTTTCTACCACCGGCAAATGCCCGTGAAGCATTCGCCCAAGGTGCCGGCCCGACAGTCTGCCCGTCTGCGTAGACAGTACCCGCCTCCCGAACAAGTTATCGCACGTCTAGGCGTGGATGAAAACCTAGTGGCGCCCAACAATCAACGAACACTAAAGGGTATTCAACTCCCGAAAGTCGCCATGGAGAACGCGAACGCCAACGCGAACGCCAACGTCGGAGCCATGCCTCCGGGGCAAAACGCACTCCTCGGCGGCCTTCAAAATTTGGAGGCATTAATTCAAGCGCTCCAAAGCATGGAATCCCGTTGCCGACCTACAGCGGCGTCGACCATGAGGATCCGAAGAGATTCATCGCCCGCTGCGAGAAATATTTCACGGGAACGCGCACAGCCGAAGCTCTGCGGACAAAAACAGCTGCATCAGGACTTCAAGGCGAAGCCAAAACCTGGTGGGGCTGCTACCAGCCTTTCAACTTCGACTGGGCCAAATTCCAGGCACTGCTTCTCAACCGGTACGACAGCCCGGACATTATTTCTCGACTCAACGCCCAGCTATTTTAACGGAAGCAAGGCGAAAAGGAGAACGCCGGAGTGTTTCTACAACAGAAGTATCTTCTTTATCAACGAATCCGCGGAGAGGATCAAGAGGAGACCAAGGTGGCAACCCTATTAGGACTCCTACGGCCAAACCTCCGTATTGCCGTCCGCCCGTCCAATCCCCAGTCTTTGTCGGCTCTGATGAGCCGAGCAATCGAAATGGAGCACGACATAATGGAGCAACCTCAACAGCAGCCTCCCAAGCCCAAAAAGGAAAGTCAGGAAGCGACGGATCCCACGGCCGCAACGTCCAAGAAGACTTCCAAGACACCAGCTGCAGACAAACCCGTGCCGCAATGTTGGTATTGCCCGGGTACGCACTGGAATAGGGACTGTCCAGTAAAGGCTCACAATCCCGACGCACCGCGACGCCAATCGGACCAGGGAAACGAGCAGCGTCCGCCGGCGAACCCCGCGCCGGCGGGCAACCGACCATAGGGCTCACGGACGCGAACGCGCAACCAAGGTGGCTTCCACATATACTTATCTCGATCTACGGGAATACGTTCCGCACTTCGCGACCCTGCTCACACCTCTCACTGATCTGCTCGGGGGGAAAAAGAAATTCATCTGGACTAACGACGCTCAAACGGCCTTCGAGGCGATCAAAAGCCAGCTCCAGCGTCCGCCAACTACGCCAGCGCCAAGTTCAACAAAACTCAGACCCGTTACATCCGTCACGAAAAAGAATGCCTCGCCGTGGTTTGGGCGGTAAAGAGGTATCAACCATACCTCGAGGAGAAACAATTCACGCTCCGGACGGATCACAACGCCTTGCAGTGGCTAAACAGCCTGAAAAACGAAAAGGAGAAACTTACCAAATGGGCACTCCTACTGGGAGAGCTCAACTTCATCATCGATCATATACCCGCTCAAGAGAACGCTCTCCCCAACGCTCTCTCACACGAACCCGCTGCGGACGCACCGGCCGATCTAGAAGAGGTCGATCATCTAACGCCGCCAGAACTGTCCCTACAGACAGCAACACCCGAACTCTTTTGCGTCACTCTCACCACGCTCATGGATCAAGTGATCGAGGCGTAACAGGGCGATCCCGAAGTTACTCGCATCGCTGCGCGTATTACGAACGGGGAGACACTACCTCACTACCGGATATTTGAGGATGGAATCTGGAAATCTATTGCAGATTCCTGGAAACTCGTAGTGCCGGAATTAACGAGACAGCGAGTAATCTACGATTACCACGACGCGCCGTTGGCTGGCCATCCCGGAGCCGATGAAACCATCCGGGCCATCCAAAGATATTATACGTGGGTTCATCTTCGCGCAGACGTGCGAAATTACGTGCAGCAGTGCCATCTGTGTGCCTGTACAAAGGTGGCCAGGCCAAAGCACAAGGATCAGCTGCGTCCTCATCGACCGCAGCATCCATGGGAGACAGTAGCAGTAGATCTCATGGGTCCCTACCTTAAAACGGGGAGGGGGAAAAAATTCATTCTCGTCGTAACCGATTTATTCTCAAGATGGGTAGAAGCCTTCCCGCTCGGATCATCCGACGCCGCAGTTCTCATCAAACTTCTGAACAAGGAAGTCTTCGCGAGATGGGGGTATCCCCGTGCTGTCCTGTCAGACAACGGACCACAGTTCGTCAGCAACAAGTGGCTCTCCGCTTGCGATCATTGGCAAGCACAGCACTGGACGACAGTAGAGGTCAGTACCTATAGACAATATTTCAAAATGGCGGCCGTCAGTGGAGGCGGTGCCTCGCCTGTGCCTCTCGCTCGCTTGCTTCCCCCTCCCTCGAAGGTGCGTTGGGGGTCCTAGGTGGCTGTGCTAGGGTGGCTGAAGAGTGGGTGGTTCTTTTTTTTAAATTTTATCGAGGAGGTTTGAAAATGCATTTACGCATACCCGAGTGGGTTATGTGGGACTCGGCCATTCCTGGCAATACCCACTAAAACATTCCTCCTCTCGACTGTAATCCCCCCCGCGGAAACCGCCCAAAAGGCTTTACTTCGCGAGGGGCAGTCTACGCCTCAGACGGCCCTTCTGGCACGCACTCGGAGTTTAAGCGCGTCTGGCTCTTCGCTCTTCCATCTTCCTGATGGAATTCAGCTTCTCCACAATGGACGTGGCGAGGGTAACCACCGCGTCCCAACCATCCTGTGAGCCGAGCAGGCACCTTCCCATGCCTTCCGGTGTCATGGATCCTCCCCATGACGCTCGGAATCGCTCCCGATCCTCGGCGAATCTCGGGCAATGGAAGAGCACGTGTTCCACGTCCTCGTCGATCCCAGGACACACTGGACATTCCGCGCCATCGTACACGCGAATGCGATGTAGATAGCTGCGGAAGCACCCGTGCCCGGTGAGTACCTGGGTCAGGTGGAAAGTTGTAAGTCCACCCTGCCTGCTCGCCCACGCTCTCACATTAGGAATCACACGGTGGGTCCACCGACCCTCGCCTGCTGAATCCCATCTCCGCTGTCATTCTTCGAAGGTGATGCTGGACCATCGATCATCCCCACGCTCTTGATCGATGCCATCAGCATCAGTACGCCTACGCTCACGGTACATCCTGGCCCTCTCGGCTGCCAGTAGATCAATAGGGGGCAATCCTGCGATCACCGAGAGAGCTATGTTAGACACGGTTCGATACGCTCGGGCCACCCTTAGCGCGACAGTCCGGTAGGCCCGTCGGCACGTGGCTCCGTAACTCGGATGGGTGTTCAAGGCATCAGCCCAAATCGGAGCCCCGTAGAGAATTACGGAGCTCACAACGGAGGAAAGAAGGAACCGTCGCGGCTCCTTCGGTCCCCTGATGTTGGGCATGATGCCCGCTAGCGCTCGCGCGACCCGTGATGCCTTCGAGCCCGCGTTCAGAAGATGTTCTCTGAACGACAGCCGCGCATCCAGGATGACACCGAGATATTTCAACGTGTCTGCGGTCTTGATCTTGCTATGACCGACCGTGAATGTAGCGTACGCCCTCTTCTTCGTCCGAGAGATGAGCACCGCCTCCGTCTTCTCGTCCGCCAGACTCAGCCCATGGTCGCTCAACCAGTCGGCTACTACCTCGATTGAGTCATCTCCGAGGTGTTGCACCTCATCGATGGTTTTCCCAACGACGACGAGGGCGACGTCGTCCGCAAAGGCCACCATCGATACCCCGTCTGGAAGCGGCTGCCGAAGCAGGCCATCGTACAAGACGTTCCAGAGGAGGGGCCCTAGGACCGAACCCTGTGGCACGCCTCCTGTGATGTTATAGGAATGCGTGCCGTCGTCGGTGTCGTAAAGCAGGGTCCGGTCCGTCAGGTAGCTCGAGATGACTCTTCGCAGGTAGAGCGGCACCTTGAGATCTTGCAGGGCCAGCAAGATCTTGTCCCACCTGGCCGAGTTGAATGCGTTCCGGATGTCCAAAGCGATGATGGCACACATGCGCTTTGTACACCGGCTGCCACTGATGGCGTCCGTGGCTAGCGCCACAACCCGGCCAATAGCGTCCACTGTTGAGCGACCCTTACGAAAGCCGAACTGGTTTTCAGACAGGTCTCCAGCTCCCTGTATGGCTGCCTCTAGCCTGGCACATATGACTCGTTCGAATAGCTTCCCGGTTATGTCTAGCATGCACAGCGGTCGGTACGAGGAAGGTTCGTCCGGGGGTTTGTTTCCCTTGGACAGAAGGACCAACCTCTGTACCTTCCACTGTGCCGGGAAGCATCCTTCGCGAAGACATCCGCTGAATGTATTCCCGAAAATATCGGGAGCATTCAGCGCAGCGGTCTTTACGGCCAGGCCAGGGACCCCATCCAACCCTGGGGCCTTGCGGATGGTGATCTTGCTGGCAGCCATCTTCAGTTCGTCTTCCGTAACGTCTGGCGTCTCGGCTGCACCATCGTCTGCCATCAGGCCAGTCTCGGCACGCCGTTTCCGGTGTTCCGGGAACAGGTGTCGGACGACCCTGTCGAGGAAGATTGGACAAGTTGGAGCGGTGGCACCCCTGGGCTTGATCTTGTTCATGACCGTTTTGTACGGTCGGCCCCAGGGGTCACTGTCCACTTCCTCGCAGAAGTCCAGCCAGCACTTTCGCTTGGCGGCCTTGATGGCAGCCTTGAGGCGTTTCCGCACTGCTTCATAGGCCGCAGCCAGTTCCTGGTATTGTGGTCTATTCACAGCTCTTTGGTGCAGCCTACGAGCTCGGAAGCACTCTCGGCGAATCTCTACAATGTCCTCGTTCCACCAATATACTGGTGGACGGCCGCGAGGGTTGGACTTCGCGGCCATGGAGGCATCGCAGGCCGCTGTGATGGTTTGCGAGAGGCTTCGAGCTCGTTCCTCGGGCGTTCCCTGCACTGTCGCTCCCTCTAGCATGCAGAGGAACATATCCCGGTCGAAGGTGGCGGGTGCCCATCTCTCTTTTTTGCGTCTGCACGACGCCCCTGCTTTCCTGCTGGTCAGCTGGAGCTGGTATACCAGGGCGTGGTGGTCGCTGCCCGTGTACCGATCGCTAACTTTCCAGTCGAGCCCTTCCCTCATCAATCTAGGATCGATGAAGGTCAGGTCGATAACGGAGGTCCTGCCACCCTTCGAGAAGGTTGGTTTGGACCCCGTGTTAGCGATCTCCAGCTCCAGTATCGCGAAGGCCTCGAGGAGGGCGCGACCGCGGTGGTTGGTACTCGCGCTGCCCCATTCCGTCGCCCATGCGTTAAAGTCCCCTCCGATGACGACCGGCAATCTGGAGGTCCTTGCACTGTCGACGATGGCATCCAGGGATCTCAGGTATTCGTCGGTGGTAGCACTGGGTGGAAGGTAGCAGCTGTATATTCTTATACCAGCCACCTCCACCCAAGTGAAACCGGGCCAAGGGGCGGATATCTTTTTGGATATATGGAGGTTTCCACATACCCAGATGGCCGCCTTGCCGGTCGAGTCCCGTACCCAGTTTGGTTCACTGAGATCCCTGTACTCCTCGTTGACGATGACTACGTCGGCCTTCTCTTCCCTGACCAGCTGGAACAGCAGGTCCTGGGCCACAGCACAGTGGTTCAGGTTTATTTGGAGCACCTTAGCCATTGCTGGTCGATGCCCCAACCTCCTGCACTGCCTGTCGCTTGACTGTGCAGTCCACAGCCCTGTGACCCTCTTTGCCACACCGGAAGCACTGCGACGACCGGTCGACCTCGCTCTCACAGTCCCTCGCCAGATGTCCATTGTTGTGACACCTGAAGCAACGGGAGGATGTTTGGCGCGGCCGAACCCGGCAATTCACCCATCCAATCCTGAGCCTTCCGCTTTGCAACAACTCTTTTGCTGCTGCAGCGGGAAGCAGGACGCTAGCCGCCTGGGTGCCACTGTAGGAGTCCCTGAGTTTAATATCCTCAGGGGTCACCGCTCCTGGCCCAATCGCCGCAGTGATGGCCTGTGCCACCTCTTCTATGGTTGTGGCCTCGTCCATGTCCTTGATGACCAGGACTTCCCTATGAGTCAGCGTCTGAACAGCCGCCGACTCTACTAGGGTGGCCGAGACCACAGCCTGTAGCACTGGGGTCTCTACACCAGGCTTCCCCAGCTCCAGGAGTAATTCCCCCCCTCGGGTCCGCCTGATGCGGGTTACCCTATCGCCCAGAGCTTTGAGATCCGGTGCGGCTCGTACTTGCCGGAGTATTGGGGCATGCGACACCTCACCCGTGGCCTTGATGTGGATCGCATCAGGACGGGGGGGTCTACGCAAGACCTTGGGCTTTGCCTGTCTTTGGTCGCGCCTGCCGGCCTCTTCTATTGGTAACGGCTGCTGTTGCCGTTTCTTCTTGCCCCGTTTGACGACTGTTACCCAGTCGGGGCCTTTCGGCTGGGCAACTGGCTGCTGACGGGCTTCAGCTGGCCGGGCCGGATCCCTGTGGGGCGTCGCCTCTCTCTTCTTCTTCTTCCTCTTCTTCCTCGCCGGCGGAGACCGAGGCGGTGAGGGGCGCTCGCGGTCCAGTTCTCCGTGGGGCGCCCGGTCGGTGCGAAAGAGAGGCGAGGTTTGGCTCGACCCCTCTTTGCACGGTCGTGCTTCCCGGGCTGGGGTTGCAGCGGGCCGCGCCGCCGCAAACTCTTTCATCGCCCTTAGCGTGCCCCGTGCCTTGACCTTGAGCTCTGTGTGGAGGTTCTTCTTCTCCAAGATGAACCCCACCAGGGACTCAAGTTCTTTTCTTAGGCGCTGAAAAGCCTCTTGGGCATTCTGCGTCCCGCTCTCGCCACCTGTGTCACTTGTTGCATTAGATGCTACAGAGGCCGAGTGACCAACCTCTGTAGTACTGCGGTCGTTTGATGACGACGTCCCGGGGCCCGCTTGCTCACCCCCGACGGACGCCGGTACTGGGGATCCGAACCCCTGCACCGTAATCGTTTTTTCCTGTCGTCCTGCCATCCTGATTTGTTGACGAGGCTTACTCCCCACTGTTGGTCCGCGGGAGGTGTTTCAATTGCCTCCTACCCTCTATATCTAGAGAGCGTTCCCCTATCCGCCACCTGGGGACGCGCCACGTAGGGGTCAGTTTCCCCCTGTGGAAGAGTGGGTGGTTGGGAGGGTGGTCAGGTGGGTGGGTGGATGGGTTGGTGGTCAGGTGGGTGGTTGGGTGGAGGGTAGTCAGGAGCTGTTGCTCCGTCGACGTCTGAGTCCCAACCACCCACCCTAGGTCAGGGACTTGGGCACCTAGATGCGTGGTTTGGTGGGGATGCGCTGTACTAGAGAGGGACGCTCGGGAAGGGAGAGCGCATGGACGGAGGGGAAGGGTGCGCTCGAGAAGCGCGAGCGTGTGGGAGCTGTCGAGCGCTCGGAGCGCTGAGACCCATTGCGGCAAGGACGGTAACTAAACCCGGCAGAAGAGCGCCGCAGGTCGTCGGCCGACGGTCGACGAGATCTCGCTGGCCGAAGGCCAGTGTTGGTGCCGCTGACAAGCGGCTCGTGGGCGCGGCGCTGGCCGTAGGCCAGCGTTGCAGCGCACAATACGCACTGTATGTTTATAAATGATTTTATTTTCCAGGACAACAACATTTCTTGAATTAAAAAGAAAATTTACAAGAAAAAAATTCTCAAATTTTTACAAAATAAATTTTTGGAAAGTGAAAAAATATCGAGAGCAAAAATGAAAATAGTTGGATGGGAATAAAAGTAAGTAATGATGGAAAATTTTTCACAAAATATTTTTTTTATTTTTAAACCTAGATATTCATTTTTTCGTTCTTATATTTAAAAATTATTTAGTTTCGGGCAGCACTTCTGAACATATTTTCGTGTATAGACACCTCGGCCCGTAAGCGATTTTTCAGAAAGTTTATTCACAGTTCTCACTCGGGCAGGTAGACGTTTCATTAATGTTTTGTAAAAATTTGCTGCGATTCGGTCGTTACGTTTGAGGTCGGTGGTAAAAAGATTCCCGAATTGTAGTAGAGATCCCCCGCGAGACATATGATAAAGAAACATAATACGAAACTGGCCACACACATCTGAAGAGAGGCTTTGAATTTGTTTCGTATTCCATCGGTAGAATTTACAGTTTTTTCGCAGGCGGTGAATATGATTTGGTATAAGCGGCGGAATACCGTAACTGTCAAAATACGATCCACGTCCACGGCCATCGATGTAGATGGTGACCCAATGTGTGCCTGGGCGCGTGTGGTCATCGGTGTTAACAACAAGAGCTGTCGGTCTCGTCAGCAAAGTCGGTATCTGATCCGCAGCGTGAACGCTTGATGATACTGTTGAGGGCACACTCTTCAATGCCTGGCCAATTTGGGTCGTATTCATTACTTGATACGATTGGAGAGAAATGACCGGATGGTCTGTTTTGAGCTGGTACTCCAGGTGAGAAGTGTAATGATGCGAGTCGGGTAGGAGGTTCGTCACGGAGAATCCACTCTTTTAGCCTTGTGGCATTATCTAAAGCACAAGATAGCTGATGATGTCTTTTCAAAAGGCCGTGATGGAGACAGACTTGTGCCGTGGACGAAGGAAGATCGCCGAATGAAGGACAGTCGCTCTCTTCAAGGTTTTTTATCTCTCGTGCAGTAACATTCTGCAAATATTTTGCTTTTTCACCGCCACGAGTGTATATGATGCCAGCCGTCCGAGCGATCTGACGAAGATTTGCGTGTAAGGTTCTCAGCGGTACATCTTCTTCGAACCACTCGATACCGTGATGGTGGCGTGTTACCCAATTATTTTTAGCTCGGACTAATTTTGGAAGCTCAACGAAAACGTGTGGAGGAGCGGCTATCCAATGGCCGGTGTGGGGCTTGTCGAGGGCAATAACGGCTATTTCTTTTGCGATAAAGCAATTTTCTTTGTCGTAGAAGCCTTGAACGTCGATAACGTAGTCCATTTTGTATTTGACTTTTACAGTGCGCAGCGAATAAACACTTTCGTCCTCGCGGAAGTCTCGCAGCGTACTGAAGACTGACGCTGGAGATGTATCTTCGTAAGAGGGGATGTGTAGAGGGATGATCCCCTCTTGAGCCTACAACTTTGACGTAAGCGGAGGCCCAAATATGCTCTTCCCTCCGCTATTTCCGACGTGCCATCGTACCGCAGTGTACGAGTTAATGAAAGCATTGGGACGGGTTGTAATAGACTGATAAATAAAAAAAATTAATAAAACAATTCTTGTGTTACCATTTTTTATTCCAACTTAAAAGACCTTATTATAACATATACGATAGCATGCAAAATATATTTTAGAGAAAAAAAGGTAAACTTATCCAGAAAAGTCTACTACGACTTGACGTGAAGCGTCAATCTCTGTTACGTTATCGAATTCAGAGTACACTATACAATTCAGAGTGTTCGTCAAAGCGGTCGCAAAACGTACTTCTATGCGTACACTACCGTGTCGTACAAGATTCCAATGTCCAGATCTGCCCGCAGACATATCTGGTGTCAGATCAAAACAGTATAGGCAATTGCCATACGGGTACGCCTGTCGGGTTATGCCGCAACTATCGTCATCCCAGAGTATTCCGGTACCCGAAATCAGCGTATGGTACGCTTGAGTGTACAAATCTGCGTAATAATTAGGCTGCAATGGTTTGCTGGGTACTTGTACACCATCTATATAGAGAGACAAGAAATTCACTCTAGAATGATAGAAATTGAAGGGGTTCAAACTTCTATCTCCGTTGAATGCGCCATTGTCAACAAAGCCAATCACCATACGCTTAGGCAGCTGACCGAGAATAACATTGTCTAGCGTTTCACCGTGAACACCTGCGTGGATGGTAAACGGTTTTACTTCGACACGCGTAAATGGGTATTTAGCAGTTCCTCTGCTTAAAGCCTTGGCATGAGCTACTAAAACACCCGGGCTAATTTTCACTCGTCGAACAATGAGGCTGGCGTCGATAATATTTAGACTATAATCTTTTCTTGATGCATCCATGATGCAAAAAGCATCTCTCGAACGTACAAGGCGAAGACGTAGCTCGACGCCATTGAGTAAAAACTTCTCTTGATTGAATATGTCAGAATGTAGATATCCAACAAGGTCGACGGATTTTCCATTAGCCATCATGGCCTGACGAGCCTCTAGGCCTTTATTCTTCTGAACTGGAGCAGCTTCTCCGGCAGGCGGAGGCGCAGTTGAAACAGGTGCAGCATCGAATTCTGGTGCTGTATCGTCAATCCACATAGCGGCTTCCAATTGGTTTGCTTTTGTTGACGATTTGTAATTTAGCAGTGTTTCTATGTATGCTCGATATGCGTAGGCATTATTCGAGGGTGACACGAGTTTTTGATTAAACGAAACGTCAAGTTGATTGAATAGCGAATGTAGCAAATTGTTGACGGGTGCTACTCTGTCGTGTTCAGACAGCTCGCCACTTCGAGGTTGTAGCTTAACACGTAAGCTGAGCATCTCGTACCGAGCATATACGTAAGTACGCATGTAGAAAAGACATTTTCACAGAAAATTACTCAAATATATCGGCAACGGAGCGTTTTTTGCGTTTAACAATTTTCCTATTTTTAGTTTTGCCGGTGGATTTTTTCTTCGATTTTCCTCCGTTTTTACGGCGGTTGGTAGTCGAAGCCTTTTTCTTCTTTCTCCTTGAATATTTCTTAGGCTTACGAATTTTAGGGTATTCCAAAGCTTTGGGAGCGGGAGGAGCGTTGTGCGAGCTTGAGTAACTAAACAGCGAATGATGCTGGGGCATGCGACCGTGTACTTTATATCCCGAACCTTTCATGAGATTTTCCAAAGTTTCTTCAGCCTTTCGTTTAAGATTTCTCCCACTTTCAACTATACCCGTTTTAAATGACTTTTTGAAAGGAGTATTGTGAGCAACGTCTTCTAATATATTCATGCCCGTGTGCAGAGCCTCTTTCCGACAGCTCGGGCTCCACGAGTCAACAAGGGTAACGCACGACGGAATAAGCCACTTAAGAAGCTTCCTAGACCATGGCCTCTCTGATACGGTGCGCCCATGAAAACGCGATCCATCCCGCCGTCAACTTGGCGCGAATAATGATCGATATAGCGATCCATAAGTATTAATTTTTTAGCGCACACGCTTAAAGTGTAATGTAGCAGTCAGCGTCCCGCTCTGGAATGGTACTGGCTTACCGGTGTCAGTCCTTATATCTATTTCAATTGTGTTGGATTCCGTGCGCAATAAGGGTGTGTACATTGGCGGCGAGGAAGATTTCGTTTGTATGGAGCTGTAAATGTAATTTGTGTTGTCAACAGGCACAATTCGCAAAAGCGGTGTTTGAACGTCACCTGTTATGTAATTCTCACATATGTCTGTGTACACAAATAATTTATCCGGAAGAGTTAGCGATAAACTGGCTGGATAGTTTGCTACAAATTTTGATTGTTTATGTATATCCAATGGTGATCCGAGCACAAAACCTAAGGCTTTAGAGAGTTTATTGTTTAGGTGTATTAAATGCGGCTTGTCACACTCCCCCACAATACAGTTTTTCGGTACTCGTCTTATGCTGACTATTCCACCAATACTTTCATTATATTCAAAACGAATATGATTTTTGAATATTTCTGCTTCGTTGAGCGTGTCAATTAGAACTTTGACAGAAGTGTACAAACCCGATGGAATTGCAACATCGTGAATTTTATAAGGCTTGCCGAGTCCATAATAATAACAATCATGTGGCAGTACTCGCTTGTTTTCTTTACTGGTGTTTTCCGATGATACAGTAAGTAATAGAGGCTTACGCTTACTCTTAGGAGGAATTAAATTATCAGTAGTATACGCTGTGATGGAGCGAGGCGCACGAATAGATTCATTTGAATCATCTACATGAAGAAATGTGCGAGGGAATTGAATCTCTGTTAAAGCCACGACCCATTCTCCCGGCATTTTTAGAGGTTTTGGTAGCTGCGTAATGTAGTGGGTAACGGTATTTTCGGGATAGTATTTCATACTACTATTACTCGGTAAGACGAGATAAAATTGGTCTCTCATTTTTGAGCCGCTATATCAGCCGCTGAAACCCACGAGTTCAATTTTTCTGGATATCCACGCCAGCTAACAAAATGTCGCTTGTTACGGCCTCTCCCTTTAGTCTTGAGGGTCTTTTCGATTACAAATTCTTCTGAGGCAATCTTTTTGGAAACAATGCTCAATTCTTCCTCGTAGAAAAAGCCGTCAATTTCTTCCTCCTCCAAATCAACTAGCTCGTAGATGGGTGGTTGTCTGTTTGTAAGAATCTTGTGAATTTTGGATATCTCATCGGTCCAGCGAGATTCGTAACCTTTCTCGAACGCTGACTTCGGTTAACTGATGTGAACAAACTCGCCGACCTTGTATTTAGGCACTTTGTGAAGCGGTGTGTAACGGTTCACCATATTTGCATGTGCTAAACTTGCATTGTATCGTGTCACGGCGGCTGGAGGCATCTTTATCGTAGAGTGTTTTGTATCATTATAAGCTTGTGCGATAGACTGCAATACATCGATATAGCGGCGTGTATTCCTGTGAGTGAAATATCGCCACATTCGCTCCTTTAATGTTCTGTTGAATCGTTCTACAATCGCAGCTTTCATATCGGGATTGCGAGCAACGCGAAAGCGTATTCCGCGAGTCTTGAGAAATTTCTGTAAAACACTGCCAACAAATTCTTTGCCTCGATCTGTCTGTAACCATACAGGCGTTCTGCCGCCACTTTTGGAAAGTATTTTCTTGAACCCGTCCGTAGTTTCGGTACATGTTTTATCGCGCAATGGCTCGACCCACGCATATTTGCTAAGGACATCGATAACGACCAGGAGATAAACAACACTATCGTTGTCGTCTTTCAGAGCTCGTAGATCGACGAGATCAGCTTCCCATACATCATCAATATTATCCACTGAATAGTGTCGTCGCGGGAATCTTCGTCGTATCGGACGGTGTAGCGTATACGCATCTTGTGCTCTCAACCAGCTGATTATATCATCATGAAAGATTTTTTCTTTTCCGGCCGCGTGCAGTAAATTTGTTGCACCTGCATATCCAGCAGGGTGCGAAGGCTCGTAATAATATTTTTTCAACAATAGAGTCATTAGATTTTGAATTTTTTCCACGATTTATTTAGTGATTCACTGGTGGGCGTTCGACGCCTACCGTTACTGGCGCCACTGCTACCGGACAAATTTAAGGCAAATTGACTCGTGTCTGGCGTATGAACATTTGACACCGATGATGTATTAATGTTAGATTTTGTAGGAGAATTCAACGACAGATTCTCGTACAATAAACTTGAATTACCGATGAATTCACGAGGGATACCCATTCGACGGAGTTCAGCTCCAAACTGTTCACGGCCACTCGCGCGTACCGTTTTTCTATTGCGCATAGCGTCATTCACAAGATCTGCTATGTTCGAGTTGTTCATTGGCTGTCCATTAATTCGAACCAAGCCCGATTTATCCCATGTTAAACGATTATTGGCACTCGTGTGGAGATGTTTAAGTAGCTGCTCTGCCTGTTTCCTCCATGTCTTTGGTACATTGGATAAAATAGCATCATTGGTCATGCTTACCGGTTCCTCGGTTACTTGTTCCGCTTGCTCCACGGATAAAGATTTTTCGGCTGGTTTATCGCTGACCGTCGTAGTGATTTTAGGGCGACGCTCCTCATCAGTGAAGAACTGATAACGCTGCAAAACTTGTTAATAAAGCTTCCATTTCTCGCGTTCATTTGAAGGTGTTACCGAGTGGAGTATATCATCCATTGCCGCATCGAGTCGACTAAGCGTCGTGCCAGGGGTTTGAACGCTCTTTGGCGCTTCTACAGTGTCTTCGGGCATCAAAACCATTTTCTTTGCGTGTTGCATTGTTTCTTATTTTTTTTTTTAATTATGTTACGTCGCAAATCGTGAATTTACATGAGGAGCCGCCTCATCTCGGTCAATCAATTTAATGAATTTACTCGTTATCGAAGCAGCTACGATTCGCGGATGCCTCGTTTTGAGCCTAACCTCGCGGAAACTGCTCGGGAAGAGGCTAGAGCACATTCGCGTATTGAAATTTATGCAAGTTCACGCAACCTCACCGAGGGGGTGGGTGTCTTGACAATAGGGACAAAAATATTTCGTTGGTTCGATGGGACTTTCGGATTCGAGCTCAGGAATCGACGGAAGGGTTACACGGCGGAAAAAGTTCAAGAATTGAATGTATAAAATGGTAGCAACTACCAAACAGACTATGAGACAAAACACGAGAAAGAACAAAACGATCATAAGGCTATTCATTTTCAAGCCGATTGTAATCTATTTATACTCGTCGGGGTCCCGAACGCGAAAGGGGTAGTTCGACGCGCGTTACGATATTCGGGACTACCGAGATCGATCTATTGTTCAACGTCCGCATGTGATATTCCGAAATCCGAATAAAAAGGATTACAATAATCGCGAAAAAACAAAAATTGAAAAACACGATGATAGCAACTATTTTGCTTGAATCCGGTGACTCGAACATTTTAATTAACACGCACAGAAAAAAATTAATTAAGCACGGGAATAGCTCGATCACGATTAATTAAACTTTTCCCCGGGAAAAATTAATGGGATCGACGGCATAGATCGCACCGAGTTGGGCTGTCGATAGCTTGAACACTCGCGATAATCCGAATCGATTGGAGGGAACGCGTAACTCGGCTAACGATTATGGAGAAAATTATACCAAACACGAGGGTGAAAAGGATAAAGAGATATCCGTACATGTCAAAATAGGATAGGGATCACTTGCACAAGGGAAGGAAATTGCAAATAAGGCGGAAAAACAAAATATTTGACTTACCGAAAAAGAAATAAGTATCCGGAGAATATAAGAACTGAAGAGGTTGCTGGTGTTGCGGCTGGTCGGTGGATCGCTGGTCGATACTACCCTCGGCGTGATGAGGAAATTGCCGAGCGGTCGAAGGGTTTTTCGAATAATTTTCGAAGAACACACAAACTTTCACAATAGTTGGCTTTTATTTAAAGAAAGCACACACGCAAAACTCCAAAGCACAATACAATTTTCAAAGAACTGAACGAAAGTTCAAACTTCACAAAAAAATAAATTTTCAAAGACAACTTTTAAGAAAATCGAAAAAACTGTCAACGGTTCGTCGTCGGTGAACTCCGGAGAGGTAATAACCTTGACCGGAAAAAATGTTGAGTACTGTGTGTATTCCAGCACCGAGAGGGCTCCTTTTTATACCTTTGACTTAAGATGACACATGGGCCATGGGAGGGGGCAGCGTCTTAGCCTAGGCGTGATTTTCCCCGCCTCCCTTGTTCTCTCTATCGATCCATCGATTTTTCGTTACAATTTTTATTTAACGATCTCGGTGCGGATTTTTTTGGTTTGTTAGTTAATAATTTGCTTCCTGGATCAATACTAAGGTGTCTCGAATTTGAATGAACTCTCTAAGTGCAAATTTACGCAAATTAGAATTTTAATTAGTGAAAATATTCCCGGAAAAATAGTAATTAATTAACAAAACCAAAAATAATTATAAAAATAATCTTATCATTACTGTACTATATATTAACGTTCCCATTCTTGCATTTCCAACTAATTTTTCAACATAATTATTGATTCTTGATTGCTGTCGATCTTGACAGATCGATATATAAATGAATTTAAATATCGCATAAAAGAACAGAAAATTCACCGATTTCTTTCATAATTGATTTTGTTGATGTTTTTAAATCTTTCCTGATAATTTCCGAATTTAATTAATTAATTAATTAATTAATTTATACAAGCCTTTCCATTTGACAGAGAACTATCAAACTTCGGGCTATAGTTTTTCAACATTCATAACGTTTTAGTATTGTCGTTACTGATTTTATAATAATTTCCGGATTATTTAATAATTTTTAATTGTTCGAGCTTTGTTCTTTCTCTATCCCTACCCTAGCTGGGAGAGTATCTTCGTGCCTCTTGGTTTTTTTTCGGCTTGCCTCCTATTGGTCTAGATAATTCATTTATTGCCATAGGGTGGGCCTTCCCGGTCGCCTCGGGCGTCAAGTGGGTGTCGGGTCCCTTTCCTACTCGCCTGGCGTGATCACGTGCGCAGCGCTGACCCACGAGCCCAAGCCCAAGCCATCCGCTACCCCTCCAGGGGTGAGTCTTGGCGTTCCTTGTTCTCGGGGGCCACACGCACACGATCGCCTTTCTCTGTCTTTTCTCTTTTTCTTTACCACGAAGACTATGCTGATACAAAGGTTCCCTCCGTCGTTGCTGAATAGCAACCACGTGTACTCCTCTGTTCTTTTTCTCAGCGTAGCGATTTCGTCAGCCATGAATCGGCGACGCAATACGATCTCTCTCTGTTTCGACCCGGAGACCACTTGACTTTATTTATTCCAACTCAAATGTTTAGAAGAGTCTCTCCGAGCTAGTTTGGGTGAACATTTCCTGTGCAATGCGATATTCTTTTTGAACGCTAAAATTGTATCATCTCCTGTTTATCCTAACTGCTCAATGACTTCTTGGAGCTCAATGTTTAAAAGAAATCGAATCTTTCGAGGCGTGAGATCTTTTGGCTAGATGTTTAGTCTATGAGTAATACGAAGATAAATTTTTAAGGAACAATATGCCTTGCCATTCGATTTTTCGAATTGTAATTTTTATGACGGGAAAAGACCAGGAGGGTTCTCGGATAATACCCAGGTAGTTCGCAGGTACCGGGCATTTTTGGCTATAAATCGTAAATGGGAAATTACGCGGAAAAATATATAAAAAAATATAATTAAAAATAGTGTAAAGGATGGCCTGACCCAAGATTTTCGTACATACGTGATTTTACGTTAATCAATTAATTCGCGAGCTATCGGGAATCTCTTTAAACGGACGTTTTCGGGGCTGTAAGGGTTGTCCAGGAGGTGCTGCACTCGTCGGAGGAAGTCGGAAGTTTTTCGGCATCAATGGGCCTGAAGCATATAGTTGACCCGAGGCGTCGGTATCGTCGCTCGGGGTGTTGATTTTCTCGCTGCGAAGTCATCGGGCGCTCGTGTATATGAGCGTCGACGCCTCGTAGTATTCGTGGGCTCCGACGGGCACAAGCGCGCCGAGCCTTAGCAACAGTCACATCCCTTGGTAGTCGGCTGGCCCCTTGTACGTGAGCCGGCACTTCTTGATAGTGTTGGTGCCTTTCTTTCTTTGCGTTACTGCCACGCGCTCGGTGTTCATGATCGGGCCGTGGTTTCTCGCTCTCAGATAAGGGCCTCTTGGAATGCTCGGGCAACTCGAGCGGGTGGATGTTGTTGATTTTTCTCGGTCTTGTCGAACGATGACAGAATTATTTTAATGGCTTCGGTGGGGCGGGTCTCGAAGAATTTTAAACAATTCTCGATTTTCGAGTCTCCTTCGAAATTTCCCCCACCCACACAGCATTATGAGACATTTTTCCTCAGTCTTCTTTTTCCTCTCCGCGAGTGTGCAGCTGAGCTCCTTTCTCGGTTCGGTCGAGGAGCCGCGCGAAAATCCGTAAAGAGATCCCGAAAGTGCGTGACGTAACACCTCCCCCGGAAAACGAGAGTTGCTTCGAAGAACGACGATCGTCCTCGGAAGAGGCCAATGAAAATGATGCAATGATTTTTGGGTCAGCTTGTCCTGGATATTTGAATCGGATCTTTTCTGAAACAATATAAAATAATACGAAGTACAATCCGTTGATTTTTGGCAGACATAATAATCGTTTGGAAATAACGTGCCTTTTTCCGACGTTGTTGTAGCTGGTTTTCCTTGATGTTTCTTCCAGATGACAGTGATTCTCATCTTCGGAATTATTTTTCTTCTAGTTTCTTCTTTGGTTTCTTTTGTGGCTTCTTCTTTGGTTTCTTCTGTGGCTTCTTCTTTGGTTTCTTCTGTGGTGATGACGAAATCCCTTGATGACGATGATTTCTTGATTTTTTAACAATTTTGGGATATTTGGAAATATCCAACCAAAGACTCGATACAATGTAGCTACTTTAAAGGATGCAAAATAGATCTTGCGGGTTCTTGGTATAAAATTTTATAGGAATTTATTTGGGTTTTGGATTTGGATTCGGATAACTATTTGGAATAATAAGGGTGTTTGATTCTACAGGCTTCTAAATTCGTGCAAAGTTTTAGACATGCTTCTAGTTCTACAAGTGAATGGATATCGGAACTCTTCTGTTTTTTTTTTCTTTTCAAGTATAAAATTATTATTATTATTATTATTATTATTATTTTTTTTTTTTATTGAAAAAGTAATACGTATTATTCTTATTTACTGTGATTAATATATTTCTTCAAAATTAAGTAAGGATCACTTATAACGTGTCCGAAAAAGAAACGAATATATAATTGATTATAATATATATAAAAAAAACACATAATAAAAAAAAATTATTTCCATTGCTTCTAATGCCTAATGGGATCGAGATTTTAATACTCCTCGATCCCGTCGTCTTCTAGATACTCGAATTCATTCTCCCGATCTTCGTACATAATTAGCTCGGGCCTTTGCCCTACGGGTATCGCGGTATCGCCCTTGACTTCGTAGAGATGACCTCCTAGTCTCAGGCGTTGGGCCGCCTTCAGGGTCCGAACCCATGCCTTTACAACGACGGGGGCCAGAAGTCTCCATTCGGGAGGCACGTAGAGTCCTCCCGGGGCGCGCCAATATTCGAGCTCGTCCTCGATCCCGGCAGGTGCTCCAACGGGCCATGTCTGGTTGAGCTCCAGCTTCAGGGTGATAACATCTGATCCATACGGCACCATGTTGTCTGTTGTTTTCAAATCAAAATAATATATATATATATATATATATTTTTTTTTTTCTCGCTTAAAATGTCGTTATCATGCGCGTGCTCATGCTGATATTTGACCGGGATGTAATATGCACACCACTCAAAATAACGTCCGAAAGCCGATTCTTAATTCGGTCTTCCGAGATTGGGGTAGAGAGGGATAGTCGGAGCAATATCAAGCCGAGCGGCAGGTACCATTGTGTTCACTGGCGCTGGATTGTTTTTATTATTGCCACCATCCCTCTTTTTGTTATTGTCCTCTACCACGGAGATTTGTTCCATAGACCGTCGCACGGTCTCACTCTCATTTTCCGGGGTCACTTTCTGTGGAGAGGGTTTCTCTACGCCTCGTTTGAGGTGCAACAATAAATTTGTCACAGAGTCCCATACTGCTCCTACCAGGTATAGAGACCATCCGTACACGGTATGCAATGCGTAACCATGTATGATAGTATCTATCAAAAGTTTGACTCCACGAATTAGCATGAAGATTCCGATCACTCCCGCACTAATGTGTCCGAAAGAAATGAACTTTGCCCATGTTCTGTTCCACGCGGATTCCAAAATTTTGTTGAATTCCGGTCCTTTTAGAAGATTTGCAATCGATCCTCCTTGTGAGACTGCAGGTTGACCCAACATTCCTCTTGCCACGGTATTTAAGACGGCTGGTTGCTCAGCGGGGAACATCACATGATCCCTCAGCTGGTCGAGGTCAGAAGAGGTGTAGATCCCACTGGTGGCTAATGACTGGGTGTTTCGGTACCTCCACGTCGGTTTGGTCATCGGTTTCATGTTTTCCAGAGGGATTACTCGGACAGGGCCAGGTGTCAAACCGAACCATTCTCCTTCGATCATGTACATTGTCGGCACGAGACGGTTACAGTTGATCTGCATACCTCTTTTCATCAACACGTGCGTTCGTGGTGACAAAAATTGAGTCTCATTTCCCACAATTACTGGTAGTTGAGTGTAACACTCCTGTAGGTGTTGTACTCGAACCTCGACGGGCACGCATTTAATGACGTGTACCACCTCTCCTGAGATTACGGCCATGTATCCTGGTCCTTTCATCAATTGGTATGCGAATTCATCCGGAGATTGAGTCGCAATAGCCAGCCTATTTTTGAGCATCTCTCTCTCCAGACTACACTTATGGTTCATCACGTCATGATACAATCGTTGTATCTCGGTTTTTATATGTCTTTCCACATACACGAATTTTGAATTCACATACGCGAATATGTCCATGTTCGTGACGTCCACTCGAGCTGCACTCACGAATCCTTCTGTTACTTCGTGTATCAACAGTTATCGGAGGCAAAGTGGTAAGCGCGAAAGTAATGTCCGACGCAGTTAGTGAGTATAAAATTCCTGCGTTTTGATCAACACTTTTCTGCGCCATACCTTCGTACAAAACACTGTATTGTTTATCTCCGCACTTATCCAGAGGGACGGGATCCCAAAAAGTTGGTCCACCCTCTATATCGGTACAATGTCCTTGGTCCAATTTACACCTTACACCAGACTTCAAATAGACTATATTGTTCTTCAGTCCCACTCGCGCACGGTAGTCTCGAAGGGTCACTTTTATGTCGGCGACCACATAGACCGAACTCCAGCTGCCAAAGGGGTCCGAGTACCAAACGCCTTCGCATGATCCGTCTCTTCCTACCCATCCGGCTAGGGTTGCCTGGAAACTTTGCGTTTGATTCGGGCGGACTCCGGCGAATTTTACCTGTTCTACCTGAAATGTGGTATACCGATGCACTTCTGTGCAGGCGTCTCGTGTTATTTCAATTATATACGATGCTTGTCCACCATTCACGAAACTAACGTGAGAGTGCATGCCACAATAAAGAATAGTCCGTTGAATCTCTATTTTACATTGTCGCACATGAACTGCTGTATATTCGTTGATCTGAAGAAACTGGATACGCTCGTTGGTCACGTTTAAGATCGGCGGCGGAATGTCACATTCTTCGACGTCCAAGAGCGATAGTGTGGTGATGTTCGATGCCATTCCTCCACACTCGTATCCTAGTAACCCATTTACTCCTGTTTGTCGATTCCATATCCAGATCAGCAGGAACATCCACTGGATTGGTTGACGAAAATTCATTGGTTCCTCTTTTTTTTTTCCTTCCTGTATACAGATAATATTTAAGTGCAAGCCCCCCCCTTATCTACCCGTACCCATAAGCGAGGAAGTTTGCTAGTTTTATTAATTATTTTAACGTTTAATTAATATTTAGTGAATATTTACTCTTAACTATTTCTTTAGAAAATAACATTTTATCAGAAAAATATTAATATTTGTATATGTATGTATATATATATATATATATACTTTTTTTTTTTTTTTTTTTTTTTCAACCCTTTTATTTTTCAATTCTTTTCTTGTTGTGTTTTTTTTTCTTTTACTTTTCAATACTTCCTCTTTTCCTTTTTATGGTTTAGACACAAAAAGTATCTCTACGAGGTAGCTTAGAATACTATGGGTTTATTAGTACTTTCAAGCATATTCATTCGCTCCCTCAAACTTATAATACTGTCGATTAGTAAGTCGAGTTGCATTCGCTCATAGGTTGGTCCTGACGCAACTTTGACTATTCGTGGTTCCGTCGATATCTCCCAGACAATCAGAGATTCTGTTCGTCCTGGGTAGATACTTTCTTCGAGGTTTCTCCCTTGCGAGCGCAGGAGACACTCGAATTCCTCTTGGAAAATGACGGCACTTGCTCTACTCCACCAAAAACGACACCCGAATATTCCTCTCTCTATCCGGTCTAGCACCTCTCGAAGGAAGTCTCTTTGAACTAATGCTTCTATTTCCGGATGCCAACGTATATTTTGCTCCATCCACGGGTACGTTATTGATGCTTTAAGCCTACGTAACATAATTTTTACTGCGTCGCGTACTGATGATCCTCGGCTATTTCCTGTTCCGTGTATCAGGTACGGACCACAGGCCATTCGACAGTCCCAAGTTGATGGCTTAATTCGCGAACACTTAATGTGCGGTTTTATGCCTCTTACATGCAAGTATTTTCGCAGAGCCACCATAGGATGCGGAGTGCGAGAATCTCCCGGTTGATCTCCTCGCTCCATGTTTCTTAAAACAAAATATAACTTAGAATAAAATTTCGTTTCCGATAAATTTTTACAAATATTTTACAGAATTTACAGTCTTTCTTTCTCCAAAAGTTGGAGATATGATTCTATGATTGCAAGGATCAGATTGTATCGCAGGATACTTTGCAATGTACCGCGAGATGCTCTAACGATTGCGGGTAACGTATCTATTGTCCACATCATGATAATCCCTGTTTCACTCTTTTCTTTTGTTTCGGTGAGTTCTATTCTTTGTGAATTTAGCATTGCTACTAATTCTTCTCGAAAAGAGATTTATTACCCTATGGCTTAAGGTAGTCAGTGTCCTAATTACATGTTCCCTATTTTCTACGGTTCCAAAGACTATGTCTCCTTCCTCTACAAACCAAGACGGTGCAAAAGAGCTTCCTAAATCGTCCCATAAGGAGACGACAGCTTTATTTTTCGCGACATTTTTCGTGTTACCTATACCGAGACCTCTGTATGGTCCGCAGATAGCGTGACAAATCCACGAATCTTCCAAACTGCTATTATACTGGAAATGCGGTCTTAGTTTTCGTTGTTGCATATAGCGTCGTAACAAATAGACAGGAGCTGGTTCCATTATGATTAATTTAAATTAAAAAAAGAAAAATTGTTCTCTCTCTCTCTTTCTATCTTGATAAAAGGGTTTTGTGAAATATTTTTTTTTCTTAGAAAATGTCTCGGTTTTTGTCCGTGATTTTGGAGTACCTGATATTTCCTTAGCTTTCCGCCAATTTCCCTTTATAGGCCTTGATACTGGCAAGAAGCAATTTATATCGGATTGTACTGTACCTCCTTCCTATTTTGGCAATAACTATCTTTGGTGTAGTGGTCAATTCCCATATCACTATATTAGTTGCTGTTCCTGGTTTCACATTTTCGTTCAAAGAAATTCCCTGTGTCTCTAATAATCGCTCAAATTCGTCCTGAAAAATAATTGAATGGCCAAGGCTCCAACGAGTTTTATGGCTCTCTATCCGATGAATTATCTCTACTAATTTGTAAATTATTTGTTCCCTGATGCGTACTATTTCCTGTCTTTCGTCTTGTAACCATGAGAAAACGTAGGTTCCGTTGATGATATTCCACATGCGAGCTACACTAGCCTGTCTCGCTTCGCTCTTGGATCTATCTATTCCTAGGGCGACATAAGGTCCACACGTGATTTGACAGGTCCAAAGAGTTGATGACTCCCTAATATATTCGTATCGAGGTTGTACTTGACGCCTTGTCATATATCTTTGTAAATCTATTGCTGAACGTTGTCCCATCCTTTTGTCCTCCTTTTTTTTTTCTCTTTTCCTTTATCAAACGCTGAAATAAATAAAAATCAAAACACAAACTCAGGATTTTTCTCTCAAAATAAAAACTTGTTTACTTAAAGTTCATGGTATATATACAATCTTACTTAATAATAACCTAACTGAATGATAATAATAAGAGTAATAATATGAGTAATGTTCCATGGGACGATTATCCGGGGGAACAAGGAATTATTCCTCCCCGATTGGTCCAATGTCCAATATCCTTAAATTTAAATCTTCTAAGACGGCTCTAGTAGCAAGTCTTAACATAATTACTTCTAGTATAATCTTATTATGGTATCGCATATCGCAGTCATATTCGGGGACGGTGTTCATACACCAGACGCTGGCGTAATTGCCGGGGGTCCCCGTCATTTCGCGAAGCAGACTTATGTTTGCGATATCCAAAAGGGTTTCAAAATTTCGGCACAGATCCTCTACCTCGTTCCATGTCGGACGATTCAAGTTTTCTAAGATTCTCAAAAATTTCTCGAAAGTTTCAATTGGATCCTCGGTCATGATTTGTTCATATAGATCCGGGGGAGATTCGGGGCTTTCGAGTTCTTCCTCGTCGGAAGATTCGGATTCTTCCGCCGAGGCAGGGGATTCGGGGTTTTGGGGCTCCTGTGGCTCCTCCGCTGGGGAGTCGGGACTCTCTACCGCCTCGGGTTCCGAAGCGGCGGGGGACACGGGGCCGTCGAGCTCCTGGGGTTCCGGGACGTCGGGGGACTCGGGGCCGTCGAGCTCCTCGAGCCCCTGCGTATCAGGGGACTCGGGGTTGCTGAGTATTTCGACGTCGGAGGAATCGTATTCCTCCTCCGAGGAACTGTCGTCGGAATTCTCCCGCTTCCTCTTTCTCTCCCTCTCTATAAATTCTCTCAGGTCGGCGGTGGACGCCTCCGACCCGGAGAATGGGGAGTCAGGGCGCTCCTCCTGATCACGGGGCTCCGTAGTCAAAGTTGGCCTCGGGTCCATTTGTATAAGCTGTAAAAATTCTTCGTTGTTAGTCGATGTGGCGAGAAGATTAAAAAAAAAAAATTCTGATGCGTCGCATGCTGAATTCATTCCCTGTGCAGTTCGTACCCTCATCCAATAATGCCTTTCCGATTTTTATTCGCATTAAAAGGCGGCGCTCCGGAGTTTCATCTTCGTTCTTCCCGACGAAATGTATGGAAGGTTCCTCTTCCAAGTAAACCTCCATATATCGGTGTCCTTTGATAACGGACACCAACTCCGTGTACGTGAATGAGAGGCGGCGAAATTCCTCGTGGAACATGGCCACGAGGCTTTCGCACTCTTCATCGGTGTACACCGAACCCATTTTGGCCAGGTTGTGCATTAGCATCCTTAACCGTTCGTATCCCAACTGGATGGGGGTCGCTCGACTGACAAGGACCCGCTGAAGTATCTCTTGGAGATACCCGACAGCCTCAATTCGATTGCCCCCCCTTGGTCCTCTAATTACTCCCTCGAGTGTGGCGATTATTTCCAGGAGTCGTTCCATTTTCCTCTAAAAATCGGTTTTTTTGTCGGAATTAATCCTTTTTGTCTTCGGATGGAGTAATATGCGATACTCTCAAACGATCGGCGTGCACTACCTGTGTCCTTTTCTTAACTTTTATGCGTACATTATGGTTTCCCATCACCTCTACTATTTTATGCGGTCCTGTATAATTATCTTCGAGCTTCTTCGGCTTAGGGCCTTTCTTTAAAAATACGTATTCTCCTGGTTTAAAAGTTTTCGGGTTGACTCTTCGGTCGTAGAGGAGCTTCGACTTTTCCTTCGCTCCTATTAGGTTGTTGCGCGCAATAGCTCGAATTTCATGCAACTGAGTTATAATTTTTACTAAATAATTGTCGTAAGTCTGCAGACGATCTTCAGGATGTATTTCTTCGCTTGATGGAGTTCTTGCTAATTTTCCGAAGACCAATTCGTACGGCGTGTGTTTCGTTCCCTCGAGGACGTTGTCATTATAGTTGAATATGGCCAATTCCACCCATTCATCCCACTCGAATTCTCGACCATTGTATTGCTTCAGATATTCTCCGAGAGCATGGTGCGACCTTTCGAGCGATCCGTTGGACTGGGGATGGAAAGAAGTCGTACGCAACTTCTTGATACGAAATCTTTTCGCTAAACGTTTCATTAAACCGCTCAGAAAATTACTGCCTTGATCTGTCAGTACTGCTTTGGGAGATCCAAAAATGCAAATAAAATGTTTTACAAACGCGTCAGCTATTGTTGTTGCTGTTGCGTTTGGTAAAGGGATCGCGATACAAAATTTCGTGAATTGATCTTGAATTGTTAGAATGTACTCGTTAAGCCTTCGGGTTTTCGGTATCGGACCGACTATATCCATTGCTATTTTCTCAAAAGCCGTTCCGGGCGTATCTGTTATTAACATTGGCTGTTTTGTTTTGAATCTATCGCATTTCTTTAATTGGCAAGGTAAACATTGTTGGATAAAATGTTGAATATCGGTTTTCATTTTCTCCCAAAAGAAGTTTTGCCGCACGCGATTATACGTTTTGCTGACCCCTCTGTGGCCTCCCACAGCTGAGCTATGCATTTCACGTATAATCTCGTGTCTCTCTTCTTTTTTCGGATACCGAATTATTCCGTGACAAACTATGACTTTAACTGGACTCCCTCTAAATCCTGATCGTAATTTCGAAGCTATTTCTCCCCAAGTTACGTTACCTACTTTCTCCGATAAAGCTATACTGACACTCGGAACGTTTAACGATTCCATTGTTCCTCGAAGACTAATAATTAAGCTGTTAATGTGGCCTAGAGTTCCCGACAAACCTTCTCCAGACTCGTCGCTGACCGGTAGGGCTACGTGATACCTGTTCCCTCTCTTTACCGCGCTGGCTTGACTGAGCACGAGATCAGAAAAGTATGGCATTTCTCTACGGTCAACGAGTTTTTGAGATCCGTGGTCGAAGGGTGCTCCATTTGTTTTCACAAAATAGGCGAGCGAATCCGTTCATGTAAAGAAAAGATCTCGCGATTCGACGATATTCTTTGATAGTCTTTCTTCTATTCGGAGTCGTTCTTCCAAGGGTATTTCATTTTCTTCAGAGTTGTCATCGCTGTTT
This sequence comes from Ischnus inquisitorius, assembly GCA_963924025.1. Lineage (NCBI taxonomy): Eukaryota > Metazoa > Arthropoda > Insecta > Hymenoptera > Ichneumonidae > Ischnus > Ischnus inquisitorius. Next base: position 15,171,053 of record OZ001247.1, read on the forward strand.
TCTTCTTCGTCTGAGTTAAGTTTTTGCGGTTTCCTTTTCTCTGTTTGGCTATTTTCTTCAATGTTGGATGCTGGATCTTGGTTGGGCGCTAAATCTTCATCGGATGCGTCTTCTTGTGGATTGTAGTCCTTATCTCGTGGATTTTCGCAATTTTCTTCTTGCGAATCTTCAAAGTTGTCTTCCATGATTTCTTCTTCATTGTCTGGACCTACCTGATTCTCATCTTCCTCGGATGCAGAATCTTCGGATTCGATTGGATCTATTTTCTTCGTTCGTTGTTTCTTCCTTGTTATCTTCTTTGTTATCTTCCGTGGAATTATCGTCGAAGATGAATTTTTCTTCAATGGAGGTTTGTATCTTCGAGATGAAATCTTCTTCCTAAATGAATTTTTCTTCTGAGATGTTTCTTCGGTGGGTGTTTTATCTACCTTACCGTTTTCCTGTATCATTTCTTCGAGTTGTTTTCTCGCTTGTCCTCTGGTGAGCGCTCGCTCTGGTGTTTCTTTCACCTGTTTCGGAATCTCTTTTACAGGTGGATTAACTTCAGGCTGCGAGATTTCCTTCTGTTGTTGTTTAGCCTGGTTTCTAGTTATACCGATGATATGCGGAGGGTCCTCCGCTGACCTGGGTCTATGTTGAGCTGAAGGGTCAGCCGACTGGCCCACTGATACACTCGAGTCGTTCACTTGGTCGACTTCGAGCAGCTGTATAGCGGTCAGTGACTCTCTCCATAGCTCTTCATAATCCTCTTCCCCGTGGATTTCCTCATCGCTTTCCCCATCGGTTTCCATATCGTTTTCCTCGAGTAATCTTAGTATTTCGCAATTGGTCAATATGCAATCGGACTGAGTCGCGAAAATTTCTCCGTCGCTCTCGTTAGAGTATGTGTCGACTGGATTTCGTGATAACGCGTCAGCGTTCACGTTTGTTTTCCCTGTTTTATACACAACGTCGTATTCGTATTCGGACAATTTCAGTCTCCAACGAAGGACGCGTGCATTACCGTCCTTGCAGGTGTTAAACCAGATCAAAGGTTTATGATCGGTGACCAGGGTGAATTTTCTCCCATAAAGGTACGGTCGAAAATGCAAAACGCTGTATACGATCGCTAAGGCTTCTTTTTCATACGTATCATACCGAGATTCTGTTTCGTTAAGGGTACGTGAGGCGTATGCTATTGGTCTATCTTTTCCTATTATTCCCTGGGATAAAATACCGCCGATTGCGTAACCGGACGCGTCTGTAGTAACAATAAACGGCTTTGAAAAATCTGGAAAAATTAAAACTGGTTCGGTACAAAGTCTTTCCTTTAATTCGTTGAAACTATCTTCTTGAGATTCTGCCCAGATAAAAGGAACATCGATTTTTAAGAGGTTCGTCAATGGCTTTGCCAACTTCGCGTAACTTTCAATGAATCTACGATACTACCCTGTTAGTCCCAAAAATTGACGGATTCCTTTTACGTTTTTCGGTCTTGGAAAGTCTCTCACGGCATTTACTTTTTTCGGATCGAGTTTCAGACCATCTCCGCTGATAACGTGGCCAAGATAAGCTACTTCACGTTTCAGGAATTCGCATTTATCCGGTTGTAACGTCATGTTTGCCTTTCTTAGTCGATCGAACAACTTTTCGCACTTTTCGTTGTGTTCCTCCAAGGTTTTTGCGTAAATGACTATATCGTCGAGATATACGAACATTTCGCGACCCTGCAACCCTGATAATACCAAGTCCATTGCTCTTTGGAACGTTGGCGGCGCGTTTTTGAGTCCCATCGGCATTCGAACGTACTCGTAATGACCGTAGGGTGTCGTAAACGCTGTCTTGTGACAGTCATCTGGGTGCATTCGGATCTGATAGAAACCGGAGGCCAGGTCAAACACTGAGAAATAACGAGCTCCCCCGAGCTGATCCAAAATATCTACAATGTTCGGCAGGGGGTAAGCGTCGCTTATTGTTTTCTCGTTCAGCGCTCTGAAATCGAGAACGACTCTCCACTTTCTGTTTCCCTTGGAATCTAGTTTTTTAGGTACTACCCATACAGGCGTATTGTATGGTGACGATGATTCGCGAATAAATCCTGCCTCTAAAAATTCTCCTATCTGTTTTCTAATCTCTTCTTTATGGACTTCGGGAAATCGATACTGTTTGGAATTAACTGGAAATTCGTCTGTGGTGTGAATCCTATGCATTACTACGTCTGTAGCGGCCAATGGCTCACCTGGCAGGTGGAATCCATCCGCGGTTTTCGATACCATCTCCTTGATTGAGTCTGACTCTTCTTTATTCAAATGATCTAATCTAAGCAACTCTATAACTCGTTCGCTTCGATTGTCATTTGACATTGTTGCTCCGAACGAAAAACAATCGTAATCGCAATCGTAATTGATTCTGGATAGCCTGGTGGGCCTGGTGTGTCAGTTGCTTTTCGTCTCTCGTTTCTCATCATAGTACGAGTTATTAATAAAGTTAGTTAAGGGAGATCGTGGTCGTTCCTGTAAATCAACACTCGGGGGTTCGACTGTGATAAAAAGTGTCATGATATTTTTTCTGCCGTTCGTGTAATATCACTGTTCTTTCGCCGACGGTTTCTAACCTAATTGAGAGTATTGACTTTGGATCGGATCTATCGGAAATTTTGATCGCTGGGCGTGCTCCGGCGTTCCCGGTCAGATTTATTACCGGTCACTTTTCGTATCAGTTACGTGGCGCGGCTCGTGATGGCTTCGAACGACTCAGGTGCGGCTCATACCCTTAAAATCCCGGCCTCTCAAGTCAACATGTTTGCCGGTTGTGGTGGAGGCCCAATGCGTGACAGACCCACACTGTGTCCTGTCTGTGGTGCTCCATACCATTACTCTTGTGCCACGAAATACCAAGGTGGACTAAACGGTGGTTATAAAAAGTGTTGTGGTTCGAGACCCGCGTCGCCTTACCAAAGGCGACGCGGGTCGAAAACCATTTCGACCCTACTGCTGCGTCGGCCAATGGAAATCAACCGCTAACTTTGAAAGACATGCAATCGGCCCTCGAGTCTTGTTTTGGCAAATGCAGTGCCAAATTCAGTGCGAAATGTGATGGTCTTGGCGAAAGGATCGACGATTTGATAACGGAGCAAAGGAGCTTGAAAGACTCTGTCGACTTGTCAACGGAATCGATCAACAGGCGTTTTGAGGTGGCGGAAAGAAGAATGGACGCCATAGAAAACCGTATGGATGAGTTGGCATCGGGGGTTGGAATCATCAAGAGCGAAGTCGCCGAGTTACGCCACTCGGGACTCTCGGAGGAAGATATCATTCGTGAGGTCGAAGATCGGGGTAGGCGGGCGTCAAATCTCATTGCTTACGACGTCCCTGAGGCCCCGGACCAGGGCCGTCAGGCGATTCTTGAGGCCCTCGCGCCGCTTAGTATTACGTCGGAATTATTTCGCTGTACGAGGATTGGCGCTGCCCCGCCAGCTGATGCGCGTCGTGGTCCGAGACCTCTCCTTATGTTGTTTTGCTCCAAAGACGAAGCGCAGAAAGTGTTCAAAAAGCGCGAATCTTTGAAAATAGGCGATCAGCTAATTAAAATAAAAGTCGATCATACCGAAAGGCAGAGAAATCAGCTTGTGGCAGCTCGTCTTTTACTAGACGAGAAGAAGAAGGCCGGGGAAAACGATTGGACGATTAAATATCAAAAAGGAGTGCCGTGCGTGATAAAAAGAAGTGACATTAAAACAAAAAACTAGACAGCAGATTTGCGCTATCGGTCTACTATCAAAACGTAAGAGGCTTAAGAACGAAACTTCACGATCTGAGGGCTTCTCTATCGGTGCAGTCGGGCAATTTTGACGTGTACGTGCTAGTCGAGACGTGGCTGGATATCGGTGTTCAATCGGAGGAACTCGGATTTGCCGGCTTTAACGTCTACAGGTGTGATCGCAGTAAACGCACAAGCTCGTGCTCCCGTGGTGGGGGGGTCCTCATAGCGGTGTCAAACGCGTTGTACAGCAGTGTGGTTCAGCCGGCTACAGACACAATCGAACAGCTATTCGTGAAAGTATCCGGAAGGGTGGGGAGTCATATCGTTGCCGCAGTTTACTTGCCGCCGACGTCTCCGTCTTACGCCTACCAGTCTCATAGTGAGAGTGTCTGTGTTGTTGCTGAAGCCTATCCGTCGGCGTACATACACGTCATTGGTGACTTTAATCTTCCCAATATCTCGTGGGTCGCAACGGAGCACTCACTATTTACAACACAAGGGAATGGGGTTTCGAGAAGCGAAAAAGACTCTGCTGCCTATGTTGCGACCGATTTTTGCGCCTGTAATCTTAAACAATTCAATGTAATTCCTAATAGCTTCGGTGGGCTTCTGGATCTTGTTTTTTCGAGTTGCGAGAGTCATATCACGAGGTCGGCCGATGTTTTGTTAAAATGCGATGAGTACCACCCACCGTTAGATATAGATTTTTTTTGTGCAAAAACCGAAGTAGGTGGTCGGTGGCTCACCGGTGCGTTTGATTTTAAGAAAGCCGATTACGAATCGATGAATTATTTTTTCGCAATATGTAATTGGGAGAGTCTTGGAGCTGAGGGGTCGATAGAAGAAGATGTGTCCGTCTTGAATGTAATTATAAATACTGCGATCTCGCGTTTCGTTCCGTGGCGCAATTCGTTCACTTCTAAATATCCGAAATGGTTTTCCGCAGAACTTCGTCGCTGCGTAGCCCTGAAGAGAATAGCGCACGCGGAATTCAAGCTCTCTCGTTCTGCTACAGATTATGCACGATTTTCCGACCTTAGAGCGCACTGTAAGGTCCTTGCTGACGAATGCTATCGTTTATTTGTTCACAGAGCGCAAGAAAATATTTGTGCAGATGTGAATGCTTTCTGGAATTTTGCAAACTCTGGTAGAGCGGGTAATGCGATACCGAATTTTTCCGATACCGATCTCACTACGAGTATAAGTCAATGGATTGTATAGAGTTACTTTATTATTTCTTATCATATATATATATATAATTATTATTATCATTATTTTCTTTCTTTTCTCTCTTATTTTTGTTATTTCATTTCGCTTTTATTTTTGTATAATTGGCACACCGACCACTGAATGCACGCGGGGGCTCTAGCCTTCGCACTTTGTAATTGGGCATTGCCCGTATTAATTGAATAAATAAATAAATAAATAAATAAATAAATAAATAAAGTAATCTACAAGAAATCTCTCTGCTATTAAAGGCTCTAAATACTCGTGAGCCGAGGTTGCCCTTTTCACGTGACTCGATCCCTCGGCGCAGGTATAAACGGATTTTTCCTGAATTCTACTACTGTTTTGGCCTTCTCCGCTATTCATTGAATCTACTGTGGTATTGCCGGAACGAAAAAGAAACAACAAAACATACAAGATGAATGAAATAAATTTTTGATCGTAACGCGGTCGCGAGATTTTATTTTTCTCACGATTATTTTCCTCTCTACGGTCTGGCTGGAAATTGTTTTTTTCATCGGACTGATTTTCGACATTATATATCGGCAAATAATCCGCGGCCCTTCGATGGGTATATACCGCTGGATTATTGCACCAAACTAATCTCGGATTCGAAACGTTTTTCTCTACTATCACGTGTCTAACCTGGTTATCGGATACGTACTCGGTATTCTCTGGACCATTCTCTATAAAATATTTTTTTGATACGCTAGTGTCTAGTACCATACCACCGCTAGCGTTCTTTTCGAAAATAAAATCCTCGGTTCGGTTTCCCATTATTGAGACGTCGTTGTCTCCGATAATGCCGGAATTTTTGCCACATTTACATCTACCTACGGAACAACTGGTATACGCGACTGGACCTCTCTCTGGATTCTCTGGATTTTCTTGTACTGCTCTATTATTTCTTAAAATATTTCTTACGGGATCTTCTGGATCGGGATTGACGTTATTCTTCTCGATAAAATTCTTAACAACAACTTCTTCTTCAAGGGTATCCTTTACGGGCTTCTCCGGATCAGGATAAAATTCAACTTTTTCGACAACAAAATCTTTTCTTACTACAGGATCCTTTACGGCTTTTTCCGCCTCAGGATAAACAAAATTTTCACCAAAAACTTTATCAACAACAAAAACTTTCTCAATACCCTCTGGATTTTCTGGGTTTTCTGTACTGAACTTTTCTTCGGTGACAAAAATTTCTACGGGATTCTCCGGACTTGGAATTTTCTTTTCTACTACCTCTGGATAAGCACAACGATTTTCACGATCTACGATTTTTACTCTTTTTGGCTCTATTATTTTCTCTTTTACAATTTGAACCTCTCCGACTAGATTCAAATTGGAGCCTGAATTATTTCTTTTCTTTCTGGATTCTGGTTCGCTATCGATCATGGATTTTGACAAGTAACAGGGGAACATCTGTACTACCGGGACTTCGATTTCTACTTTCTGAGCGCGGTGGTTCGTTATATACACGTAGGCTTTACCATTCTCGTTCTTGACTAGGCCCTGCTCTACGGTTATTCCCTCACCGGCATCGAGGGTCGGTATGTATCCCTCTGATACTTCCCTGTTCTTTATCCTGACATAAAAAAGTTTTCTCGCGCCTGGTGGAAAAACTATACTTTCTCTCGTATGGAACGGTACTTTCTGTCCGTTTACTTCTAGCCAATTATTTTCGTAATCTATTTTTGCCTGGTTATCGCGGAAAAATTCGGATGACAATATTCCGGATTGTCTAATCGGGAAACTATTCGGAACTAGATGAAAAGTCGTTTCTTTACCTAGCGCGAAAATATCTACGGAACCGAGGGTTTCTACCACGTTCGCTGTTATTCCGCTAAGTCTTAAAACTCGAGATCGATTAATGTATAAATCGCTGTTTATACATTTTTCCTTTAATACGCTGTTACTCGCGCCTGTATCTAACATAAGGGTTACGGTTTCTGATAATTATTTTCCTTGCAACAAGATCGTTGGACCAATTACGTCGTCGACGTATCGCGCCATAAAAATGGTCGCGACCTCGGGGTCGCATTGTCCTACACTACTTTCAGGGTGAGAGTCGGGTGCGTTTCCGCGGTGGCCTCCGCCTGGGCACCCGATTCCGGCTGGCCGTTCGCGTTTCCCGGAGCTGTCACGATGCGTCCATACTTCTGTATACGCGTGGGGCAGTCTTCCAACTTATGTCCGATTGTCTTGCAATATCGGCACATATTCGGAGGATACTGCGGAGAGGCGGCCTGAGCGTAAGTCATCGGACTCGCTGCTATCGGCACATTCGACGACACGTTACCTCCGCTGGGATTGCGGGAGGGACAGTTTCTCGCGAAATGACCCCATCCTTGACACGCAAAGCATTGGATCGCGGGAGGCTGGGCCTGGCCGCTACTTACCTGGACCGGTTGATTCTGTTGTTTCACTGCTGGCATCTGCACTCCGGCAGTTTGCTGCGCTTGAAAACAATTTTCCGGATTGTGACCCTTTCGTCCACAGATCGTGCACGGGTTCGAAAAACATCTTTCAGCCGGATGTCCTCTCTTATTGCATACAGTGCATATAACAACGTGTCCAGCGGGGGTTGCAACATTGCTTGGCACGGCTACCTGTGGAGCAGGAGCCAACTGCGGACAGTTCGTCGCTATATGGCCCTGTTTCTCGCACATCTGGCACGTGGCTGTAGACTGCTGACCAGACACGGCTTGTGCGGCCCAGCAGTCCTTCGCAGTGTGCCCTTTTCTCCCACAGTACTGGCACGTCGGAATCCCTGGTTTACCTCCTACTTGATTCTTGTTGCCTGATTTGTTTTCGGTTGCTACGAAATTTATTTCCGCGGTTTTATCGGTTTTACTTGATTTCGCGGATTTCTCGGACTTCTCGCTAGACTTGTCTTTCGGATTTTTCCCTTTCCTGAGCCTATCTAGATCGGCGAGTTCTCGCTCGATATCTCGCGCTCGATTAATCGCGTCGCTAAGTGTGCGATCGTCGCCCATCTCACGACGAATACTCGGTTTCAACCCTCTTCCGAAACAACTAAGACCCCTTTTCTCTATTCTTTCCTGTTCCTGTTCGTCTAATGCTCCCGTTTTGTGTTTGTATGCTTCGAGAATTTTTACCGCGAGATTACGAATCCTATCCGCGTAATCGTCCACGTTTTCCGAATCTTCCTGGAAGCTACTTCCGAGCTCACCGGTAAGCTGAAACACGTCACGCGGCGGATCGTACGTTTTACGAAGATAGTCGACAAAATCCTTGATATTGTTGAACGTTATTTTCGAGATTTTATTCCAAACGGCAGAACTGAGTTTAGTTTTCGCGAGTCTAAGAAGGTGTGATTCGCACGCGGGTCCCACCATAGTAAGGGCTTCCTCTACTCCCACGATATACCGACTCAAATTTTCACGATTCCCGTTGAACTCGGGCAGCAAACGGATCGCGTCACGCAAAAATCCGAGGCTCGCGGGGTCTGGTCTTGCCTCTGCATCCTGATTCGCCATTTTTCCCGTGAATAAATTTCTCGGTGTAATTAAAACGTCGCGTTTCCGACTCGATTTCGGTGTTGCAAGATATTTCGCGATTTTATCCTGTTTCGGTGTAGCTACGGATGGACTGAGACCGATATCCCGACGTTTCGTTTTGGACGAAAAACTATGTTTCGCGGATAAAAATTGAGCAGGCCTATGAAAACTCTCGTCGATCGGAGAGAAACTAGTTTTCGCGGTCACAAAGGTCGAGGTGGAGGTAGTGCTTCCCGACGGTACGCTGCCTCCCCCGGAAGACGAGACTTTAATTTTCAAAGAATTTTGATTTCCGGATTTAAATTCGAAATTCGCGATTTCGGGAGTATTTCTATAGGATTCCTCAATATTTAGTCGCGGTGAATTTATTTTTAATTTCCCTAACGGCTTGATTATCGATGCGAGAATACTGGACGCGAGATTTTGAGAACTTTTCACGGTTTTTATCGGACTAATTAAAACTTGCAAATTCGCGTCGGTTTCTTCGGACGATTCACTTTTCGGAGATTCGGTTTTTGAGTCGCGCCTATCAGTATATCCTATGGATGCAGCTTGGCCGTCGGAAGGGCACGAGCGAGAGCGAGGCGATCGCGTGGCTTGCGCGTCCCCTGCTCCTCTCCCTTATTCGGCTTACTGCGCATACGAGTCCGTTCTTCCGGATACTCGTGCAACACTTTTTTATCTACTGTTCCCTTCGATCGGGTATACATTGAGACTTTGTACCATCTCGAATTTACAACACCAAAAAAAAAACACTTGTTAATACAGAAACTATATTATTTTCTAATTTTCCCTGAAAAGACGCGAAAAACACAAAGAAATTATGCGCGGACACAAAACTATCCTATCTTCCCTGAAAAATACGCGAAAATACAAAACACAAAAGACACATATCATTGTAATGTTTCTTAACATACGTCTCGCATTAGTGGGCGAGCTAAATTACGTTACCGCATAGTACGGGGCGGACTATAATACGGGTCTCGCATTGGTGGGCGAGCTATCTACCATGCCAAACAAAACACATTTACACACACATGCTCTGAGGGATGGGAAGGAAGGAAAAGAAAGAAAATTTCGAATAAAACAAAGAAAAATTATTTTTCGCGAATGGCTCTGTAGATCCCGGACGAGCCCCCAATTTTTGTTACGTCGCGAATCGTGAATTTACATGAGGAGCCGCCTCATCTCGGTCAATCAATTTAATGAATTTACTCGTTATCGAAGCAGCTACGATTCGCGGATGCCTCGTTTTGAGCCTAACCTCGCGGAAACTGCTCGGGAAGAGGCTAGAGCACATTCGCGTATTGAAATGTATGCAAGTTCACGCAACCTCACCGAGGACGTGGGTGTCTTGACAATAGGGACAAAAATATTCCGTTGGTTCGATGGGACTTTCGGATTCGAGCTCAGGAATCGACGGAAGGGTTACACGGCGGAAAAAGTTCAAGAATTGAATGTATAAAATGGTAGCAACTACCAAACAGACTATGAGACAAAACACGAGAAAGAACAAAACGATCATAAGGCTATTCATTTTCAAGCCGATTGTAATCTATTTATACTCGTCGGGGTCCCGAACGCGAAAGGGGTAGTTCGACGCGAGTTACGATATTCGGGGCTACCGAGATCGATCTATTGTTCAACGTCCGCATGTGATATTCCGAAATCCGAATAAAAAGGATTACAATAATCGCGAAAAAACAAAAATTGAAAAACACGATGATAGCAACTATTTTGCTTGAATCCGGTGACTCGAACATTTTAATTAACACGCACAGAAAAAAATTAATTAAGCACGGGAATAGCTCGATCACGATTAATTAAACTTTCCCCCGGGAAAAATTAATGGGATCGACGGCATAGATCGCACCGAGTTGGGCTGTCGATAGCTTGAACACTCGCGATAATCCGAATCGATTGGAGGGAACGCGTAACTCGGCTAACGATTATGGAGAAAATTATACCAAACACGAGAGTGAAAAGGATAAAGAGATATCCGTACATGTCAAAATAGGATAGGGATCACTTGCACAAGGGAAGGAAATTGCAAATAAGGCGGAAAAACAAAATATTTGACTTACCGAAAAAGAAATAAGTATCCGGAGAATATAAGAACTGAAGAGGTTGCTGGTGTTGCGGCTGGTCGGTGGATCGCTGGTCGATACTACCCTCGGCGTGATGAGGAAATTGCCGAGCGGTCGAAGGGTTTTTCGAATAATTTTCGAAGAACACACAAACTTTCACAATAGTTGGCTTTTATTTAAAGAAAGCACACACGCAAAACTCCAAAGCACAATACAATTTTCAAAGAACTGAACGAAAGTTCAAACTTCACAGAAAAATAAATTTTCAAAGACAACTTTTAAGAAAATCGAAAAAACTGTCAACGGTTCGTCGTCGGTGAACTCCGGAGAGGTAATAACCCTGACCGGAAAAAATGTTGAGTACTGTGTGTATCCCCAGCACCGAGAGGGCTCCTTTTTATACCTTTGACTTAAGATGACACGTGGGCCATGGGAGGGGGCAGCGTCTTAGTCTAGGCGTGATTTTCCCCGCCTCCCTTGTTCTCTCTATCGATCCATCGATTTTTCGTTACAATTTTTATTTAACGATCTCGGTGCGGATTTTTGGTTTGTTAGTTAATAATTTGCTTCCTGGATCAATACTAAGGTGTCTCGAATTTGAATGAACTCTCTAAGTGCAAATTTACGCAAATTAGAATTTTTATTAGTGAAAATATCCCCGGAAAAATAGTAATTAATTAACAAAACCAAAAATAATTATAAAAATAATCTTATCATTATTGTACTATATATTAACGTTCCCATTCTTGCATTTCCAACTAATTTTTCAACATAATTATTGATTCTTGATTGCTGTCGATCTTGACAGATCGATATATAAATGAATTTAAATTTCGCATAAAAGAACAGAAAATTCACCGATTTCTTTCATAATTGATTTTGTTTATGTTTTTAAATCTTTCCTGATAATTTCCGAATTTAATTAATTTATTAATTAATTAATTTATACAAGCCTTTCCATTTGACAGAGAACTATCAAACTTCGGGCTATAGTTTTTCAACATTCATAACGTTTTAGTATTGTCGTTACTGATTTTATAATAATTTCCGGATTATTAAATAATTTTTGATTGTTCGAGCTTTGTTCTTTCTCTATCCCTACCCTAGCTGGGAGAGTATCTTCGTGCCTCTTGGTTTTATTTCGGCTTGCCTCCTATTGGTCTAGATAATTCATTTATTGCCATAGGGTGGGCCTTCCCGGTCGCCTCGGGCGTCAAGTGGGTGGCGGGTCCCTTTCCTACTCGCCTGGCGTGATCACGTGCGCACCCCTCCAGGGTTGAGTCTTGGCGTTCCTTGTTCTCGGGGGCCACACGCACACGATCGCCTTTCTCTGTCTTTTCTCTTTTTCTTTACCACGAAGACTATGCTGATACAAAGGTTCCCTCCGTCGTTGCTGAATAGCAACCACGTGTACTCCTCTGTTCTTTTTCTCAGCGTAGCGATTTCGTCAGCCATGAATCGGCGACGCAATACGATCTCTCTCTGTTTCGACCCGGAAACCACTTGACTTTATTTATTCCAACTCAAATGTTTAGAAGAGTCTCTCCGAGCTAGTTTGGGTGAACATTTCCTGTGCAATGCGATATTCTTTTTGAATGCTAAAATTTTATCATCTCCTGTTTATCCTAACTGCTCAATGACTTCTTGGAGCTCAATGTTTAAAAGAAATCGAATCTTTCGAGGCGTGAGATCTTTTGGCTAGATGTTTAGTCTATGAGTAATACGAAGATAAATTTTTAAGGAACAATATGCCTTGCAATTCGATTTTTCGAATTGTAATTTTTATGACGGGAAAAGACCAGAAGGGTTCTCGGATAATACCCAGGTAGTTCGCAGGTACCGGGCATTTTTGGCTATAAATCGCAAATGGGAAATTACGCGGAAAAATATATAAAAAAAAATATAATTAAAAATAGTGTAAAAGGATGACCTGACCCAAGATTTTCGTACATACGTGATTTTACGTTAATCAGTTAATTCGCGAGCTATCGGGAATCTCTTTAAACGGGCGTTTTCGGGGCTGTAAGGGTTGTCCAGGAGGTGCTGCACTCGTCGGAGGAAGTCGGAAGTTTTTCGGCATCAATGGGCCTGAAGCATATAGTTGACCCGAGGCGTCGGTATCGTCGCTCGGGGTGTTGATTTTCTCGCTGCGAAGTCATCGGGCGCTCGTGTATATGAGTGTCGACGCCTCGTAGTATTGGTGGGCTCCGGCGGGCACAAGCGCGCCGAGCCTTAGCAACAGTCACATCCCTTGGTAGTCGGCTGGCCCCTTGTACGTGAGCCGGCACTTCTTGATAGTGTTGGTGCCTTTCTTTCTTTGCGTTACTGCCACGCGCTCGGTGTTCATGATCGGGCCGTGGTTTCTCGCTCTCAGATAAGGGCCTCTTGGAATGCTCGGGCAACTCGAGCGGGTGGATGTTGTTGATTTTTCTCGGTCTTGTCGAACGATGACAGAATTATTTTAATGGCTTCGGTGGGGCGGGTCTCGAAGAATTTTAAACAATTCTCGATTTTCGAGTCTCCTTCGAAATTTCCCCCACCCACACAGCATTATGAGACATTTTTCCTCAGTCTTCTTTTTCCTCTCCGCGAGTGTGCAGCTGAGCTCCTTTCTCGGTTCGGTCGAGGAGCCGCGCGAAAATCCGTAAAGAGATCCCGAAAGTGCGTGACGTAACACCTCCCCCGGAAAACGAGAGTCGCTTCGAAGAACGACGATCGTCCTCGGAAGAGGCCAATGAAAATGATGCAATGATTTTTGGGTCAGCTTGTCCTGGATATTTGAATCGGATCTTTTCTGAAACAATATAAAATAATACGAAGTACAATCCGTTGATTTTTGGCAGACATAATAATCGTTTGGAAATAACGTGCCTTTTTCCGACGTTGTTGTAGCTGGTTTTCCTTGATGTTTCTTCCAGATGACAGTGATTCCCATCTTCGGAATTATTTTTCTTCTAGTTTCTTCTTTGGTTCCTTTTGTGGCTTCTTCTTTGGTTTCTTCTGTGGCTTCTTCTTTGGTTTCTTCTGTGGTGATGACGAAATCCCTTGATGACGATGATTTCTTGATTTTTTAACAATTTTGGGATATTTGGAAATATCCAACCAAAGACTCGATACAATGTAGCTACTTCAAAGGATGCAAAATAGATCTTGCGGGTTCTTGGTATAAAATTTTATAGGAATTTATTTGGATTTTGGATTTGGATTCGGATAACTATTTGGAATAATAAGGGTGTTTGATTCTACAGGCTTCTAAATTCGTGCAAAGTTTTAGACATGCTTCTAGTTCTACAAGTGAATGGATATCGGAACTCTTCTCTTTTTTTTTTTTCTTTTCAAGTATAAAATTATTATTATTATTATTATTTTTTTTTTTTTTTTTTTAATTGAAAAAGTAATACGTATTATTCTTATTTACTATGATTAATATATTTCTTCAAAATTAAGTAAGGATCACTTATAACGTGTCCGAAAAAGAAACGAATATATATAATTGGCAGAAGAAGAGGTAGCAAAAAACCGCTGCCTTTCTGTACAATTACACGCTTCTTCGATTTCCAGCAGCCGGCTTTCTTCACTAGGTGACGTAAAACTTTTTTATGCTTAGCTAATCGCAATCGTTCACTCTTCTTCAATGGTACCACGCCGTTCAGTGTATTTAGCGCTGACTCGCAGATCGTTTGTACACCTTTTCTATCGATAGTACGCAATAATGCGGCACGCTGCTCCTTATCCAGATGACATAAAGCGTGAAGCAATACTATGTTCTTCTTTCCAATACAAGTCTTGATCGTTGCTGCTGTTTTTGTTGTTGTTGTTGGCGGAGCCATAGCAAATATTCGAATGAATCTCGCGATTTCGAAACGGCTATTTATACGCGAGCGCCTCTACAGCGTTTCGGAACGTATACAAAATTGTGCGCGTCGTCCGGAAAAATACACGTTCTGAAGCGACAATTATCAGGTGTCGATTGTTTGAGATCAAGAAGTAAGTAGCCGTGGGGTATTGATGTGGCATCGAAATAAGCTTCTTGCAAAAACTTTGGATCTTCCGGATATACTTGACGCGCAAGGTGAGAAATTTGGGCGCGATCGCGAGGATTTTTAAAAGCTACAATGTAATTTGTGTTTAGAGAAATGTCACGTTGACCACGGCCTTGGTGAAAAATATTTTGCGTTATGAAAATTACGCTGATATTTTTGTGGTGACTGCCTTTAGTAAATAAGTCTACAATTTCGCCGTTTGAAGATTCGCGCATTAAGTCGTCAACAATTATAATCTTTGGACGAGAATCCTCAGCAATATCTGAATTTTGAGGCAGGCCTTCTAAAAATTCGATTTTTTCCCCGTAATCTTTATATCCGCTCTGCCATTCCGAATAGTAAAAAAGTATTCGCGCAAACTCTGTATCGGCCATACATGATAAGTATTGTAAACATTTTTTCACAAAGCACGTTTTTCCACAACCGGTTGGACCAGCGATTATTGACGTCCAGGGATGTTTCCAACGCGGATCCATATTGATTAATGATAGGAGAGGGACTATGAGGGTTGTATATAAAAGAAAAAATGTCCTATTGAAATTTTTTTATTTTACAAGAAAAAATATACATACACATTTAACACTTGAAAAGAATATTTAAAATTTATTGATTTAATAAGTTTTTCATAAAGTTATAAAGTTATAAAATATTTATTGAAAAAATATATATATTTTCAGCTACAATTTTTTTTTTTTTTCACCATGGGCTCGTGACATAGCCCGAGTCTTGTAGCGCTGTATACAATTCTTCCGCTACGCTATCACTAAATAAACGTAGCGAGAGATCAGGATCTGAAACGAAACTTAAAAAAAATTAGTTTAAGCAGATGCAGAGGTTATTGCAGCCGCCGCAGCCGCCGCCGCGCCGCGTTCGCGGCTACATACAAGATATGCTTATGTATGTATGTAGCTCTGGTCTATCACTGTGAATGAGCTCATCTCCACAGTGTAGCGCGGTTATCCATACGCAAAGAAGGTCATTGGTGCGTATGGTAGGGAGGGACGCTAGGAGGTTAGGGTGAAAAAAATACAAAATAATTTACAATAAAAAAAGAAAACGGATATTTATTTGATATTTACAAATCTTAACTTAACTTTGTTACATCCCCGTAACTCTACCAAAGCGCCTAGTATCTAGCAACCCTCAAACCAGCATTGTATTTCCTGAAGATAAGGCCGTACTCCAATGGTTAAGGGAAGGGGACGTCTAGGCCCTCACACATAGTCTACAGATAACAATTCTTTCCAATTCGTTCAAAACATAGGAAGTGGGAGACGGCGAGTTCGAGCCGATAAGCTACAAGAAACTTGCCCTTTCCTACCCTTATTCGAAAACAAAGATAGATATACGACTAGTATATAAGACCACAATTTGTACAGAAAATGTCACTTAGTCGGTAGTCAGTCAGTCAGCAGTCAGACCATTCTTGTAAGTATTTCAAACTCTTCGGATCGAGCTGGAACTTGTTCCGCTCGTTCATATTTTCAAGTAAAGTAGTTTAAATGCAAACTTCGAATTCTTTCCGAGCTGCGCGGACCACCGCGAACTCATAATAAAATCTTCAAGACGATTTCCAGTTGCGCGGTCCACCGCGAGCTATGGAATCGTTTTCCAAAATCCACCGAGCTGCGCGGACCTCCGCGAGCTCTGCAATCATTTTCTAAAATCCACCGAGCTGCGCGGTCCACCGCGAGCTCACTGGATGTCCTATATCCAATCAATAGCAGAAGTTGCGCGGACCACCGCGAACTTCTCTTTCTTTCTTACTCAACAATTCCTTATTATCCAAAATAATCACTAAATTATCCAAAACTATTATCCAACAAAATTCCATTACAACCAAATCACCAAGCCCGTATCCCGGACTAATTAGCCTTTGCTAAGGTCTAAAACAGGGCGAATTCTTAATGTTACTCGGACGTAACAACTTATTATTAATAATAATAATACACCCATTATTAACCTAATAATAAATCCCACAAAATCCCGGTACCTAAAATTAAACATAAATATTGTTAATTAAAAAAAAAAAAAAAAAAAGAGACTTCATATATATATATACACGATGCTTATTCCAAGTAGCCATACGGCAGTGAATCGTATGCGCCCCACCGACGTCTCTTGATGAGAACCGGCTTGCAAGTTTTCGATTCCTGCTGCGTGACTACCTGGTGAAATTCGTCTCGACGGATGGCCGCAAATCTGACGGTTATGTTCGTGTTTGGCTCGTGAATTAGCCGGCAAATTGAATTGAAATTAATTTTTTCGGCATTTTTATAATTTAACCCGATACCCTTCACCTTACACGTGGCAACTTCGCTACCATCGGCCTTTTACACGATATAACTGTAAAATTTGGGGCCACCTGAAACGAAGCGTTTGATAAAACTTCCGCGGTCGTAACTTTTCAGGTCATCGGTCATGTCGCCGAGTAAGTTACCAAGCCGCGGCTCGTACGCAGTTACGTCGTTCTCGTCACTTATGTAGATGCACGAATCTGTATCGTAGTAGAGGACGCGCTTATCTAAACTTTCAAGATACGAATACAGCTTTAACCTCGCTTGTGCTGTCGTGTATGCCGCGATGACTACGTTCACGTGAGGATTAACGTCAACGCTTTCCCGTGTCGGGTTGCCGGTCCCGCATCGGGCGCCTCCCCAGGTGGCGGATCGGGGGACACCTTCCAGATATGGATGGTACCAAAACGATCGGGGTGGACCAAAACCAGGATACACACACACACACAGTCGCAAACAGTAACACAAACACGCCCGAGTGACATGCCAGTGATGCAAATGTCCAGGCACCCTATAAACGGGTCACCCTGGGAGAACGAATGCTCGGGGCCCCCTATAAACGGGTCACCCTGGGAGAACGAATGCTCGGGGCCCCCTATAAACGGGAACTCCCGAAAAGCGAAAGTGCGGGGTCCCTATAAACGGACTCTCTCGGAGTGAATGGACTGGCGAATGTCACGTGAACGGGCACTCAGATCACGCACACTCAACACTAGGTAATGGTGCTGGAACTCTTCCGCCGCTCTCCGCTGCAGGCTGCCCCAACGCGAAGCGCTAGAGGGTACCCCGAGTAAACCAGGCCTGATGCTCCTGGGCCGCTGGATAGTACAGGGGCCCGGGTCCCCTTAGCCAGGTGGACCTAGCTGCCCTATCAGCCAGCGAAAAATCTCCATACTGTAGTAGTGCCGGGTGGCGCCCGGAAAGGGCCCTGCAGCAGTAGCGGGGGGGCCTCGGTGAGGCCACTGGTGCCAGCGGAGGGGCAGTCGGTGGAGGAGGCAAAGTGGCGGAGAAGCACGGCAACCTATACCCAAACAACACGCGCACACTCACAAAGAAAAGGAGCAGGAGGAAACAGAAGATGAAAAGTACAAGCAACGAAAAACGGTCAAACGCATCAGCGACCACGGGGCTCCCAACCCCACCACCAAGGAACCTGACAGCAGACGGGCAGACAGGACAGAAGACCGGACTGGCCCCACAGAGGATGAAGACCCCTCCACCAGGACCATCTCCCGAGGTCCAGGACCGAGGGAAAACGACAAAGAACTCGGACAGAACCATACTACGACTTCTGAGACGTGACAGGACGGACAGCGAATCGAGCGCGGGGAGCGCGGCGAGCTAGTCCTCCGCGATCGACAGCGACTACAAAAATGGAGACAGGACAGCACAGACAGGACAGACGGAAAGTGCGACGCCGCAAAACGCAACACCGAGACGAGACGAACTAGACGAAACAGAGCTGCTGAAGCTCATACAGAGAACGGCGACACAAATGGCCGAGGCAGCGGCAATACAGAAAAACATGAATATGACGGTGAAAAACGGCATAAAAACTATCCTCGAGGCTGCAGACGCCGCGCTGAATAAGCGTAGCAACGCGGCCCCGAGGGGATACGTGACAGACACGGAGACAGAAACGGAGACGAAACGACAGGAAACGCCGCGGACAAAACGTAAACGGGAGACGACCGGGACCACTCCGGAGACCTCACAGAAGAGGGCCCCGAGTGGGGGAACCACCGTACCCTGGCAAACTGTCACAACAAAGAGGAAAAAGACAGAACAGAAAAAGAAAACAAACGAGACGGACACTGACGCCCAGGAAGACAGACGCAGACCAGCCACCAAACACCGGGGGACGGCTGTACTTGTCAAGCCTGGAGAGGACACGACGTACTCGGACATAGTACGAAAAATACGGGCGACGGTCGATCCGACGAAAAGTCACGTGCAGGTGACGACTCTGAGGAAGACCAAGACTGGACTGTGTCTATTAAAGATACAAGCCAACACGGACGGACGCGAAGAATTGCAACGTGCGCTCCAGGAAGCGGTGGGGGACGCAGGAAGCGTCAAGACCACGACCTCCAAGGTCCAACTTGAGATCCTGGACCTGGACTGCGCTACGACGAAAGACGACGTTACACAGGCACTGAGACGCGAGACAGGACGAGACGCGGACTTCGGCGTCCACATCTTTGGCCCGAACCGGGCCGAGCAGTACATGGCGGTGTGCGACCTAGAACCGCACGAAGCTAGGCTGCTGCTCGACCGTAGCCGGATCGGGATCGGATGGGTACGATGTCGTCTCCGAAAACGACTGACAGTGACGAAATGTTACAAATGCCTAGGCTACGGACATACGAGGACGAATTGTCGGAAAGAAGACCGGACAAAATGCTGCAGGAAATGCGGTGAAACGGGACACTACGCGACGGACTGTAAAAACAGACCGACCTGCCTCTTGTGCACCAAGGCGGGGCACGCGGACGCCGGACACCCCGCGGGATCCGGGAGATGTACCGAGTTCCGGGCTGCGCTGGGGGAGTGCAGGAGGCAAAACAGACAACGGACAGAATAATTCAGGGAAACCTGAATCGGAGCAGGACAGCAGACATGCTACTGCCCCAGATAGCCGACGAACACGACGCTAATATCCTGATACTGTGCGAACCGTACAGGACACGACCGACGCAGACATGGATAACGAACGAAACGAAGACCGTTGCTATCTGGGTGAGGGGCGCGGCCCGGTCCCGGATAACCGATTGGGGCGTAGGGGACGATTACGTCTGGGTCAAAGTGGGCGCCGTCACATATGTCAGCGTCTACCTGACCCGGACGACGTCCGTCGACGAATTCCGATCGTCGACGGACTGTTCCCGACACACCCGATACGCACGGACGCAACGAACGACAACGAGGCTGCGGCGGTCCCCGTATTCACAGCGGAGGAGCTCACCAGAGCAGCCAAAGCAGTGAAAACGGGTAAGGCGCCAGGACCTGACGGAGTACCGGGAGAGATTATCCGGCTGATGGCTAGCCAGAGGCCGGAGATACTTCTCGACCTGTACAACACATGCTTGACGACAGGGACCTTCAGCGACCGCTGGAAGACGGCGCGGCTGGTCCTCATCCCGAAGGGGAAGAGTGACCCCAGCGCGCCGTCGGCCTACCGGCCGTTGAGCTTACTAGACACGACAGGGAAACTGTACGAACGACTCCTCAGACCAAGACTGACGGACGCGATACAGAATGGTGGAGGCCTCTCAGACCAGCAGTTCGGCTTTAGGAAGGGTCGATCAACCATCGGAGCAATCCAGAAGGTAGTCGACTCCTTCCGGGACACAGACAGACACTGCCACGCAGCGCGACCTATCATGCTGCTGGCGACACTGGACGTCAGGAACGCCTTCAACTCGGCCAGGTGGGTTGACATCCTGGAGGCGCTCAGAGATGGCTACAGGATTCCATCGTACCTGGTTCGGGTAGTGGAGGATTACCTGCGAAACCGACGAATTACATACGAGACAACAGAGGGACAGATTACGAGACAAATCACCGCGGGGGTGGCCCAAGGATCCATACTGGGACCGGACTCCTGGAACGGACTTTACGACAGCCTGCTCAGACTGGAGCTTCCGCTCGGCGTACTCCTCGTCGCATACGCCGATGACGTAGCGGCGGTGATCGTCGAGCGCTCTCCAGAACTGGCGTAGTACAAACTGAATCAGACGATGAGACGGGTCGGACGATGGATGACTGAACACGGACTGCAACTTGCGACGGAGAAGACAGAACTGCTTTTCCTCACAAGGAAACGCATACAGACGATACTACCGATGAAGGTAGGGACGGACGACAACGAGACCAGAGGGGACGTCAAGTACCTGGGGGTGACCCTAGATACAAAGATGACCTTCTGGCCTCACATACAAAGGACAGCTCAGAAGGCGGCTAAAAGGATAGCATCCCTAAGCCGCCTGATGGCAAACACGAACGGAACGAGACCGGGGAAACGGAGACTTTTAATGTCAACGGCCCACTCGATCTTGCTCTACGGCGCGGAAATCTGGGCAGACTCCCTGAAGACGAAAAAATACTGCCACGCAATGATGGCAGTACAAAGACAGAGCGCGCTGAGGATCGCTTGCTCCTACCGGACTGCCTCTGCACAGGCTGTTCTAGTGGTAGCGGGCGTGATTCCCATAGACCTCCTCGCTTTCGAGCGCAGGAGGATCTACGAAAAAAGCGCAGACACAAGACGACAAGACGCGGCATCGACAGAAAGAGACAGGACGCTACAGACGTGGCAACAACGATGGACAGAAGAAACGACAGGAAACTGGACAAGACGACTGATAAAGGACCTTAGACCGTGGGTCCGTCGGGATTTTGGGGACGTACATTTTTACGTTACCCAATTTCTGACGGGACACGGCTACTTTAGACGGTACCTACACAGAATGAACAGAGTACGAACACCGGACTGTACATATTATGGACACGAACGAGATGACGCGGAACACACCTTTTTCAGATGTGACCGCTGGACGAGACGGAGAGACGAGCTAGAATCGGCCGTTGGAAGCATCACCCCCGACAACATTGTCGAGGTGATGCTCCACGGAAACGACGAATGGCAAAACATCGCCACATACATAGAGACAATACTGAGACGGAAGAACGCGGACGGCTGCCTGACATGACAGACTAGTCTGTCAGGAACTAGATGCGACAGATGAAACAGAAACAGATTGCACACACAACATGACAAGACTAACACAGACAGACCCCCCGATCAGAAGTAATATTAACATAGTTCCTGGTCGGGGGCGGACGCAAAGGAGGTGGCGGTTTAGTGGGTAGGCTAATCGGGAGTCCCACATTTGCCCCAGTCCGCATGGCTGGGGTGAATCCGTAAAAAGGATTCCGCAACTCCTCGGAAAAAAAAAAAAAAAGAAAAAACGTCAACGCTTTCGGTTGTTTTCTGCCATGCTACGTACATCAACTCTTCGTTAATGTTGATTATTTTTGTAACCTCGCACGACTGGTCAGTCAACAGCTCCAAAAGACGTTGACGGGTGGTTACGACCTCTGTCTTCGGCAGATTTTCGCGCTGTCCAAATTTTCCCCAGAACGAGTTAAGGCAAAGTTTTGCGACCGATCTCAACCCCGGATTTTCCTCGATACGAGACCTATCTAACGCTATACCCTCCGCGTCGCGAAAACTCTTGAGGTACGCGACTTTGCTGCCTTCCGTGGTGCATTCAGCCGGCCACCCGCTTGCCTCTTGCTTAATTTGGAGCCACAACTTAATATAACTGCCAAAGAGTCCCGTAGCCTGACCGTTTCTATCGTACCGTTCTACCCGGTACTGTCAGATCTCGTGGATACCTAGAACGCGATATCCTTTTTCAACCGCTTTCTTTAGCTCGCACGAGACCCACGTACCCTCGAATGCTCGCTCACCCACGTCGTGGCTGCACACCCTGTCGCATGTCTTCGCAGCATGTCCGACATAAGGCAAACATTAAACGATTGTGCATGCGTACAGGAAGCACTGGGTGGTACAGATCTCGAGGAGGCAGAACAGTGCACTTTACGACGCCTTCAACGTTCGTCAAATCGTTGTGCGGTCCGACTATCTGGTGACACGTATCAGCAGTATATACTGTGGGGTGACCGACAGGAAACTGGCCGTACTTACAAACATACGGATATTACGAGCGTACGTCGATGTAGCGTATTTTTTCGTTATCCCGTGCCTCGCAATACCTTCGCGTGTTTCCCGTGCGGCCTCCAAAAAATGCGTTGCGAGGATTTAGCGGAGCGTTTGACAAAATCGCGTGCCCGTTAACGTGTGCGGCAATCGCAGGATTTTCGTTCTTTAAACGCCTATATTCACACTCCCAAATCTCGTGCAGTGCGTAACCTAGAGATTCGATACGAGGGGAAATATTCAATGTTCTCGAGAGGCGATCATTGAACGTGCTGCCGTTATGTACCGTCGGGTAGTTTATGCTCGCGTCCTCGACCCGCGTGAGCGATTTCGCGACCGTATTGCAGCTCGCACCACAATAGCCATTCGATAGCTACGTCCGACTGTCTATCACCGCGGCGGTAACCATTTCGCGGGAGTACCGAGATTTTGTGTTTTTTCAAAAAGTTTCGCCGGAAAACTTTGTTGCAAGCTGAAGCTATCGTTACCGCCTCGGTGAACGGACAGACGCTACCGCGAGCCTCGAAAATCCTACGAAACGCCGCACACGCCTGACGGAGAATTGTTACATCTGTTTTGCAGTATGCAACAATCTCCTTCCTAAAATAAAAAACGTAGCCCGATTCGACCGTTTTCGCATGCCATTTCATGAGCGCGTCTCTATCCGCTGGCGACATCGTGTCGGAAGAGTAAGCCTCGAGAGGTGGTAACGGTCCTACATAAAATTGGTTTTCTGCGCGATTGAAAAGATGAGGGAAAGTCCCTTTAAAAACATTTTCTCCTAAGCCAAAGGCTTTTGGGAGTTTGCTAAGCCCCATGTGAAAATAATTTGAGCTATCGAGAAGCTTTACAGTACCGACTTTTATCTCCATGATGTTTGTGCCGTTTGTTATCAATTGTGGCACATCGCGTTTTTGCTCGACGATATAACGCAGGATGAACTGCGCGTCGAAGCTTCGCGTTATGCGCAATACATATAACGCGTACAACGTCTGTTCTTGGGGTCAAAACGTAATCGACAAAACCGGCTACAGGATTGTCGATAAAAATCTTTTCGCGATCCACCTCGCACAGCTGACACTCCCACACGTCATCCGCCCGGTTAATGCACATGGTGCAGCGCTGTTGGCTAACGCACAAATTTGGCTCGTGCAGAAAGGTCCCCGCCGCGCCTTCGACCTCGAGTTCTTGCCGCGTCTCGAAATCATAAAAGACGAATAAGTCGGGCTTATCAGCTTTTTTCACCGGTTTCAGAGGAGCCATAAAACATTGGTGGTTTTCCGGCTTAACCTCGTTGCACGTTTTGCAGAAAAACATTCCGCACACATGCTTACCGGCGTCTTTCTTGTAGACCTGCTTCAAACATGTTTTACATGTTTGACATGTTTTACATGTTTGAAGCATTTCACATAAACGCGTCTGCTGCCCGTGTGAGCCGATCGCTTTATGTCGAATAAAGCATGCGTCACCTTGAAAGAAACGCAAGCAATCTTCGCAGCGTATCTTTCCAGTCACAGGCTCACATGGTGGACTATTTTTGCAGCACGCGCACGTATGCTGACACCGATGCCCGGTTATTCTATTGTACGCCGCACCGCATGGCACACTGAAAAAAGCAGATCCGGCTGCTTGAGCTATATTTAAAATTAAGCCATAATGGCTCTCCCGGCGGTCATACAATAAATAAATATGCTCAACTCGGTGTACACGCTCGAGTACGCTATTCGTACCATCAAATATCGCCGGTTCGCTGCTGCCCAATGACTCGAGATCGAATAATATAAAGGCTATGCCTTCACGAGCGAGCACACGTGAAAATGCCAGCAGCTCTGGCATTCCGCAGCCTGCCGGCGGAATCTCGATGGCAGCATCAGCAACTAGCTCGAGAGCCAAGTCTGTCTAAAGCCCGCGATCTCGCTGCACGCATACGTTTTTCCAACGCTGCTGGAGCTCTCCCTGTCGTACATAACTACGCTGCGCGAAAACAATGCCTGACACGATACTCCGCGGAAGACAGAGATTATCTCTATTTTTAAAACGAAGAACCGATTTTTTCTTCCAAAAATCTACACCGTTAACTTTTTTCACACGACCGGCTCCAATCGGCATAGATACGATGTTACTCGTTACTACGAACGAGTCGTCTATAGAGAAGCCCGCGGCACTTTGCGCAACACTACTTATCACGGAGAAAAGATTTTCAAAGTTGAAATCGGCTACGGGTCGATACGAGATCCCACATGGTCCTCGCGTGAACTAAATTCTATGCCAACCATATCCGTTGGCTCACTTCCACTAGCGATTAGTGTATGTAATTTGCGCATGGCGTCCTCTAGCCACTCTACAAGATTCGCGTCCGCGGGCGGTTCGCGGATTTTAACAGTCATCACTGTTCCCGCCGTCTTAAACCTATCGAACCATCGTCTGGCTTCTACGCAATGAATAATTTTGGACTCACCGGAGACGTCGATGGGTGGCAGAGGGATAGCCGCGTTTTGTCCGGCCGGGTCAGCAGCTTCTTCGGCCTCCGCAGCATCGCCTTCAGGCTCCATTGCTGCTGCTGCTGCTGCTGACCGCTCTTCATGCTGCTTCTGCTGCTGTGTCGCGGGTGCGATTTCGACGATCGACACCTCGTCCATATGGGCCGCATTCGTCACTACGACCTCCGGATACAAGGTCGGTGGCGACGGCTGCGGGTGTACGGCTAGCCCCATACGCTGGGCTAGCGGCATATCGTCGAGGTCGTCGTCATCGTCGCCGCTGACTGTCTCCATCTCCTCGATCGACGATAAGCCCCGCGTCATGCCCATAGCTCTGATTAGCGCTTCACCGATCTGTGAAGATTGAGCCAGCGGCCGTCCAATCTGCTCCTCCTCAAAGATTGAGAGGTTCGTCGTTATATTGGCAAGAACCTCTTCTTCCGCTGGTACCATTATCGAGCGTGAAACAAAAAAAAAAAAAAAATTTTTATCTGATTGAAAATTGATGAATTTTTTTTGTTTATGTGATTACATTTTTTTAAAAATAATTCTCACTCTCGTTGTTCCAATCGATGCCTTGTAACTCCGTGGCCGCTTCGGCATTTACAGGCTCCGCGAGGTGGCCGTACAACGTAGCCAGCCTCATCAGCTCGGCCTCACGGGCTGCAAGAGCCTCTTCTTGCGCGACCCTTTGTGCCACTAACGCAGCCGCCTGGTCACGAATTCTCGCCTCCCACGATTCTTGGTCGGCCTCGTGCTGCTTTTCTGAAAAAAAAATGTATACATTTTTTTCTTAGCTGACTCAGACCCCGTTAATAATAATAATACCAAAAAAACTGTTTGCTTGTACTTACCAAGCTCGGCAATTTCATCTCGAAGGATTTGGGCGTCTCTCGATTGCCTGAGAGACGACCCATCGACGACACTGCCCACATGTTTTAAAATTCCGCGATGACCGCGAAAATTACCGGCACTATACAATTTTATCACCCTCGCGGGTGTAAAGCAGTCCACGATTTTGCGGGCTCTCTTCACCAGCGCTTGCCCGTTGATGGCCTTGAGCAGGGAGCCTGACGACGCAGCCACAAGACGCTGCGCTCCACACGCAAGGGGCTGCGACTGCAGCACCTTCACCAACTCGCAGATGATCTCACGCACAAGCTGGTCAGCCATTTTTTTTTTTAATATTCTTTCTTCGCGAACTGAACAACAAAAGTCAAGTCAACTTGTCACTCGACGGGTAGCACACAAATACAAAAACTGTCACCAGAATAAACACACGAGCACGTTGATGGAGTAAGAGTGTTAGCTGCACGAGTGACCAGGAAGGAATAATTTTCTTGTTTGGAAGTAATAAGGTTTGCAATTTCTCGCTTCACTCTCACCCCCTGGTGAAAAGCTAGCCTTAAAGATTGTCATTGGATAGTTAAGT
Source organism: Ischnus inquisitorius (assembly GCA_963924025.1). Taxonomy (NCBI): domain Eukaryota; kingdom Metazoa; phylum Arthropoda; class Insecta; order Hymenoptera; family Ichneumonidae; genus Ischnus; species Ischnus inquisitorius. The sequence goes on from OZ001247.1 coordinate 15,197,606, forward strand.
AGCCAATCCTTTACGCGACTCTTTTTTCTTTTTCTGGAAAAACCGAAATTATCATCCTCCGCATTCAAGGCAGCCGAAAACAGTAAACGCATTGGCGGCGAATCCCTGCAGGTAAACAGCGTATAGGCGGTACCGCGCATCGAGACTTTTTATGACGGTCAGTCAGCAACTCGTCGCTCAGCTGCTTGTCGTAAAAGTCCTTGAACATTAAGTGAACTATTGTTAGTTTATACATTTTATTCTTCATATCTCGTATCTTACTTTGATTTTCCTTCTTACACATTTTTTAAATTTTTATAGAATGATTTTTTCACGAATTTTGAAAGTTAAATTGTAACTGTTACGTCGCGAATCGTGAATTTACATGAGGAGCCGCTTCATCTCGATCAATCAATTTAATGAATTTACTCGTTATCGAAGCAGCTACGATTCGCGGATGCCTCGTTTTGAGCCTAACCTCGCGGAAACTGCTCGGGAAGAGGCTAGAGCACATTCGCGTATTGAAATTTATACAAGTTCACGCAACCTCACCGAGGGGGTGGGTGTCTTGACAATATAGACAAAAATATTCCGTTGGCTCGATTGGACTTTCGGATTCGAGCTCAGGAATCGACGGAAGGGTTACACGGCGGAAAAAGTTCAAGAATTGAATGTATAAAATGGTAGCAACTACCAAACAGACTATGAGACAAAACACGAGAAAGATCAAAACGATCATAAGACTATTCATTTTTAAGCCGATTGTAATCTACTTATACTCGTCGAGGTCCCGAACGCGAAAAGGGTAGTTCGACACGCGTTACGATGTTCGGGACTACCGAGATCGATCTATTGTTCAACGTCCGGATGTGATATTCCGAAATCCGAATAAAAAGGATTACAACAATCGCGAACAAACAAAAATTGAAAAACACAATGATAGCAACTATTTTGCTTGAATCCGGTGACTCGAACATTTTAATTAACACGCACAGGAAAATTAATAAACCACAGGAATAGCTTGATCACGATTAATTAAATTTTTCCCCGGGAAAAATTTAATGGGATCGACGGCATAGCTCACACCGAGTTGGGCTGTCGATAGCTTGGACACTTGCGATAATCCGAATCGATTGGAGGGAACGCGTAACTCGACTACCGAATATGGAGAAAATTATACCGAACACGAGAATGAAAAGGATAAAGAGATATCCGTACATGTCAAAATAGGATAGGGATCACTTGCACAGGGGAAGGAAATTGCAAATATGGCGGAAAAACAAAATATTTGACTCACCGAAAAGAAATAGGTATCCGGAGAATATAAGAAACGAAGAGGTTGCTGGTGTCGCGGCTGGTCGGTGGATCGCTGGTCGATACTACCCTCGGCGTGACGAGAAATTTGCCGAGCGGTCGAAGGGTTTTTCGAATAATTTTCGAAGAACACACAAACTTTCACAATAGTTGGCTTTTATGTAAAAGCACACACGCAAAACTCCAAAGCACAATACAATTTTCAGAGGACTGAACGAAAGTTCAAACTTCACAAAAATAAATTTTCAAAGACAAACTTTTTAAGAAATCGGAAAAACTGTTAAAGGTTCGTCGTCGGTGAACTCCGGAGAGGTAATAACCCTGACCGGAAAAAATGTTGAGTACTGTGTGTATCTCCAGCACCGAGAGGGCTCCATTTTATACCTTTGACTTAAGATGACACATGGGGCATGGGAGGGGGCAGCGTCTTAGTCTAGGCGTGATTTTCCCCGCCTCCCTTGTTCTCTCTATCGATCCATCGATTTTTCGTTACAATTTTTATTTAACGATCTCGGTGCGGATTTTTGGTTTGTTAGTTAATAATTTGCTTCCTGGATCAATATTAAGGTTTCTCGAATTTGAATGAACTCTCTAAGTGTAAATTTACGCAAATTAGAATTTTAATTAGTGAAAATATTCCCGGAAAAAATAGTAATTAATTAACAAAACCAAAAATAATTACCCGGGTAGAAATATTTATGTCTGGGCGAGACTCTTTGGGAGACTCGTAGACAGAATCTGAAAAAGAATCTCGCGAAAATCTTTCCGAGACTCGAGAAAGATTCTGGAATAGAGGCTATATGGAGTCTCGCATGTTGCCGCGAACCATACTTTTGCCGGAGTCTCGCCTAGACTGTTGCCCAACGATTTTGGCCCGTAAACCAAAGAATCTGTGCCAGACTCTCGCCGCGACTTCCGACCGAACGATTTTGGCCCGTAAACCAAACCTTGTGTTCCTTAATTCATCCGGTCTGTCGCTGGCGGCGTTCGCGGTGAAACTCGGATGTATTCTAGATGGAACTCTAGTCAGGCGTGTTCTTTTAATGGCCGTTTCTTGACGTATTTTCGATTACATCCGGGTTGCATCCGTGATTAACCGGTCGCGTTTTGTTTCAGATCTTGGAGTAAATAAACCCAAAAACGTCATAATCCGATTAATAAATACGGTCGCGCTTGTTCTCGATAAAATTTTTTAAAAATCGCACTCAAATAAGTCTTGAAAACTCGAAGGCGATTGCGCCACGTGGTTGCCGCGTGTTAATTGCGTTTCTCACGATGAACTTTACGATGGTTCAACTCCAAAATGAATTCGGAGCAACAAAACAATTCGTCGTCGATTTACACACGTACGAGAAATTACTAAATGGTGAGTACACGACACTTTTATTATACGTGCTTACGATACATTTTTTTATCTTCGTACGAAATAATTTTTATTCCACTCTATTACTGATTTTTTTTTTTGGAGCGTGGAGCGAACATTCCTAATTTTATTTTTGGAGCATGTGACATCTCAATATCGGCCCTAACACTTTTCTTGTACAATTTCAGACGCCGAATTCGCAACTGAATATTATTCGTCGAATCAAAGTTCTCAAATTATCGAGCCGATCACGGTACGTGACAACGAGTCTACGGCGAGTAGTTTCAACGCTGCAATTCAAGAAACAGTTCAACCGGCGACGGTGTCAGCTTTGACTACAATCGGAGTTGCAGCACCGTTAATTGCGGAATCTGACAGCGATCTGTCGCTCACAGCTCGTACACAGCAGCGATCGCAGCTCGATGCGGATCCGACGGACGTTGTCGATGTGGTGGATCAAGAAGACGAAACCGGTGACGCTTCTCCGACAAGTATTGAAAAAAAAAAAAAAAAAAAAAAAATCGCGAATGGACGGATGAAGCGACGCTGCTGTTAATCAACTCTCGATTGGCATTGAACGACTATTTTTTGAACGCCCGTTGTAAGAAAGTGAAATGCTGGAACAAGGTGCTGGACGAGTTTAAAAAATTGAGTTACAATTTCGAGCGCGACGACTTAATTAATAAGTGGAAAAATCTCTATACCTCTTATTCCCGAAACGTCAACAAAATGACGAGCACTGGCGGATCGTCAATAACGTGGGAATATTTCGACGTAATGCACGAAGTACTCGGTAACAAAAAAAGCATTAATCCGTCAAAAAAGCAATTGGGTTCCACTTTTCATTCGAGTTCCCAAGCCTGCATGTCGAGCGACAAGGAAAATCAGTCGGAGAACACGACAAAATCCACCAAACATGGTGAGTTAAACACGCGATACAAATATATATGTATATATTTATAATATTTTTGATCGAGGGGATTTCCAAGGGGGAGAGGGAAAATAGTCTGTCCTTTGATTTTTGTACATGGCGGTGGTGGCGGCGAGCTCTTTTTATGATATAGAGAGACACGCCTAAAATAATAAATACAGCATATAAAATGCTTTGACGCGCGCTTCGCGTGCATCAGACCCTATTGGCAGACCCTGTGAAAAAAAAATGTATACGATACTCAATTGCACAAAAATTTGTGCACAAAACGTTTTCTTGACTCGTGTGATTGCGACACTCGTCAGACAATGTTTTATCGCATTGAGATGGTAACGTACTATTTAATAACGATATATGTATATATACCTTTCAGAAACAGACAGTGATTCCGAAAGTAGCAGTACGGAAGACGAGAGAAGCACCGCCGCTTGTCGAAAGAAGCAACGCTATACGAAAGTCGACTGCAAAAAGGTTCCGCGAAAAATCGATGTCTTGACGGAGTTAAAAGAGATTATTCAAGAGAAAAAAACAAAGAAAATGAAGATAATGGAAAAACGGTGGTCGGAAAGAAAAACGATCGAAGAAAATCGGACGAAGGCAATTTTAGCCTTGGCCGCAGCAATTCGGAACAAAAAGCGTTCGTCAGATTCGGAGTAATCGCAGGCACGGGGATAAAACACACGTTTTATGAAGGTGAGAATAATAACTCATAATAATAAAATAACAATATTAATAGTCAAATAGTCAAAATAATATGATAATAATAACAATCGTAACTATGTTATAAATGAATACGATTTATTTTGCAGTTAGCAACGAAAACAAAAGACAGAAGATGTTTATTTATCACCCGTTATTCGTTTTTTCGCCGCTGTCGTTTGCCTTGCTTGATCGCTGTTGAAAATAAAGATATATCATGGCTCCAAGGATCCGAGTGACCGAAGCTGACAAAATAATTTTTCTTGCCGAAGCCAGGAAGAGGGACGTGCGACTCAACGGTCGCGAACATTCGGAATTTTGGAAATCTGCGGCAGAAAGAATCAATTTCGCGAGATCTACGAAACCGTCATCAGTCAGATGGAAAAAAGTACGTAATAATTCAGTATATGTAAAAAATAGTAATAAAAATACACACAAAAAAAAATAATGATATATACAAAAATTGATTAATAAAAATATACACGAAAATAAATAATGATATATACAAAAATTGATTAATAAAAATATACGCACAAATACAAAGTATATACAAAAATAGATATTTTTATTACAGGCCCTACGTGCGTGGATCCAACGAACTGTCCAGAAGGCGACGAGGATACGAGAACTCGAGAGAATGGAGAGAAATGGAAATTAGCAATTGACGCTTGCAGAAGAAACTCTTTTGAATTTCGTCGAATAAGCAATTTCGATTTATCGATTTCTATCATCGCGCCTCTGGAATTTCCATTTTCATCAAGTAGATTTCCGTTCTCGCGTCGTTTAAAAAACATTGGCTGTAATTAAAAATAAATAAAAAGAAAATAATAAAAAATTGCTTCGATTTCTTTCATCGCGCCTCTGGAATCTCGATTTTCTTCAAGCAGATTCCGTTCTCGCGTCGTTCAAAAAACATTTGCTTTAATTGCTTCGATAACGAAGATAAAAAACATTTCTTGTTCAAAGTAAAAATACGCTTTTATTATTGACGGTCTTACAATTAAGTAAGTTAAAGATTCGACTCTCTCGCGGAACGGAAACACCGGCAAACTCGATTAATTAGTTTTCCTCGAATACTCTCGCGATTCCATCCCGTTTAGAGGCACCTGTTACGGCTTGGTCAATTGGGAAAGCATCCGCTTCGAGATCGATTTGTAAATCGGCAACTTCATCAACGATGAGATTTTGCGAAATGCATATATTATGCAATACACACGCAGCTATAACGACCGTCTTCATGTCATTAATTAATCGCATGTCTAAATATTTGAGGCGTTGGAAACGATTGGTCAGTTGACCAAAAGCTTGTTCAATTACAACTCGCTTGCTCGATAATTTCGTATTGAATAGCTTTTATCTTCGTGTCAAATGTCCATTATCCCTATACGGTGTCATCAAATATGATTTCAGCGGGTAGGCCGAATCACCGACTAAATGATAATTTGCAGGAATTAACGCGTCATCGCTAATGGCTTGTTGGATGGGACTCATATGCCACACTCGAGCATCGTGCGAAGATCCCGGCCATCCAACAAAGACGTCGAGAAACTTTAATTCACAGTCGCTAATACCCTGCATAAGAATCGAATGGAACGATTTCCGATTAAAATAGCTCCGTGGGTCCTCTTTCGGTGCAGGGATTTGGATATGCATCCCATCAACTGCTCCAACTATATTTGGAAACGAGTTTCCCGGTCGCAATCGATTAAATTTATAGGCGATTGAAGCCATCTCTTGCCGATTCGGCCACCTGAGATATTCTCGCGTCAATTTCGCCAAGATTCGACAGACTTTCATAAATGCGCGGTGTGCAACACTTTTCGCCACTCCAAATCGATCCGACACAGACCGGAAGGTATCCTTCGTCGCCAAGAGCCACAATGTTGTCAAGAGCAAAAGATTAGGAGACAAGTTGGCACGTCCGGTATGCTTGTTGCGAGCTTGTCTTGACAAACAGTCGGCTACTTGTGGTAACAGGTTCTGAATGACGGTTCCAAGATAACATTAATTGAAAAAGACTTAATCATTTTTTCAGGATTTTTTTTTTAATCGAAATACCTCGTAGGATTGGACGTTTAATCGGAAATGTGACCGGAAGGTTTCTGGCAACATTCGATTGCACGTGTCTACATATCCACTAACTTTGTCGATAATATCACTGCCACCATGCTAAATGGAATATAAAATCGTCTAACTACACTTAATCCCACATATCCATAATTAAGAGACATTCATTATTTATTCATTACTTTTGTTGTCTCAAGGACCAAGACTGCAAATTCATCGTCGTCGTCCGAAGATGAATCGGAATCGTCCGAGATTTCTCCGGCATCTACCACCAAGGCCAGCGCGGCGAGTGCTTCCTTGTTCATTAAAGAAGGGGTAAATTGTCGTTTCCCTTTATTACATTCGCATATATTCCGTGAACATTACTTTAACGAGCAACGACAATAAAGAATGTAACCGAAGTCAAATTTGAAATAAACGCGAATGACAGAAAACGGATTTATCTATGATGTAACATGCACGTTCTTTTATTCATCTATAATACCGACCGAGTTCATACCGAGTTCATCCTACGGCGTTCTTTAAATCATCCGAAATGCAACCGAATGTAATCTCATTTCGTGAGAACACGAATAAAGGAACGCTATTCTTAAAAAGGAACGCAAAAGATGCAATACGGATAAATTAAAGAACACGCCCAAAGAATGTATGCCGGACTCTCGCCCAGACTGTTGCCCAACGATTTTGGCCCGTAAACCAGAGAATCTGTGCCAGACTCTCGCCGCGACTCCCGACCGAACGATATTGGCCGGTAAACCAAAGAATCTGTGCCGGACTCTCACAACATTCATAACGTTTTAGTATTGTCGTTACTGATTATATAATAATTTCCGGATTATTTAATAATTTTAAAATGTTCGAGCTTTGTTCTTTCTCTATCCCTACCCTAGCTGGGAGAGTATCTTCGTGCCTCTTGGTTTTTTCGGCTTGCTTCCTATTGGTCTAGATAATTCATTTATTGCCATAGGGTGGGCCTTCCCGGTCGCCTCGGGCGTCAAGTGGGTGGCGGGTCCCTTTCCTACTCGCCTGGCGTGATCACGTGCGCAGCGCTGACCCGCGAGCCCAAGGCCAAGCCATCCACTACCCCTCCAGGGGTGACTTTTGGCGTTCCTTGTTCTCGGGGGCCACACGCACACGATCGCCTTTCTCTGTCTTTTCTCTTTCTCTTTACCACGAAGACTATGCTGATACAAAGGTTCCCTCCGTCGTTGCTGAATAGCAACCACGTGTACTCCTCTGTTCTTTTTCTCAGCGTAGCGATTTCGTCAGCCATGAATCGGCGACAAAATACGATCTCTCTCTGTTCCGACCCGGAGACCACTTGACTTCATTTATTCCAACTCAAATGTTTAGAAGAGTCTCTCCGAGCTAGTTTGGGCGAACATTTCCTGTGCAATGCGATATTCTTTTTGAACGCTAAAATTTTATCATCTCCTGTTTATCCTAACTGCTCAATGACTTCTTGGAGCTCAATGTTTAAAAGAAATCGAATCTTCCGAGGCGTGAGATCTTTTGGCTAGATGTTTAGTCTATGAGTTATACGAAGACGAATTTTTATTGAACAATATGCCATGCGATTCGATTTTTCAAATTGTAATTTTTATGACGGGAAAAGACCAGAAGGGTTCACGGATAATACCCAGGTAGTTCGCAGGTACCGGGCATTTTTGGCTATAAATCGCAAATGGGAAATTACGCGGAAAAATATATAAAAAAAAATATAATTAAAAATAGTGTAAAAGGATGACCTGACCCAAGATTTTCGTACATACGTGATTTTACGTTAATCAGTTAATTCGCGAGCTATCGGGAATCTCTTTAAACGGACGTTTTTCAGGGCTGTAAGGGTTGTCCAGGAGGTGCTGCACTCGTCGGAGGAAGTTGGAAGATTTTCGGCATCAATGAGCCTGAAGTATATAGTTGACCCGAGGCGTCGGTATCGTCGCTCGGGGTGTTGATTTTCTTGCTGCGAAGTCATCGGGCGCTCGTGTATATGAGCGTCGACGCCTCGTAGTATTGGTGGGCTCCGGCGGACACAAGCGCGCCGAGCCTTGGCAACAGTCTTGGTACGCATCCCTTGGTAATCGGCTGGCCCCTTGTACGTGAGCCGGCACTTCTTGATAGTGTTGGTGCCTTTCTTTCTTTGCGTTACTGCCACGCGCTCGGTGTTCATGATCGAGCTGTGGTTTCTCGCTCTCAGATAAGGGCCTCTTGGAATGCTCGAGCAACTCGAGCGGGTGGATGCTGTTGATTTTTCTCGGTCTTGTCGAGCGATGACAGAATTATTTTAATGGCTTCGGTGGGGCGGGTCTCGAAGAATTTTAAACAATTCTCGATTTTCGAGTCTCTCTCGAAATTTCCCCCGCCCACACAGCATTATGAGACATTTTTCCTCAGTCTTCTTTTTCCTCTCTGCGAGTGTGCAGCTGAGCTCCTTTCTCGGTTCGGTCGAGGAGCCGCGCGAAAATCCGTAAAGAGATCCCGAAAGTGCGTGACGTAACATAACAGGTAGCCAGTCGCGGAAATAAATGAATACGTTTATTTATCGGGTTGAAAAAGAAGTTAAGTTTATTAGTCGCAGCAATTAGTTAATGAATTGACGGGGAGCGTACCGTCTTACAGTCAGGGCTGGTGGTCGTAGACTGACCGTTTGGAGCGTCGAGGCAAAGGGTCTCGACGCTCTTTGTTACGCGCGCGAGGTAATCCTCCGCGCTGATAACGGCTACCGCGCGGATGCTGGGCGCGCGGCGGCTTGACCGTTGCCGTGAGACGACGGTAACATCGTCGTTCTCACGGCAAATTTTGCTGAGTGTGCACAAGTTCTCAGAACGAGAACTTAATGCACAATAAAACATTGAAACATTAAAAAAAGACTATGGGACCGTTACACTCCCCCCCTTGGAAAATTTGTCGATGCTCCTGCATCGTTTTACAAAAAATTTGTGTTTGTGTGTCTCTATACAATTAGCAAATTTTGAATTTTTTAAATACTGTCATTCCGTGTAAATTTTAGTGTAGTGTATTTAAAATGTGCCGGTTTTTTCCAGGTTATTGATTCGGTTCCTTTTTCGTTTTTTAATTTTCGGATAGTGTGGATTCCTGTAACAGTCTAAAAAAAACGTTTAGTTGTTGCGGTTAGTAGGGGTAGTTTTGTTATTTTGGATAGGTTAGGATGGATCGAAATTAAATTTTTTTTTTTTTTTTTTTTAACCATTGTTGCCTTTTCTGCCTTTCGGTTGAAATTATTCGGTTTTAGTCGTACTTCCATCCTCCCCTTTTTTTTTTTATATTCTTTTTTCTTTTGTTTGCTTCTCCCCTATTGGTTTTTTTTACTATTATTTTTTTTTGATTCCACATATATATTGTAACGGTACGCTTTTGGAGTCTTACAGAACTTTGCTCCGCAGCGGCGTTATGTGAGTTTCTTTGCTCACTTGTGTGTGAGGGCAGGTGCTGTAAATTATAAAACTGTGGAGTTGATTTGAAATGTCAACGATTATTGATTTTTATTCAGTCGATGCTGTTGTACAGTACAAGGTTTGTGCTGAATTAAGTTTGATTTTACTCGATATGTTTTGAGTTTTGTTTAATTTGCGACACAGCCCGAAGGGTTATTTTATTGAAGGAGAAGAAATGCTCGATTCTACTCTACTCGCTCCTTCTTAGATCATAGAAACCGCGAAAGCAGTCGCCGAGGTCCCCCAAGGCAGTCGCCGGCGCGGCCACGAAGTAAGAAATCGCACAATTCACGATTCTACGTTAAAACGATTACCGCCAACTGTCGTTCACGAAAGTGGTCGCCGAGGTCCCCCAAGGCAGTTGCCGGCGTATATTACGAATTGGCGGGTCGTTGCAATCAAAATGACTCAATTAATTAATCCGGAATCGATGAGTAACCGTCGCGGTAGCGGTCGCCGAGGTCTCCCAAGGCAGTTGCCGACACTAGGTTTTAAGGAAAGGGTAAACTCCGACCGAAAACAGTCGCCCAGGTCCCCCCAGGCAGTCGTCGGCGATCGTGTTCGGATAGGAAAAATAATGTTTCAAAAAGGGTAGGCTGTTCGCTGAAATAAGATAATTAATTGACTGTTGAAATGGCCGACGATTCTTCCTTCACGTGGATTGGCTTCGTCGATTGGAATTGTCACTGGCTTCTTCTTAGCGTCGGGACTCTGTCGAATAGAGCAACGCTCTACCCGAAAGCAAAAATGTGTCAGAGCTCGACTAGTAAAGATGGCTTATCTAGCGAGATGGTAGATCCTTCACTCAAGTTCAAACGTGCCGGAGCCGCGCATGAGTATCGTCCTCGTCTGAGGATAGGACCGAATCGAAGTGCTTTCCGGGCTCTGGCGCGGGCCTTTTATACCCGAGCGCGTTACGCCAAAATTGCGTCAGATGATGCAATTCGCGCGCCGAGATCTTCTGTCCCGTGTTATGTCAGGCCGGGGCGTTCTGACTCGGCTGATGCAAGTCGCGCGTCACCGTGACGCGAGAGCCACGGAAAAATTCCTCAATCGACCGTTCATGTCGATCCATGACACGGTCGATAACCTTATATATTATCGTATGGTAAATGACTTCGTACACTAGTTTTACCCTATGTCGATTTTTTATTTTTATTCATTGAGGCGTGATTTCCACCGTCTCAATATGTTACGTTGTCTTTTCCTTCATAGCTTATGTTGGCCTGAAACATTCTCGATTCTAATTAGTGTTAGGTTAGTGGGTTGGACATGTTATTCAGGAGTTGGTTCGCTTGGTATAGCGTTTCTGGAAAAAAGAGAAGGGATGCATGATTAAAAAAAAGAGATTTTGTTTAAAAAACGAGTTTCGATTCTAATTCGATTATGTTTCGAGTTTCGGTTGATTTGAATACCAAAAATTAGTAATGAACAAGGTGATCATGAAAGCGTCGTTTGGGGTTGCCCTCACGACAGTGGCGTGACATCTGCAACATATGCCATTTTGATCTTATCTACATGAACTGACTTATGTTTTTTACCGATTTGCAGTGTGACATTACGGTTTTTTTCATGTATATCTATGATTTTGTATGGGCCTAACCAGTCTTTATCGAATGTACCTTCTTTGTGCTCGTTTTGTATGAATACAAGCTGGCCTATCTCGTAAGTAGGTTCCGTAACCCGTTTATCGTGATATTTTTTGTTGCGTTCTTTCGCTTTTATAGCCTTTTCGAAAGCTAGTTGACTCGCGTCTTTCATGTTTCGATTTAGATCGATCATGTAGTCGTCGTATGTTATGGTTTTCTCGAGTGGTGGGAACTCTGATGGTGTGCGAGCTTTCCTACCAAAAACGAGTTCGTACGGAGTAAATCCTGTACTTTCGTGAACGCTTGTTGTTGTATGAGAATGTTGCGAGAGCTATTACCTCGTCCCATTCTCGATTTGTTGTTACGAAGTGTTTCATGTACTCTTTGAGCGTGTGATGACTACGTTCAATGGCACCATTAGATTGCGGGTGATACGCAGTTGTTCTCTGTTGTTCGATTTGGAAGAGCGGTGCGACGTTTTTAATGGTATCTGACATAAAGTTAGTACCTTGATCCGTCAGTATAGCGCGCGGTGCACCGAATGTTGATATTAGTGATGATGTAAGCGCTTTAGCTACGTCTATGGATGTTTGATGTTTTAGCGGAACTGCGATACTGAATTTACTGAACAAATCGATCATTGTTAGTAAATATACGTTTTCGTTTTTCGTAGGATGCAGCGGTCCTACTACGTCGATAGCTACCTTGTCGAACGGCATCGCGGGTGTGTCCGTGATGACCATTGGTGCTTTGTTCCTTACTCTAATGAGTTTTTCCCTTTGAAAAACGATACAGTACTTGATATGGTCTTTCACGTCGTTTCTCAATCCTCGGCAGAAGTATTGTGTTAGTATGCGTTTGTATGTTTTTGTTACGCCCATGTGACCTCCTACTGCTGATCCGTGGAGTTCTTTTATGATCTGCTTTCGCTGATCGATTGGCGGGACTGTCACCGTACCTTCGCATAGAGTGATTGTTATATCAGAATTGAATGTTAATGAACGTATGTATGTTTTGATGCTGCTCCATTGGAGTGCATCGATGATTCCTGGATCCTTCGAGATCGTGCAGGTTTTCATTTTCCGCTGTTGCACAATTTTTATGAGTGCTTTCAAACACTTCGCGATCATGTTCGCATTTGTCGTGTCCGACTGTTTCTGTTTGCAAAACATGGTAATACAACATTCCGCTCCGATTTCGGATATTAATATGATTCCGACACGCGGTTGTTGTTGCAGAAACATATTTTTGTTGATTTTGTTCTGTTCGACCAGTATTTTGGCAACCATTGTGTCCATAGCGCAGTCGGCTGACAAGAAATGTGCCAAAGTATCCTTCCTTGCCATGATGTTATCCTGTGTTACTGTGATGTTGTTTTCCAGTAATATGTCTTCTGTTGTTATCGGGCCTCTACCTTTTGATGTTAACTGCTTCCTGTAATACCCTGATGGCTGATAGGCTGAATCACTGTCAGATTCTGAATCGAAAGACTTTGACGGGTCGCTGCCTCGTAGGTCTAAACGTTGAGTATTTTGAGCAATCGGCGGGCATCCGAAGTCGTAGAACTCCTGAGTATTGTCAGGCAAGGTTTGAGCGACGGGCGGTTGACTTACCGGAATCGTCGGCTCAAGTACTTGCTCTGAAACGTCTACTGCAGGTGGTGGATGTTTTTGTTTGCAGATTTCTTGTCGTATTTTCGATTTTTTGTCTTGGCTTGCGCGTTGCTGTTTCTGACGTTTCGCAATTTTCGATTTATTAGCTTTGGAGGTTAAAGCTAAAGGTGGTTTTTTCGATTCGGACTTAGATGTTTTTACTACGGGATTTTGATCTGGAATTATTACGGTTTCGATCGGAGGATTTATGACCGTTCTCGAAGTTTCCGAATCCGAAATTACTAAGATTTCGGGTCGCGTTTTTTTCGATGTTTTTTCTGTAATTCTTTTGCTGCGTCTAGTTGGTTTGCAATGTACCTTCGGTTTCCTGGTACGTTTAACGATTTTTTGTGGAGTGTTTTTTGTTGGAGATCTGAACGTTGGAGTCACCTCGTTGTTTTTACTTGCTCTTCCTGCTATCTCCGATGTTTGTGGTTGAGCAACCTCGCGAAAACCCGATGATGATGGTTGAGGACTTTGTTGTCGATCCTGTTGAGAACGTGAAGGTGATCTGAACGTTGGTTCCGGTGGCTGTTCACCATCGTCCTCGTTGTCGGTTGAGTTTTGAATGCTCATCGGCAACGGTTCAGCTTCGCGTTCCATCGGAGTTTCGTCGTTTGTTTCCATTTCGATAATCAATTCGTTTTCCGTAATTTGTTCCATTTCGTTATCTTTTTTATCGAGATCGATGTGCCTTTTAGGGCTACCATCTTTATGTTGCCTGCTTGGGCTATTTTCCTTGTGTTGCCTACTTGGGCTATCGCTAGCTTTGTGTCGCATACTTTGGCGGTCCTTATGTAGCCTACTTGGGCTGTCGCTAGCTTTATGTTGCCTATTTTGGCGATCGCATGCTTTTTGTTGCCTATTTTGGCGATCGCATGCTTTTTGTTGCCTATTTTGGCGGTCGCTAGCTTTTTGTTGCCTATTTTGGCGGTCGCTAGCTTTTTGTTGCCTATTTTGGCGGTCGCTAGCTTTTTCGTCCTCTTCTAGCTCCGTCGAGCTATCCTCTTCCACCGTTAGGAAATATCGGCCAGTTATTCCCTCGGTCTTCCAAGTGCGTTTTTTGGTCTTATCGCTCTTGGATGCACTTTTGGTCTGTTCTTTAGTGACCCTGTCCATTGGTCGCAATCTTCGCGTCCAAAGTTCCAGTTTTTTGCGTTTTACAAAACTTTTGAGTCCTTGCCCTATGTCGTTGTCGGATGTTTCTGATGTTGGTGAGTCGTCATCGATGGATGAGTCAATTAAAGGTTCGCTCCCCTTTATTTTTGTGTCTGTCGGTACTTGTTCGGTTTCCTGTGTAGTTTCTTTCGGTTGTTGCAAAGTCTCTTTCGGCTCAGTCTCTATTGGAACAGTTTTTGGTTGTTCTGGAGTTTCTGACCGTTCTGTCTGTTGATGTGTGGCTTGATTGCCATCTAAGTTGTCTAAAGTCTCCTGTGTAGTTGTTTTTTTTCGAGGAGCTGGATTGCCAGAACCTTCGTCCGTCGACGAACGGATATCTCGGCTGATGTGTTTTGTCCGCTATGATCTTTGGTTTTTTCGAGTCAGGCTTTTCGCAGTCTTCCGACGAATTTTCACGAGGTCTGATCGGCATTATGTCAGTGGGGTTTCTCGACAATGCGTCGGCGACTACGTTTTGTATGCCAGCTTTGTGACGAACTTCGAAGTCGTACCCACTGAGCCTGATCAGCTATCGCTGCAGTTGTTGCAGCGGATTTAAGTTGTTGACGACATATGTTAAGGCTCTATTGTCCGTTACTAGCGTGAAACGTTTTCCGTATAGATACGTGTTGAAGTGCTCTATGGCGTCGACTATCGCGAGCAGTTCCTTTTTCATCGTATCGTATGCGATTTCGGTACGTCTAAGAGCTCTCGAGAAAAATCCTACTGGGTGGTCGTAACCGTTTTTGTTTTGGCTAAGGACCGCGCCTATCGCGTAATCCGAGGCATCGGTCGTTAGCGTGTAAGGTTTCTCGAAATCTGGATAAACGAGGATTAGACGTTCTGCG
Source organism: Ischnus inquisitorius (assembly GCA_963924025.1). NCBI lineage: Eukaryota > Metazoa > Arthropoda > Insecta > Hymenoptera > Ichneumonidae > Ischnus > Ischnus inquisitorius. The sequence goes on from OZ001247.1 coordinate 15,212,664, forward strand.
ATTTTTTGTTGTAAAGTCTCGAACGCGTGTTGGCGTTCGTCTGTCCAGCTAAACTCCTCATTCATCCGTAGCTGTTTCGTTAGTGGAATCGCGATTTTCGCGAAGTCGCGAATAAATCGGAGATAATAACCTGCAAGCGCTACGAACTGCTTTATTGCTTTTTTGCTTTTTGGTAACGGCAACCATAGCACTGCGGTTACGTTCTTTCGATTTGGTCGTATTCCGTCTTCGGAAATTATGTGACCTAAGTACATCACTTCTCGGTTGAGGAAGTGGCACTTTTCAGTTTGAAGTGTTGGCCCGGCCGCGGTAAGTCGCTTCGCTAAGCCACTGAATTTTTTACCGTGGTCCTCGATATCAGTAACGTAGATCACTATATCGTCTAAGTAAACGAATAGATCTGTGCCTTGGAGTCCAGAAAGCACTACGTCCATTAATCGCTGGAACGTTGCTGGTGCGTTTCGAAGTCCAAAAGGCAATACGCTGATACTCATAATGCCCGTGAGGTGTAGAAAAAGCTGTTTTGTGTTGATCTTCCGGGTGCATTGGTATTTGATGGAAACCAGATGCTAGATCGAAAGTCGAGAAGTACTTCGCGTTGCCCAACTAGTCCAGAATACCTATAATGTTCGGCAGTGGGTACGCGTCTGGCGTCGTTTTTTCATTCAGTTTCCTGAAATCGATAACCATGCGCCATTATTCGTTGCCTTTAGCGTCTTCTCTCTTCGGTGCTATCCAAACTGGGGAATTGTACGAGGAGAGAGACGGTTTGATTATGCCCTTGTCGAGCAAGTTTCGAACTTGTTTTTAAATTTCGAGTTTGTGAGGTTGAGGGAAGCGATATTGCTTCGTATTTACCGGTCTATCATCTGTTGTGGGAATCCTGTGCGAAACTACCGTTGTGGATCCAAGGGTGTTTCCTGGAAGACAGAACAGATGTTGGTATTCCTCTATCAACTGATGTACGTGTTCTCTCTCTGCGTCGTTAAGGTGGTCGAGTTGTAGCAGTTTTTCCAACTCCTCGATCCTACCTTTGCTGTCGGTTTCGACAGAGCAGATTTCTGCGCTGTGAATTTCCGAAGCGATGTCGTAGAGGAAATCTGAGATTTCCTCAAACGGATGTAAGTGTAGTGGTTGGAGGATGAGATTAACCTCATTTGCGTTTGAATTTATTACGCAGAGGTACGCTAGACCGTTGTTATTTCGGACTACTGCGTTTCCCATGTATATGTCTTTTCCTGCATCGATTTGGGATATGTACCCTTCCTCAAGATCTGTCGGCCTTAACCGAACCAGTATGGCGACTTTCGATCGAGAGGGTAGCGTTACTCGTTCGAAAGTTTCGAACGGTACCGTATGATTTGCGAATTTTATACATGCCTCGCTATAGAGGAGATCCGCCGGAGATTCTCTAAAGAACACATCACCGAGGATTGCGTCCTGCATAATCGGAAAATTGTCGTCGATTGCATGGAATTCGATTGTGAACTCCTCTATGCGGATGTAACACCTTCCCAACGTGCGCGCTTTCCCAGAGGTGATGCCAGAGGGAACGTATAACATTGTCTTATCTACCTCGGTACTTTCCGCAAGGCTGGACCTCTTCACGAGATTTATCTCGGCTCCGGTATCTACGAGGAACAGAGTTTCCTTCGTGCATCGATCGGGCGAGAGGATTGTCACGGTTGGTGGCTTATGCCTTTTTGTTAAACCTAAACTTATTCTAGCTGCCTTAACTATTATTTCTACATTATTTACATGTTTTGCAGTCGTTTCGACTTGCAAAGTTTCTCTCAACTCAAGGTCTTTTGGCGCGCTTAACTCTGGCCTCCCGTCGCGCTGTTCCGAGAGGTGGAGTTCGGGTTTTTTTTCAAAATATTGAGAAGCGCTTGCTCGATAGTTGCGAGACTGAGATCGTTGTTTTGTACGTTACGGTTGCCTCTATCCCTTGAATTATCACGATTATCCCGATTTTGAGAGGGATCGCGTGAATCGTTTCCGTCTCTCAGATTTTGTGAATCGCTTCCATTATTTCGACCTTGAGAGTTATTACGATTGCCTCTACAGCGCCCATTATCTCGACTGTTACGCGAGTTCGACCGAATACGACCCCGCGAGTTTCCGTTTCCGGATTGCCGGTTTCTTCGGCGATTTTCGACATAGTCGCGAGCGCGTTTCACTTGATTACAATCCGAAGTCCGGTGAGTACGGTTGTTACCGTGAATTCCGCAAAATTTTAACTCAGGATTGTAGATGATGTCGACGATCTCGTCAGATACTGTTGCGAATCTAACTTTAGCCTGCGGCGGTGGTTCGACTCTCTTTGCATGATGGACTTCCTGCCTGCGGAGCAGTTCCATTTCGACCGATTCTGCTGCTGCTATGGCTTCGTCGATCGATTGCCATGTTTTCTGCATAAGCAAATTACCTATCTGGTCGAAAAGTCCGCGGATATACGATTTTATGACTGTTTTGTTTACTTCGTTTAGTCGATTCGTTAAATACTGCGCTTGAGCGGGGGTCTTGTAGACCTCGGCTAAACGCTCATGAATGCGTTTCGCGATTTTACGTGTACGCGCCGAGTATGTTTTTACCGGTTCGCTGTATTGTTGGACGTTAGTTCGCAACTCAAGTTCTAAATCGGATAATTCGATTGGTTTTTCGAAATAGTCCTTAAGATCTTTAAGGAGTGTTTCGGTGTCGTTGTATGTTTTCGTATCTACTACGTCGGCTGCTTCGCCTGAAAGTTTCAGGTGAAGCATATCCAGGAAGGATTCCATGTTTTCCGGCGGAACCATTCTTGCTGCGTGCTTACAGAGCCGCGCGAATTGTTCCAGCGGTATGTTCTTTCCGTTAAATGCCGGTATGTTGTTAAAAACATCTCGGAACGTTAAGAAACCCGGAATCTCGAGATTTCGATGCGTTTGGGTTCCGTCGGCGGTCGTCATTGTGACACCGTTTGACGGCGGACGCGCTGATCGTGCGTCGCTCGTTAGCAACAGTCGGTAATAGTTGTTGGTTTTTGTAAGATTCCGTTTATGTGGCGAAATTTTTGTAAGCTTATTTTGTATTCCCGAGTTAGTTTTTGAATTATTTTTTGTATAGTCGTTTGGTAAGTTTGTTGTGCATTTTTTTTTTAATTCAAATGTTGTGAACTGTTTTTTTTTTCTTACTTAAGTGGTTGAGTAAACGTTGTAATTGTTCAAGCGTAAAGAAGGGTTTTTTTTTGTAAAAGTTCAAATTATTGTTTGATTGTGAAAAATAAAAAAAAATTATAAAATTATTGCCTAGATGACAAAAAATAATTTTTCGTAAAATTTTTAAATGATTGCCTTAATGGCAAACATAATTTTTTATAAATTTTAAATTATTGCCTAAAGGGCAAAAAACATTTTTTTGTAAATTTAAAATTATTGCCTAAATGGCAAAAATAATTTTTTGTAAAATTTTAAATTATTGCCTTAATGGCAAAAATAATTTTTTATAAATTTTAAATTATTGCCTAAATGGCAAAAATAATTTTTTGTAAAAATTTTAAATTATTGCCTTAATGGCAAAAATAATTTTTTATTAATTTTAAATCATTATTTAAAAATGTTTAGAAACTTCATTCGTTTTCGCAAAGAGGCGAAATCGTGCCAAGAAAAGAAAACTTGCTGGACGAAACGAGCGAAAAAGCAAAGCGTATCTGTCGCGTGTCTTTGTCGTTTCCGACAAAGGCGCCTCTATACGCCCATGCGGAACGGGCTCGGTTCCCGTTTTTTTTCGAAGCTCGTTTTTTTTTTTTACTTACAGGGAATTAAATTTGAAGGTACTTACGTTGTCACGATGAGGAGGAGAACGAATTTTTGCACGTAATTGCGGGTTTTTTTGTTGTTTTAGTCGTCCTTCCTTCCTGTCGTTTCGTTTCGCTTGGATTTTTTTTATTCTCTCTCTCTCGTCCTTCCTTCGTTTGGGGCTTCGCTTTCTTCTCGACGTAATCCTTTTTTTTTGCACTTCGGCGCTGATGATTTTTTTTTTTCACGCTTTCACTGTTTTTTTTTGTTTTCACGTTTTCACTGTCTTTTTCACTGTTTTTTTTTTATGTCGCGATGATCGCTTCGATTGAGGAGTTTTATATTTTTTTTTCGAGAAAGAGCGGCGGAATTCGGGTAACTATTATTTTTTTTGAATCTAGAACACAATAAAAAAACGATTTTAATCAAACATCGCGGACGCGGCTTTTAGTTCGGAACTTCTGACACCATGTAACAGGTAGCCAGTTGCGGAAATAAATGAATACGTTTATTCATCGGGTTGAAAAAGAAGTTAAGTTTATTAGTCGCAGCAATTAGTTAATGAATTGGCGGGGAGCGTACCGTCTTACAATCAGGGCTGGTGGTCGTAGACCGACCGTTCGGAGCGTCGAGGCAAAGGGTCCCGACGCTCTTTGTTACGCGCGCGAGGTAATCCTCCGCGCTGATAACGGCCACCGCGCGGATGCTGGGCGCGCGGCGGCTTGACCGTTGCCGTGAGACGACGGTAACATCGCCGCTCTCACGGCAAATTTTGCTGAATGTGCACAAGTTCTCAGAACGAGAACTTGATGCACAATAAAACATTGAAACATTAAAAAAAGACTATGGGACCGTTACAAAATTAAATGTTAACAAAAAAAAAAAAACACCAAGAATCAGTATTATCTACACCAATGCTTCGTGGGTGGGCCTCCAAAATTTGTAAGACCCAATCTCCACTGTCCACCCCCACTTCACGACGTAACGTGCGTTACAGGGCGTGTTTTACCCCTTCTCCTCCAGAAAATTGCATCACCGCACTGTTGACAACCCCGAGGAATCTTGAACTATTCAACCTCAGCATCTCGAGCTGTACAGTTTTCCTTTCACAAGTGCTCTCCAAAAAAAAACATATACAAAAATGGAAAATTTCACGGCCGTTGTGAATAACACGCTACCTGCAAAGCGTCCCCGTGAGACTGAGGATGAAGACAATCAGACGCCCGCAATAAACGCACAAACTCTCCTGGACAAAGGGCTGCTATTAGCCACGGCATACAACCTGTAGTGTATGAGCATCCTGATTAGTGCTGTCACCTGCGGACAGCTCTGTAAATGCTTCGATCGTAGATCGAAGCCTCAGTCATGCGTTGGCCGTCGAGTCGCGCAATCGCGTTTGTAAGCGTTGGATGCTATAATAAAATAACTGCAAGTTTTGTGTAACCTGAATGTCTCGTTATTCTTCGGCATTTCCCGTCGATATATTACACAACCTAAATGCGTCTTGTACAAAAACGGTGACTGTCGGCCTCGGATTAACCACGGATGGAAACTTCGCTGTGTCAATAAAATTCTCCGGCCGTTATACCAGCGGTATCTCATTGACTGAAACTGAGTGGAAGGAACTGTGCTCGCAGGAAAGCATAATTACGAGTTGGTTCAACGAGCAACAAACAGGCACCGATAATGGCGCACCAACTATTCTATGGCATGGTCGCCAGAGAATAAATTCTACAACTGCTTACAACGAGAAACCAATTGTTCTTATGGTTAAAGATCCTGAAGATCTCGCCCAACTAAAAAAGACGAAGAAAACATTTTCATCTGACATCCCCATGCAGAAGAAAACATACGAAGGACTGGTGACTCTCATACCATGCATCGGTTATAAAATCGATCTAATTCGCGAGGATCTTGAACTCGTCAAGCAGCTTAATGATACACTGGTAGAAGGAATCAGTGTAGAAATTTCGGAATTTCGCTCTGTGGGTCTTAAAATGCTAGAAGAAGAATATATGAGCGATGTATTGAGACGCGTCACTGGGCGAACTTTCTACAGCCCCAGGGATGACGATGAGATAAACGATAAACACCGGTTAATCGGCATTCATCACGCCTACATTCTTCGACAAGTGAAAAATACTTGCAAAAAAAGTTCGAGTGAATAGATTGTGCATACATACTGTAACGCTCGCCACGATATACCCGGTGACTCGGGAGTACCGGGCACGTACCGTGCGTACAGCAGGCACCCACGTTGAATGACCACGATTACCTCACGACGAAGGGCGCCAGGCTCTTCGCTTTTACCCGTTAAGAGCCGAGACGGGGCGATTACGATTGTCCTATTCGCTCGACGATTCAGGGCCGTGGGAGCGGGACTCGAAGGATCCCATTGAGACACTTTTTATAATTAAACAATATCCAGAAACTTCTTTATTAAATAAAATACCACTCTTAAACAAATGTTGAACGTACGCGTACAATTACTTTAGTGTGAACGAGGATGCTGAAGGCACGCTCGTTCCCGCGACTTTTAATAACTCGAATATTATATTCCGAGGCCGAGTCGACTACGACGACCGGACTCTCACGGACAACGTTACGAATCAGTGGCGCGAGACTATAACTCGCGCCGGGCGGATGGCCAACTATTTGATTAAACCCGACAATTATTCGATCGCAACACCCGAAGAATAACCCTTTCTACAAATAGGGAATATTCACCCACCGATCGTTGCAACGCGCCGGGCTCCTTGGACTCGTCCCTTCTACGGTGCGACCCCCGGACTCGTCTCGGCACACAATACAATTTCCGAATCAACTATTCAGCTCTACGTCCAACCAACAAGTGACGAGAAACAGATCGTCTCGTTCGATCGCGATTTAGCGAGCGGGGGGGGGGGGGGGGGGGGGGGGGGGGGGGGGGGGGGGGGGGGGGGGGGGGGGGGGGGGGGGGGGCGCGGGGAACACCGCGCGCTCTCTTCGGATTTCGTGAGCGAGCCCTGTGAGTACCGACATTGCGCGTACCGTTGTTCGGACTCGCTCTCCCTCGGTCTCGCTCGCTGTTTCTCTTGGCGACGGTGTGAGGACTCCGTGGCGGTTTTCCCGGAGTCTTCGTTTCTGGTGAGCGGAGGACAGGTCAGCTTCCTCTTCTGCGAAGTTGCCCTCCGCTCGTGTGACGAGGATCCCTTCAGGGGTTCCAGGGATGCTGTGGAGTTGTCCGTGGGCGACGTTTTCGCCCTCGGTGTCGGGTGCAGTTGGGAGAGAGTGATTCTCTCCCACTCGTCTTCTCTGGTGTGCTCGCAACAGAATGGGTCGTTACCATTATTACGCGACTCTATTTGTATCCGTGATACAGTCCCGTCGTCGTGTTCGCTCGGACTCGTATTTTTTGCTATTTTATTACGAGAATTCACCGACGTGAATTCTCTCGACTGCTTTTGCCCCCCTCCCGCTTGCTGGCTGGATGCTTGCCCTCGCTTAAGGTCGGGGCAACGGTAACGGCCACGTTACAATACATATAAACATAATAATATTTAAGAACAAAAAAAATGTATATCTCGGTTTAGAAAATGAAAAAAATATTTTGTAAAAAATGTTTAATCATCATGTTTCGGCCAAACCCATCGCTCTCGTAGCATTTTCAAATTGATAGATATCGGCCTCACCGTTATATTTCTCGCGAACGTTCTCGAACTCAAGCCGTTACATTTTCTTTATTTCACAGACACACACATTCACACAATAACACCTGTACATACAAACACAATCATACTCGCTCTCGTCCGAACGGCGAGAGCCCTTGAGCAGCGCTCAGTGTCACAACAATATCGAGACGATTCGCACGCGTTACTCGGAATAAAGCTCTTCTCAAATCTATCTAAACGTGTCGTGAAAGTTTCTCTCAATCTCCTCAAATTTTCCCAACTCCAACCGCAACTATCCAAAGTGTTTTTGAGTTCTCGCTACACATCATTACTTACCTTTATTCCCATCCAACTATTTTTGTATTGTTCTTAATATTTTCGTAAAAATGTTTGTCAAATTTTTTTGTAAACATTTTTTATAAAAATTTAAGAAATTTTTTTTTACATAAAATTTTCGCGGTCCTGGAAAAATCATTTATAAGCATTGAGGTGTGTTTTATGCGCTTCAACGCTGGCCTTCGGTCAGCGTCGCGCCCGCGAGCCGCTTTTCAGCGGCACCAACACTGGCCTTCGGCCAGCGAGATCTCGTCAGCCTTCGCCCGACGGCCTGCGACGCTCTTCTGCCAGGTTTAGTTACCGCCCTTGCCGCAATGGGCCTTAGCGCTCCGAGCGCTCGACAGCTCACACACGCTCACGCTTCTCGAGCGCACCCCTCCACTCCATCCACGCGCTCCCTCTTCTCGAGCGTCCCTCTCCGCTACGCTTCATCCCCACTAAAGCACAGGTCTAGCTGCCCAAGTCCCTGACCTAGGATGGGTGGTTGGGACTCAGACGTCGACGGAGCAACAGCTCCTGACTACCCTCCACCCAACCACCCACCTACCCACCCTCCCATCCACCTACCTGACCACCCACCACAGAGGGAAACTGACCGCTACGTGGCGCGTCCCCAGGTGGCGGATAGGGAAACACTCTCTAGATATGTCGGATAGGGGGCAACTAAAATACCTCCTGCGGACCAACACTGGGGAGTAAACCTCGTCAACAAATCAGGATGGCAGGACGACAGGAAAAAACGATTACGGTGCAGGGGTGTTACGTCTCACGTAACCTAACACATATAAACACTGCATAGGAAAAAAAAAACACTCCACAGGGGGAAACTGACCCCTACGTGGCGCGTCCCCAGGTGGCGGATAGGGGAACGCTCTCTAGATATCGAGGGTAGGAGGCTGCACCCAAGGAGAACGTGCACATTCCGGTAGGGCACATTTTCCAACATGGTTACGTTTGTACATCCGATAACAGTAACGGAAGCAAGGAGGAGAACGCGTATGGGAGAGAATGCAACCCGTTCGACCAGCTGGCGACGGGCAGCAGACTACCTCCCAAAAACACTCCTAGAGAGCGCGTAATCCTATCTGGAGAGGACTGAATACGCCTTAAAGATGCGGTAAGCAAACTGGCGGACTTTGTGGACAAACATAAGAACGTCCACAAAGAAGTGAAGAATGCTGCGCGCACCATAGCGCGATTGTGGAGGAAGGCACAATGGGAGGCATCGGGACCATCACGGCCCCTAGCCCGGAAAGAGAGCAGAGAGGGGACCACTCAGACGTCTCCCCCAGGAGTCCCCCAGACCCCGGCGGGCAAAAGACTCCGGGAATCGCCAGGAGAGTCGAGCGACACTAAGCGCCGGCCTTCCTTAATGCCAACATCCCCGAAACTTTGGACAGAGGTTGTCAAAAAGGGCAAATGACAAAAAGAACCGGAACAGCGGGACTCATCCCGCTCAGCCCAAGTAGAGCCCGCATCAGCAGGAACTTCGGTCCCCGGATCTAAGAAGAAGAAAAAGAAGAAGAAGCAACAGCAACGAGAGGAAACGGTCGCCCAAAAGACGGCCACAGAGGTGACCCCGAGCGCGGGCGCGGTTAAGTCCCAGCAACGGCCCACCCTAAAAAAGAAGAGGCCCCGACCGGATGCGATAATTATCAAGAGTACCGGAGGCACTGAGGTGGGAAGCATTCTAAGAACGCTTAAGGCTGACCAGGAACTGACAGCAGTTGGGGAAATGGTCACCAAGATCCGGAGAACCGGTGTCCTCCGGAAAGGAGGACACCGGTGAAGGTATTCCTCCTGTTTCGATGTCTTGCCTGCCTCCCGCTGATCTTCGTTCGTGGAATGGGAACAGCGTGGTGACTATTTCCCTCATTCGTTCCGGGCACGATATTCCGGGTATCTGTTGTCGACCCACCAGTTTTTTCGAGACGATCTTATATGGGAGGCCCCACGGATCCTCTTCGATCGAACGACAAAGGTCTTGCCAGCACTTTCTTTTGCTACTTTTGATGGCCGTCCGCAGCTTTTTTCTTGCCTCCTTGAAATTTGCTTGCAAGATGGCTACTGCTGTTTCCTGTCCGTCAGCCGCATCTGTCTGGCCTCTGCACCGCCGTCTGCGGCGTTGGGCCGCCCGGCGTGCCGCGAAGCATTCCTTTCGCAGGTCGTTGATTTCGGCGTTCCACCAGTACACTGACTTCCTTGCGTTTGAGGTCTTTTTACGCTTTGGCATGGCTGCATTGCAAGCTTCGGTGATGGTTTTCACGGCGTAGTCTACGAGCCGCTCAGTATCACCTGCCTCTGAAAGTCTTCGCAGCTCCCCTTGGTGCTTTGCTGTTTCCAGTGCCGCTCTCATTTGGGACTTATCGAGCCTACGCAACAGCCATCCGCAGCCGTTGTTTTGCTGGACGGACGCATTTCGCGGCTGCCTCTCCGTTTCCTTTTTCAAACGGAATTCCAGGAACTGGTGGTCGCTAAGAGTAGTATCCTCCAGCACTTTCCATCCCTCCGCTCTGGTGGCGATGCCTTCCGTAGCAAGCGTGACATCTACCACCGATCCAGTGTTTCCCCTTCGAAAGGTAAAAGAATTTCCCTCGTTGAGGACAACTAGATCCAACCTGGCTATTATTTCGGACAGGACTTCGCCCCTGCGATCCATTCTCCTGGAGCCCCATTCTGGAGATTTGCAGTTGAAGTCGCCTGCTACGAGAAATTCCCCACGCGCCGTTCTTAAATTTTCTTCCAGTTGGTCGAAAGACATTGGGACAGACGGCCACTGTCACCGAAAAGACGCCGATGGCAGAACTAGAAGTGAGGGACCTGGACGAGTCGGCTACGGTTGAAGAAGTCAAGCAGTCCCTCGCCGCCTTGACGGGGGAGGCGGTGCCTGCGGGCAACATACGCTTGAGGACTGTATATGGGCATATCCAAGTCGCCCGCATACGGCTCCCCCAGCTCCAGTGTACGAAAGCCCTGGAGCTGGGCTCCATGCGGGTCGGCTGGGTGAACTGCCGGCTCCGTATGGTGCAGAAGATCCAACGGTGCTTCAGATGCTGGGGCGCGGGTCACATCGCAGTGAACTGTAAGGAGAAAGAGAAGGACCGGTCAAAGGACTGCCTGAGGTGTGGCAAGACCGGTCACTTTGCAGCGGTATGCTCACAAGGTCAACCGACGACGGCGATGTCCAACACGGCGCCTGTTAAGCAACAGCAGAATATGGGGGTGGGCAACGGAGGAACCCCACCAACATCTCCATCATGAAGCTCATTCAACTCAACGTCAATAGATGTCAGGCTGCACACGACCATCTGATGCAAGATGTGAGGACTAAGGGAATGGATGTGGCCATCATCAGTGAGTGCTACAAGGGAACAACCCAACGGGGCGACGATTGGCGCTCGGACACCACCGGCCTCGCTGCGCTCTGGGCTTGTGGACAAACTCCATTCGGGACCACACCCTGTCGGCGCGGAGAGGGCTACGTCCACGGCGAGTTAGGCGGAGTGCACCTTTTCAGCTGCTACTTTTCGCCCAATAAGTCCCTAGAGTGGTTCGAGGACGCACTCACCAACCTGGTGAGGGATGCTCGCACGCTGAGCCCCCTTGTGATCGCTGGCGATTTCAACGCGTGGGCGACACAGTGGGGGTGCAGAACCACCGACCGACGCGGGAGGGTCCTCATCGATGCTCTAGCAGCGCTCGACGGGGTACTCGCCAACGAGGGTAATGCACCAACGTTTACCGGGATAGGCCTTGGCTCCATAATAGACCTTACCTTTGTATCCCCCACTCTCTATAAGGGGAGCGGGAGTTGGAGGGTGAGCCAAGGGTACACCGGCAGTGACCATCAGGCGATCCTGTTCGAGGTGGCCCCTGTCAAGAAGCTCAGCAGAAGAGGCGAAAGTAGGCTCGGCTCCCCCCGCTGGAACACTCGAGACTTCGACGAAAACACCTTCGTCGAGGCGCTGGGACTGTGGCAACCTGAGGTTATCTCCCACCTCGGTACCGCGAGCGCCACGAACAGTGCCAACTTAGTGATGCAGTGGCTCTCCAAAGCGTGCGACGCCTCGATGCGTATCAGTAAGGGATGCAAAAGGGGCCCACCCGCGTACTGGTGGAGCGAGACGATCGCCGAGCTGCGAAAACAGTGTCTCTCACTCCGGCGCCGGTACACAAGAGCAAAAAAGAGAAGACGAGAAGCAGCCGAAGAACTTCGCCTGCAATACGCCGAAGCCAGGCGTCTCTTGCGGAAGGAAATTTGCGAGAGAAAGCGTGCCTGCTGGAAGGAACTATGTGCCGAGCTAGATGCGGACCCATGGGGCAGAGCCTACAAGATCGCTGTCAAGAGGATGCAGAGTAGCCAACCGAAAATGGAGGAGGCCCAGGTCGAGCTTATCGTGGACCATCTCTTCCCCAATACTGGGAGGATGGTCCTACAACTCCGGGATGAGGTTGACCCACGTGACATCCCCCCGGTCTCACAGAGGGAGGTCCTGGGCGCATGCCAACATTTCGGTTCCACGAAGGCACCCGGGTTGGACGCAATACCAAACCGGGCTCTGAAAGCGGCCGTCAAAGCGGCCCGCACAACCTTTGCTGATGTATACACCAAGTATCTACGAGAAGGCGTCTTCCCGGGCGTTTGGGGAAGGCAACGCCTGGTCCTGATCCAGAAACCGGGGAAACCCCCCGGTGATCCATCCTCGTATCGCCCGCTGTGCATGCTCGACACAGCGGGGAAGATTCTGGAGAAGATCATCCAGGGACGTCTCCGCAGCTGCGTGGACCACGACCTCACGGACAACCAATATGGGTTCAGGCCGGCGAGGTCGTCGACGGATGCCGTAGAAGCGGTGAAACGGATCGTCACGACGAACATTGGCGGCCCTCTTAGGAGAAGGAGGCTCTGCCTCATGGTCGCATTGGATATCAAAAACGCGTTCAACTCGGCCAGATGGGACAAAATCTGGGAGGCCCTCTACCGGGACTTCAATGTTCCGGGGTACCGAATGAGGATCATTGGCTGCTACCTCAGTGACAGGATGCTATATGCGGAGACGCTGAACGGTGTCCGAGAGCTCAGCATCACCGCAGGCGTTCCGCAGGGATCGGTCCTCGGGCCTGACCTGTGGAACATCCTCTACAACGGCCTGTTGAGGCTCCCCCTGCCGGAGGACTGCCAGATGGTGGCGTACGCGGACGATGTGGCGCTACTGATACCTGGCATCGACTGCGAAACCATAACCGACCTCTTCCAAGAAACGATGAGGATTGTCTGGCGATGGATGGAGTCAGTAGGCCTCTCTCTGGCCGTACATAAGACGGAGGCAGTACTCTTCACTGGAAGAAAGGTCAGGACCTCTGTGGAACTGATGTACCGAGGATGCAGCATCAGGCGTCAACCGGCCATCAAATACCTTGGAGTGATGCTAGACCAGAGGCTGAACTTCAAGGAGCACCTGAGGTACGTGGGAGATAAAGCCGCCACAACCGTCATGGGTATCTCACGGATCCTACCTAATGTTGGCGGCCCGCGTGGCGCTAGAAGAAAGGTCCTTGCTTGTGTGAGTACCTCAATCTTGCTCTATGCGGCGCCGATATGGGCGGAAACGATAGAGGTACCAGCGTACCTAAGACTGATCGCCCCCGCACATAGGACCAGTGAGCTGAGGATCGCATGCGCCTACCGAACAGTGTCGGCAGATGCGGCACTAGTCATAGCTAGCCTGCCGCCGATAGACCTGCTGGCCAAAGAGCGAATGCGGCAATACAGAAGAAAAAAGGAACAAGGCCAGGGCGACCCCCAGCGAGGGAGAGCTCAGCAGCACACAGCAACGACGGAGAGGGCTGCCACGATACGACAGTGGCAAACGAGATGGGATGCTTCCAATAATGCCCGCTGGACCTACTGCTTGATCCCGAGAATCGAGCCATGGATCAACAGGCAGCACGGTGAGGTGAACTACCACCTCACACAGATACTTACGGGACACGGAGGATTTCGTCAGTATCTGCACCGCATAGGGGTAGAAGAAACACCCGACTGCCCCGCGTGCCCTGGGAACTCAGAGACAGCTGAGCATGTCCTGCTTGAATGCCCCAGGTTTGAGCAGGAGAGACAGAGGTGGGAGCGCATCAGTGGCGACCGCATGACCGCCACGAGTTACGCGGCGTCGCTGCTGCGCTCCAGAGGACTCTGGGACGCCGGCTGCGAGCTGGCGGTCCATATTATGCAGGCCCTACGTCTTCAGGAAGAGGCGGATAGGCCCAGAAGAGACAGAGAGCAGGGAGGCCCCTGAGACTTCCTGATGAGAAAAATGAGGAGAACGAGGAGAAGAAGAGACGAAATAATTAAAGTGGATATCGGCATTGCCGAAATCTCCTGCCGCCGCGAAGCAATGACTCGACGCTAGTACCGCGGGGGTACGCACAGGAGCAGGATGAGAGGAGGTTTTAGTGGGTATGGGCATACGGCCAAGTCCCACACTACCCGCGGACTTCTTCCGCGGGTGTCCGTAAGGTGATTTCCTCCTATCAAAAAAAAAAAAAAAAAAAAAAAAAAAAAAAAAAACTGCTAATACACTAATACCTCTCCACCTACAATTTCTGGAGGCTCGCTTACGCGCAGTGCACGTGTTCCCAAACACTTGGCGCTCATAACTTCGGACTAGGCGCATCTAGCCTGTCAGCGGCACGCGGTAGTAAAACTATGAGAGGCCCAGCCTATGCGTTATCGGGAAGACGCTTGTAAAACTCGAGCGGCAGCCTCCGAGTGCACCGCAGCATAGAGACCGCACCGACACGACTCTCCCCTCATCTATTAATTTTTACCCAAAAGAGTCTCTAGACTCACCCTATTCATCTTCAGTTTTATTACTGTCCCCTACGCGTGACACCCGAGAACTTAACGCATCTCCGCAAGCCAACACACGCGTCGCGAGATATATCGCAGCCACGCTTCGTTTGCCTTTTTTTTTTTTTTTTTTTTTTTTTTTTTTATATCGGGAGGAGGGGAAATCTTGCATAAGACACCCTGGTTTTGTGGGTAGTGTCGGATTCTTACCGACTAAAACCCCTCCTCCCTCGCCGCACACCACCCTGGACCCGCTTTCGCATTACTACAGTGTGGTGTGTTGTTCGCCCTCGTTGGGCTCCTCTACTGCTCGCATTTATCGTTTCACGAGTCTAACCGTTCAGGGGTGCTTCCTGCTCGTCCCGCGCTACTCTGCTCGCCTTCCATTCCCTCTCTGTTTCCTCCTTCTTCCTCATAATCCCCGTTATGTATGCGTGCACCGCTTCCCAGTTTCGCTCGCTTTCCAACATAGCTCCCACGAGGTTGTTTTCGGCTATTCTTAGGCCTCCTAGCTTCTCGTCAAGTTGTAACCTATCGTTTTCCGATGCTGGACACGTAAAGACGGTGTGTTGCGCATCATCCGGGCTGTATCCGCAGTGGAAGCACTCCGTGGTTTCGCTCTTCTTGAAGCGCTCCAGGTATGCGTTGAAGCACCCATGTCCGGTGAGCGCCTGGGTAAGGTGGTATCCCACCTGCCCATGCGTCCTGCCATACCATGCCCCTACTCTGGGGATAAGACTGTGCGTCCATCTTCCCCGAGTGTCGTTTTCCCATCGCGTCTGCCATCTGTCCATCAGCCTTTGGCGTGCTCTTTCTTTTACGACTGCTCTCACATCCTCCGTGTCGTGCCTCTCTCTGTACTGCTGCAGCTCTTCATAGACTTCCTGTTTCTCGCGAATCAATAAGTCTATTGGTGGCGTGCCCGCAAGTACCAGCGCTGCTCCTTCAGAAACTGTCCTGTAGGCAGATATGACCCTTAGAGCACTTCGCCTCTGCACTCCTACCAGCCGCTGCCTCACTCCTATCTTGTTGACAGCCTCTGCCCATATTTCCGCCGCGTAGAGAATCTTCGCGTGTACCACGCTGTTCAGGAGTTTCCGTTTCTGCTCCCTAGGCCCACCAATGTTCGGCATCAGCCTCGCTAGTGCTGCTGCCGTGGAAGCTGCTTTCTCCGCGGTTTTGGCCACGTGATCTACGAACCGGAGGCCACTATCGAGCTGTACACCCAGGTACCTCACGGACGTTGACCACGGTATATTCTGCCCTTCCAGAACTAGTACTGGTGGCGTGAATAACCTTTTGTCCGTGATGAGTATTGCTTCCGTTTTGTGGACGGCCATCGTCAGACCCGTCTCCTTTAACCACTTACTCGCCCGGCGGAGGCTTTCGTTAGTCGCTAGTTCCAGTGTACTGGTTGTCTTCGCTGTTACTACCACTGCGGCGTCATCGGCGAAACCAACTATGGTTGCTCCTCTTGGGAGGTCAAGATTTAGCAGGCCGTCGTACATGACGTTCCACAGGAAGGGTCCAAGGACCGATCCCTGTGGCACGCCCGCCGTCACCTCGTACTCGACTTCCCCAAATTCCGTGTCGTAGATCAGTTTTCTATCGCTCAGATAGCTGTCCACCATCCGCCTTAAGTATTCTGGTGTCTGTCTCATTTCGAGGGCCTCCATGATGACGTCCCACCTGGCTGTATTAAACGCATTTTTTATGTCGAGGGTCACTAGTGCGCAGTAGCCCTTTGAGTGCCAAGTACCCTTCTTCACTGTTTCGGCTGCCTTAATGACTTCTGTAATAGCATCCACCGTAGTTCTCCCCTTTCTGAAACCATATTGGTTTGAGGACAGTCCACCTTTTCTTTCGATGTGCGTCTCAAGTCTTCTGAGGAAGAGTCTCTCGAAGAGTTTACCCATGTTGTCCAGGAGGCATATCGGTCGGTACGACGATGGGTCGTCCAAGGGCTTGTCCCCCTTTCTCAGTAGGACTAACCTCTGTCTTTTCCATCTCGCGGCGAAGGCTCCTTTCTGGAGGCATGCGTTGTACGTGTCCAACAACAGTTCCGGCCAAACTTCGACCACTTCTCCAATGACCTCGTTCGGTATATTATCCGGACCGGGTGCTTTCCCTGGCTGCAGTCGCTTTCTCGCTTCTTGTATCTCTTCGATACTCAAAGGTATTCCTCCTGTTTCGATGTCTTGCCTGCCTCCCGCTGATCTTCGTTCGTGGAATGGGAACAGCGTGGTGACTATTTCCCTCATTCGTTCCGGGCACGATATTCCGGGTATCTGTTGTCGACCCACCAGTTTTTTCGAGACGATCTTATATGGGAGGCCCCACGGATCCTCTTCGATCGAACGACAAAGGTCTTGCCAGCACTTTCTTTTGCTACTTTTGATGGCCGTCCGCAGCTTTTTTCTTGCCTCCTTGAAATTTGCTTGCAAGATGGCTACTGCTGTTTCCTGTCCGTCAGCCGCATCTGTCTGGCCTCTGCCCCGCCGTCTGCGGCGTTGGGCCGCCCGGCGTGCCGCGAAGCATTCCTTTCGCAGGTCGTTGATTTCGGCGTTCCACCAGTACACTGACTTCCTTGCGTTTGAGGTCTTTTTACGCTTTGGCATGGCTGCATTGCAAGCTTCGGTGATGGTTTTCACGGCGTAGTCTACGAGCCGCTCAGTATCACCTGCCTCTGAAAGTCTTCGCAGCTCCCCTTGGTGCTTTGCTGTTTCCAGTGCCGCTCTCATTTGGGACTTATCGAGCCTACGCAACAGCCATCCGCAGCCGTTGTTTTGCTGGACAGACGCATTTCGCGGCTGCCTCTCCGTTTCCTTTTTCAAACGGAATTCCAGGAACTGGTGGTCGCTAAGAGTAGTATCCTCCAGCACTTTCCATCCCTCCGCTCTGGTGGCGATGCCTTCCGTAGCAAGCGTGACATCTACCACCGATCCAGTGTTTCCCCTTCGAAAGGTAAAAGAATTTCCCTCGTTGAGGACAACTAGATCCAACCTGGCTATTATTTCGGACAGGACTTCGCCCCTGCGATCCATTCTCCTGGAGCCCCATTCTGGAGATTTGCAGTTGAAGTCGCCTGCTACGAGAAATTCCCCACGCGCCGTTCTTAAATTTTCTTCCAGTTGGTCGATCTGTCTCAGGAAGTCTTCGTGGTCTAGATTCGGTGAGAAATAGCAGCTGTAGATCTTTACCCCCTCTATGTCGACCCATGTGAAGTTGGGTGTCGGTTTCCCAATCTCCCTTATCGTCAAGTCTCCATTTAGCACGGCAATGGCTGCCCTACCTGTTGCGTCCTGGAACCACGTTCCAGTGTCCAGATTCTTGTACTGTTCGCTGATTATCAGTACGTCGGCGCCCTTTTCCGCGGCGACTTGCATCATAAGGTCCTGTGCCTCGCGGCCCCTCCCCAAGTTGATTTGCAGGAACTTCGTCATTTTTTCACTTTTTTCAGTGCCTTCTGGAACGCCGGGCACCTTGCACTACCGAGGATGTGTTTTGCATCCACTTCCTCTTCGTTGCATATTGCGCAGAAGGCCTCCTCTTTGCAATCCTTTGCAAAGTGGTTTTCTTTTCCACACCGGCGGCACAGTTTTGATCTGTCGGGCCCCTTACAGTCCAGGGCTACATGACCGAACCCTTGGCACTTGAAGCATCGTCGAACTTGTGGCTTCTCCCTGACCCGACACATGACCCATCCTATTCTGACCTTGCCTGCTTGCAGCAGCTTCGCCGCGGTCGCCTCTGGCATGGTCGCTACCGCTATTTGCGTCCCTCCGAAAGCTTTCCTTATGGATCTTACTTTCACTGCTTCGGGGTGGTTTTGCTCCGTTGTCGCTAGGATAGCTTCCACTACCTCCTCCTCTTCGGTAACCTCGTCTAGGTCTCGAATTTCTGGCGTGTAGCTATCTGCCAACGTTCGTACGGTTGCCTCGTTACCTAGAAGGCTTTCCACTGCATTCCTCAGTTTTTTGGGTTCCCCGCTCCCTTTCTTTATTTCCACGAGGAGTTCGCCGCCTCGAGTGCGCCTTATGCCCGATATTTCGACTCCGCAGCGTCCTGGGTCCACCTTCGTTTTAATTTGACGGAGCATGTCTGCGTACGAGACGCCTTCCATGGGTTTGACCGCCACTGCGTCGGGCCGCTTGCTGCGATAACCCTTCCCGGGTGGCCGTTTGGAGCTCTTCTTTTCTCGCCTTCTCTTTTTCCTCCGCTCCACGGTTTCCCAGTCGGACTCCTGCGCGTTAGAATCGGTTAGTAGATTCCTGTGCTGGGGGGTGCTGCTTGGTCCTTGACCGTTGTGTCCCTTTACTTCGTCGCATCTCCGTTTTCCCGGCGTTTGGACCTGGGGAGGTGAAGACGCTACTCGCTTCTTTCTATCGAGGTCTAGTCCGTCTCTCCTCGCAGGTACTCTAGGCTTTTCTGCGACCCTCGTCTTCTGTTTTGTCGCTTCTACGTGCACCTGTGTGGCTGTATCCTTCCTTTCTACAACCTTTCTGGCCTGGCTTGCTGGGTTTTGCATCTGGGGTGCCGCATTTAATGTGGCTCCAGTCTGCGTTTCCGTGCAAGCATGCATGAGGTCTCTCTTGTGCGCCTCTCTCGTCTTCCGTAGGGCTTCGCGGCAGTCCTGGATCTGCTGGTAGATGATAACTGCCTCGGTTATGGCGTCTCGGATAGGCTTATGTATATTCTTCGCCTCCCTGACTATGTCGTCAATGATTTGGACGCGTTTACCTAGTTGGTTAAATGCTTCCGTCTCTTCGTTCTCCAGCATCACCAGCTGCTGCTGTTGTTTGTTGGCTCTATGGTCCATCCGCCTTCCCATTTGTGTACTCGTACTTGGGCTGCCTACCTCTGTCGTATTTTTTATGCGGTCTTTTGATAACGACGTCTCGGGGCCCGCGTTCACACCCCTGACAGACGCCGGTACTGGGGTATCCCTCCCCTGCACCGTACACGTTTTTCTTGCCTCGACTTCCATCCCGATTTGTTAACGAGGTTTACTCCCCTGCTGTTGGTCCGCGGGAGGTGTTTTTAAGTCCCTCCTACCCTCTATATGTAGAGGGCGTTCCCCTATCCGCCACCTGGGGACGCACCACGTAGGGGTTTCAGCCTCCCCCTGTGGACGCTTCGTTTGCCTATTAGGTTTTCTACCGAAAGAGTCATTATACTCTTTCTGTCTCATCACCCCATTAATACTCTCGCATAAAATCCCAATATTTAGTAGCTAACTACTTATGCGCCGCAAGGGCGAGAGCCGCAATAACCCTTTTGTCGCTTATTCTGTTCCGCCGAAGAAGTCGCTAAACTATCATTTTATCAAACATTTTTGGGAGACTTACACTACAATAAACTAACCCCACCGCTCTACCATTTTTACGTTAGAAGCATAGGGTTAAACTAGTATAAAAGGCGAGCATTTTTCGTTAGCAAACCACTAGTTGCATAGAAGTTGTTCTATCACCATCGTCTACGGAGCGTGCAAGGCTCCTGGCTCCTCTCTTCTATAAGCCCTGCGTGGCTAAGTTCATCGAGTGTTCCAACGAGGAATTTCTAACACGGAAATTGTATCATCATCGAAACGCCGAACATTGAATAAAACCATAGTGAGTACTAAATCTACGACAAATTCTTCGATTATATTTCTGCATGCTCTACGATAGTGCAACGAGACTCCCGATCACCAAGATCCTCCCAAGTGTTTTCTCCTATCTACGGCAGTGCAAGGCGAGGTTTCCGTCCCTGAGTAAAGGGCCAACGCCTTGACTCGAAAGTGAGACTACCGTTACACATGTTCTGAACGAACTCGCGAGAGCTCGTTCCGGACGTAACAGGGGTTCGGATCCCCAGTACCGGCGTCGGTCGGGGGTTAGCAAGCGGGCCCCGGGACGTCGTCATCTAACGACCGCAGTACTACAGAGGTTGGTCACTCGGCCTCTGTAGCATCTAATGCAACAAGTGACACAGGTGGCGAGAGCGTGACGCTGAAGGCTCAAGAGGCTTTTCAGCGCCTAACGAAGGAACTTGAGTCCCTGGTGGGGTTCATCTTGAAGAAGAAGAACCTCCACACAGAGCTCAAGGTCAAGGCACGGGGCACCCTAAGGGCGCTGAAAGAGTTTGCGGTGGCGCGGCCCGCGGCAACCCCAGCCCGGGCAGCACGACCGAGCAAAGCGGGGTCGAGCCAAACCTCGCCTCTCTTTCGCACCGACCGGGCGCCCCACGGAGACCTGGACCGCGAGCGCCCCTCGCCGCCTAGGTCTCCGCCGGCGAGGAAGAAAAGGAAGAAGAAAAAGAGAGAGGCCAGAGAGAGAGGCCAGAGAAACGCCCCAGAGGGATCCGTCCCGGCCAGCTGAGGCCAGGCAGCAGCCAGTTGCCCAGCCGAAAGACCCCGACTGGGCAACAGTCGTCAAACAGGGCAAGAAAAAACGGCAGCAGCAGCCGTTGTCAATGGAAGATGCCGGCAGGCGTAGCCAAAGGCAGGTAAAGCCCAAGGTCTCGCTTAGACCCCCCCCCCCCCCCCGTCCCGATGCGATCCACATCAAGGCAACGGGTGAGGTGTCGTATGCCGACATACTTCGAAAAGTACGAGCCGCACCGGATCTCAAAGCTCTGGGGGATAGGGTGACCCGCATCAGGCGGACCAGAGCTGGAGAATTTCTCCTGGAGCTGGGAAAGCCTGGTGTAGAGACCCCAGTGCTACGGGCAGTAGTCTCGGCCACCTTAGTGGAGTCGGCGGCTGTTCAGACGCTGACTCATAGGGAAGTCCTGGTCGTCAAGGACATGGACGAGGCCACAACCGTAGAAGAGGTGGCACAGGCCATCACTGCAGTGATTGGGCCAGGAGCGGTAAGCCCTGAGGATATTAAACTCAGGGACTCCTACAGTGGCACCCAGGCGGCTAGCGTCCAGCTTCTCGCTGCAGCAGCAAAAGAGTTGTTGCAAAGCGGAAGGCTCAGGATTAGATGGGTGAATTGCCGGGTTCGGCCGCGCCAAACATCCTCTCGTTGCTACAGGTGTCACAACACTGGGCATCTGGCGAAGGACTACGAGAGCGAGGTCGACCGGTCGGCGCAGTGCTTCCGGTGTGGCAAAGACGGTCACAGGGCTGTGGACTGCGCAGTCAGGCGACAGGCAGTGCAGGAGGTTGGGGCATCGACCAGCAATGGCTAAAGTGCTCCAAATAAACCTGAACCACTGTGCTGTGGCCCAGGACCTGTTGTTTCAGCTGGTCAGGGAAGAGAAGGCCGCCGTAGTCATCGTCAACGAGGAGTACAGGGATCTCAGTGAACCGAACTGGGTAGGGGACTCGACCGGCAAGGGGGCCATCTGGGTATGCGGAAACCTTCATATATCTAACGAGATGGCCACCCCTCGGCCCGGATTCACTTGGGTGGAGGTGGCTGGTATAAGATGATACAGTTGCTATCTTCCACCCAATGATGCCACCGACGAATACCTGAGATCCCTGGATGCCATCGTCGACAGTGCTAGGACCTCCCGATTGCCGGTCCCCATCGGAGGGGACTTTAACGCATGGGCGACGGAGTGGGGCAGCGCGAGTACCAACCACCGGGGTCGCGCCCTCCTCGAGGCCTTCGCGATACTGGAGCTGGAGATCGCTAACACGGGGTCCAAGCCAACCTTCTCAAAGGGCGGCAGGACCTCCATTATCGACCTGACTTTCATCGATCCTAGACTGATGAGGGAAGGGCTCGACTGGAAAGTTAGCGATCGGCACACGGGCAGCGACCACCACGCCCTTGTATACCAGCTCCAGCTGACCAGCAGGACAGCAGAGGAGTCGTGCAGACGCAAAAAAGAGAGATGGGCACCCGCCACCTTCGACCGGGAGACGTTCCTCTGCTTGATACAGGGAGCGACAGTGCAGGGAACGCCCGAGGAACGAGCTCGAAGCCTCTCGCAAACCATCACAGCGGCCTGCGATGCCTCCATGGCCGCGAAGTCCAACCTTCGCGGCCGTCCACCAGTATACTGGTGGAACGAGGACATTGCAGAGATACGCCGAGAGTGCTTCCGAGCTCGTAGGCTGCACCAAAGAGCTGTTCATAGGCCGCAATACCAGGAACTGGCTGCGGCCTATGAAATAATGCGGAAACGCCTCAAGGCCGCCAAGCGAAAGTGCTGGCTGGACTTCTGCGAGGAGGTGGACAGTGACCCTTGGGGCCGACCGTACAAAACGGTTATGAACAAGATCAAGCCCAGGGGTGCCACCGCTCCAACTTGTCTAATCTTCCTCGACAGGGTCGTCCGACACCTGTTCCCGGAACACCGGAAGCGGCGTGCCGAGACTGGCCTGATGGTAGACGATGGTGCAGCCGAGACGCCAGACGTCACGGAAGACGAACTGAAGATGGCTGCCAGCAGGATCGCCGTCCGCAAGGCCCCAGGGCTGGACGGGGTCCCTGGCCTGGCCGTAAAGACCGCTGCGCTGAATGCTCCCGATATCTTCGGGGATACATTCAGCTCATGTCTTCGCGAAGAATGCTTCCCGGCACAGTGGAAAGTACAGAGGTTGGTCCTTCTGTCCAAGGGGAACAAACCCCCGGACGAACCTTCCTCGTACCGACCACTGTGCATGCTGGACATAACCGGGAAGCTATTCGAACGAGTCATATGTGCCAGGCTAGAGGCAGCCATACAGGGAGCTGGAGACCTGTCTGAAAACCAGATCGGCTTTCGTAAGGGTCGCTCAACAGTGGATGCCATCGGCCGGGTAGTGGCGCTAGCCACGGACGCCATCAGTGGCAGCCGGTGCACAAAGCGCATGTGCGCCATCATCGCTTTGGACATCCAGAACGCGTTCAACTCAGCCAGGTGGGACAAGATCTTGCTGGCCCTGCAAGATCCCAAGGTGCCGCTCTACCTGTGAAGAGTCATTTCGAGCTACCTGACGGACCGGACCTGCTTTACGACACCGACGACGGCACGCATTCCTATAACATCACAGGAGGCGTGCCACAGGGTTCGGTCCTAGGGCCCCTCCTCTGGAACGTCTTGTACGATGGCCTGCTTCGGCAGCCGCTTCCAGACGGGGTGTTGGTGGTGGCGTTTGCGGACGACGTCGCCCTCGTTGTCGTCGCGAAAACCATCGATGAGGTGCAACACCTCGGAGATGAATCAATCGAGGTAGTAGCTGGCTGGTTGAGCGACCATGGGCTGAGCCTGGCGGCCGAGAAGAATGAGGCGGTGCTCATCTCTAGGACGAAGAAGAGAGCGTACGCCACATTCACGGTCGGTCATAGCAAGATCAAGACCGCAGACACGTTGAATTATCTCGGTGTCATCCTGTATGCGCGGCTGTCGTTCAGAGAACATCTTCTGAACGCGGGCTCGAAGGCATCGCGGATCGCGCAAGCGTTAGCGGGAATCATGCCCAACATCGGGGGACCGAAGGAGCCGCGACGGTTCCTTCTTTCCTCCGTTGTGAGCTCCGTAATTCTCTACGGGGCTCCGATTTGGGCTGGTGCCATGAACACCAATGCGAGTTACGGAGCCACGTGCCGACGGGCCTGCCGGACTGTCGCGATAAGGGTGGCCCGAGCGTATCGAACCGTGTCTGACATCGCTCTCTCGGTGATCGCAGGACTGCCCCCTGTTGATCTACTGGCAGCAGAGAGGGCCAGGGTGTACCGTGAGCGCAGGCGTATTGATGCTGATGGCGACGGTCAAGAGCGTGGTGATGATCGATCGTCCAGCAGAACCTTCGAAGAATGGCAGCGGTGATTCCTAATGTGAGAGCATGGGCGAGCAGGCACGGTGGACTTACAACTTTCCACCTGACCCAGGTACTCACCGGGCACGGCTGCTTCCACAGCTAACTACATCGTGTTCGCGTGTACGATAACGCGGAATGCCCGGTGTGCCCTGGGATCGACGAGGACGTGGAACACGTCCTCTTCCATTGCCCGAGATTCGGCGATGACCGGGTGCGATTCCGAGCGTCTTGGCGAGGATCCATGACACCTGAAGGCATGGGAAGGTGCCTGCTCGACTCACAGGATGGTTGGGACGCGGTGGTTACCCTCGCCACGTCCATTGTGGAGAAGCTGAATTCCGTCAGGACGATGGAAGAACGGAGAGGCAGACGCGCCTAAATTCCGAGCGCGTGCCAGAAGGGCCGTCTGAGGCGTAGACTGCCCCTCGCGAAGTAAAGCCTTTTGGGCGGTTTCCGCGGGGGGGAATACAATCGAGAGGAGGAATGTTTTAGTGGGTATTGCCAGAAATGGCCGAGTCCCACATAACCCACTCGGATATGCGTAAATGCATTTTCGAACTTCCTCTATAAAACAAAAAAAAAACCCACCTGACCACCCACCCAACCACCCACTCTTCAGCCACCCCCCTAGTACAGCCATCTAGGAACCCCAACGCACCCTTGAGGGAAGGGGAAGCAAGCGAGCGAGAGGCACAGGCGAGGCTCCGCCGAGACAGCTCCCCTCCACTGACGGCCGCCATTTTGAAATATTGTCTATAGGTACTGACCTCTACTGACGACAGCCATTTACCATCCTCGGGCGAATCCCACCGAGCGAAGAAACCAAGAGATCAAGAAGGGACTACGTCTTCATCTACAGAACGAACAACATCGCGATTGGGACCTCCATTTAGAAACCGTGCTTTTCGGACTTCGAACCCGAAGAGACGCCGCTACCGGGTTCACTCCTAGCGAAATTGTGCTTGGGAGTAACTTACGGAAGCCGGACGAATGGAACTTCCCGCGATCTGACGATCCCGGAGCACACCAGCTCCCGCAGATTCGTCAAAATCAAACACGCTATCAACAGCGTTTTCAACAAGAAGCACCCACTGCTTCTCGCTATCAACCTGGTGACCTGGTCTACACCAGGAACCACACTCTCTCCAAGGCTGCAGATGGGATTCATGCCGGCTTCAACCCAGTATGGAAAGGGCCCTATCTCATCAGGGAAGCCGTAGGAGGCGAGTCTTCAATCTCTATCGACGAGGGAACGTTGCGAAATACCAGTGGGCAAAAGGTATCATGGGGGACAATTTTCTTAGAAGTTGCGCTACAGTGCCGGCAGAGGCGCTGCTCGCGCAAGAGAGAAAGCAACAGATCATCTATCTCACTCCCTCAGTTGATAGCTGGAGAGCTGTGTAGTATAGCGCTGTGGGCTGAACACTGCCGATTTCATAAGTCGTAAGGTCGAAGGTTCAAGACTAATCAATGAAATTTTTTTTTTTTTTTTCGATTTCCCGCAAATTTCTACAATTTCATCTAAGAACAGTACATCATAGTATGCATGCATAACGATAGATCGACTGTAAGAGAAGAAACGCGAGTTCCCACATCACTTCCCATGATAAATGCTGTCAGAAGCGCCTTTCTGTTTCTCAGTAGCTGATCTATTGAACAATCAAGAGACAATAGATGCCAAGAGATATAGTAAAACTGTAACGTCAAGATAATAAAAAAATGAATTAGATAGCATACTGTTATATAAAGTTAAATAATAGTATATTACGATACGAGTGCGACAAAACTTTTTGGACAATAAGTGTGAGCTTGCAGCACAAGCCGAAGGCGAGTGTTGTAATCACATGAGTTGAGAAAAAGTTTTTCGCACGAGTTTCGTACAAAATTTTACCGCACACGTGCGTAAAGTGCGATTTTACACACGCGCAGCGAAGTGGAGCCTGCGTAAAGTGGCATAAAGTCATACGCGGTTATGAGATAGCATTTTTCTAGCCCATTTTGTTAAATATTCTTTTATGTTATTCATATCATATTTTATTTTATGCTATATTCATTGTCAGTGATCGATAATGAAGTTATTATTTCAGTGCTATAGATGAACAACGACTTTTATTATTGTGTTACGAAAAAGAAAATAATTAAGCATAACGGGTCATCATGGATAATAAAGTTTATTGCGAAGAGCCTGGTGGTGCATGACGCGTTACAAGGTCGTCATGGGTCATGGACCACCCAACGGTACTTGTGACCTGTTAATGTGATTATTAACAAACGGATGGTGTACAATTGACAACGACTTTGATATCATCTGATTGGTCGCAAGTGCGTCAGGTATCTGTAGGTTATTGCTAGAAGTACAGCGAGTATTGGCGGATCGTTTCATTCAATATAGCAACGTGATCGAGTTCCGAGTGCAATTTATTTTTTCTGCGTTATTTGAATTATTGTGCGATATAGGGTTGTGGTGAAATTTTCGACGATCTGTTCGAGTTCTTCACAACCATGTCTGTACCGAGAAAAACTTTAAGCACCAGCAGGTGTGTGGTTCCAAACTGCAATTCTGATATTAGAAAAACAACACATCATAAATTTCCGGCGAACGGGGCTTGGGCACTAGAGTGGAAACGTGTGGTTAACAATCCTGAATTAGAGAAGTTCACACTAAAAGAGCTTAATAAAAAGTATGTAGTTTGCAGACTGCATTTTACAGACGATTGTTATCTGAAACAAACACAAAGGCCAATGAGGAAGGCAGAAACTATACCATCGCCGTTGCTTCCTCCGGAAACTATTGGTGATAATAACGTTTCTGCGTCGAGCAATAAATCTTCGTTGTCGAACGGAGAGACAACTAGTTTGCAAACGGTTTCGTGTCCAGAGATTTCGCCAGCACATATCATTCGTGTGAGTGAGCCCGAATGTTCAATGGAGATAGTTTCACCAGAAACAGGATCTTCGGAGCCATCAGCATCGTGGCAAACCTCAGAAACTCTTCAAGCTTCTTCAGAAATACTACAAACGCCGGCACGCACCTTGAAACGATCAAGGTTAGTGAGAAGTGCGGCTCAGTTATCACCGAAAGCTCGGCAATTGTATCGTGGGATGCAATATGCTCGTAAGAAGTGCCAACAATACGAGAGGAAGCAATCTCACGTTGAACAGAAACTTGCCGAGGCTACGAATCCCGAGAGTAAAGAAATGACGAGAAGCATGCTCACGTCTCAGCAACAAGAATGTTTCGACATCGCGACTCGTAATTTCGGAAAAAGTGCATCCGGTCGAAGATATAGTCCGGAGGAAAAGGCTCTTGGTCTCGGAAGGAGCAATCCTTACAGCTGGCAGAGAACGCGCAGCCTTTCGAGTAGCAACAGCGATCTTGAAAAGCGTTGATCAATGCCAAAAATGCCAAGCATCGATACTTCATTCCGAGCCACAGCAGGATTGTACTAGTAATATCTCGGAATCGGAGAAAAATAACGTTCTTTGCTCGAGTTATGCTAACAGTTTCAAGCGCTGCTCCGAAATTCTGAAGGCAACTCTCCCACGCATCTCGTATCAACGAAAGCTCGTTTCAAAGTTGACTCACTATCTCGCTGAGGACGCGCCGATTCCATGGAAGCGATGCCCTCGACACATGACAGCAGCGAAAACCCTATTTTACAAACGTATAATAACTTGGTACGTAAATTGTTTTTGCACTTCGATCAACCGAATTCTAAAAGAAAAAGAAGTCACTTTTTTAAATTACTCAAACTGTATGGTAAAGCAAGCTCGCGCCTACAGAGCCAAGCACAGTAAATAATATAGTTTCGCTAATAGCAATGAGACAACGACCTTCTTTGTCCTGACATGTGGATTTTATACCACTGATAAATATGAATACGCTATGTAAATAAATGTAAATATATATATTGTTACGTTTACGTAAAAGAAATGGACACCGATTTATTATAAAAAGGAATGCGAGCATTGTTTATTAATCCCGGATAAAGAAAGTCGTTATTTATATCGATTCGCGATATGTCCGTGCGGTTTGAAGTCTCGGTCAAGACTGTTAAAAAGACTACGATCGTCGTGAAGCTGCGATAGTCCGTTCGTCAATTGTCATATCCGCGTGAGCGGATCTATTCTCATTCCCGTGTTCCCGCAATCGATCGATAAAAGAGAAAGGGATCCGAAATTCGTTACACTACCCCCCTCCCTTTAAGTTGCCGTCCCGGCAACTTCCTGACCATCTGAGATGTGGTTGCCATGGTCCATCCAGATATATTCGCGACCTAATTACGCTGCCCTGGCATTTACCCAAGTCCCGAGGGAAAACCATGGCTAAAAAACCTGGGAAGAGCAGCGTGTACATTTTCAAAAACTAATGATTCTATTAAATTTTGATTTAAAATCCCGGTTTCTGTCCTGTTTTCGAATGTCAGTCCTTAAATAATTCAATTGAAGTTTCTAATTTAGAAAAATCTTCAGTCTTCTTTCTTTCTTCAATAAAACAAATCTTCTGTAAGGTGATAGAATCCTCGAAATCCTTCCTCAAAGAACTCGTGAATCCTTCGGCCGCAAGGAATTCGGGAATTAGGATCAGGATTCGGGAAACCGTCAACCTGTGACAGAAAGCGTAAAAGCGTAGATCTCTGAAAATAAAATGGGTACCTGAAAATAAAAATCGATATGACCCTTTGTCATTCCTTATGCGGTGTCTATGTCTTTTGTACCGTATTTCGTTCATTGACTTTGTCCATTGAAACAACTACCCGGAATATCCGACGTTAATGGCTATTCTTAGGAAAGATTTCTTTTTCTCTTTTTTTTTTACAATATATCGGTCACTATAACCGGACAATAAAGTGTGCACCCTCAACATTGCCCATAGCGAAAGCCGATCTCAAATATCAGACAGATTCGTCCTCGGGAATCAAAAATATTCCACTAACAAAAATTATGATCAGTAATTCAAGTCAGTTGAAGAAATATTCTCGATCCACAGCCAGGGGAATCCCGATCAGTGTCACCAACGACTAACCAAGCCCAGCTAGACGTTGAATTCCCACAAAATAAGATTCTCCGGTATTCCTTAACCGAACAGTGTTCATCAGTATTATCAGTACTGAGAACAAAAGTTCAAGGTTCCAGCCAAGCAATCTACTTTCCTCCATTAAGGTCTCTGAACTGTCAACTCTAATTCCTAATTTTCAAAAGGTGCTAATCTATCAATGTGGACAATCATAAATTTTCCACGAGGGAATTTTTTAATCCTATATACTACATCGTTAATTTTGGTTTTCACTATGTAAGGTCCTATCCAATCTCGTTGCGATTTCGGGCATTTTCTTTTAACTTTATGTGTAATTTTCTGTAACTTTATTTTGACGTGGAGCGTCATGAATAATAGCCGGCGTAATATGCGAATTATTATCGACTGTAGGAGCAGAAGGGGTAGAGGAAGCGGAAGTAAAAAGGAGGGACATTATCTTTTTTTTTGTCTGTTGAGTTCGGCGAGGATTATTCTCGATGATTCCTGCGCCGCTTCCCTCGCTGCCGATCGAGTCGCTTCGTCCACCGCTTCTCTTACTGTGTTGCGTACCGATGTTGTGGTCGCGTCCCGAGCCGATTCGATGACTGTTTCTTTCATTTAGTCTAATTCTTCGATCAGGCGATGATAATTTTCTTCGATTGTTTGACGAAATTCTTTGTGCAGAGCTTTAATTGCATTGGGTTCCTCAGGCCCGATGTTAGACTCAGCCCAGCGAATTCTCTTCCGTGTTTTCTTAATTTTTCTTATTGCACTGATAATCCAGAAATATCCGACCGAACGAGCCGATGAAATAATTTTCCGATGAATCAATCCGACCGAGACAACCGATGAAAATAATTTTCGTTAAATTAATCCGACTGATTAATTAGTCGCGAGGATCCGAAAAACACTTCTGACACCAATGTTACGTTTACGTAAAAGAAATGGACACCGATTTATTATAAAAAGGAATGCGAGCATTGTTTATTAATCCCGGATAAAGAAAGTCGTTATTTATATCGATTCGCGATATGTCCATGCGGTTTGAAGTCTCGGTCAAGACTGTTAAAAAGACTACGATCGTCGTGAAGCTGCGATAGTCCGTTCGTCAATTGTCATATCCGCGTGAGCGGATCTATTCTCATTCCCGTGTTCCCGCAATCGATCGATAAAAGAGAAAGGGATCCGAAATTCGTTACAATATGTATGTATGTAATATTTTTATAAATCGTAATTTTCTATTGTACATCTTGTACCATGTGTTCATAACTTTTTATCACCTTTTACTATCGTCAATAAATATGAAATAAATTAATTTACATTCTATGTAAAATGCATTATCATTTTGTTATATGCGATATTAACAAACTTCAAGTCCTTCCCACATAACAAGAATATTGCAAGTATGATCGTAAATATATGCATTCAATATCTTAATATTTATAATGTAATTTTTCACTTAATCGTTCTCAGAATGAATATTCAAATAAATCTTAAAACTTTATGAAGTTTTCATTCATTAAGACAATTTTGTCAACGATAATCACAAGGTCTGCGTGGCGCAATGGTCAACGCGTCCGCTCTACACTCCGACATCACCAGCGAACCGAGTTCGATCCCCGGTTTAGGCACACAATTGTTCTGCGATTTTTATGTGTATTTTAAAGTGTAATGTGTTTGGAATATCGATGTTCGTGTATAAATGTGCCTTGATAAATGACTTAAACGTGTTGTAATATGAATATTAAATAGAGTGCAAAAAAAAATTTTGTTCAATTGGAAATTGAAATTGCGAATCTAACTTTGGGTATTTACAAGTTTAATTATGCCTAGACAAATGATTGAACTATTATTTAACAGTGCCAACGTACGGGGCCAGCATTCATTTATGCGTAACTCATCAAATTTCCTCTAAAATTGTTATTGACGTTTCATATACGATCCGAACCATAATATTGTTTTGATATATTCGAGAGAAGCGTTCGAACCGACCTGCCGAAGACGGAGGGAAGTAAGGCGGGGGGCGGTTAGTTCCCAACAGAGCCGCAAGAGTGCGTCCGTATAAGGATCGCGCTCTAACACAGGACCTTTCTCCCCCTGGCGAAATACCACGGTTCCCAACTCAAGGCCGCCGCGAAAACTAACGACGATTCCTTCCTTGTCGATCCCTCGAATCCTGAAGAAATTCCTACCAAAAATACTCTTCTCCCCCTCCAGCATCAAGAGAATCCCTCACCCGGCGGTCTTTCTCCCCACCACTCCACTGGTACTATCGCGACTATAAATACGGGTGCCCGCCAGCCAGGCGCGGTACTTCCTCGTCAACCTGCAAGCCGAGAACATCGCTCCTACGACATGGACGCGCATCAAGAACCCTTCCCCACTGAGTTATAGTCCGCCTTCTCGCCACTCCGAAGCATCCGACAGCGAGGATGAGTCCATCGACCCTTTCCCGAGAACCACACTCCGGGAAGTGGTCTCCACCACTCTAACACCGGAAAAGGTCAACGCCTCAATAGAATCACCGAGTACACCGGAGAAAGTCAGCGTCGGCACACAGACTAGCGCTGAGGACAGGGCCACAGATTCGGCGCCCAGCTCCCTGCTCTCAGACATCGACGTTGGACCTCACCTTCGCTCCCTTGACCTCGGCGACTAGGCTTACCCTCCACCAGCTACGCCTAGAAAACAACCACCAGCCCACCCGGTGGAGCGTCTTTAAAATCATCGTCATCTTTCCCCTGAATCCGCAGATCACTCCCCGGCCGAGAATCTCCAGGCTGAAGATTACCCTAAAACCGAAGCTCTTTCCCCGGCCGACAGCGTCCAGGCTGAAGATTCGACGCCCGAACACGACAAGCCCCGCTACAATCTTCGTCCCCGCCGCTAAAGGCAAAGATTTTTTTTTTTCCGCGTCCAAACATAATCGCCAAATGATCTCAGATAAGTCGTTATGTTTTTCTATGCATTATTATTTATTACACTAGTATTACTTATTTTCCGTTATCCGTTGTGACGGGCACTTTTGAGCTAATTTCGGAAAACTCTCGAGAGCCTCCGGTCAACAAATATAATGACGCCCCTTTATTAATACTGCGTTTACTACCTCTCGATTGGGCGCCAGGTAATCTTTACGAACCCGATTACCAGGGTTTACTCGAACTGTTCTTTCTCTTCTATCACCGACTAGCAAATGGGGTGCGGCTCGGCGTGCCTCACACGTCTATTCGCGAAATAATTCAAGACGCAACACTCGAGTTAAAAAGCATAAGATAACACACGACTTTATTCCTCTCCCCTCGAGAGTTTCAATACAATATCGATGGTCATATCATTCTTGTACAGAGCCAATCTCGTGATCTCACTCATACTCATTCATACACGCGGCGAATCGGTCCTTTTCGACTCGAGTCTAATTATCGCGGCGTGGCTGGTTCGGTTTTCACCGATTACCCCACTGCGTTCGTGCGATATCAGACACCGGGGAAGCCGGTCGCGACCGAGGATACCCACGATCTCAAGACAATTAAATACGGGTGCACCGCGTGTGCCTACTTGCCGATATTCTATCGTCCTTCGTCGGGTTCCTCCTCCAGATCGGTAACCTCGGCTCTCGAATCCCGGGAACGTCTCGATAGCTTCTCCGACAGTCCGTCGCCCCGTCCTTGATCGCTCGTCGCCCTCGCGGTACCGACCAGTGTTCCGACGATCTTCGGATTCCTTTTCCCTACGCTATCGAACGCTCTCGACGTCTACTTTTCCCTACGCTACTTAGAGGTTCGACTTCTTCCTACCAAGGCTCGGACCGAATGCCTCGAGGCTTCGCGACGCTCGCGGTTCGTTCGCCTTCCCCTCTTCCCCTCGCGTTCGTCTCTTCGAGAGGGTGGGACACGGCCGAAAACCACGCACGAGTCGCCGATTCGCTGATTTGCCTTGCTGGCTGTCGATCCTTCTACCGCTCTCGTCTCTCGTGACTCCCGAAACCTGGAAGTGTAACGTCGCGGCAGTTACTCGCCCTTCTACCACTGAGGTGCGACCGATCGACCCGAGCAGCGATCCATCCGACGTTGTCTCGCGAGTACGTTGCTGCGAGCGCCCATAGCGCCTCGTCATACCGTATTTCAAAACATATCTTCGCGTTGCTTTCTCAGCATAAGTTAGCCATGTATTTTTTAGTTTCGCTACGATCTCCGAGGTTCCGGGGCATGTTATACGCCGCATTCCACGGCGCACTCGTCGAGGAGCGTTTCGCACCGCTCCTCGATCTCGCGTACCTGAAATGAGAAAAAATTGTTAATTCTTTTAATTCCTTTTATTTTAGATATTACTTACGCGTTTCGACTCGGGCGTCGAAGCCCGCGTCGTCTCTCGATGCCGAGCCTCGATGCCGATGCCGAGTCTCTCGATGCCGAGTCCCTCGATGTCGAGTCTGTCGATACCGAGTTCCTCGCTGGCGAGTCCCTCGGTGTCGAGGCTCCGTCGTCGTCCCTCGGTGTCGAGACTCCGTCGTCGTCTCTCGGTGCCGAGGCCTCGTCGTAGCTCCTCGCTGTCGAGTCTCGCTGTCATCCCCAGGCGTCGAGCTTCACCATCGTCCTCCAGTGAATGAAACTGAAACAAACAAAAAAAACCAATAATTAGCGAGATCGAATCGCTCGATGTAACAATTGAAGCTACGCTTACCTAGTGGACGCCACTCGCTGCGTCGAGCTCCGGCGCGTAGAGTTATTCCCCGACGGAACGCTCGCTACGCCTGAGATGACCCTCGTCGACCGATCTGAAACACAGAGGAACAACTAATTAGCTTATACGAACATTAGGCTCGCCCGGAGAGTCTCGAGAATTATTTTTTCACCAAATTGGAGGCTCGAGCCTTTCCAGCGCGAGCTATCCTATGCTTAATCTAAGTTCATTAAATTTATATTTGTCACAAAAAGAAAGCTTACGCGGAGGGACCGCATAGCCTGGAATATATGTTAAATTATAATTACACTTACCATAGCGATATCTCCCCCGCTAAATCTCTCACGAAACGTGAACACTCGCGTAAATATTAAACTGACACTGCTCGCGAGGTTAAACCCGGGAAGATCGCGGACCCCTGCGCCACCGGGCTCACGCACATCGCGCGGCGCGAGATTCGAAGTCCCCCGTTGGGGCTAGTTCGCGCCCCGCCGCCAGATGGCGAATCGCCGAAAAAACTTTCTCGCGATCGGAACAGCGCAAAGACCTAGATATAAGGCGAGACTTTTGCAATGTAAAACACGACGGCTCGTGCTGCCTACGCACACAATTTTTGGGTTTTGGGCTTCCAGCCCCCACTGTTGAAGTGGAACTAATAAAGAAAAAACACTGATTGTTATAATTACGTGGATATTTTCTTTCTTTTGGAATTTTTTCTCTTCCAGCAAACCCCGCCACTCAGGTGGCCATCAAATTCGCGGACTCTCGTCCGCCCCCACCGATCAGGTGGCCAACAATCAATTGGCGCTCGCCGAACCCCACCGCCCAGGTGGCCATCGATTTCGCGGGCCCTCGTCCGCCCCCACCGTTCAGGTGGCCAGCTATCAATCGGCGCTCGCCGAACCCACCGCTCAGGTGGCCATCAAATTCACGGGCTCTCGTCCGCCCCCCACCGCTCAGGTGGCTATCAAATTCGCGGGTTCTCGTCCGCCCCCACCGATCAGGTGGCCAGCTATCGATCAAAAATGAGAAAAATGACGCGAAGCAGACATCATATGATTCGACTCATATGATTTTTTCTTGTTCAAAAACTGCTTCGCGTCATTTTTCTCATTTTTCATAGAAAAATATTTATCAAAAAAGAATTATCATATCGGTATGATATCGGCGGAGCATGCGCCAACTCGATTTTCGTGAGTGCGATGTGCGCCGGTCCCGCCGCCGGCACGTTCGAATCGAAGTTTCTGTGTGTTGAGCCGGCTAATAAGACTGAAAGTTGAAAGAGTAGACCGTATTAAACTAAAAGTCGAGTGTCGCGTGAAAAAAAAAATCGTCCGTCTGTCGTCGTCGTTGTCGGAGCTACCTACAATATAAGTCTGTTTATAGTTTATAGTCTGCTAGTGTCTCCAAAACTAGTCACGTGGTGAAAAAAAAAAACGAAAATCGTCTGCCGGGTCTTGCTTCTTGCCGTAATTTCCCCGTCGTCCGATCGCGTTTGTTCTCGTCTTTTATTACGATCCACGAAATTCGAGTGTCGTGCGAAAAAAAAAAAAAAAAACAGCGTTGCGAGTCGCGATTCGAGTGTCGCGTGAAGAAAAAGAAAACGACATTGTGTCGAGTGTCGCGTGAAGAAAAAAAAAACAAAATTGTGTCGAGTGTCGCGTGAAGAGAACAAAAAACAAAAATGTGTCGAGTTTCGCGTGAAAAAAACCAAATTGCGTTGCGAGTCGCGGTCGAGTGTCGTGCGAAGAAAAAAATAAAACAAACATTCTAAGAATGAAATATTTGACCGATATAACGACTAGCTTCGATTTGTTCGGCGAATTTTTATGCGAGCTTGTCGCCTACAAAGCCGATCTTCGTCGTCGCCGAGCCTTGTCGGCATGTCAGCTAGACGCAATTTTGATGGCAATTTATACGCGCGATGTGACCCCCAAGCGTCGAGAGTACTTCCGTACTTTTATTAAACAAAACTGGAAATGTTTATACGGAGTACTGACGTTTTTGGGGGTCCAACGCGTCGTCGGGTTTGGCCGTACCTAGTGAGTATGAAACCATTTTTTCCATTTTTTTTTATATTCTGTTTTTTAGGAATCGCTTTCATTTTTTTTCCAGTCCGTCTCACTGGGTATTAGGAAAGCTCGCAAAGGAGCATTGGTGCTCTCGCGGCCGCTGGCCGGATTGTTACCAAGAAGACGACGACGCCGATCTTCAGCAGCCGGCGCGCAACGAGCCGGACGAGGAGGCCAATGGCCAGCCCGCCAGCGACGAGTCGGATGGGGAGGCTGATGAACCAGACGGCAATGAGCCAGATGGGGAAGCCGCCGAACCTGACGGCGACGAGCTGGATGGCGAGGCCATTGATCAGCCGGACAGCGACGAGTCGGATGGGGAGGATGGTGAACCCGATGGCAACAAGCCAGATGGGGAAGCCGCCGAACCTGACGGCGACGAGCTGGATGGTGAGGCCGATGATTCGGATGGCCACGAGCGCGCCGGTCAGGCCGATGAGCCTGCGTATTTGCAGCCGGCAGGTGGAGCCGATGACCCGGAGGGCATCGAGCTTGAAGGCGAGGCCGATGAGCCGGAAGGTATTGTACCGGACGGTGAGGCCAAGGACCCGGAGAGTATCGAGCCTGATGGCGAGGCTCAAATTCCTTTCGGCATCGAATCCGCAGGTGAGGCTGGAGGGTCGAACGTCGCCGTCGTCGACAGTGACCGTCCGGCCCAGTGGGCCATCGATCTGCGCCTCGCAAGAAAAGCTGGCCACGGGCGAGATGATACCGACGAGTCAAGCGGCAAGAATGATGATGTGTAAGTATTTTTGTTTCGCCCTATACAAAATTTAAAAAAAAGTAAATACTGTAACGGTACGCTTTTGGAGTCTTACAGAACTTTGCTCCGCAGCGGCGTTATGTGAGTATCTCTGCTCACTTGTGTGTGAGGGCAGGTGCTGTAAATTATAAAACTGTGGTGTTGATTCGAAATGTCAACAATTATTGATTTTTATTCGGTCGATGTCGTTGATATGATACAATGTTTGGCTTGAATCTGACTTGATTTGATTTGATTTCCGTTGGACTTGCGAAACAGACCGAGAGGTTATTTTATTGAGGGAAATTAGGTGTTTGATTTTACTCTACTCGCTCCTTTTTAGATCATAGAACCGCGAAGGCAGTCGCCAAGGTCCCCCAAGGCAGTCGCCGGCGCGGCCACGAAGTAATAAGTCGCACAATTCACGATTCTACGTTAAAACGATCTCCACCAATTGTCGTTCACGAAAGCGATCGCCGAGGTCCCCCAAGGCAGTTGCCGGCGTGTATTACAAATTGGCGGGTCGTTGCAATCAAAAATTGACTCTACTAATTACTTTGGAATCGATAGGTGACCGTCGCGGTAGCGGTCGCCAAGGTCCCCCAAGGCAGTTGCTGACACTAGGTTTTTAGGATAAGGTAAACTCCGACCGAAAACAGTCGCCCAGGTCCCCCCAGGCAGTCGTCGGCGATCGTGTTCGGATAGGAAAAAATATTTCAAAAAAGGTTGGCTGTTCGCTGAAAGATAAGATAATTGTTTCGATGATGAATAAATGGCCGACGATTCTTCCTTCTTCGGGATTGGCTCGTCGTTGGTAATTTTTCCCTCGCTTCTTCTTAGCGACGGGACTCTGTCGAATAGAGCAACGCTCTGTTCGAAAATGTAATCGATGTGACTTTTTTCTTCTTTTTTGGAAAAGTCGATGGTAATATTCCCTTGCTTCTTCTTAGCGACGGGACTCTGTCGAATGGAGCAACGCTCTATCCGAAAAATCAAAATGGCGATACTTTGACTAGCGAGGATTCCGTCTAGTAAAGTTTTTTAATATTTTTGGAGACTCAAGATCAAACGTGCTAAAGCCGCGCATGAGTTCCACTCCCTTAGGAGTTAGAGACCGAAGTGATTTTAGGGCTCGCGAGCGGGTCTTTTATACCCGAGCGTGTGACGCTAATATTGTGTCGGACGACGCAATTTAAACGCCGAGATTCTCTGTCCCGTGTTATCTTTGCCCGGGGTGTGCTGACACGGCTGACGCAAGGTACGCGTCAGAATGACGCGACACCCTCTGGGCGGCTAATTCTATCGACCGGGAGTATCGATCGACTGTGCGGTCGGTAATCTGCGCGCTCATTTACCAGAAAGTATGATAAATGATCGATGCAGCGTGCGAATGAGGAAAGCGTGAGAGGTGAAAAATTCTTACCGTCTCAATACATTCATTTTTTTATTCTTACAGCATCATCACTTCAGAAGAGCCAGCAATTCCGACCAAGCAGGCAACAAAGAAACCGGTTCCGAAAATGGTGCGTAAAAAAAAAGTATAAAAAAGTGTAAAAAAAATAAATAAACGAAACAATAAATAATATACATTTTTTTTTGTTTTCTTACAGAAAGGTGGAGATGGGCGCGTGACGAAGAGGCGACGCCGAAAATGGCGCCGCTATTACTAAAAAAAACGACCAAAAAGAGCATTTTCGGTGATAATTTACGTTGATAAAGATTGTTATATTTTCCTTTTGAAGCGTTACTCGAAGCTATGAAAAGCTATTAAAGCTGCGTCGTGTAAGCTCAAGATCGCGTTTCAGAAATATATTTTTGTCTCATTGTTGATCAATAATTCTACAATATTTAGCTTCTGACATAGTATTATTTTCCTGAAAGTTCCTTCCTGTATTCCTTTCGTAAACGGGTTCGAGAATCGTTGGGCTGGAAAAAAAGTACAGTTATCAGTGAAGTACTCTCTGATAACTGTACTTTTTTTTCCAGCCCAACGATTCTCGACCATATTGCTTCCGGTGCGCTCACCGCTGTGGGCCCCGACTGAGACACTGGCTTTTTACTGAATTTCCGGAGCTTGTGCCGCCCAGAGCCGAAGGAGTTCCAGAAGAATCTTTCAGAGTTTGGCCCGATGGAAAGACGAAGGAAACAAAATTGGAGAAAGCAGAAGCGGAGGGTTGCGAGAAAAATAAAAATATTAGAAATCGGATGCGGAGTAGGGAATACGATATTTCCTATTCTGATGTAAATACCGATCCTAATTTGTATCTGTACGGATGCGACTTTTCCTCTGCAGCTATCGAGATATTGCAACAAAACCCTAATTACGACGCTTCCAGATGCGAAGGATTCGTTCTCGATGTGACTCAAGACATATGGGATGTGCTCTTCGAGCCCGCGAGTCTCGATATAGTTCTTTTCATTTTTGTCCTTAGCGCAATTCATCCCGACAAAATGAAACACGTCGTCGGCGAGATTCATCGATATCTTAAACCCGGTGGATTGGTATTGTTTCGGGATTACGCACGATACGATTTACGGCAACTTCGATTCAAAAAGGGTCGCTGTCTCGCGGAGAACTTTTACGCCCGCGGAGACGGCATGAGAGTCTATTTTTTTACTCAAGAGGAAATACGAGATTGCGAATTTGTATACAATTTCTAGGACAGTTGAACCGGAATTGCGGTTGAGGTGAGGCACTCAGGAGTACCGGCGACAGCCAGTGCACTACAACGGGAATCCGAGTCAAGCGTCGCGACATTTCTGATAGAATATTTGATAGCCAGTAAGCCTGCAGCCTTCTTCGATTGAGAGAAGCGAGGGTCTTGTAAATTGGTATGAAAAATCAATGACAATTGAACCGGATTCGCGGTTAAGACGAGCCACTCGGATTCTCTGGCGAAAGCCAATGCACCGAAACTGCAATCCGGGTCAATTGTTGCAATATTTCTTAGAAAAAGATCGATAGCCTGCAGCCTTCTTCGATCGAGAGAGGCGAGGGTGTTTCGAATTTCTATGGAAAATCAACGACAATTGAACCGGATTCGCGGTTAAGACGAGCCACTCGGTCTTACCGGCGAAAGCCAATGCACCCAAACTGCAATCCGGGTTAATCGTTGCAATATTTCTTATAAACAATTCGATAGCCTGCAGCCTTCTTCGATCGAAAGAGGCGAGGGTGTTTCGAATTTCTATGGAAAATCAACGACAATTGAACCGGTTAAGACGAGCCACTCGGTCTTACCGGCGAAAGCCAATGCACCGAAACTGCAATCCGGGTCAATCGTCGCAATATTTCTTATAAAAAATTCGATAGCCTGCAGCCTTCTTCGATCGAGAGAGGCGTGGGTGTTTCGAATTTCTATGGAAAATCAACGACAATTGAACCGGATTCGCGGTTAAGACGAGCCACTCGTTCTTACCGGCGAAAGCCAATGCACCAAAACTGCAATCCGGGTCAATTGTTGCAATATTTCTTATAAAAAATTCGATAGCCTGCAGCCTTCTTCGATCGAGAGAGGCGAGGGTGTTTCGAATTTCTATGGAAAATCAACGACAATTGAACCGGATTCGCGGTTAAGACGAGCCACTCGTTCTTACCGGCGAAAGCCAATGCACCAAAACTGCAATCCGGGTCAATTGTTGCAATATTTCTTATAAAAAATTCGATAGCCTGCAGCCTTCTTCGATCGAGAGAGGCGAGGGTCTTTCGAATTTCTATGGAAAATCAACGACAATTGAACCGGATTCGCGCTTAAGACGAGCCACTCGTTCTTACCGGCGAAAGCCAATGCACCAAAACTGCAATCCGGGTCAATTGTTGCAATATTTCTTATAAAAAATTCGATAGCCTGCAGCCTTCTTCGATCGAGAGAGGCGAGGGTGTTTCGAATTTCTATGGAAAATCAACGACAATTGAACCGGATTCGTGGTTAAGACGAGCCACTCGGTCTTACCGGCGAAAGCCAATGCACCGAAACTGCAATCCGGGTCAATCGTTGCAATATTTCTTATAAAAAATTCGATAGCCTGCAGCCTTCTTCGATCGAAAGAGGCGAGGGTGTTTCGAATTTCTATGGAAAATCAACGACAATTGAACCGGATTCGCGGTTAAGACGAGCCACTCGGATTCTCTGGCGAAAGCCAATGCACCAAAACTGCAATCCGGGTCAATTGTTGCAATAATTCTTATAAAAAATTCGATAGCCTGCAGCCTTCTTCGATCGAGAGAGGCGAGGGTGTTTCGAATTTCTATGGAAAATCAACGACAGTTGAACCGGATTCGCGGTTAAGACG
This sequence comes from Ischnus inquisitorius, assembly GCA_963924025.1. Taxonomy (NCBI): domain Eukaryota; kingdom Metazoa; phylum Arthropoda; class Insecta; order Hymenoptera; family Ichneumonidae; genus Ischnus; species Ischnus inquisitorius. The sequence goes on from OZ001247.1 coordinate 15,253,825, forward strand.
AGCCACTCGGTCTTACCGGCGAAAGCCAATGCACCGAAACTGCAATCCAGGTCAATTGTTGCAATTTTCCTTATAAAAAATTCGATAGCCTGCAGCCTTCTTCGATCGAGAGAGGCGAGGGTGTTTCGAATTTCTATGGAAAATCAACGACAATTGAACCGGATTCGCGGTTAAGACGAGCCACTCGGATTCTCTGGCGAAAGCCAATGCACCAAAACTGCAATCCGGGTCAATTGTTGCAATATTTCTTATAAAAAATTCGATAGCCTGCAGCCTTCTTCGATCGAGAGAGACGAGGGTGTTTCGAATTTCTATGGAAAATCAACGACAATTGAACCGGATTCGCGGTTAAGACGAGCCACTCGTTCTTACCGGCGACAGCCAATGCACCAAAACTGCAATCCGGTTCAATTGTTGCAATATTTCTTATAAAAAATTCGATAGCCTGCAGCCTTCTTCGATCGAGGGAGGCGAGGGTGTTTCGAATTTCTATGGGAAATCAACGACAATTGAACCGGATTCGCGGTTAAGACGAGCCACTCGGTCTTACCGGCGAAAGCCAATGCACCGAAACTGCAATGCGGGTCAATCGTTGCAATATTTCTTATAAAAAATTCGATAGCCTGCAGCCTTCTTCGATCGAAAGAGGCGAGGGTGTTTCGAATTTCTATGGAAGCTCAACGACAATTGAACCGGAAACTGCAATCCGGGTCAATCGTTGCAATATTTCTTATAAAAAATTCGATAGCCTGCAGCCTTCTTCGATCAAGAGAGGCGAGGGTGTTTCGAATTTGTATGGAAAATCAACGACAATTGAACCGGATTCGCGGTTAAGACGAGCCACTCGGATTCTCTGGCGAAAGCCAATGCACTGAAACTGCAATCCGGGTCAATTGTTGCAATATTTCTTAGAAAAAATTCGATAGCCTGCAGCCTTCTTCGATCGAGAGAGGCGAGGGTGTTTCGAATTTCTATGGAAAATCAACGACAATTGAACCGGATTCGCGGTTAAGACGGGCCACTCGGTCTTACCGGCGAAAGCCAATGCACCGAAACTGCAATCCGGGTCAATCGTTGCAATATTTCTTATAAAAAATTCGATAGCCTGCAGCCTTCTTCGATCGAAAGAGGCGAGGGTGTTTCGAATTTCTATGGAAAATCAACGACAATTGAACCGGATTCGCGGTTAAGACGAGCCACTCGGATTCTCTGGCGAAAGCCAATGCACCAAAACTGCAATCCGGGTCAATTGTTGCAATATTTCTTATAAAAAATTCGATAGCCTGCAGCCTTCTTCGATCGAGAGAGGCGAGGGTGTTTCGAATTTCTATGGAAAATCAACGACAATTGAACCGGATTTGCGGTTAAGACGAGCCACTCGGATTCTCTGGCGAAAGCCAATGCACCGAAACTGCAATCCGGGTCAATTGTTGCAATATTTCTTAGAAAAAATTCGATAGCCTGCAGCCTTCTTCGATCAAGAGAGGCGAGGGTGTTTCGAATTTGTATGGAAAATCAACGACAATTGAACCGGATTCACGGTTAAGACGAGCCACTCGTTCTTACCGGCGAAAGCCAATGCACCAAAACTGCAATCCGGGTCAATCGTTGCAATATTTCTTATAAAAAATTCGATAGCCTGCAGCCTTCTTCGATCAAGAGAGGCGAGGGTGTTTCGAATTTCTATGGAAAATCAACGACAATTGAACCGGATTCGCGGTTAAGACGAGCCACTCGTTCTTACCGGCGAAAGCCAATGCACCAAAGCTGCAATCCGGGTCAATTGTTGCAATATTTCTTATAAAAAATTCGATAGCCTGCAGCCTTCTTCGATCGAGAGAGGCGAGGGTGTTTCGAATTTCTATGGAAAATCAACGACAATTGAACCGGATTCGCGGTTAAGACGAGCCACTCGGTCTTACCGGCGAAAGCCAATGCACCGAAACTGCAATCCGGGTCAATCGTTGAAATATTTCTTATAAAAAATTCGATAGCCTGCAGCCTTCTTCGATCGAAAGAGGCGAGGGTGTTTCGAATTTCTATGGAAAATCAACGACAATTGAACCGGATTCGCGGTGAAGACGAGCCACTCGGTCTTACCGGCGAAAGCCAATGCACCGAAACTGCAATCCGGGTCAATCGTTGCAATATTTCTTATAAAAAATTCGATAGCCTGCAGCCTTCTTCGATCGAAAGAGGCGAGGGTGTTTCGAATTTCTATGGAAAATCAACGACAATTGAACCGGATTCGCGGTTAAGACGAGCCACTCGTTCTTACCGGTGACAGCCAATGCACCAAAACTGCAATCCGGGTCAATTGTTGCAATATTTCTTATAAAAAATTCGATAGCCTGCAGCCTTCTTCGATCGAGAGAGGCGAGGGTGTTTCGAATTTCTATGGAAAATCAACGACAATTGAACCGGATTCGCGGTTAAGACGAGCCACTCGGATTCTCTGGCGAAAGCCAATGCACCAAAACTGCAATCCGGGTCAATTGTTGCAATATTTCTTATAAAAAATTCGATAGCCTGCAGCCTTCTTCGATCGAGAGAGGCGAGGGTCTTTCGAATTTCTATGGAAAATCAACGACAATTGAACCGGATTCGCGCTTAAGACGAGCCACTCGTTCTTACCGGCGAAAGCCAATGCACCAAAACTGCAATCCGGGTCAATTGTTGCAATATTTCTTATAAAAAATTCGATAGCCTGCAGCCTTCTTCGATCGAGAGAGGCGAGGGTGTTTCGAATTTCTATGGAAAATCAACGACAATTGAACCGGATTCGTGGTTAAGACGAGCCACTCGGTCTTACCGGCGAAAGCCAATGCACCGAAACTGCAATCCGGGTCAATCGTTGCAATATTTCTTATAAAAAATTCGATAGCCTGCAGCCTTCTTCGATCGAAAGAGGCGAGGGTGTTTCGAATTTCTATGGAAAATCAACGACAATTGAACCGGATTCGCGGTTAAGACGAGCCACTCGGATTCTCTGGCGAAAGCCAATGCACCAAAACTGCAATCCGGGTCAATTGTTGCAATAATTCTTATAAAAAATTCGATAGCCTGCAGCCTTCTTCGATCGAGAGAGGCGAGGGTGTTTCGAATTTCTATGGAAAATCAACGACAGTTGAACCGGATTCGCGGTTAAGACGAGCCACTCGGTCTTACCGGTGAAAGCCAATGCACCGAAACTGCAATCCAGGTCAATTGTTGCAATTTTTCTTATAAAAAATTCGATAGCCTGCAGCCTTCTTCGATCGAGAGAGGCGAGGGTGTTTCGAATTTCTATGGAAAATCAACGACAATTGAACCGGATTCGCGGTTAAGACGAGCCAGTCGGTCTTACCGGCGAAAGCCAATGCACCGAAACTGCAATGCGGGTCAATCGTTGCAATATTTCTTATAAAAAATTCGATAGCCTGCAGCCTTCTTCGATCAAGAGAGGCGAGGGTGTTTCGAATTTGTATGGAAAATCAACGACAATTGAACCGGATTCGCGGTTAAGACGAGCCACTCGGATTCTCTGGCGAAAGCCAATGCACTGAAACTGCAATCCGGGTCAATTGTTGCAATATTTCTTAGAAAAAATTCGATAGCCTGCAGCCTTCTTCGATCGAGAGAGGCGAGGGTGTTTCGAATTTCTATGGAAAATCAACGACAATTGAACCGGATTCGCGGTTAAGACGGGCCACTCGGTCTTACCGGCGAAAGCCAATGCACCAAAACTGCAATCCGGGTCAATCGTTGCAATATTTCTTATAAAAAATTCGATAGCCTGCAGCCTTCTTCGATCGAAAGAGGCGAGGGTGTTTCGAATTTCTATGGAAAATCAACGACAATTGAACCGGATTCGCGGTTAAGACGAGCCACTCGTTCTTACCGGCGAAAGCCAATGCACCAAAGCTGCAATCCGGGTCAATTGTTGCAATATTTCTTATAAAAAATTCGATAGCCTGCAGCCTTCTTCGATCGAGAGAGGCGAGGGTGTTTCGAATTTCTATGGAAAATCAACGACAATTGAACCGGATTCGCGGTTAAGACGAGCCACTCGTTCTTACCGGCGAAAGCCAATGCACCAAAGCTGCAATCCGGGTCAATTGTTGCAATATTTCTTATAAAAAATTCGATAGCCTGCAGCCTTCTTCGATCGAGAGAGGCGAGGGTGTTTCGAATTTCTATGGAAAATCAACGACAATTGAACCGGATTCGCGGTTAAGACGAGCCACTCGGTCTTACCGGCGAAAGCCAATGCACCGAAACTGCAATCCGGGTCAATCGTTGCAATATTTCTTATAAAAAATTCGATAGCCTGCAGCCTTGTTCGATCGAAAGAGGCGAGGGTGTTTCGAATTTCTATGGAAAATCAACGACAATTGAACCGGATTCGCGGTTAAGACGAGCCACTCGGATTCTCTGGCGAAAGCCAATGCACCAAAACTGCAATCCGGGTCAATTGTTGCAATAACAGGGGGGGGGGGGGGGGGGGGGGGGGGGGGGAATCGTCGTTTTCGCCTCGAGTTATTAGTCGATAAAAAAATCGCTAAGAAATTTTTTCAAGGGCGCGACGGAGAATCAAATTCCGAGCCCGAGCTCCGAATTTTCTTCGGACGGAGTAATTCCGAGCAAAGGATTGATTCTCCAACGATCCATCGCCAAAATTTTAAATCGACTAATTACCGTGATTTTCTATGTAAATTCGGAACACCCTCGCCTCTCTCGATGGAAGAAGGCTGCAGGCTATCGAATTTTTTATAAGAAATATTGCAACAATTGACCCGGATTGCAGTTTCGGTGCATTGGCTTTCGCCGGTAAGACCGAGTGGCTCGTCTTAACCGCGAATCCGGTTCAATTGTCGTTGATTTTCCATAGAAATTCGAAACACCCTCGCCTCTCTCGATCGGAGAAGGCTGCAGGCTATCGAATTTTTTATAAGAAATATTGCAACAATTGAACCGGATTGCAGTTTCGGTGCATTGGCTTGCGCCGGTAAGAACGAGTGGCTCGTCTTAACCGCGAATCCGGTTCAATTGTCGTTGATTTTCCATAGAAATTCGAAACACCCTCGCCTCTCCCGATCGAAGAAGGCTGCAGGCTATCGAATTTATTATAAGAAATATTGCAACAATTGACCCGGATTGCAGTTTTGGTGCATTGGCTTTCGCCGGTAAGAACGAGTGGCTCGTCTTAACCGTGAATCCGGTTCAATTGTCGTTGATTTTCCATACAAATTCGAAACACCCTCGCCTCTCTTGATCGAAGAAGGCTGCAGGCTATCGAATTTTTTCTAAGAAATATTGCAACAATTGACCCGGATTGCAGTTTCGGTGCATTGGCTTTCGCCAGAGAATCCGAGTGGCTCGTCTTCTTCGATCGAGAGAGGCGAGGGTGTTTCGAATTTCTATAGAAAATCAACGACAATTGAACCGGATTCGCGGTTAAGACGAGCCACTCGGTCTTACCAGCGAAAGCCAATGCACCGAAACTGCAATCCGGGTCAATCGTTGCAATATTTCTTATAAAAAATTCGATAGCCTGCAGCCTTCTTCGATCGAAAGAGGCGAGGGTGTTTCGAATTTCTATGGAAAATCAACGACAATTGAACCGGATTTGCGGTTAAGACGAGCCACTCGGATTCTCTGGCGAAAGCCAATGCACCGAAACTGCAATCCGGGTCAATTGTTGCAATATTTCTTAGAAAAAATTCGATAGCCTGCAGCCTTCTTCGATCAAGAGAGGCGAGGGTGTTTCGAATTTGTATGGAAAATCAACGACAATTGAACCGGATTCACGGTTAAGACGAGCCACTCGTTCTTACCGGCGAAAGCCAATGCACCAAAACTGCAATCCGGGTCAATCGTTGCAATATTTCTTATAAAAAATTCGATAGCCTGCAGCCTTCTTCGATCAAGAGAGGCGAGGGTGTTTCGAATTTGTATGGAAAATCAACGACAATTGAACCGGATTCGCGGTTAAGACGAGCCACTCGTTCTTACCGGCGAAAGCCAATGCACCAAAACTGCAATCCGGGTCAATTGTTGCAATATTTCTTATAAAAAATTCGATAGCCTGCAGCCTTCTTCGATCGAGAGAGGCGAGGGTGTTTCGAATTTCTATGGAAAATCAACGACAATTGAACCGGATTCGCGGTTAAGACGAGCCACTCGTTCTTACCGGCGAAAGCCAATGCACCAAAACTGCAATCCGGGTCAATTGTTGCAATATTTCTTATAAAAAATTCGATAGCCTGCAGCCTTCTTCGATCGAGAGAGGCAAAGGTGTTTCGAATTTCTATGGAAAATCAACGACAATTGAACCGGATTCGCGGTTAAGACGAGCCACTCGTTCTTACCGGCGAAAGCCAATGCACCAAAACTGCAATCCGGGTCAATTGTTGCAATATTTCTTATAAAAAATTCGATAGCCTGCAGCCTTCTTCGATCGAGAGAGGCGAGGGTGTTTCGAATTTCTATGGAAAATCAACGACAATTGAACCGGATTCGCGGTTAAGACGAGCCACTCGGTCTTACCGGCGAAAGCCAATGCACCGAAACTGCCATCCGGGTCAATCGTTGCAATATTTCTTATAAAAAATTCGATAGCCTGCAGCCTTCTTCGATCGAAAGAGGCGAGGGTGTTTCGAATTTCTATGGAAAATCAACGACAATTGAACCGGATTCGCGGTTAAGACGAGCCACTCGGATTCTCTGGCGAAAGCCAATGCACCAAAACTGCAATCCGGGTCAATTGTTGCAATATTTCTTATAAAAAATTCGATAGCCTGCAGCCTTCTTCGATCGAGAGAGGCGAGGGTGTTTCGAATTTCTATGGAAAATCAACGACAGTTGAACCGGATTCGCGGTTAAGACGAGCCACTCGGTCTTACCGGTGAAAGCCAATGCACCGAAACTGCAATCCAGGTCAATTGTTGCAATTTTTCTTATAAAAAATTCGATAGCCTGCAGCCTTCTTCGATCGAGAGAGGCGAGGGTGTTTCGAATTTCTATGGAAAATCAACGACAATTGAACCGGATTCGCGGTTAAGACGAGCCAGTCGGTCTTACCGGCGAAAGCCAATGCACCGAAACTGCAATGCGGGTCAATCGTTGCAATATTTCTTATAAAAAATTCGATAGCCTGCAGCCTTCTTCGATCAAGAGAGGCGAGGGTGTTTCGAATTTGTATGGAAAATCAACGACAATTGAACCGGATTCGCGGTTAAGACGAGCCACTCGGATTCTCTGGCGAAAGCCAATGCACTGAAACTGCAATCCGGGTCAATTGTTGCAATATTTCTTAGAAAAAATTCGATAGCCTGCAGCCTTCTTCGATCGAGAGAGGCGAGGGTGTTTCGAATTTCTATGGAAAATCAACGACAATTGAACCGGATTCGCGGTTAAGACGGGCCACTCGGTCTTACCGGCGAAAGCCAATGCACCAAAACTGCAATCCGGGTCAATCGTTGCAATATTTCTTATAAAAAATTCGATAGCCTGCAGCCTTCTTCGATCGAAAGAGGCGAGGGTGTTTCGAATTTCTATGGAAAATCAACGACAATTGAACCGGATTCGCGGTTAAGACGAGCCACTCGGATTCTCTGGCGAAAGCCAATGCACCAAAACTGCAATCCGGGTCAATTGTTGCAATATTTCTTATAAAAAATTCGATAGCCTGCAGCCTTCTTCGATCGAGAGAGGCGAGGGTGTTTCGAATTTCTATGGAAAATCAACGACAATTGAACCGGATTCGCGGTTAAGACGAGCCACTCGTTCTTACCGGCGAAAGCCAATGCACCAAAGCTGCAATCCGGGTCAATTGTTGCAATATTTCTTATAAAAAATTCGATAGCCTGCAGCCTTCTTCGATCGAGAGAGGCGAGGGTGTTTCGAATTTCTATGGAAAATCAACGACAATTGAACCGGATTCGCGGTTAAGACGAGCCAGTCGGTCTTACCGGCGAAAGCCAATGCACCGAAACTGCAATGCGGGTCAATCGTTGCAATATTTCTTATAAAAAATTCGATAGCCTGCAGCCTTCTTCGATCAAGAGAGGCGAGGGTGTTTCGAATTTGTATGGAAAATCAACGACAATTGAACCGGATTCGCGGTTAAGACGAGCCACTCGGATTCTCTGGCGAAAGCCAATGCACTGAAACTGCAATCCGGGTCAATTGTTGCAATATTTCTTAGAAAAAATTCGATAGCCTGCAGCCTTCTTCGATCGAGAGAGGCGAGGGTGTTTCGAATTTCTATGGAAAATCAACGACAATTGAACCGGATTCGCGGTTAAGACGGGCCACTCGGTCTTACCGGCGAAAGCCAATGCACCAAAACTGCAATCCGGGTCAATCGTTGCAATATTTCTTATAAAAAATTCGATAGCCTGCAGCCTTCTTCGATCGAAAGAGGCGAGGGTGTTTCGAATTTCTATGGAAAATCAACGACAATTGAACCGGATTCGCGGTTAAGACGAGCCACTCGGATTCTCTGGCGAAAGCCAATGCACCAAAACTGCAATCCGGGTCAATTGTTGCAATATTTCTTATAAAAAATTCGATAGCCTGCAGCCTTCTTCGATCGAGAGAGGCGAGGGTGTTTCGAATTTCTATGGAAAATCAACGACAATTGAACCGGATTCGCGGTTAAGACGAGCCACTCGTTCTTACCGGCGAAAGCCAATGCACCAAAACTGCAATCCGGGTCAATTGTTGCAATATTTCTTATAAAAAATTCGATAGCCTGCAGCCTTCTTCGATCGAGAGAGGCGAGGGTGTTTCGAATTTCTATGGAAAATCAACGACAATTGAACCGGATTCGCGGTTAAGACGAGCCACTCGGTCTTACCGGCGAAAGCCAATGCACCGAAACTGCCATCCGGGTCAATCGTTGCAATATTTCTTATAAAAAATTCGATAGCCTGCAGCCTTCTTCGATCGAAAGAGGCGAGGGTGTTTCGAATTTCTATGGAAAATCAACGACAATTGAACCGGATTCGCGGTTAAGACGAGCCACTCGGATTCTCTGGTGAAAGCCAATGCACCAAAACTGCAATCCGGGTCAATTGTTGCAATATCAGGGGGGGGGGGGGGGGGGATCGTCGTTTTCGCCTCGAGTTATTAGTCGATAAAAAAATCGCTAAGAAATTTATTCAAGGGCGCGACGGAGAATCAAATTCCGAGCCCGAGCTCCGAATTTTCTTCGGACGGAGTAATTCCGAGCAAAGGATTGATTCTCCAACGATCCATCGCCAAAATTTTAAATCGACTAATTACCGTGATTTTCTATGTAAATTCGGAACACCCTCGCCTCTCTCGATGGAAGAAGGCTGCAGGCTATCGAATTTTTTATAAGAAATATTGCAACAATTGACCCGGATTGCAGTTTCGGTGCATTGGCTTTCGCCGGTAAGACCGAGTGGCTCGTCTTAACCGCGAATCCGGTTCAATTGTCGTTGATTTTCCATAGAAATTCGAAACACCCTCGCCTCTCTCGATCGGAGAAGGCTGCAGGCTATCGAATTTTTTATAAGAAATATTGCAACAATTGAACCGGATTGCAGTTTCGGTGCATTGGCTTTCGCCGGTAAGAACGAGTGGCTCGTCTTAACCGCGAATCCGGTTCAATTGTCGTTGATTTTCCATAGAAATTCGAAACACCCTCGCCTCTCTCGATCGAAGAAGGCTGCAGGCTATCGAATTTATTATAAGAAATATTGCAACAATTGACCCGGATTGCAGTTTTGGTGCATTGGCTTTCGCCGGTAAGAACGAGTGGCTCGTCTTAACCGTGAATCCGGTTCAATTGTCGTTGATTTTCCATACAAATTCGAAACACCCTCGCCTCTCTTGATCGAAAAAGGCTGCAGGCTATCGAATTTTTTCTAAGAAATATTGCAACAATTGACCCGGATTGCAGTTTCGGTGCATTGGCTTTCGCCAGAGAATCCGAGTGGCTCGTCTTCTTCGATCGAGAGAGGCGAGGGTGTTTCGAATTTCTATAGAAAATCAACGACAATTGAACCGGATTCGCGGTTAAGACGAGCCACTCGGTCTTACCAGCGAAAGCCAATGCACCGAAACTGCAATCCGGGTCAATCGTTGCAATATTTCTTATAAAAAATTCGATAGCCTGCAGCCTTCTTCGATCGAAAGAGGCGAGAGTGTTTCGAATTTCTATGGAAAATCAACGACAATTGAACCGGATTTGCGGTTAAGACGAGCCACTCGGATTCTCTGGCGAAAGCCAATGCACCGAAACTGCAATCCGGGTCAATTGTTGCAATATTTCTTAGAAAAAATTCGATAGCCTGCAGCCTTCTTCGATCAAGAGAGGCGAGGGTGTTTCGAATTTCTATGGAAAATCAACGACAATTGAACCGGATTCGCGGTTAAGACGAGCCACTCGTTCTTACCGGCGAAAGCCAATGCACCGAAACTGCAATCCGGTTCAATTGTTGCAATATTTCTTATAAAAAATTCGATAGCCTGCAGCCTTCTCCGATCGAGAGAGGCGAGGGTGTTTCGAATTTCTATGGAAAATCAACGACAATTGAACCGGATTCGCGGTTAAGACGAGCCACTCGGTCTTACCGGCGAAAGCCAATGCACCGAAACTGCAATCCGGGTCAATTGTTGCAATATTTCTTATAAAAAATTCGATAGCCTGCAGCCTTCTTCGATCGAAAGAGGCGAGGGTGTTTCGAATTTCTATGGAAAATCAACGACAATTGAACCGGATTCGCGGTTAAGACGAGCCACTCGGATTCTCTGGCGAAAGCCAATGCACCAAAACTGCAATCCGGGTCAATCGTTGCAATATTTCTTATAAAAAATTCGATAGCCTGCAGCCTTCTTCGATCGAAAGAGGCGAGGGTGTTTCGAATTTCTATGGAAAATCAACGACAATTGAACCGGATTTGCGGTTAAGACGAGCCACTCGGATTCTCTGGCGAAAGCCAATGCACCGAAACTGCAATCCGGGTCAATTGTTGCAATATTTCTTAGAAAAAATTCGATAGCCTGCAGCCTTCTTCGATCAAGAGAGGCGAGGGTGTTTCGAATTTGTATGGAAAATCAACGACAATTGAACCGGATTCACGGTTAAGACGAGCCACTCGTTCTTACCGGCGAAAGCCAATGCACCAAAACTGCAATCCGGGTCAATCGTTGCAATATTTCTTATAAAAAATTCGATAGCCTGCAGCCTTCTTCGATCAAGAGAGGCGAGGGTGTTTCGAATTTGTATGGAAAATCAACGACAATTGAACCGGATTCGCGGTTAAGACGAGCCACTCGTTCTTACCGGCGAAAGCCAATGCACCAAAACTGTAATCCGGGTCAATTGTTGCAATATTTCTTATAAACAATTCGATAGCCTGCAGCCTTCTTCGATCGAGAGAGGCGAGGGTGTTTCGAATTTCTATGGAAAATCAACGACAATTGAACCGGATTCGCGGTTAAGACGAGCCACTCGTTCTTACCGGCGAAAGCCAATGCACCGAAACTGCAATCCGGTTCAATTGTTGCAATATTTCTTATAAAAAATTCGATAGCCTGCAGCCTTCTCCGATCGAGAGAGGCGAGGGTGTTTCGAATTTCTATGGAAAATCAACGACAATTGAACCGGATTCGCGGTTAAGACGAGCCACTCGGTCTTACCGGCGAAAGCCAATGCACCGAAACTGCAATCCGGGTCAATTGTTGCAATATTTCTTATAAAAAATTCGATAGCCTGCAGCCTTCTTCGATCGAAAGAGGCGAGGGTGTTTCGAATTTCTATGGAAAATCAACGACAATTGAACCGGATTCGCGGTTAAGACGAGCCACTCGGATTCTCTGGCGAAAGCCAATGCACCAAAACTGCAATCCGGGTCAATTGTTGCAATATTTCTTATAAAAAATTCGATAGCCTGTAGCCTTCTTCGATCGAGAGAGGCGAGGGTGTTTCGAATTTTTATGGAAAATCAACGACAATTGAACCGGATTCGCGGTTAAGACGAGCCAGTCGGTCTTACCGGCGAAAGCCAATGCACCGAAATTGCAATCCGGGTCAATCGTTGGAATATTTCTTGTAAAAAATTCGATAGCCTGCAGCCTTCTTCGATCGAGAGAGGCGAGGGTGTTTCGAATTTCTATGGAAAATCAACGACAATTGAACCGGATTCGCGGTTAAGACGAGCCACTCGTTCTTACCGGCGAAAGCCAATGCACCAAAGCTGCAATCCGGGTCAATCGTTGCAATATTTCTTATAAAAAATTCGATAGCCTGCAGCCTTCTTCGATCGAAAGAGGCGAGGGTGTTTCGAATTTCTATGGAAAATCAACGACAATTGAACCGGATTCGCGGTTAAGACGAGCCACTCGTTCTTACCGGTGACAGCCAATGCACCAAAACTGCAATCCGGGTCAATTGTTGCAATATTTCTTAGAAAAAATTCGATAGCCTGCAGCCTCCTTCGATCAAGAGAGGCGAGGGTGTTTCGAATTTCTATGGAAAATCAACGACAATTGAACCGGATTCACGGTTAAGACGAGCCACTCGTTCTTACCGGCGAAAGCCAATGCACCAAAACTGCAATCCGGGTCAATCGTTGCAATATTTCTTATAAAAAATTCGATAGCCTGCAGCCTTCTTCGATCAAGAGAGGCGAGGGTGTTTCGAATTTGTATGGAAAATCAACGACAATTGAACCGGATTCGCGGTTAAGACGAGCCACTCGTTCTTACCGGCGAAAGCCAATGCACCAAAACTGCAATCCGGGTCAATTGTTGCAATATTTCTTATAAAAAATTCGATAGCCTGCAGCCTTCTTCCATCGAGAGAGGCGAGGGTGTTCCGAATTTACATAGAAAATCACGGTAATTAGTCGATTTAAAATTTTGGCGATGGATCGTTGGAGAATCAATCCTTTGTTCGGAATTACTCCGTCCGAAGAAAATTCGGAGCTCGGGCTCGGAATTTGATTCTCCGTCGCGCCCTTGAAAAAATTTCTTAGCGATTTTTTTATCGACTAATAACTCGAGGCGAAAACGACGTTTCCCCCCCCCCCCCCCGAGAACACTCTTGCATCCTTTGCTCGAAATTCGTTGTCATGATAAGAGAATTCCCGTGGACATTGTCGGTTCGCCTTCCTTAATTAGTTGATTGAAAAAAAAAATCAGATGGAGCTTTTTCTCTTTTCGAATCCGCACGGCGTCGTAATGCACCAGTAAGTAGAACGGTATGAGTGAGGAGAAAAAAAAAAAAAAAAAAAAAACGAAAGACGCGTCTTGAACTTGAATTTCTCGGATTACCAAGCAATTTTTTTTTTGTTTCAAAAAGGTGTTTATTTCAATGTTAAACATATTATGGTCTCGGCTACAAACGCACAATAAAAAAGCCATACATCTCAATCCTTGATACATACATCACTCGACTTAACGGTATTCGCATGTACATATCACGTTCAAAAATAATAAGAAATATAAATTGCCTATATTAAAAATATATGTTTGACATTTTTTTTTTGTCATAACTCGTCGGCGCGTCGACTGCGCCTTCAACTTGAGGAAAAAAGGGGGCCGATGCTCCCAACACAAAAAAACCTCGTAAGGATTACCAAGCAATCGCTTTAGCCACCAGACTACCGATCCTCATGGACGGTACGATAACGATTTGTGTATCGTTCATCCATCTCTTCTGGGGTAAAATTTTTTTAGGGCAAAAGCGATGAATTATTGCCCGTAGCTAATTAGAACGGACTATAATTCACCACTTTTACCCTGAAGAAAAGACATTTTTTTATGTCACATGTTCTTCTAAAAACGGCTTTTCCATTGCGCATTAAAATATATACGGATAAAAAAAATCACCATCGATGGGTCTTTTTTTAGTTTGAATAATTTTTGAATAACTTAATTTCGAATAGTTTTTCGCGGATAACTTTTACTTACCTTGCTGGCTTTCTATTGAGGATGTCACAATCGATTCCTTGTAAAATTATTAACGCACATTCAAACAGTCTGTTTGAAATAAACACTTTGATTCTCGATTAAAATTTTTGTCGCGGACGCAATCTATTACTATCTAATTGTTATCCTAGGTTCACAATGAATTTCTCTGATCCATCGTGTTATGACAGGTCTTGGTTAGTTCGCCACTTTGATTTTCTTTTAAAGTAGCGCCTTGTGTGACGGACGGGAGTTTAACCGCTTCTCGCGACAAGCGCCAACTATCGACGGTTCGAGTCCGGCGTTCCATGTGTCAGCCGCGCACCGGCTGCTAAATGCAGCATCTTTGAATTTAATTATCTCGCTCAAAGTACCTTCGAATTCAGCGCAACACAAGCAATCTGAATTCGGAATTTAATAATCTTCAAAGATATCGGCTCAAAAATTATTTTGCGGAAAAATTCGGCAGAAACATTTTCGGCCCGTAAAAACTATGGGCCCTACAGCTTAAGCGACTATGCCATCGAAGAGGGCATTAAAAATCCTTCAAAAACCACCCCGCACCCACCCCAACATGACCGCGCAAGTACGCTTAAAATCAACTGGCCACTTTATAATTGTCACCCTGTACACCAAATTTCAGAATGAAATTCCAAAAATTACCAAAGTTAGAAGCATTTTAGTAAGATAACAAATAATGATTGCATGTGTTATTCAAAAATTGTGTTTTCTCGATGGTATGAAATTCTGAAAAAAATCATGCATATTGAAGGTACGGAAAAGATTCATTTTGCACAATAATAATTGCAAAAAGTTATTAACAAATTAATGAAAAAAAAAATAGTTCAACAAATCTTCTGTCAATCCAACTTTTTGTATAATGAAAATGATTCGTTCATTTTCTTGGATAGATCTGAATTTTTTTTAGATTTTTAGATTGACTTTGAATTTCATGATTTTTCACTATTTTTTCCATGAATAAAAATGCAGTCTATTGAAAAATCAGAAAAAAATCATACACATTTAGAACAATTACCAAATCATTTTCATAAAAAAAATAAGTCGAGTTCCCGAGAAATTTGTTGTGTTTTATAAAAATACGTGTGGTCGGTAACGATTTACCGACCCTGCGGTCGTTACTTCCAATCGATGCGGGTTAGATTACCGCCGCTACCGCGCTTCGCGTGACGAGCGCTTGCTCGCACGCATTTATCGCGTACCTCGCCCGCGGCAGGCGAATTCAAATTAGATCAAATGACTCTGATTGGAAAATAATTATATGCCGAATAATCTCTTCCTCGTCTATTATTATAAACAGTGAAAATTTACTCGTAAAATTATTGTACAATGGTGCCTGCAAAGCGGACGTGACTTCTAAGCTGAGAAAAAGATTAGAAATCCATTCCCTCTAAGAAACAGTAAACCATGCCCCTTTGTTCAAAATATCGTGTTCTATGCTTCAACACACTCGAGAGGATACTTAAAGTATAGATGAATAGAGTCTTTTATTTTTTCTATACAAGTCCAAGGATGGCCATGTGCATATCCCAGACGGTCGCCAAATGTTTTATGGCCGACGCCAAAGGCCCAGTAGATCGCGAAACAAAGGCGAGGGTTTTTTTTTGGCGACAACAGAACCCTTGACTCGACGCGTCGCTCGGCGGGCCTCACCGGCGTGGAAAAAGCTAGCTATTGCGCGGGCGGGCTCCCTTCTCAGCCAATCAGAAAGGCTGTACAGAGTTCTACCCCCAAATATCATCTCATCTCACGAAAATATACAGTTTTTGCTATGAAAAATAGACGCTTCGGAGTCACGACGTTTTTCCTCAACGAGCAGTTCCTTCGAAAATTTCACGCGGTTCACATCGATCTCTCAACCCGCGACTTGTAGTTAAATTACAGTTCCGTTTTGCAAACGGTTTTTATTTCGTGAACAATTGTTTGTAATGTTTAGACAATAATGAATCGGTGTTTACTTATTGGTTGTTTTGTTTGAAGTTTGATAATAATAAATTTACTGTGTTTCTGATACCGAAACACCGTGTTTAATAAACAATTCAGTGTTCAAAATGCTCTTTTAATAATCCCCCGACATCCAGAGTCGAATTTCTATTCGTGAAAGCAGCCAACGAATCAACGTTCGAGGTCCAAAGGAAATGGAAAGCAACAGCCGACCAACCGTTCGGCACGTAACAAATTGGCGCAGTCGGTAGGACAACGCTGCCTCTGAGTCGGAAAAATTTAAATTGATAAAAAAAAAATATATATTTGACGAAGTGAGTGAGAAATAATAGATGAACGAAATTCAAGTACTAATTGACTTTGGAAACTATTGATAGAGTTCTAAGACAGTGAAGTTAAAATACGACCGTTGTCGGCAACGACGCGAATATTAAATTAATAGTTTACAAATAATTACAAGTGTTAGGGAGTGCTAAAAAAAAAAAAAAAAAAAAAAATATAGTAAAAACTAATGTAAACGCTATCGTGGTGTTAAAACAACAAATTCAGTGTGCGATATTGAAAGACGATTTATTTAAAATATTATCGCAGCGTGAGTGATATTCATTACGGAAGCTTGCGCGTGTGGTCCAATACTCATTTTTCACGTGTTATCTGCTCAGTGGATTTCGGTTTGGTGAACTGAGTAGCCTGACCGAGCCGCTCGAGGGGTTTCATTGCTGAAAAAGGTGAGGACTGAAGACCCTCGCTTGCTGATCCTGTTCAGCGAGGTGGTACCGGTCAACCAGCTCACGGAGTGAGTCCAACGCGGGAGTTAAATACATCGAACCATGGAGCATTCCCTATGAAAGGACGCCGGACTTCGTGGGATTCGATCGTGGAGAAATACGGAAGAATTTAGCAGCCATCCCGAGGAAGCATTATACGAAAATTAAAGACATTAGGTTTTCGTGTTTAAGTTCTTTCAGTGGTAAATACGTTGGGAGACAGAGGAAGATCCGGTAAGCCAAAAATTTACAATTAATCCAAGCATGCCCCCCGAGAAGAATACGGATTCTGAAGTATCCGGAGGCAGTAGTTTGCGTTCTGGGAGACGGAGAACACTTCCAGCATCACAAAGTCCGGGTAGAATAGCTAATCCAACAATCGTTGGCCCGATCGTTAATGGTCAGGTAGATAACAACGAATTAGACCGGATAGAAGTGCATTCAGTCGCGGGATCGATCGGCAGAGGCGGCCCCTCTGTTGCTTCTCAACTAATGTCGGTATCGAATTCTTTGCCAGGCTTCAAAATCGCGGCCTCCCTAATACCAAATTTTGATGGTGAAAACCTTAACGTCACGACCTTCACGGAGTATTGTCGAGCTGCCGCAGCAGCTGTAGAACCACGCGAAGAGAAATATTTGATAATTTTGATTCGAACAAAACTAAGCAAGAAGGCTTTAGAACGCACGCAAGGAAAACGGTTTGCGACCTTGGAAGACCTGCTGGTCACGTTAGAAAAAGGCTTAGCCCCGAAGACAAATCTTGGTGAATATATGCACCGAGTGACTAATCTTTCGCGAAGGAAAGACGAGAATATTGCAGATTACGCGCAAAGAGTATCTAACCTTATGCTAGAAATCACCATTTATATCGAACACCAAAGACCTGGAGAACGCGGCAAAGCTGTCCTTGAAGAGATGACTGAGACCGTTATTTCTCATTTCATTCGCGGATTAGACATGCGAACCATTTCATTCCTAAAACACAAAGACCCTTCAACCCTCGACGAAGCGATCGAACTCGCTACGCATGCAGATATCGCGGCGCGGAATTGGGGGGAAATCCACAACAATGAACCGTTTTCACGCGACTCTCCCAGGACGGAAATCGTTAAATTCTCTAAGAAAGGAGTTGCCCACATGCAGTCTACGACCGCTAAAATTATCAAATGCTATTCTTGCAATGAGACGGGTCACATGAAACGCGAATGTCCTCGACTCGGGAAAGGTCGCGATAACAGAAAAAGATCGAATGAAAATTATTGCGATTATTGCACCCGTAATAACCATAAGGAGGAGGACTGTTTCCTTAAGAAAAGGCATATTAAAGAAAGGGACGCGATCGCCGGAAAAGTGAAGAAGGAAGGTAATCATTTAAACTCAAAATCGGACCGACGGGCGGACGTATCATCGGTTCAGGTATTCGGCAAGGGTCACGAAAAAGATACGTCCATCATATCAAAAGCGAAGCCCGACTCTCCGTCGCAATAGTAAACCTAGAAAATATCGCGTTTTATAATACCAAGGCGGAATTGATGATTGATACCGGGTCGGATCTAAACCTCATTAAAGAAAACGCGGTAGATTCCCAGGCTCATCTTAACAAAAAAAGGATTTATCACATCACCGGAATAGGAGACGGAATATATGAGACCCTCGGAGAAATTAGAATTCGGCTTAATGGAATAGAAACGCCGTTTCAAATCGTATCGAAAACATTCCCAATAAAGACGCAGGGAATTATCGGAATGCAATTTTTAAAGACGTATCGCGCGAAACTGAACTTCGAAACCGATGAGCTCCATCTCAATATACAAAATCTTCCCTCCGTGCAACATTATACAGTCCATATGCCAGCGCGAACAAAAAAATTAGTGAAGATACCTGTTGCCAATAGCAATGTGATCGAGGGATATTTACGGAGAATAGAAACCGATCCTGGTGTATACCTGGGTGAATCGCTCGTAAGGCAAACGGACGGATACGCTCAAGTATATGCCATTAATTCAAATACTCACGCGGTCGACTTAACTCTAGCGCCGGTAAATCTAGAGGACTGCGACATTGTTTCGCCACGCACTCGCACTGAGCCCGCGCGTCATTCCCACAATGAGACCCAGAACAATGTAGCCGAACGCATTACGCTGCTACTAAAAAATTTCAATCTGGATCATATGAATGAAGACAAAAGGGAAAGTATACTCCCCATTTTAGGAGAATATTCACCCCAATTTCATTTGCCTAACGATCCGTTGGGAGCCACGACAGTGCTCCAACACAAGATTGTAACCACCGATAATCAACCAATTAATACCAAGCAGTACCGATACCCACCGTTCCAGAGGGACGAGATTCGCCGACAGGTAGACGACCTGCTCGCAAAAGGGATCGTCCAACCCTCAGACTCTCCCCTTAATCCGCCTTTGTGGATCGTGCCCAAGAAGGCCGACTCTCAGGGCAATAAAAGATGGAGAATGGTAATCGACTACAGGGCTCTAAACGAAAAGACTGTAGGCGACGCGTACCCACTCCCGAACATCACGGATATCTTAGACCAACTCGGGGGAGCTAAGTACTTTTCGATATTAGACTTAGCGTCAGGTTTTCATCAAATTCCTATGGATCCAGAGTCACGAGCAAAAACTGCTTTCTCAACCCCTTTTGCACATTTAGAATTTAACAGAATGCCCTTCGGCTTAAAGAACGCTCCAGCGACATTCCAACGCCTCATGGACAAAGTATTAACGGGACTTCAAGGCATCGAATTATTCGTATACATGGACGATATAGTTATCTATGCCAATTCTCTGGAGGAACACACGAAGAAACTAAAGAAACTATTAGCCCGTTTAAAAACAGCTGATCTCGCCCTCCAGCCAGATAAATGTCAGTTTTTGCGAAGAGAAATAACGTACCTTGGACATATAATAACCGCGACAGGAGTAAAGCCAGACCCGAAGAAAATAGAAGCTGTAAAAAGGTTCCCGATTCCTCGAAAAAGAAAAAATGTCAGGCAGTTTCTAGGGTTAATAGGTTATTACCGACGATTTATCCCCGATTTCGCAAAGATCGCCAAATCACTCACGGTACTCCTAAAAAAGGATATACCCTTTGAATGGTCACAGACTCAGCAGGAGGCGTTCGAAGTATTGCGAGACAAACTTTGCTCCGAACCACTGCTTCAGTACCCAGATTTTGACAAACCCTTCGTATTAACGACAGACGCTTCAGATTTCGCGTTAGGGGCTGTACTTAGTCAAGGAGAAATCGGTCGCGATCCACCAATTGCATACGCATCACAAACGTTAAGCAAAACCGAAACAAACTACACGATATCTGAAAAGGAGTTACTCGCGATAGTATTCGCCGTAAAACATTTTCGGCCCTATCTATACGGACACCGGTTCACTTTAATCACTGATCACCAACCGTTGCTGTGGCTCAATAACTTGAAGGATCCAGTTTCCAGGCTTGCTCGGTGGCGGATAAAGCTTAGCGAATATGATTATGAAATACTATACAAAAAGGGAATCGCAAATTGTAACGCTGATGCACTGTCACGTAATCCTCCAAATCTTCACGAGATCCCACTGACAGACGAAAACACTGACCCATTGCTAAAACCGGCCAAACAGGTGCTGAACTTCGAAGTTCAATCACCTGGTTCGTCGAGTTCACTAAAAAATACTGCGACGAGAAAAGAAGAGGAGAATTGCGAAGACAGCTGTTTTGTTGAATGTGATGAAAAGATCGAGGAACTAATGGGTAACGTGTTCTTAATAAGGAGGCATCGGGAAGGGGATGATAGCTGTGTTAAAAGGAATTTCGACGGGGAGGAGATAGCCTCAATGTCTGGAAATAATAAAATTCCTAGCCGGTCATACAGCGGTGCCGAGCGCTTGACTCCATACCTGCTGCCGGAGGAAATACATACAACCTCATTATCGCCACTGCCTTTTCCGCTAGACGCGGAGCATGGAAACGAGAGGTTGGGGATACGGAATTGTGTATCGGAACAGCCAGGAGTTCAGGGTGACGAGATCTCTCTGAGACTGTCGGGAACTCCGCATCATCCCCGTGTAAGACCTGCAGAGAACGACGGTACCGGAAAAATTAGTTCGGGTAAACAAGGTTCACAATTAAACACTGATCAAGTCGAAGCACAAACGGTATCGATGTACGTCATCGAAAACTCTTGCATTTGCTATAGCAAAGAAAAGATAACAACGAAAGCCGGACACATTGTAAATTTTATTTCTGCTGATTGTGTCTTAACTTCTACAACGAATCGAGAATTGCGAGACGCGGGATTAATTGATATTGAAGGGTTAAAATCGGCCAATCCGAACGTAGGCCAAGCGATCGTAATGTTAGTAAGAAACCATTATATCTTTAATCTGGTAACGAAAAACACCTTCGACGCGCGTCCCTATCTCTCTCATGTTATAACGGCAATTCAAGCGCTAAAGCAAGCCATGGAAGCACTGGATGTATCAAGCGTAAACGTCATGAAAACAGGGAATAGTCTAGATCAATTATCTTGGTCATCTATAGAGCAGGCATTCCGATCAACCTTCGCGGAATCGGGACGCAAAATTAAAATCTGTTCGGGCGAAATACAACACCCTCCTGACGAGGATCGCGAAAAGATAATACGCGAGTACCACGAGTCAACCGTAGGCGGACATAAGGGCGCATCTAAAACATATTGGCGAGTTCGAGCAGATTTTCATTGGGAAGGTATGCGAGATGACGTACGGAAGTTTATTAAGGGCTGTAAAAGTTGTCAAGAATATAAACTGGTGCGAACAAAGACGCGGTTACCCATGAAAATTACCGATACACCGAGCGAACCGTTTGAAAGGGTACAAATGGACATAGTCGGATCGTTGCCGGTAACTGAAAGAGGAAACAAATATATCCTAACCTTTCAGGATAACTTTTCAAAATATTGCGATGCGGTCCCTTTGAAAACCATTGACTCAGTTGCAGTAGCGTGCGCCCTCACGGAACAATTCGTCACGCGGTTTGGTTGCCCCAGAATTTTGCACACTGATCAAGGAAGTAATTTCGTGAGTAAAATCATTCAAACAATTTGCAAAATATTCAAAATCGATAAACTCGAGTCAACAGCATTTCACCCTGAATCTCTGGGGTCATTAGAGCGCAGTCATCATACGCTGGTAGAATACCTAAAACAATTTGGAAATGAACAGAACTGGGACACGTGGTTACGTTACGCGATATTTAGTTACAACACCTCGGTGCACGAGTCGACAGGCTTCCCTCCGCACACACTAGTGTTCGGAAGAGAGGCAAACATACCCAGTAGTTTCTCCAAAGGACAACAGTTTACAACGTACATTGAACACCTAGATAACTTCCTTCGAAAACTTTCAGATACACAAACCAAAGCAGTAGAGCGCTTAAACGCCGCTAAATGGAGATCTAAACGGTATTATGACCGAAAGGTACGCAATAGGACCTTCACTGTAGACGAACGTGTATACCTACTGAAGGAACCGCACGTTAACAAATTTGACGCTCAATACGTCGGACCCTACCCGATAATAAGATTAATTGGTGACAGAAACGCAGAAATCCAAGTTGGTCAAAACCGGACAAAAATCGTTCACCTAGATAAGCTAAAGCATGCAACAATACCAATCGATGAATAAAGGAATAATCATACGCGAAGTAGTAATCAATAAGATATATGCTATAAGTTAGTAATTATTGCTGTTCATTGTCCACCGTCCTCCCCAGGGTTTTTGAGTGTTGGTTTCCCCTGTGGGCTTTGGGTAAATGCCGGGACGAGTAAATAAAAGAAGAGAGAGGTCCAACACATGATTAATCCCTCCTCAGACATCTAATAAGTAAAGAGTGATATATATATATATATAGAACTAAATAAATAATAATGATAACAATGCTAACAGATTGAAAGATAATAATAAAATAATGGAAACAGGAAAAGTCTTTCATTTAAGAAGAGACTTTTCTTTAAGGAGGAAGGTGTGACGAGCGCTTGCTCGCACGCATTTATCGCGTACCTCGCCCGCGGCGGGCGAATTCAAATTAGATCAAATGACTCCGATTGGAAAATAATTATATGCTGAATAATCTCTTCCTCGTCTATTATTATAAACAGTGAAAATTTACTCGTAAAATTATTGTACAATGGTGCCTGCAAAGCGGACGTGACTTCTAAGCTGAGAAAAAGATTAGAAATCCATTCCCTCTAAGAAACAGTAAACCATGCCCCTTTGTTCAAAATATCGTGTTCTATGCTTCAACACACTCGAGAGGATACTTAAAGTATAGATGGATAGAGTCTTTTATTTTTTCTATACAAGTCCAAGGATGGCCATGTGCATATCCCAGACGGTCGCCAAATGTTTTATGGCCGACGCCAAAGGCCCAGTAGATCGCGAAACAAAGGCGAGGGTTTTTTCTTGGCGACAACAAAACCCTTGACTCGACGCGTCGCTCGGCGGGCCTCACCCGCGTGGAAAAAGCTAGCTATTGCGCGGGCGGGCTCCCTTCTCAGCCAATCAGAAAGGCTGTACAGAGTTCTACCCCCAAATATCATCTCATCTCACGAAAATATACAGTTTTTGCTATGAAAAATAGACGCTTCGGAGTCACGACGTTTTTCCTCAACGAGCAGTTCCTTCGAAAATTTCACGCGGTTCACATCGATCTCTCAACCCGCGACTCGTAGTTAAATTACAGTTCCGTTTTGCAAACGGTTTTTATTTCGTGAACAATTGTTTGTAATGTTTAGACAATAATGAATCGGTGTTTACTTATTGGTTGTTTTGTTTGAAGTTTGATAATAATAAATTTACTGTGTTTCTGATACCGAAACACCGTGTTTAATAAACAATTCAGTGTTCAAAATGCTCTTTTAATAATCCCCCGACATCCAGAGTCGAATTTCTATTCGTGAAAGCAGCCAACGAATCAACGTTCGAGGTCCAAAGGAAATGGAAAGCAACAGCCGACCAACCGTTCGGCACGTAACACTTCGTCGAATCTACGCGGTCTACGCTACACCGGCGAACTACGGCAGCCATGATTTTTTTACTCGATCTGTCAAACGCGTGAAAAACCGGCATCCGGGAAATTGCGATTATCCATGTGCGCGGTGGTTATAGCTTTCGTGAATGAACGTCATAGATACTGTATTTTCCAGTGAAACAGTGAAAATAACATTTGTATCGTGACAATGTCGAAAAGTACAAAACCTCGAACCCGTAACCTATTTTGGACACGGCATCGCGGAACTTTTCATTCAATGTCATTCAGCGTGTCCGTAATTCTTTTTTTACTAATTATTTCGCGATAAAACAATTTTTTGTTGAAAAAAATAATTTTTTTTTTAAATCAATTTTTTTTTGTGTGAAAAAAAAAGTTCATAAGTTTTTTATGCAACAAAAAAAATTGTTTTTTTTTTTGAGTCACCAAAGTCAAATAGCTTCACCAAACTTGAAAATCCATTTCTCAACAAGTATATGGCTCTTCGCTTGTCGCATGTTTCAGATCCAACGACTGCACCGATTTGAGCTCTTGACGTCTCATTTTCTTCGTAACGGACCATGTTCCGGAACGAGTGCGGGGATTTTCTATGCGAGGAAAAATGAATTTACAGCGCACCATTGTATACCTGGCAACGAGTGAAAATGTGGAAAAAAAGAATTTTTCAACACATTTTATTCGATAAGTCCACCGGGGAAGCTCTAAAAAAAAATCCGCGCACTCGTTCCGGAACAAACTGTCTAACGAACAAAATGAGACCTCGTAAGCGAAGATTCGTGGCTTCGTTCGGTCTGAAACATGCGACAAGTGAAAAAAGTTTGTCGGTCTCCCTTTCAGAAAAAATGCACTATAGAGCTCCAAAAAAATCCAAAAGTATAGTCCATCGCATGTACTTCTGGAGTGTCAAACTCAATTTGTATTCAAATTTATAGATATTGAGAAAAAAAAATTCAATTTTTCGTTTTTTTAGGTGACTCAGTCCCCTTAACGGACCGAGTACCGAGCCTCCGCGCCACTCTCCGCTTTAGACTCAGTCAAGACGGGATTTCCATACTCAGCCGCTAGGTGGCTACGGCGAACGAACGCTTTCTCGGAAACGAAACAGTTCCCAAGAATGGATAAATTCGGCGTCTCCGCGGAAAGGGCCATTCGGTCCACACTGCCTAAAGTGTTTCGTCGCTCCCTGCGATCTCCACCCTCACTGATTAAAGTGAACATTTCGCGCCGCGTTTCGAGTTCTTTCATCAATGCCGTGGTCCAAGACAAACCCATCATATCTCCGTCGAAAACTTCGTCGCGCCGCTAAATCTGCAAACCGCCGAGCCGATAGGAACGGGAATATTCCTCAAATTCTCGATAAAGAAAATCTCCCGCCGGCACCACCCGCTCCGAACATCGACTTTTCCCCGGAGGATTTCGTCGTTCCCGACTATCGTGACGCCGAATTCGAGGCGCTTTACGAAGAGCTCTCGCACGAAGTCGCTGGTCGGGACACCGTTTTCCTGGAGAGAGACGCATACGTACCCACGCGGTCCGCGATCGGGGAACCCGTGTCATACACCCCCTCCGCGGTCACGACCAACAAGCCTAAGCTTTCGGTCCCTCGAGCCCCGGCGAATCCGCGAGACACCTTTGTGCCCCCGCGAATTCCCACGAGACCGAAGATCCCGCGCGTTCCGGTATCCATACCCCGCGTGGTAATTAACGTTCCGGAAAGTAAATCCGGCCCGAAGCCTCCCCAGTCGTCCTAACAGATCGCAGGGAGAGTCGTCAAGCCGACGGTGCGAAGCGTGACGGTAATCTCGCCTCTGCTCCGCATCCGAAGGCGATAAGGGCGTAAAACCCCGTCCATTTTTGAGCGCCCCTCACGGGGCCAAAATTTATTCAAAGCATAATCTTCTTTCAGCTTTGCCCACTGGTCAAGTGGCCGTCAATCCCCCCCCCCCCCCCCCCCCCCCTTCGACGCTCGAATTGAATTTAATTTGAGCACGCCTTAGCGTCGACGGGCCCAGCAATTTCACGCAGAGATAAGCCCTCGCGACCGTTAGCAGCAACAGAAACGCCCCGTGCGTACTTTGATCTCTCACACTGACGAATGCAGGTGAGAGATAAGACTACAATGCCGTTACCGATTTTAATTTGAGCACTAGAATTAAGATAAAAATTCTTCTTTATTTAAATCGTGCTTAGCACACTTAGTTCTATCGAACCCGATCTGTATGGTCAGCGTACGGCTTAGCGCCGTCCTGGTCATACGATCTGCTAGGCAACCCCCGGTCTCCTCGATAAAACTCGTCGATCCTGCTCGCGAGCATCCCAACTCCCGGCAGGCACGACGGGCCGAGTCGTTAGATAGTTTAGGTTCTTTTAGTTATTTAGGTAAAAATCTTGAACACGCGCTCATTTGCCGTGTTAACTTTTTGTTTCATCATTTCTCTAATTTTCGGTTTTCAATTAATCAATTCTCGATTCGCGGAACCAAACCGAAATACCGTGAACGCGTGCATTGCCAGCTTGGCGCACGAAACGGTCCATTGTTTTGTTTTCTTCATCTTATTTCATCCGAGAGGTGCGAACGCCGGCAACTCGAATTTCGCGACAGGCAAGCGGGATAACAACAGGCGCGTTCACGTGTGATTTGTACCGTCGCGTAATGTTGGTCTTGATCGCTCGACCACGCAATCTCTTGAAGAATAACAACACCGGAATTAAAGAGCCGGATCCCATAAGTATTTCCTACGCTCGAGAACCGTGGTATTTAAATTCCGGAGAAATTCGCTAAACGCTATTTCTATCCCGTGCGATCGCAGCAGCAGATATTGAAGGCGATCATGTGTAAAGCCCGGATATCGATCGAGCAGTCGTAACGCCAGCTTGTGCTACTGCTGACTGCACACTCGCTGCTATTACGGAGACATTCGAGTTCTTTTTTTTCTTGATTAAACCGAAGGCACGCCTCGAGAGCAGAAATCTTAGACGCAAAACAAAACACTTCACTTAATAATTTTCATCATTTCACAGAGAGGTTATGATGAATGTGTTTCTTGGTCTACAGACCAGGTAAGAGCCAGTAAGAGAATTTTGCTCAAAATCGCGTGCTCGAACAGAACGGCAATTTTGAAAAATGACAATATATATATAAAGTGAAAACCTCTTTTTTCTATTTTTTTTTCTTTATTTTAAAAACAAATTTTCCTACAACTTGTAACGCGTTTTTTTTGGCGCGTTACAAGAATTGCGTCATCGGACGATTTTGGTCCCGTCGAGCATACGTTTTCCCCATTGACAGAGTCCCCAAGCGATCTCAAGGGTTCGAAATTAAGGAGAGCGAGTAAAATTATTAATTTCCTTGTTTTTTATTCATTTATATTCACGAGCATGATGAGGCGAATTTCATCGGCGAGAGATCTACGTTTAGCGTCATTATTTTCGGCACGAACTGAACCGGAGTATCGTTTTGGGTAACGGCACCGCTACGTGGTCATCGCATCTTCTCTCATCTCTTCACAACACCGAAAATCATCGCTCTGGGCGCACCGACAACGGAGAAGTCGCAGCTTAGCGATGTTACCATCGTCTCATCGATGTCTACACCCCGGGACCAACGTCTACGAAGATTCGTCAAGCGAAACGTCGTGCGATAGTTCGAGCGGGGCGTCAGCGCCGTCTTCGTTCGAATATTAATTTCGCGCGAGCGATAGTTCGCGATAATCGTAGAGCGTCGCCAGGTACCGGGGTACCGAAAATATTAGCAAAGGGAGAGGAGAGCGAGACCGCGATACGAATTAGCGTAGATCACTCGAGAACTCTCGTCGTATCTTTTGAGGTGCGAAGACGTGTGCTCGAGGGATCGAGATGGCCAAAGGGACAACTTCGCGCGAAAGGGTGTATCACCTCGGTACCGGACCGATCGCGGCTCAGGGATTATCGACGGGATGGAGGGCTGGAACAATTCCGATAATTCCTCATCGTAACGTCTGTCTCTCGCCGGTAAGGCTGCCGTCTTTTCCCCCGGACGCGTCAATTTGTATTTTTGTCGCCAACTTATTATTTCGGGGTCCACACGCACTGTTCGCAATGACGGTTCCCGTCCCAGGCACATCGGAAAAGCTTCTGTCTGTGGCGCGTGGGAATCGCCAAGGGAGAAGCTGGCCTGCGATAGTTGGACGATCCGTCCCGTATTTTCTTGCATTATTTTGGTTGTGATTTGTCATATGGTTTTGAGCTTTGAGATCGTTTGGTTTAGTGACTTAACTGGTAGAGATTCAATGTACGCGAGAGATCCACTCAAATAAGTGTGGCGAACGGTTCAGGAGGGGCTCGGATGTGCGGGAGTTGATCGTAGGCTTGCTTCGACGGCTTTGGGCTGCTCGAACTCGCAGTGCGAACTCGAAAAAGTAAACGAGCCTACTGCCCGCTTCGCGCCGAATGATCACTCGGCATAGTTAGTTTTGTGTTCTTTTTCCGGCACGTTTTTCGGTACCGTCGAATGCGAGTTGTACGTCGAGCGGCGAAGTTAGTAGGGACTAATGTCTTATAATTGATCTTCATTTTTCGCCGTGGAAATTCAAGCCGGTGAACTGAGTAAGCGGTGAGAATTTTAGTAGAGAAATTCTTGTTCTTGTGTCGAGTCACCCCGGGTACCGACCGGGAGAAAAGTCGCGTGAAAATTTATAATTGGTACGAATAAATTTGTTCTTTGGATTTCCTCTAATTTTGTTGATGCTCATTGTGTTATTTATGTGTGAAGTGCCCCTTTTGTAAATCGCCAAGTCCACGAACCGCCCCTCTACCCTTGTGTGCTGCAGCTAGTCGGCTAATACCGAATTCGTTGATTCGCGTAACCTTGATCATCCGATCGCGTCGAGCGCGATGCTCGGCTGGCGCCCTTAAAAATAAAGAAGCGATCAAGACGAGTTTTGTGGCCAACGGGGTACCGGTTTTGTTTTGTACTATTTTTGAAATTTTATTTTCTGAGTGCGAGGGTGACATTCGTTGGAAATTTCGGTCACAAACTATACAGAAATTATTAAGCAAAATATATATATAAAGATAAAATGAAAATTAACGAAATTATATCCATACGGGATTGTTAAATAATATATACAAATTATATAGTTTCTTTCCTGTTCCATGGGACAGTTATCCGGGGGAACAAGAATTTATTCCTCCCCGATTTGGCCATCGAACCATGTCCTTAATCTTAGATCTTCTAAGACGGCTCTAGTTGCAAGGTTTAGCATAATTACTTCTAATATAATTTTATTGTGGTATCGCATATCGCAATAGTACGCGGGGACGGTGTCCATGTACCAGACGCTGGCGTAATTGCTAGGGGTCCCAGTCATTTCGCGAATCATGGTTATGCCTAGACCCTCTACGAGGATAGAAAAATCGTTTCATAGTTCCTCTACTTGGGCCCATGTTGGACGATTTAAGTCTTCTACGAATCGTCGGAGATTCTCAAGCGTTTCGCTTGGTTCCTCGGTCAAGATTTGATCAAACATATCTGGGGGGATTCGGGGCTTTCGAGTTCTTCCTCGTTGGAAGATTCGGACTCTTCCAATAAGGCAGGGGATTCGGGGTTTCGCAGCTCTTGCGGCTCCTGTGCTGGGGATTCGGAACTCTCTATTCCGCCGGGTTCCGAAGCGTCGGGGGACTCGGGGTCGTCGAGCTCCTGGGGTTCCGAAGAGTCGGGGGATTCGCGGCTTTCGAGCTCCTGGGGCTCCGATGCGTCAGGGGACTCGGGGCCGTCGAGCATTTCAACGTCGGAGAAATCAGATCCCTCCTCCGACGAGCTGTCACTAAAATCATCCGTCTTCCGATTTCTCTCCCTCTCCATAAACTCCCTCAGGTCGGCGGTGGTCGCCTCCGACCCGGAGAACGGGGAGTCAGGGCGCTCTTTCCGATCACGGGGCTCCTGGGGCTCCGTAGTCGAAGTCGGCCGGGAGTCCATTTGCGATAGCTGTAAAAACGTATTCGTCGTTAGTTGAGGCGGAGAAAGAAATTATAAGAAATTTTTGATGCGTCGCATGCTGAACATTTCCATTTGCAACTCGTACCCTCATCCGATAATGCCTTTCCGATTTTTATTCGCATTAAAAGGCGGCGCTCTGGAGTTTCGTCTTCGTTCTTCTCGACGAAATGTATGGAAGGTTCCTCTTCCAAGTAAACCTCCATATATCGGTGTCCTTTAATAATGGACACCAACTCCACGCACGTAAAGGAGCGGTGACCAAATTCTTCGTGGAACATGCCTAAGAGGCTTTCGCACTCTTCGTTGGTGTATTCCGAACCCATTATGGTCAGGTGATACAGAAGCATCCGCAACCGTTCGTATCCCAACTGCATGGGGGTCGCTCGATTGACAAGGGTCTGCTGGAGTATCTCTTGGAGATACCCGACAGACTCAATTCGATTGCCCCCTCTTGGTCTTCTCACTAATCCTTCGAATACGTTGATCATCTCCAGGGTTTGTACCATTTTTCTTTTTTTCTAAAAATCGTTTTTGTCGAAATTAATCCCTTTTTCCTTCGGATAGAGTAATGTGCGATACTCTCAAACGATCGGCGTGCACTACCTGTGTTCTATTATTCACTTTGATGCGTAAATTATGATTTCCCATCACCTCTACTATTTCATGCGGTCCTGTATAATTATCTTCGCGCTTTTTTTCGGCTTAGGGTCTTTCTTTAGAAATACATATTCTCCTGGTTTAAGAGTTTTCGGGTTGACTCTTCGGTCGTAGTGGAGCTTCGATGTTTCCTTCGCTCCTATTAAATTGTCGCGCACAATAGCTCGAATTTCATGCAATTGAGTAATAATTTTAACTAAATAATTGTCGTAAGTCTGCAGACGATCTTCAGGATGTATTTCTTCGCTTGATGGAGTCCGTGCTAATTTTCCTAAGTATTATAGGAGCTAAGTATTATAGTTGAAAATAACCAATTCCACCCATTCATCCCACTCGAATTCTGGACCATTGTATTGCTTCAAATATTCTCCGAGAGCATGGTGAGACCTTTCGAGCGATCAGTTGGACTGCGGATGGAAAGAAGTCGTACGCAATTTCTTGATACGAAATCTTTTTGCTAAGTGTTTCATTAAACCGCTCAGAAAATTACTGCCTTGATCTGTCAGTACTGCCTTGGGCGATCCGAAAATGCAAATAAAATGTTTTACAAATGCGTCAGCTATCGTTGTTGCTGTTGCGTTCGGCAAGGGGATCGCGAGCAATATTTCGTGAATTGATCTTGAATTCATTATTCATATATTTATTAAGTCTTCGGGTTTTCGGTATCGGACCGACTATATCCATTGCTATCTTTTCAAAAGCCGTTCCGGGCGTATCTGTTATTAAAATTGGCTGTTTTGTTTTGAATCTATCGCATTATTTTAATTGGGAATGTAAACATTGTTGAATGAAATGTTGAATATTGTACTGTGACTTCGCGATTATTTTAATGAAATCCACGAGAGTTGTAAATTCACGTGCGTGATGAAACGACGGAAGTCGGACGGTACGATGTTACGCGTGATAAAAGTATATGGAAAGGATCCAGTAGAGGTTTTTTGAAACAACCGAAATGATATCTATTTTACAAACTTCACGGTTAACAGTATATTACAAGTTTCTTAAGTGTAAAAGATGTGCGAATATGACGTTGACTCGGCAACGTGTCACTGAAGACTAGCAAATTATTTTGGACGTTCGAAAAAGTCTCGTTACTTTTTGCGATGGAAGGAGAAATCTTCGAGCGTTGCCAACGAATATTTCTATTGGCTATTTTTTTGTATCGGGTATAATCATCCCTTTGATTGGTCAAGGGTTAACTTCCCCCGCAGTTATGTAAGACGCTTGCTCGCGGAAAAAACCCTAACGGTCAGCCGGCAATAAAACATTTGGCGGCCAGAGACGGACTCATCGGCCTTTCCGGCAATACAACATCTGCGAGCCAAACGTTGCTATCTTTTCAAAGCGAATGAATTCTAAAGAGTTATTGAAATTCCGCAATTTGTCGAGTTTTCTTAATTCCTTTGAATTTACGTGTTTGAATCTGTATTGTGTTTTACGGATGTTACGTCACGAATCGTGAATTTACATGAGGAGCCGCCTCATCTCGGTCAATCAATTTAATGAATTTACACGTTATCGAAGCAGCTACGATTCGCGGATGCCTCGTTTTGAGCCTAACCTCGCGGAAAATGCTCGGGAAGAGGCTAGAGCACATTCGCGTATTGAAATTTATATAAGTTCACGCATCCTCACCGAGTGGGTGGTTCCGTTGGCTCGATGGGACTTTCGGATTCGAGCTCCGGAATCGACGGAAGGTTTATACGGCGGAAAAAGTTCAAGAATTGAATGTATAAAATGGTAGCAACTACCAAACAGACTATGAGACAAAACACGAGAAAAATCAAAACGATCATAAGTCTATTCATTTTTTTAACCCGATTGTAATCTACTTATACTCGTCGAGGTCCCTAACGCAAAAGGGGTACTTCGACGCGTGTTACGATATTCGGGACGACCGAGATCGATCTATTGTTCAACGTTCGGATGTGATATTCCGAAATCCGAATAAAGAGAATTACAACAATCGCGAACAAACAAAAGTTGAAAAACACGATGATCGCAACTATTTTGCTTGAATCCGGTGACACGAACATTTTAATTACCACGCACGGGAAATAGCTCGATCACGATTAATTAAATTTTCCCCGGGAAAAATTAATGGGATCGATGGCATAGATCGCACCGAGTTGGGCTGTCGATAGCTTGGACACTCGCGATAATCCGAATCGATTGGAGGGAACGCGTAACTCGGCTAACGAATATAGAGAAAATTATACCGAACACGAGGGTGAAAAGGATAAAGAGATATCCGTACACGTCAAAATAGGGTAGGGATCACTTGCACAGAGGAAGGAAATTGCAATTAAGGCGGAAAAACAAAATATTCGACTTACCGAAAAGAAATAGGTATCCGGAGAATATAAGAAATGAAGAGGTTGCTGGTGTTGCGGCTGGTCGGTGGATCGCTGGTCGATACTACCCTCGGCGTGACGAGAAATTTGCCGAGCGGTCGAAGGGTTTTCCGAATAATTTTCGAATGTAAAAGCGCACACACCCAAAGTTCAATACAGAAAACTGAACAACAGTTTAAACTTCACAAACAATAAATTTTCGAAGACAAACTTTAAAAAATCGGAAAAACTGTCGAAGGTTCGTCGTCGGTAAACTCCGGAGAGGTAATAACCCTGACCGGAAAAAAATGTTGAGTACTGTGTGTCACCAGCACCGAGAGGACTCCTTTTTATACCTTTGACTTAAGATGACACATGGGGCATGGGAGGGGGCAGCGTCTTAGTCTAGGCGTGATTTTCCCCGCCTCCCTTGTTCTCCCTATCGATCCATCGATTTTTCATTACAATTTTTTATTTAACGATCTCGGTGCGGATTTTTGGTTTGTTAGTTAATAATATGTTTCCTTGATCGATTTTAAGGTTTCTCGAATTTGAATGGAGTCTCTAAGTGCAAATTTACGCAAATTAGAATTTTAATTAGTGAAAATATTCTTGGAAAAATAGTAATTAATTAACAAAACCAAAAATAATTATAAAAATAATCTTATCATTATTGTACTATATATTGACGTTCCTATTCTTGCATTTCCAGCTGATTGTTCAACATAATTATTGATTTTTGATTGCTGTCGATCTTGACAGATCGATATATAAATGAATTTAAATTTCGTATAAAATAACAGAAAATTTACCGATTCCTTTCATAATTGATGTTTGTTGGTGTTTTTAAAGCTTTCCTGATAATTTTCGAATTTAATTAATTAATTAATTGATACAAGCCTTTCGATTTGACAAAGAACTATCAAACTTCGAGCTATAGTTTTTCAACATTCATAACGTTTTAGTATTGTTGCTACTGATTTTATAATAATTTCCGGATTATTTAATAATTTTTAATTGTTCGAGCTTTGTTCTTTCTCTATCCCTACCCTAGCTGGCAGAGTATCTTCGTGCCTCTTGGTTTTTTTCGGCATGCCTCCTATTGGTCTAGATAATTCATTTATTGCCATCGGGTGGGCCTTCCCGGTCGCCTCGGGCGTCAAGTGGGTGGCGGGTCCCTTTCCTACTCGCCTGGCGTGATCACGTGCGCGGCGCTGACCCGCGAGCCCAAGCCCAAGCCATCCGCTACCCCTCCAGGGGTGACTCTTGGCGTTCCTTGTTATCGTGGGCCACACGCACACGATCGCCTTTCTCTGTCTTTTTCTCTTCCTCTTTACCACGAAGACTATGCTGATACAAAGGTTCCCTCCGTCGTTGCTGAATAGCAACCACGTGTACTCCTCTGTTCTTTTTCTCAGCGTAGCGATTTCGTCAGCCATGAATCGGCGACGCAATACGATCTCTCTCTCTTGCGACCCGGAGACCACTTGACTTTATTTATTCAAACTCAAATGTTTAGAAGAGTCTCTCCGAGCTAGTTTGGGCGAACATTTCCTGTGCAATGCGATATTCTTTTTGAACGCTAAAATTTTATCATCTCCTGTTTATCCTAACTGCTCAATGACTTCTTGGAGCTCAATTTTTAAAAGAAATCGAATCTTCCAAGGCGTGAGATCTTTTGGCTAGATGTTTAGTCTATGAGTAATATGAAGATAAAATTTTATTGAACAATATGCCTTGCGATTCGATTTTTCAAATTGTAATTTTTATGACGGGAAAAGACCAGAAGGGTTCTCGGATAATACCCAGGTAGTTCGCAGGTACCGGGCATTTTTGGCTATAAATTGCAAATGGGAAATTACGCGAAAAAAAAAATATAAAAAATATAATTAAAAATAGTGTAACGGATGACCTGACCCAAGATTTTCGTACATACGTGATCCTACGTTAATCAGTTAATTCGCGAGCTATCGGGAATCTCTTTAAACGGACGTTTTTCGGGGCTGTAAGGGTTGTCCAGGAGGTGCTGCACTCGTCGGAGGAAGTTGGAAGTTTTTCGGCATCAATGGGCCTGAAGCATATAGTTGACCCGAGGCGTCGGTATCGTCGCTCGGGGTGTTATTTTCTCGCTGCGAAGTCATCGGGCGCTCGTGTATATGAGCGTCGACGGCTCGTAGTATTGGTGGGCTCCGGCGGACTCAAGCGCGTCGAGCCTTAGCAACAGTCGCATCCCTTGGTAGTCGGCTGGCCCCTTGTACATGAGCCGGCACTTCTTGATAGTGTTGGTGCCTTTCTTTCTTTGCGTTACTGCCACGCGCTCGGTGTTCATGATCGAGCCGTGGTTTCTCGCTCTCGGATAAGGGCCTCTTGGAATGCTCGAGCAACTCGAGCGGGTGGATGCTGTTGATTTTCCTCGGTCTTGTCGAGCGATGACAGAATTATTTTAATGGCTTCGGTTGGGCGGGTCTCGAAGAATTTTAAACAATTCTCGATTTTCGAGTCTCCTTCGAAATTTCCCCCACCCATACAGCATTATGAGACATTTTTCCTCAGTCTTCAGTTTCCTCTCCGCGAGTGTGCAGCTGAGCTCCTTTCTCGGTTCGGTCGAGGAGCCGCGCGAAAATCCGCAACGAGATCCCGAAAGTGCGTGACGTAACACGGATAAAATAAACTTTGAAACTATTCTTATTTTACTTTTCTATGTATAATTATACGTATCGTCTCGATCGACGCTCCAGACTCCCCCCATTGAGAGGATTCCGATCAACACAGATTATGATTAATGTCTTTTAAATATTGTTATTTTTGTCAACTGGCAAGGGAGCGAGTCTCTTCACGTTGCGTTTGAATTCGCTAGTCGCGGTTTTCACGGTCACTACTCTCACTATACCATCCGTCCCTGGATGCACTTTGATGACACGTCCCAATCCCCACTGCATGGGAGTACGATGGCACCCTCGGTGATCGAAGGTTCTCCCTTGGTCCATTTTGTCCTCGCGTTGAGCTCGTTCAAATATTCCTTGCTCCATCGGGTCCAGAAGGCTTGGCGAATTTTCTGTAAATGCTGCCACCGGCATAGACGTATGTTGCTGTTGCGCTGTAGTCTGGGGTAGGAAAGCTCGTTAACGAATCACCGATAAGGAAATGACCAGGAGTGAGTGCTAGGAGATCGTTGGGGTCGGTAGAAAGAGACGTTAGTGGACGCGAATTCAAAATGGCTTCGATTTCAATCGTTAGAGTA
The DNA here is from genome assembly GCA_963924025.1 of Ischnus inquisitorius. Taxonomy (NCBI): domain Eukaryota; kingdom Metazoa; phylum Arthropoda; class Insecta; order Hymenoptera; family Ichneumonidae; genus Ischnus; species Ischnus inquisitorius. The sequence continues at coordinate 15,289,726 of OZ001247.1, forward strand.
TTAAATCCCCCGAATGTAATTCGCGATTACGCGTTTTAGATGATGTTTGAACATCTTTACAGTTGATTCCCACAGACGACCGAAGTTCGGCGAGAGTGGCGGGATGAACTTCCATTTGATACCTTGTTCTCCGAGGAAGGAGGCGGTGTCTGTTTGATGCTTGTCCGAATTAAATGGGGCATATAATTCTTTGAGTTCGGTGTTGGCGCCAACAAAATTGGTTCCATTGTCGGAACTGATGGTGATTGGTTTTCCGCGACGAGAGATGAATCTTTTCAGCTCTCCTAAGAAGCCTTCAGTCGTTAGATCGCAAACTACTTCTAAGTGTACTGCCTTCAGTACTAGATAAACGAACACTGCGACGTAGACCTTTACTTGTGTTCGGTTTCGGTGCTTCATTTCCTTGATAAAAAATGGACCGCAATAGTCCACTCCCACGTTCGAAAAGGGTCGAGCTTGTGTGATTCGTATGCCTGGCAGACTTCCCATCGTATAGCCGATCGTTGGTGGATTTGCCCGACAGCATCGGATGCAGAGTCGAATCATTTGTCGAACTTGGCTACGACCGTCGATTAGCCAATATTTTCGCCCGATCGAATATAACGTTGTTTTTACCCCAGAGTGATGATTAATGTCGTGATAGTGCTTGATGATTAGAGCCGTTACATGATGCGATCGAGGAAGAATCGCTGGATGCTGCTGCTCGTACGGAATTTAAGCATTCTTCAAACGTCCTCCGACCCGTAAAATTCCATATTCATCGATGAATGGGTCCAAAGAATTTAGTTTGCTTCCGTTGTGGACTCGTCTCCCCCCGCTGAGGTCTCGAATTTCTTCGAGAAATGCGGTCTTTTGGATCGTCTTGACAATTTTGTCCTCTGCAGCCTGCAATTCTTCTGATGTGAGACTTTCTTTGTTTTTGTGTCCCGGCTTGAATCGTAAGCAGTATGCAATTATGCGTCGCAATTTCTGAACGGATGAAAATCGTTTGAGGATGTCGCAATCCGCGACTGCGACAACCTTTCTCCTTGAAATGAATCCTTCCTCCTTGGAATTGATCCTTTTTAGGCACTCACTATAAAAATAGGCAAAGAGTGCCGATTGCAATGACCTGCGAACCCTTCGAGGCACAGCTTTCAATAAAACTCTTCGCAGCGCATGCTCCAAATTTTTTTTTTTTTCACCATTCACTTCAGTGTCTCTCTCGCAGCGAGCGTGAGCGGACGTGTTTACAGTAGCTCCGCGCAGTTCGCATTGAAATCGGAATATTTTATTTCTTACTTCTGCTGCTACTTCTACTAATTCCGCAATACCCCCCGTAATTGAGTCAATATCTCAGTGTAAAATAAGCAAAGTCACTCCCTAAGTCATTACTCTACGACGAATTCGTTGACTCTAAGACAGTTTCTACTCTAAACCTTTGTGATTAGTATACTGTGATTACTCAACCGGAAGAGACTTTTGATATAGTTACCTAGGCTGTGTAACCACTGAAACACTTAGTGAAAATATATCCGAAAACTTCGATTATCAAGGGCTACTATAAAAAAGCAAAGCAGTCGTGCAAAGTGCTAGGCATTAATTCGTGCCTTCTCTCGTTTTTCGCTGTCTTTGGTCGTTCGGGAAGGCCTTGACGTTTGGGAGGGCCTTGACGTCTCTCGAGTTCGGGCCAGCTGTGTTGTTGTTCTCTCCTGCTTCTTCGCTTGTGCGGGCACTTGCTCCGCCTAATCGCTCTCTCTCGCTCAGCTGCACTAACACCACCACAGCTCATGGAGCGTGAGTCTTCTGAACCGTGTGGGTATTGTAAGGCTGTTTGCCGCATCTCAACAGGATATCGGTGCACTAGTGTATGTGCGCGAATATACCACAGCAAGTGCCTTAAGACTATGGGCATGCCAGAGCTCCCGGCTAACAAAACTTTCAAGTGTAAAGCGTATGTGGATAAGAATACTGCTGAAACGTCGAACGGCCTACCGTTGCTCACCATTCCGCCAACACCTACAGTGGCGTCGCCCTCTCAGCTCAGCCCTCAAATCCAGCTCGTGCCGCTATTTGAAAGTATCGAGAGTTCATCGCCCTCGGGTGGCACATCGGCAATCGCAAGCGACGCGCCTGTTACTGCCTCCCACCTCGACGCGGTAGTTCGTCGTCTTGAGGGTACTCTCGGTGGGCTCATCGGGACGCTCACTGACAAGGTGGGCAGCGCACTAACCCGCTTAGAAAGGACAGAAGCAGAGATAGTCTCGCTACATACGTCGAACGCATCACTCTCAGCGAAAGTAGATTCGAACTTCATGCAACTCACGTCCCGTATAGATGCTGTTGTCGCTGATTTGCCAGAGCGTGTAAACGCCGCCGCTGCGTCTCTTCCCCCCCCCCCAACTGCCGCCACTCTTGACTTCGATGTGGTGACTCGCGAATTATACGAGAGAGAAAAACGGAAGAAATATTTAATGATTTTTGGGCTATCGGAGCTCGTCTCTCCAGCGCAGGACAACGCTGCTGTTATGGAGCTTCTCTCGCTACTCTTGCCCGGTATCGCAGCTTCGCAAGTCCATATCATGCGGGTTGGGGCTCGTGATCTTCCAGGGGGAGCTAGGCCGCGTCCAAGAGCCATCAAGGTTACCCTCCCCTCGGCTGATGCAGTCATTATGGCGTTTCGCTCGGTGCACACTCTTCGGCAGCACGTCGGCTACTCCGGAGTTGCAATAAGATCCGACAAGACTCCTGCTCAAGATGCTGCGTACAAGCAACTACGTGAACAGGTAAATGAGAGGGCCGCGCGAGGAGAGAGAGGGCTACGCATTGTCACGCGTAAAGGTGCACTCACTATCATCTCAGATAGGCGTGTTGAGGAACAGAGAGGCACCGTCGATCCCGCTCTCTCGCTACCACACGTCGCGCAGCCTGTCGCTCTCTCCTCTGCTCCTTCTCACTCCTTCACCGCCGCGCTTGGGGAACCAGGGCCTCTCGCTTACACTACTAGAGGCTTTGCGGGTAGTCGTGCGCCTCTCTCTTACGTCACGGCCACGCAGTCGGCCAACGTACGTCCCGCTCACACAGCCGGCACAACTCAGCAGACATACACCAACGCACAGGAAACATATACCAGCAGCGAGTCACCGTGGCCTCTCGCTCAAGCTTATGCCGGTGCGCATCCAGCGTGCTCTACTACGGCTCCGCCTACCTACGCTCGCACAGGGGAGCAGCGCGCGTACCAGCATACTGGCTTGGCACCACTACATCTTACTGGGGCTCACTCGCTTGCGCCTGGCGTCATCGGCTCTGGCCTCTCTCGCTCCAACGGCTTCAACGGCTGACTATCTCCGGTCTCCTTCTTGCGCGCTGTCTCGATATCGCCAGCCTCGTCTTTCTCACTACAATCCAAGCACACTAACACGTTTTTGGCCTCGCAACATACCACCAGCCAGCGTGTACTCACATACGCAGTCTCATACACATCTCAAAATTACTTTAATCAACGCACAGTCCATCCCCGCTCACATAGATGAATTAAGAGACTTCTCATATCATAACTTTAATCACATAATCGCTGTAACCGAGACTTGGCTTAATGAAAATATTACTGATCATTATGCTTCTCTCCAATCTTTTAATCTTGTTCGTAAAGATAGACAAGGAAAGCGTGGGGGAGGTGTCGCGCTTTACTTTCATGCATCGCTTTCCTTCTCTATCGTCGCTAGATCGCCTGCGGTGTACGAATCGAAGCCCGAGTATCTGATTTGCGAAGCTCGGTGCCCGGGGGGAATAAAAATTCTAGTTGCTGTAGTCTACCGCCCTCCGCGTTTGGGCTTCCTCAACATCTTTGAGGATGAAATCATTGGACTACGACCGAGGTATGAAAATATTATTATACTCGGGGATTTCAACTCGGACCTCCTGGGCAATTCTCACGATGCTGTTAATTTAAAACGTTTTTTCGGGGAGCACGGTTTTGTAATTGTACCATTTAATCCGACACATCACACTGACACCTCTGATACCTGGCTTGATGTATGTGCGGTGAGTGATGGCACTAAGGTAATTTCAAGCTCTCAGACTGAAACGCCTTTTTTATCGGGGCATGATCGTCTTGCGCTGGTCGTCGATACCTCGGTACCGCGAACACCCGTGCATAGTTTCAAATACCGGGCTGTCAATAAAATAACGTTGGACTCACTCACCGCGCATCTATCACGTCAGGACTGGACGGCGTTTGAGAGTGCTTGCTCAGTGGACACGAAATTTGAAATTTTTCGTAGTCACGTTCTCGAGGCTATTCATGAGCTAGCACCTCTTGTCACCGTCACTTCTGTGCGTCCACCTGCTCCGTGGGTTGACGAATCGTTAAGACTTTTAATGCGTCGACGTGATCAGGTGTATCGGCAGTTTCGGCGGAGCAAAAGTCTGGGCGTCTATAGTGCACACTTCCTTGCTAGCTATCGATCGCTTCGTAACGAAGTAAAGTCTCGCATAGAGGCTGCCAAAAAGGAGCACATTTTTTTGCAAGTGACATCCTGCCGGGACTCGCGACAAGCCTGGGCTGAGCTGAGGAGAATGGGGTTGGTCAAAGACAGAAGGTCGAATATGCCTATCACGTTATCAGCGGATAACCTTAACCAAGCGTTTATTACAGTATTTTCGACTCCCCCTCCTCTGGCGGCCTCGCTAATCGCTGACATTCCCACTTCGTTAACGGACATCGGGTTTCCTCGCTTCACTTTAACACCAGTTTCGCAACTCGACGTCTCCAGTGCTCTCTCCCACAACACTTCGAACTCTCTTGGTCCCGATCAACTTCCGGGGAGCTACCTCCGGCTAGTTTCCTCCTTGCTACTACCCCGCATCATGGACATCATCAACTTATCCTTTGCCTCCTCGACGTTCCCAGCCGACTGGCGTAGAGCTTTCATTACACCGATAAACAAGGTACCAGCTCCCTCCGGGCCCCTTGACTTTCGCCCTATATCCATCCTTAGTGCGTTTTCCAAAATCGTAGAAAGGCTAGTTCATGGGCAGCTAGTAAGCTGGTTGACTCAGCATAGGTTATTGGACCCCCTACAAGCGGGCTTTCGGAAGGGTCATAGTACCCAGACAGCGTTGCTTAAATTCACTGACGACGTTCGGTATGGCATGGACAACCAGATGGTCACGGTAGCTACATTCTTTGATTTCAGCAAAGCCTTCGATACGGTTTGCCATGTGACACTGCTTCGTAAACTCGCGAATATCGGGCTCTGAGTGTCTGCCTTGAAATGGCTCGGGACGTATCTCTGTGGCAGATCGCAGGCGGTGCGACTCCCGGATGGATCTGTGTCTCAATGGGCACAAGTTGCTTCCGGTCGCCGCAGGGGAGTGTGCTTGGCCCTCTACTTTTCTGCCTCTATCTCTGTGATTTACCGACTGAAATTCGCTCTTGCTCTCATCTTCTCTATGCCGACGATTTAGTTATATACTCGCAATGTAAGCAGGACGAAATACACGACACTATCGCTGCGGTCAATGGTGACATTGCGTCGATCTACGGCTGGGCTACTCGTAATTCTCTCTCGCTCAATGGGGCAAAAACAAAGGCCATGGTTTTGGGGACCGCGTGCCTCCTTAGTCGTGTCGACTTGACGCTTTTACCCCCCCTCAGAGTCCTTAATACGCGGGTGGATTATGTTCAATCTACTCAATATCTGGGCTACAATATCACGAGTACTCTGGGGTGGGGAGGGCAGGTCTCGGCGGTGCGGCGGGGAGTGTACGGATCCCTATCCCAGCTCTATCGGTCAGCTCGCATTCTAAACATGGAAACTCGAAAATGGCTTGCGAGGACCCTGGTCCTTCCGCATCTTGAGTATTGTCCGGCCGTCTTGACCGATGTCACCGGGGAATTAAATACGAAGCTTCAGCGATCGTTGAATGCCGTTGTGCGGTTCGTTCTGCAGATTAGGAGGCGTGAGTATGTTTCGGAGGGTCGTCGTTCGCTCGGCTGGCTGAGTATTGCGAACAGAAGGCTTTATTTTGTTGGCAGCCTTTTCTATTCCATCGTCCACCTTGGCGTTCCCTCGTACCTCGCGGAGTCCGTTGTCCTCCGGGGCAGGGAAAATCCGCGGGTGCTTGGGGGGCGGACAGAGACACTTAGAACACCAGCTGCGCGAACGACGAAGTTTCGTAAATCGTTTCGGGTGGTGGGGGCTTATTTCTGGAACTCTCTGCCTCTCACAGTTACCAGCTCCCCTTCCATCGAGACTTTTAAGCGTCGATTACTCGACCATTTAATTACTGCGGAAAGCAGCGAGCAGGCTCAGGAACGGGTCGTTATAAAATATTAAATAAAAATTGTGACAGCTGTAACTTCTATTTCTGAACTTAATTTACTGCATTCGACTTAGCTTATTCCTTACTATTATTATTATATCCCTACCATAACTACAACTTTCACATGCCTATATAATTTGTGACGTAATTTTCTTCCAATCAATAACGCGAAACTCTAAAACTCAAAAACTACAATTAAAATCAAAATCAAACGAAAGCGAACGAAATCTAAGCTCAAACCAGACGGGAGCGCAAAACTAAAACGCGAGATCGAAACTTATGTCACCTTCGGCCGTTACCCTCACGGATGCATTAACGTCCCGGTGGGCGCCAGTTAATTTTTATATCGCCGGTATTAACAAACCGGACTAAAACTGGAGGTCGGTGGAGCATCCGACCCCCGCAGGGTTGATTTTTGTATCGCCGGAATCACCAAACCGGACTAATCTGGAGGACGGTGGAGCAACCGACCTCCGCAAGGACAAAACGAAACGAGAACGAAACGGTAACGAGAACTAACGCCAATGCCTTCGCGAGAGCGAACGGTTGCGGAAATGCACGGTTGCTCAGGATGCGGATAATGGTAGAAGGATCGCGATCCGAGGTCAATAGAATAGCCGCGAGAACACTAATCGAAATCTCAAAAATCGGAAACTCTTAATAATTGGCTGTAAAGCCACGGGAACGCACACACGTGCATCGCGAGCGCTCAGCCGACCGAACGATCGAGGCGAGCAAGCGAGAGCGAAGCGAGAACGGATGTATACGCGATCGATAATTTTTACAAAACTAAAACTCACCGAAAACTGCATATTATTCCAAAAATGCGCGGGAGCCTGCATCTAACGATGCACGAGAACGATATCACGTAAACTGCACCTTGAGAGCGTTAACTAAAACGTCTCAACCGAAGAATCGACTCGAAAGAATTTCTTCTGAAATCCTATCGAGGATAGCACACGCGAAACACACGAGTCGATCATACGATCGACCGAAAGCGAGAGCGAGACAGGTAGACCGTACCATAAGCGCGAGCGAGACAGCACTACTCTAACGCGAACAATAGGCCTGAACCAAAACAAAACCGGGAGCGCGAGAGAAGCCCGAGTTGCCTCGAGGGCAGCTCTCGGTAGACTGATTTGCCTATTACAATATCTCAACGAAACATCATCATTATTTCGGAAGCCTTGATCGATAGCTACTGCCCTCTCGAACTATTTCGCGACTTCATCGATACGTGAGCCGGTAACTGTAGCGCGATAGCATAGGAAAATCCTCATGATCGTCTCTCCTAGTCAATACGCGAGAACAAGGCACTTAACTCAACTCAAACGCAGCGCAAGACGTTCCGTTCTTGTCTGGAACCAAAACCGTACCTCCGCCTGTTCTCCAGCGTATTGCACTATCTCCTGGAGTGCCGGGATTGCACCGGACTTTAACGTATTCCTGATAACTTTCTCATCGAGTTTCTCGGCTATTTGGGCCTCTCATTACCGTGAGACAACACCACCAAATAGCGTTGAAGATCTCGATCAACAAAATCTTAACTGAAACAACTTGATCAGAACTGAATCGAGAATCAATCCGCGAGAAACTCACGGACTTGATCTTACGGGAGCTGGACGGTAACGCGAAAAGTTAACGAGGGGCATAACAAAAGCGGGAACTATAACAACAAAAAGACGGTACCGATAAAAATACTATTTTTGCGTTATTTGTGACGAAGATTTGAAAAATCACGTCATAAATTGTATACTACACTCACTCTAATCTGTAACTATCGTATGTTTCTGGTCCTTTGGGGATTTTGTCCCTGGACCCTAATAAATACAAACAAACAAACAAACAAACAAACTTCGGTGTACCTCCAACATCATGCGTGGTCAGTTTTAAGGACTTGCGATGCCTGGAAATATTTATTTCAGCTTGCGGTTCACAAAAAATAGCTTTTTCCCTGAAATTTAGTTCTCGGACGTCCGTATTAACTTGTGACTTTGGATGGTATGAATCAATTTTGCTCTCCTTCGCAGGACACTTTTTTCATACAATGCCAAGTATGCACGTCACTTTTCAGGCCAATATAAGACATTTAAGTATTTTTTCTAAACAATCATTGCTGAAAATTGTTCTTTTTTCTCCGTCGAATGTCCGTACGGTGTGACCATAATGAACTCGACGAACCAATTTTTTTCTCCTTCGCAGCATCCTTTTGTTTCATCGAAAACACTATGCACAGCAAATTTGAACACATTCCGACATCTCTAACTATTTTTTTACTCCAATTTTCCATTAAAACAACATTTTCCTCATATCGAATGTCCGTACGGCGCTCTAACTAGAAATCCTACGAGCCAATTTTTTTCTCTTTCGCAGCATCATTTTGTTTCATCAAAAACACTACGCATAGCAAATTTGAAACTATTTTTTCATCACAATTTTCCCTAAAAAATTAATTTCCCACATCTCATGTCCGTACGGTGCGCCAATTAAGAATCCTGGAAACCAATTCTCTTCTCCTTCGCAACAATATTTCATTGCATCGAAAGCACTATGCACAACAAATTTTGAGTCATTCCGACAAATCTACTTTTAATTACAACATTTTTCAAAAAAAGTGGTTACAACTAGCTTTGCTTCAAAGGTTATGTTATTTAGATTGGCCAAAAAAAAATTTTTCATCATGTTAAAAAAAAAACTTCGGTTGCGAAAAATAAAATACGAAATATCACACAGAGATTCACAAATATTTGCGCAATTGATTTCAAAAATAATATATTTTCACCGAAAATCATTCACAATATTTTACCATACTTTATTCACATTCGTAATAAAAATGATAAATTTCACGTGTTCACCGAAAAAATTGGTTCTCAATTCACAAAAAAGATTCATCAAATATCCAAAATAATTGCAATTTCCCAAATAGAACTAAAAAAAATCGCGAGTATATAATTTTTCGTTATGTTCTATCTGTCAAACTTTGGAAGCAGATGACAATTTCGTAGCAGACGAACACAGATGGTCATACGTCGCGGGGCGCGGACTCTGTGGCGGGATCATTTTCAAACTGAAAAAAAATCGACATCTCGTCTCAATCTTTGTTCGTATTTTACCCAAATACAAATTGATTATACGCGTTATTGCGCAGATAGAAAGTGTGCAATCATAAAAAAAAGAATTTTCTATCCTTCGACCGTCGAAGATTCATCGCAGTCGAAATTTTTGTCAATTATGTTCACTCGAGTTATTCGTGTACAGTTAATACTAAAAACAGCAAATATTTTTCTGGCAACGTATTTTCTCCTTTTTAAAACAAGACAAGAAACGAGTTGATATCTTTTTTCGCTGCCAAAATATGATTTTTTTTTAGCAAAGACTAATTTCACAAATTTTCGTCAAAAAAAGAATCTTTTTTTCCGAATTTCTCGAATTTTGCGTCTCTAAACCTTTCCTCTCATAGAAATCGTATTTACAAACTGATTCTACGCGTTATTGCGCAAATAAAAAGTGTGCAATCATAGAAAAAAGAATTTTCTATCCTTCGACCGTCGAAGATTCATCGCAGTCGAAATTTTTGTCAATTATGTTCACTCGAGTTATTCGTGTACAGTTAATAATAAAAACAGCAAATATTTTTCTGGCCACGTATTTTCTCCTTTTCAAGAGACACGGTAGTGTTTCGACGCCAAGTACAAAAAAAAATTTTTTTTGCGCGACACGCTACCGTGTAAGTCTACGCGAATATGCCGGAAGTGGGCTCGATTTTGAAATTGAATCGATCATTTCTATAAAACTACGCATCGGATCTCATTTTTGAGACAATTTTTAGTATATATATTCGACATCAGCTTTCAAACGCGCCTAGTCGCGATTAAATCCGTTCAGCCGATGTCGAGATATCGTAATAAGCGTTTTTCGGTTTTCCAGATTTTTTCGTTCAGGCAACTGTTACCCGTTGCCTGTTACCACCGTGAAGTTGTCTCTTCGCATATTGTAACGGTCGACTCTTTCACCGACGCGTCTGTCGGCTACTTCGCGATCGTTAGGGATTCGGGGCGAGCAAAAAATCGTTAGATGTGGTCAAATTCGGTGAAATGAATGGTTATTTATTCAAAAACACATAAATAAAACGAAATACAATATCACAATTATTTCGTATCCAAGTTTGCTCCTTCCGATGATTCCTGTATTAAAATCGCGTGACGAAACACACTCGAGTTGTTCGTCAAAAGAAATTGATTAATTGTTAATTGTTAATTAATTAGTTAATTAATCGTGAAAAACGATGAAAACGCCAAATGTTTCGAATTATGATCGCGATTGCGTTGCCAAACCCAAAATTCAATTCAAAATCTCATTTAAAAAAAAAAGGAAAAATTACGATCTGTTTTACCGACCGAGAGTCCGTGATTCGTAAAAGAAATGATTTTACCGATGAATTGTTCGACGTTCGTCAAGAATGAAACTCAAACGCGAAATTAAACGAGATTTAAATAAACTTCTGTTTTTGAATTACCGACCGAGTCAATTTTGCGGCCCTTTCCGATTGTCGTTGCGGGTTATATGAGAAACTCAAAAAATACGCGAATAATGATACTTGAAACGCGAGAGAAACAAAAATTCGATGCAATGAATTTTTTTTCTCAATTTACCGATCGAAACAATTTACCGACCGAGCTGTTTTACCGTCCGAGTCGTCCTTCTCGGCACGGTGTCGCGTGTTCCTCGAAAAATGTTGAGGTTATGTCGCGAAAGAAATTTTCCGAGGTTATGTCTCGAAAACGAAATTTCGAGGTTAGATTCCCCGCTGGCTTAAGCTAACCTTAAAATCTAAAGAATTTTCTAATTTGCATTTAGCATCTGCCGTGAGGAAGGTGCCCGTAGAGGAGGATCGGGGATCGAGCTCGGAAACGAGCTCGAACCGCTACCCCGTGCGTGGTTAACCTTACTCAGGGCCCTCTGCGAGAGGCTCGGTATTCGCCCGGAGAGATTTTGAAAGCGGGGCCGTGATCAAATCTCCCGGGGTGCAAGCTCACCTCCGCCGGGTAAACTAACCTACAATCCTCCAGAGAACTACGATAACCGGTGTCTGACACCGAGTTGTCCTAGCCCCTGGGCTTAGTTGAACAAATTGAACTAAAGAAGTACCTTTCTGGAGCTCCTTCAGCCGACTGCTGATTTTTCTGCGTTCTGCACGCCCTTTTATACAAAAACCGGCCCCTGGCTGATTGGCCGAAAAATGCCGCATTGCGGTATTTTTCCCTTCGGCCAGTCAGCGCTCAAGAAAATTTTCGCGGCCAATCGGAGCCACTGCGGCAGTACCTGCGCGCCGCTCTGCGTGAAAATCAATAAACGGGTCGATTTTCACGCGCGCGAATATTTGAATCGCGGAAAATACAAAAAATAGGAAAATGCGACAAAATTCAAATTTTATCGAGACAAAATTGTCGACGATGAATTTCTGATGAAATTGAGGCGGAGATCGACCTCGTTCTCCGTCTCAATATGGAAAACATTAGACGCTCATGTAGGCAAACAAAATTTTAACTGCGATTGGCCAACGCACACATGAAGTATCTCTGAGCGACTCATCCGTGTATCGTCGTCTGCTCGATCACGATCTATTAGGGATGTGCGCGAGCTCGTTCGAGCCTGTTCGAGCCATGCCCATGAAGCTCGGCACTTGTCCGAGCTTTGTATCGAGCATCGGTGCTGCATCGAGCTACCCGAGGCGCTCGGGCTCCTCGGGCTGCTCGGACCGCCCGAGCTACTCGGACCGCTCGAGCTACTCGGACCGCTCGAGCTACTCGGATCGCTCGAGCTACTCGGACTGCTCGAGCTACTCGGATCGCTCGAGCTACTCGGACCTCTCGAGGTACTCGGACCGCTCGAGCTACTCGGATCGCTCGTGCTACTCGATTCATTCGGGCCCGATGCTATCAGACAGCGAGTTTCGAAAAAACAGTGCCGTTTTTGTTTCACAATGCCGTCTTTTATTTGTTTAGAAGATGTGAATTGACGGTTCATTTGTTTAATTAATCTAAAAAAATATAAATTCATGTTTTATTTCTTCGGGCAATATAAATCGGCGTTTAATTCTAAAAAAAAATTAAATAACGTTCAAATTGCTTAAGAAAATATAAATTGACGTTTATTCTGTTAAGGGGGCTGGGTCACCTAAAATTATTAAAAAATCGATTTTTTTTAAAATTGTTTTTCTGAAAGTACATACTGTTTACTATCTACACACCAAATTTCAGGTGAAAATTCCAAAAATTACCAAAGTTATGAGCATTTTAGTGAGATGACAAACAATTTTTGCGTGTATTACTCCAAAATTATGGTTTGCATCTCTATGAAAAATTTTCTGAAATAAATCCCACTCTTAGTCAATGACACCAAACCGATTCAAATAAAAAAAAACATCAAAAAGTGAAAAAAAGAAGAAAAATGATTAAAAACTGTATTTAGATGAAATGACAAAAATGATAAAATCAGGAAAAATTCGGTGATTGGTCGGATGTCACCGTTCAATGGAAACCACGAGAAGGTGGTGGGTTTACTTCCATCGGGAGAGAAATGGGAAGGAATTGGGAGGAGGTTTTGGAAGGTAGGAGGAACAAACAAATAAATAAAAAGCGATAAAAGGAAAAAAAGCTAGAAAAAGGTAAATAGAAAAAAGCGAACATGCCAAAAAGATTGTCGGGGAGAAAATAGATGAAAAATTACACGATTTTGAGGACGAGAGTGTTATAACAAAAATATATCTTATAATAATTTCTAATTATAACAACAATAACACTTTATATATCACTATTCACTATTCCTCACTTTCTCACTATTTCTTAGCAAATGTCAATAATGTCAAATTTCACTATCTTTCACTAAATTTTTTTTTTTCACATATTCGATTATTGCACTAAACACTGCACCGCACTACACTGCACTGCACTACGCTCACTGCACTCACGGTTCTGACTGCACTTACTGCATTCACTGCACTCAAAATCCTCCAGGTACATAAGAATAGTCCTCTTCTTGCATCAGCAGTCCGCGTCTTCTTATCCTCGCGTCTTTGGTGTTCGCTTCAGCTTTTTGTTCGGCTTCTGTGACTCGGACTCCAGCTTTTTTTCTCGCAGCAGCGATGGCGTGTATTCCTGGGACAGTTCCGAGAGCCTTCATTACTTTGATAATGCCTGCGGGTCCAGAGTTGAACTGTATAGTCCCCAGGTTGCCGGCAATCTGTAGAGTGTTGATTCCCGTGAACACCGTTTTCGGGCAGAACTTCCAAATTACGCTATGCAGCGATTCATTCGCGTTCTGAGTTTTTGCCCCGATGCAGCGTTGCAAAAGACTTGGCGATGTCAAATCCTCGAAAATCGGTTTGATAGCCTCCATGACCGCTGCTGGCATCACTTTTTTTTTTGGATGGCGATAGTCCTCTTCTCTTCCCGTTGATTCTGCTCGTCGATATTGGCACCAAGATGTTTCACCCGGTGGACAAAACTGGTGTTGTGGCTTCTCATCCGTAGACGCCTTGTGATGCCAGATTGCCCAAATTGCTTCTGTCATGTCTTTGACCGATAAAGGATTATTGCGAATTGCATTTCCGTAGTAGGACTGCATTTCGTCGATCAATGCATTTGTGAGCCGTCCTTTTCCTCCTATCGTCTTGCCGTCGCTGAGCTTCTTGCCTGCGAGGGACGTCTTCAGTTTTCGCGCTCGATTTCCAAAACGTTTTTGAACGTGCCCGGTGCATTCTATTTTCCTTATCTCGACGTTTGGACCGTAGGGCATAGAGCTACTAACTTTCGAGTAACTCTTCGTATCTCCATCTCCGATGTAGTTCGTGTACTTCACATCGTACTTTTCTTCCGACCGATGAAAAATCTTCATGATTCCTTCGACTTCCATGGATCCTGACGATCCCGAACAGTTCTTGGTGCACATATCTCCATGTGTTTTTTTCCAGTTTTCTTTCTTTTCTTCTGTCGCATTCTTGTTCTCCATAGCCCATTTACGACATTGTCGGCACCACAGCGACAGAACTTCTTGGTCCAACACTTTTCCCGTTTCAGTGCCGATTACCGTGAAGATTGCGTTGAGCGAACTAAAGCCCCGACGCTGCCACGTAGCGTCACCTTGAACGGTGATACAGCGGTTATCAGGCTCAGGCTCAGCAGTGCTTGTACTGGCGATGGGCTCCTCATCGTCGTTCGTCGTCAAATCGATTTCTTCTTCTACAGCTTTCTTCATGTTATCTTGGGCCACTTCCTTGGTAGCGTCCAGCATTTTTTGGCCGATCTTCTTCCACGTTGATAATTGCACCGGCGGCGGCAAGTCCATAATCCCGCAAAAGGTATTCAGACCAGCGAGGCCTTGGCCGATACAACGCATTGCCAGTGCACTGCGCCGATTGATTTCGTATCCGCGGCCACCTTGAACGACCCGAGAGCTATCGAACGTTTTTTTCTCTTCCCAATTCTTGCATTGGATCTGGTACTTCCCTCCGAGTCCTCGTAGACTCATCTCGGTAATCACGATGGCTCCATAGCACAGCGTGCAGCAAACTGTCTCTTGGAGAGCTTCGAACAGCAGAGACAAATCGAACAATCTATACCCCACGAAATTCGAAGTTGGGAAATCTTCCTCGCGATTTTTTTTCGCGCTGGAACTCAAAAAGTCTCTGGTTGTTTTCGCGTTTGCTACGTTACATCTTCTGGGCCTTTTGCGAGATCGGCCAGTCCAGTGTTTTTAGTCTCTGTTCGGTCTTCGCTTGCTTCGGCTCATTGTCTTTTTGTCACTTTATCACTAGCACAAATCACACACCCACAGTAAAAAAGATTTTCAGAATAAATATTTTTAAAAATAATAAAAGTAACAATTACATAGTACAAAATCTGACAAACAATAACACTCTCGAAAGGTGGAAATGAAAGAAAGGAAAAAAAAAAAACAATTTTAGTCGAAAAGAGAAAAAAAAGTAGAAAATGTAAGAATACCAAAAAAATGAAGACGGGAAATAACAAAAAAACCTGAGAAAAGTATTGTAGAGGAAAATAAAAAAGTTAGTCGAGAAAAAAAAGAATGAGAAAAAAAACACGATGACCGGAAGAACCGATGTCAGTAAGAAAAGTAATGAAGCGGGAAATGAATGATCAACAAACGGCAGATGCGTAATAACACAAGTCCAAGCACTCTGATAGAAGTATTAAACCACCGAGATAGAGACAATGAAAAAGAAAATTCCACAATACACCTCCCGTGTTTACTCGATGCTGTCACAACAAAGCGTTCTCGAAACTCGCCCGCGGTATAAGATTTCGAGCGCCAACGATAAGCACGTGAATTATAAATGGCGTTCAGTCGGTAACGATGTACCGACCACGCGGTCGTTACTTCCAATCGATGCGAGTTAGATTATCGCCGCCACCGCGCTTCGGCGAGTCTACGACACACCGGCACGCGGCGGCAGCCATGATTTTTTTCGCTCGATTCTGTCAAACACGTAAAAAACTCGGATTACAAACAGTGATTATTCTTGACAGTGGTTATTGTTGGGCGGGGGGTGTCTGCGCGGGGATTTTGGGACTTACAACGTCTGGGGACGACTCCTCGAGCGCCTGAAAACGCGATGACAGGATGCTACCCCAACGGTCCCACTTCCTGGCGTAGTCAATTGGGTTGCAGATGCGAATACATAGCCTCTCTGCGACCAAGTCGTGAACTGACCTTCACGTGGTCCCCGCTGTTGACTCCCACTCTGAAGTTAATTCAGGGTGAGAGGACATACGAGTTCTCGGCGGTTTCGTGATGGGTGGTGTGGGTGAGTGGTGGCGCAAGGTGTCGTTCTCGCGTCTTTGCGCGGGTTGGGGGGTTCTGGTGAGTACGAGGCCTGATACAAGGTGTTGATACAAAGTGCGATGGTACTGAAATTTCGGATGCACTTTCGGGTCACAGTGCAAATGACGAAACGAAGACACAGCCAGTACTCGTCTCCAGCTACACCCTCAATTTCCGCGGCTGACGTGGTTCGGCGCGTGCCACTCGCCTCCCACTCTCGAAACTTGTCTTTGGCACCCTCGGGTGCCGAAGACGTGATGCATGGAACGACTTTACATGCATCACAGTGCGCTCCCTCAGAGCAGTCCTAAAGTCGGCTTCTCCTGTCCTTAGGGGTAGGAAAAGACGACAAGGACTGCTTTATTAACCCCAACCGGGCCCTGCGTGACCAAGTCTCCCGGGACTTGGTGGCGACGGAACCGGGGGGTCTACTAATATTTTCTTTAGTAAGTTTCAGGTAAGCAGCGGCCTTCCCGTCGGCTTCTCACACCCCAAGGGGTGGGAAAAGACGACGCGGGCTGCTCTATCAACCTCAACCGGGCCCTGCGCCTCCGAAGTTTTGTCTTCGGCGACGACGGAACCGGGAGGCTTTACTAATTCCCCCTTTTTCTTTTTAGGGTCCCCACTAATTTTATTTTTGACGTTTCAGATGCAGACTAATTTCCTTCTTTCCGTAGTTTAAGTTTAGACGAGCCCTCTGACGCGTTTCATGGCTCCCCTAGATCAAGCTGACTAGCGTGGCGAGGATCTCATGGCAGGAGGGGTAGGTCCTGTCGTTAGCGCAGCGGTTAGGATGGTTGGCGGCCTCCGAAGCCGTATTTAATTCGCCCGGGCGGGATATGGCGGCTCTATCTCGTTGTGTGATTCTTATTTCCGACCTTTCTCGTGGGAACCAAATAAAGCTTTTATCTCTTTTGTGTGAATGTGCACGTGTGAATGTGAGGGGCAGTACCCGACTGGTCGAGCCTAGGCAACCAGGCGTGGTACCCAGCGTAGTAGGAGTTGCTGACACCGTCGCGAGGCCGCGCACCCGCTCTGCGGCGAGGTTGTTGGTGGCTTCTCAGCCTGAGCCTCTCCTGGCACCACACACTCATTTGACCACGGGTTGCGCTGGCTGTGGACACTTCGGTCGTCAGCGTAAGGTTCTCGGTCTTCGTGCCGTTAGTGTTGTTCTCGATAGGTGCGATAGGAGCACGGCCGAGTCTTCCAGACCCGTGAGCGCGGAAAACGCGGTAAAGTCCCCCCCTAGTTTCGCGGTTCCCGAGTCCCACGTGGCTCGTATCATCATCGATAGGTGCGACAGAGTAGAGTCACTTAGTCAGGATAGCTCCGCGATCGCGATTGAACCACTAGTACCGCGTGTAAACTCCCCTGTCCCTTGTGTCCCAGAGATCAATGCCCTCCCTTTCAGTACCACGGGAATTAGGATACTGCAGCTGAACATGCGGCGTTCAGAAGCAGTAACGGGTGAGGTGCGTACCCTCATTCGTCAAAAGCGACTGGACATCCTGCTCTTGCAGGAACCATATGTCCAGAAGCCGGACGAGAGGCACACCTTCTTCGGTCTAGGCACATCTGTGCAGGTTGCAGCCGTACGCCAAGGAAATCCTTGGGCTTCCGTAGCGGTCTGTAACCCTGCCCTTAAGATGATCTTCGTCTCGCAGCTCAGCACGGCGCACTGTGTTTGTGCGGAAGTGCTGGCACCCGGCTTCTCGTTCTACGTCGTCTCGCACTACTTTCAGTACAGAGACGATATCGAGGAGCACCTCAGACACCTCGGGATGGTGCTTCATACACTGAGGGGGCAGAGAGTTCTTGTTTCGCTAGATGCTAATGCTAGTTCGTCCTTGTGGGGGCCTCAGGAGACAAATGAGCGCGGTGCTCGTCTCGAGCGCCTTATCCAGGACCTAGGACTGCAGGTCTTCAATGACTCTGCACAACCGCCGACCTCCTGGACCCCAAGAGGTGAGTCGTACATTGACGTCACCTTGGGAACTCCATCCATGTCCCAATTCATCCGGGATTGGAAAGTCCGTACGGACTGGTCGACGAGCGATCATAGGGCGATCGACATCAGGCTTCAAGTGCCAAAAGCCGTAGTAGGAGATCGGGGATGCGGTGCCAGCCGTTTCAACACTCGTCGGGCGGACTGGGACCGTTTCGCTGAGATCCTGAAAGCTCTTTCACGGGCTAGGCTGGAGGGACTTGCGGTCGATTCGTCGCAGGATGTTGAAGTCATGGCGGTGACTCTCACGGGTGTCCTTACGGATGCCTGCACCGAGTCCATGCCACGTAACACGCGTTTTAGAAAGTCCAACCCGTGGTGGACGGCCCAACTGACTAATTTGAAAAAGACCGTAAACCGGCACATGCGTGCATTCATGAGGGAAAGAGCGCAGCCGGAACGCCTCGTAAAGCGGCAAACGTACCTCACTTCTTTGAGAAAATACAGCCGTGAGGTGAAGAAGGCAAAGCGCGACAGCTGGAAGAAGTTCGTCACGTCGTACGGGAACTCGGAGCCCTGGGGCTTCGTCTATAAGCACCAGGCTGATAAACTCCGAGTTGAGAAAGTGCTAAGCACGATCCGGCTTGACGGAGTTTCTACGCTCGATATGAGGGCAACCGCCAGCGGCCTTCTGGACACGCATGTCCCTGATGACCGGGAGGAGCAAGATAGCCCGTGGCACACGCGGCAGCGCGAAAAAGCGCAAACGCCGCCTGACACGGAAGACGCCGAAGTATTCACCGAACTTCAGGTGAGAAAGGCGTGTAGGACTTTTAAAAATGGTAAAGCTCCGGGACCCGACCTCATCGAGGTTGAGGTCCTCAAAAGAGCAGTTTCCATCATCCCTGGTCAGCTGGTTCGGCTCTTCAACGGGTGCCTTCAGTGGGGCGTCTTTCCCTCTGCCTGGAAGGAGGGCAACCTGCGTGTGCTCCTAAAGGGTGAGGACAAGGACGAGAAGGACCCGAAATCGTATAGGCCGATATGTCTCCTCTCAGTGATAGGAAAACTTTTCGAGAAACTTATCCGAAACCGTCTTTCCGAGACGATGGATAACGGCGGCATCTCCGACCGGCAGTTCGGCTTCATGCCCGGCAAGTCCACGGAGGATGCGATCGTTGAGCTGCGCAATATGGTCCGCGCTTCAGCGGCGACTTACACCGTCGCCTTGCTCTTCGACATCGCCGGGGCCTTTGACAACGTCTGGTGGCCCTTGGTATTTAGGAGTCTTCGAATTAGGGGTTGCCCGGCAAATGTCTACAAGGTACTTCTTAGTTACTTCAATGACCGCCGGGTAACGATCTCGTGGGGGGATGAAAAGGTGTCCAAGCGTGCTACGAAGGGTTGTCCACAAGGTTCTGTCCTTGGCCCGGCGTGTTGGAACCTTATGTTCGATTCGTTGCTCAGAGATCTTGAGCAACAGTTTCCGGATCGATTCATCGCCTATGCGGACGATCTTCTTGTCCTCGTTAAAGGCGAATCGCGTAGAGAAATAGAGATCGAAGGCCAGAGGGTCGTCGATCGAATTGTAGCTTGGAGTCAGAAGGCCAGACTCGAACTTTCCGCACGGAAGACGGAGGCTATCCTCCTCAAGACCGTGTGGGTTCGAAGGCCACCAGTAGGCAGACGCGGAGGAGAGCGTCCCGATCGCAGGCGTAGGCGCGAAACAAAGCCAGACTTGGCAAGGCGGTATCCGACCATTAGGATAGGTGAAACTACAGTCCCTTTTAAAGACAGTGTTAGGTATCTTGGCGTCCATTTTGACAAGGAAATGGGTGTAAAAACCCATTGTAACTATTTGCGCGACAAGGTCGGGTCGCTTTTCAGAAAACTCAATAGATTGGCAGGTTCGGCATGGGGTTTGCGTTCGAGAACGCTTTCGACGTTTTATCGTGGGGTTTTTGTCCCGATAGCGACATATGCCGCTGCGGGATGGTCGGACTTGTGCACTACGCACGATACTAGGGTTCTTCTTTCGGCTCAGCGAACTGCACTCGTAGCAGTCACCGCGGCGTATCGAACTGCGTCGTGGGCATCGCTGTGCGTACTTGCCGGTGATATCCCTCTGGATATCCTTCTAGAACAGCGTAGGGAGTTATATAAAATCAGGGTAGGATTGGACGCCAGGATCAATCAGGTAGACATCGAAAATAATCGGGAAGCGGGTAAGCGCATTAGGGAGGAGGGAATTGCGATGTGGCAAAACCTTTGGGACTCTTCCCCAAAGGGCCGCACGACCTATGCGTTTTTCAGCAGCATTCGCGATAGGCTGGCTGCAACGTGGTTTAGACCGGATCATCATTCTACTCAAGCTCTCACCGGTCATGGTGATTTTAGGGCCCGTCTCGAGTCGTTGGGGCTCGCTGACGATGCGTACTGCAGCTGTGGTCAGCTGGACACAGTGCAGCATTTCCTCCTAGAGTGCGAACACTTCGAACCGCAGAGAATCGCTCTGCGGGACTTCATCAGGGATAGACAATGGCCAGAGGTGGCCCATCATCTTGTGTCTTCGGCAGAGGCCTACACTGTATTCCGGGCTTTCTGCAGGGAAGCCCTTTGGCTAAAGGGTCAGGATGAGCTCGCGGAGCTTCTTCGTTGAAAATCCCAAGCGATTGGGTCTCTTTTCGATCTTCTCTCTTCTTTCCTCTTCTTCCTCTTCTCTTTCTTACATTTCCCCTTGTTTCAGTGGGAGATCTTACGGTCTCACGACTTTTTACGTCGATTCTGGGGAATTCATTTCGTTAGGTACGGTTTTTCACATGCCCGGTATTGCTTCTCCGGGGGACGTCTTCGAATTGTCTCTATGAGACACCTTTAGTTGTATGTTACCCAAACCGATAAGTGTCGGAACTTCGGTGTTGAGTTAGCGGGCCCGTAAACTTCGCGGTTCACCCGTTGCTCGGGTGATTGTTAGGCAGGATTTATACTCTTTTGCAAGTGTACTTGGCAGAGCAGGGGTTGCACTAAGTGTAGTGTAACTTGTCGAGACACCTTTGGGAGTAGATTCCCCGAAAACTATCTGAGGATTTCTCGGAAAACCTGCACGGGATCGTGCGAAAAAGCTGACGACTCCGCCTCCTCGTGGCCCCCGCTGGTAACAGCGCTCGGCAATCCAGGGTCTTGTATCCTCGGTGTTGCTTGGCGCTGGCGAAGAGAGTCGTTTCCCCTAGGGGTAGATCCAACTTGTTCGATGAACCGTTATACGGTGAGAGCAGGGTTTTTCCAAGACCCCGCGACCCAACATCATACGCGAGTTCCCCTGGTAGTGGTTGGAGTGCTGGGAAGTAGCGAAGACTGGTCTTTTATACCAGTAGTAGCGTTTGCCTTAGCGGGCGGATGGCCTTCAGCCACGCATTGGTGCGCATCGTCGGATGCGTTACCAACATATTAGTTGTTGTTGCAAATAAACGTAAGAAAAACTATATGTTTCAACGAAGTAGTGAAAAAAATATTTGTGCAGCACCAGTGACAAAAAGTGAAAAAAATCGAATCGGTAACCTCTTTATGAAAAGTCACGATGAAAAAGTATTTTTGTTTGATTATTAAAAAAAAAATTGTGTGATAAAAGCAATTTTTCAGTGGAAAAATGATTTTTTTTTTTTTATTTTGTTTTTTGTTTATGCGAAAGAAACGAAAAAGTTTCATTTTTCATGCGGTGAAAGATATTTTGTCATTTTTTTTTGTTTCGGTCAAAAAAGTGATAAACCTTGCTAAACTTTGAAATTCGTTTCTCAACAACGATATGTCTCTCCGCTTGTCGCATGATTCAGATCCAACGGCTGCACCGATTTGAGCTCTTGACGTCTCATTTTCTTCGCAATGGACCTTATTCCGGAACGAGTGCGGGGATTTTTCATGCGAGGTAAAATGGATTTTTAGCGCGCTGTTGTATACCTGGCAACGAGTGAAAATGTGGAAAAAGGGAATTTTTCAACACATTTTATTCGATAATTCCACCGGGGAAGCTCAAAAAAAAAATCCCCGCACTCGTTCCGGAATAAGCTGTCTGACGAACAAAATGAGACCTCGTAAGCGAAGATTTGTGGCTTCGTTCGGTCTGAAACATGCGACAAGTGAAAAAAGTTTGTCGATCTCTGTTTCAAGAAAAATGCACTATAGAGCTCCAAAAAAAATCAAAAGTATAGTCCATCGCATGTACTTTTTAAGTGTCAAACTCAATTTTTATTCAGAGTCACAGATACGGAGAAAACAAATGTCAATTATCGATTTTTTAGGTGACTCAGTCCCCTTAAGGAAATTTAAATAAACGTTCAATTTGTTTCAAAAATAAAAATTATCATTCAATAACTTCTAAAAAATGCCTTAATGGAAGATATTAAAAACCTGCAAAGTTCCTGTAAAATTTCTTTAATGAATACCGTCCTATTTACTTACAAAATATAAATTGACATTTAATTTGCTCAAAAAATAAAAATAATCGTTTCATTAATTTTTTTTTATCTTCATGAAAATTAGTATACAAACTCGAAATTCTCGTCAAATTAGTTTGAAAATTATCCTCCATTTTGCTTACAAAATATAAATCACTGTCTAATTTGAACAAAAACAAACGTTTTTTGTTCCTTTTAATTTGACGTTTGATTTATTGCTATAAATTTCTTTAAAAAAAATTATTTAACAGTACAAAGTTCTCGTCGAATTTGTTTTAAAAATATCGTCCAATTTAATTACAAAATATAAATAATCCGTGAATTTGTTTAAAAATATAAGTAAAAATTGGATTTTACTTGAAACATTGCTTTCGCGATAAATTGTTTGAAAATTTAAAGTTTCCATCAAATTTATTTGAATAATGTCGTTGAATTTGTTTAATTAACGATTAATATGTTAAAAAAAATGCTTTCGGGTGTAAAATGGTTGCTAAGTAGAACCTTGCTCGTTGCTGTTTCATTGTTGTTGTGATTATTACTTCGGCCATGTTTCCTGACTTTTTTGGTGAAAGCGTCAGAAATAATGGATTCTTCATCTATATTTTCGACCTTTCGCAAAGCTGCCCTAGCAAGTTGACAAATTATTTGCGTAACAAAATAAAACTAGGATGCCGGATAATTCGTTGCACTACTTTTTTTTTCGTACTTTGTTAATAACATTTTGAAACTATTGTCAGGCAAAAAAAATTGTGCTTGAATTTTTTCAAATTTTTATCCCATCGAGAAAAGTTCGCAATTTCTCTCATTCCTCTCTCAAAATTGGGTGGCGTCAGACATAACGAAAGGTCTCTCTTAATAACAGTCCACTTGTAGTTAAAATTTGAGCTCGGTATCTTATGGATTGTACGTGGGTGAACACGAAAAAACTATCGTCAAAAAACTCAAAATACTTTAATTTTTGAACGCTTCGACGGATTGGCGCCAAATTTGAACCTAACCCTTATTCAACACACAGTTTGCTCGTTAAATCCAACGTTGATTTATTATTATTTAACTTTGACTTTGAATAAAAAATAATTAAATGGGAATTTTTATTCTTTTTACAGGGGGGTTCTGTTCTGGACTAACTGTACACAACACGTATGTCAACAAGCTCCTTGATGGATTGGGGCGATTAAAATAGATTTCACATTGCTGCTAAGTAAACGAGGTTTTATTAGTAGAACGATAGATCGAAGAAGAAGAGAGATATACATATATACAGGAGGAGAGAAGAGTGTAGGTAGACGCCTGGCGGCAGAAAGACAGAACTGAGTTCCCATATCTAACACTCCTGTGAAAACTTGTGATCTCGCTGTAGTTTGGTCTCGATTCGAGCACATCGCCGGTGCATACTGAAATTAAAGGGTCTACCGTCACTTGGGGTATTTAATTGTGAAGTTTCATGGTGTTAAGAATACATTACAAGGCGGCATTTAATTGCCCCTAACCGCAAGTGAGGTTAAATTTGTTTGCGAAAATTGCCCAGTGGAAGCCGAATTACCGAGGGCGAGGGAGTTTGCTCGGAGAAAACTTCTCATCCGCCAGGTGGCGCGGGACACTCGTCGACCCGCCAATCAGCACCTACCGACGAGGATCTATCGTCAATGGCCGGCGTCTCCGATGGTCAAACAGTTCGCTACGAGTTAACGCCATCCGGTGATATTACTCCTATTCCAAACAAGGCGCGGTTAACTAACGATGAAATTTTCGTACGCCATTATCTGGCAGCCCGCCCGAGGCAAAGAGGAAAGCAGCAAGGCCGACTCGTTACGCCTTAGAGGCGGCTCTGAGGGTAACTTCAAAGAATTCCTTAAACACAAGAGAGAGGAAACAGAACAAGGTTTACTGGACAAATTCCTTGACGACTCGCCATTCAAACGGAGCAACCTCATCGCTCATTCCCCAGTGAAACAGCTGTCGCAAGAATTAGATCCTGTGAATACCTCTGGTCGGGGTGTGCAGGATCCGCAGCTCCGAGCTGCGCCAGATAACACCCTTCTCGACAGCAGTATCAGTGAACAGCACGCTGACTTACCGCCTGCGCCGAGCGAGCATGCTTACTTGGGCCGAATTATGAAACAACTCGCCGACATGAGGCTCGAAAATCAACAGAACATGTTGAGAATCGAAACGAAATTTAATGAAGCGTCACAACTCAATAAACAGCAGCATATCGGAGTCGAAGAAGAAATTCGTGCTGAGGTGCAGAGGAACTCACAGCGTTATGAGAATTCACTGAAGGAACTGGAACACAAAGTCAACGATAAATTCGCAATCGTCGAGGCAAAAATCGAAAAATCCAACGCACGCGAGAAAATTGCTGCTCTAAGCCAAAGGGTCACTCAACTAGAGACCCAAGGACGCGCCCTGCCGATTGGCCAGAATGCAGAATTAACCAAGCTGAAAAGACGTTTTAAGAACCAGGAGAGGACCTCGCGCGCCAATAACATCATCATCAAAGGACTAGGGCGCGGAGAATAGTCTCTTATGGACAGCGTCGAGGAATTTCTCCCCAACGAATTCGGCGTACTCAACGCGGTCTCAGACGTTATCGAAATAAAGAAGAAATACAACGATCTGAACATACTGCCGGAAAATTTTCATCGAACACGATCTCACCACTGCAGAGATGGAAGTATACAAACGAATCAAAATCAAAGCGAAGGAACTCAGGGACACTGGCAAAACAGTAAAAATCAGCTATCGCAAGCTCTGCATAGCCGGAGTTTGGCATTTTTGGAATCGTGAGAAGCAAGAACTCGAAAAAAGCCAGGAAAGATCTGCTTCAGCTGCTCCCGCAGTTAACCGAGGCCAGTCATCAAAAAACGGGGATGTACGAGAATCGTCTTCTGGGACTCGCAAGAGCTCGCCAACCTTTCCACCATTGACCTTCAAGGAGGCTTTGATGTCGGATGTTTCTACGAAACCTGGAGTGAGCGACAGCACGTAGATTGTCTACCACACCATCTTCGAAACGTATTCAATGTCTGGGCCTACGCTACGAGGACGAGCCACATGGGAAGAGCCAGCGGCAGCCTACTCAGCCTAGTGAAGAGTAATCTCGAAGCCGTAATAATCGACGTGTCGCATTGGTGGTGTTTGATACGTATTACATGTGAGTCGTGGCATGCCATTATCGGGTCGTTTTATTTCAGTCCCGCGCTAGACTTAAAGATATTGCTAGACCTCTTGCAACCTATTTTAGACGATGTTGTTGAAAGTTTACCAGATGATATTATAACCCTAGGCGGTGATTTTAATGCGCGCGTCGGTACTTGGGACGATTTCGACGCGGAACTTTTCGATAACACGCGACTCTTCGGAAACAGGAAAGGTTCGATGTTGCTGTTAATGACCGAGGGCGTCCCCTGCTCGACTTTATGACTTCTAATGGGTTTGTGTTGCTGAATGGGCGATCGCCAGGTGACCGACCAGCGCATTATACTTACTCTAGTCTTAACGAATCGAGTACAGTTGGCTTAGTTTGGATTATAGCCTCTAAGCTCGAAACAGTGAAAGATTTTAAGGTGGAAGAAAATATTCATGCCTCGGACCATTTTCCAGCAACGCTCGAATTATACAGAGATGATCTAATTAACAGCGCAGCGCAAACAGCCCGTGATCCACCTGTTGGCAAAATAACGAAGATAAAATGGAAAAGCCAGAGGCGTGACGATTTTCTTTCTAACCTTGTTCTGTCTCCGAGAATCTTCATGAACTTTGCGGCATTCAACGTCGATGCTCTGTTCGAAAACATGCGATTCGCTATTATTGAAGCAGCTATGAAGGCTGACATGCACGTGGTGTTGAATAGCTCACGCTCTTCCTGGTCTAACAAGCCATGGTTTGACAAAGAGTGTAACGATAGGAGGAAAAATCTAATAAGTTTGTTAAAAAATGCCAAAAAATCGAAATATTCATCCCCCGACTTAAATGCATATCTGCTTGCAAAAAAGACTACAAACTAGCGTTAAATTACAAAAAAGCGGCATATATAAATGCTAAGACTGAAGCTTTTGCAAATGCCAACAGCCCGAAACTCTTCTGGATGCGGTGAAAGGGTGCAAGCCTAGAATCAGACAATCCGAGACTCCCTCTCTAGACACATGGAACGAATTTATCAGTTCAGTATATCCGGCGGGAATTCCAGCTATCGATATTTTGGGGGGTCCTTTCATTCCAACGTTGGACGGCCCTATTACCCCGGACGAGCTGTCGGGTTGTATCATTAAAGCAAAGGCAGAAAAAGCTCCGGGTGTAGACGACATCTCAAGTGAATTTTATAAAGCTTTGTCTGTTGAATGGTTTGACTATATACTAGCCCTGTTTAACAAAATATTGAGTACCGAAGAATTGCCGAAAATGTGGTCAAAGGTCACAGTATGTATGTTGCACAAAAAAGGCCCTGAGAATGATCCGTTAAACTATCGAGGGATAACCCTGGTGAACACCATCACGAAACTTTTCACGCAGATTTTGCACGACAGGTTAGAAGAGTGGGTTGTGGCCATGAATCTCCTTCCCGAGGAGCAGGCAGGGTTTAGGAAGGGCGGGGGCGTGATGGACAACTTGTTTACACTGCAAACCGCGATACAGCTCAGATTAAGACAAGCGGGGGGTAAAACCCATGCTCTGTTTGTGGACTTCAGACGAGCCTTCGACTTTGTCCCGCAGAACAAAATTTGGGAAAAAATGCGCAGACTCGGCATTAGCGCTAAGACTATCCGAATTTTAATGAATCTCTACAATCATGCAACCCTGCAAATAAAAACTCTTTCTGGACTTTCAAACTCTGCGGAAGTTAGTGAGGGTGTTCTCCAGGGCGAGGTCCCGAGCCCTTTATTGTTTATCATCTATATCTCCGACATGATTTCTTGTTTTCGAGCGGGGAATGTCAGAGGCATATCGAATTGAATAACAGAACCGACTTGTTAATGCTCTTGTACGCTGACGACTTGGTTATTCTGGCCCACTCTCCTGTGGATTTAAAACGCAAACTCCGACTCTTGGCTAGCTACTGTGACGACAACGGCCTTACTGTGAATACAACGAAGACGCAGATTGTGGTATTCCGACCAGGGGGCAGATTGAATGCTGCTGAGCAAAATTTTTCATATAAGGGGTGTAGAGTCGAGGTGGTTATCAAGTATGAGTATTTAGGCGTATCACTATCCAGTTCTTCGTTGGGTCTCAGCCCAGCGAGCCCGGCAGTCAGGAAAGCCAGGATAGTCTCGTTGTCTGTTTTGTCAATACCGGCCTCCTCTAAGTGCGACTCTTGGGATGCAACTACGAAACTATTCAACAGCATTCTGGCCTCCACGTTACTGTACACAGCGTCGATCTAGGGTTTAAGATACACCCACATTCTAGAAAAAGCGCAACTAGAATTTTTCAAACGATTCTTCCGACTGCCCAAATGCACACCGGGGTGCGCTATTAGATTCGAGCTAGGAGCAAGGAGCATTGCCCTTGGTATCATTAATCTTGCGTATGGATGGACAATAAATATTCTTAAGATGGAAGCTTCGCGGCTCCCAAAAATATGTCTTCTCCGCTTAGTCGAGCTAGATGCAAGTAACCCGTCGCCCCTGTACAACTGGGTTACCCAATTCAAGCTTTTACTGGGCCCGGCTAACAGAGATTGCCTGTGGACTAACCTTACGGCGGAAAACTGGATTTCACATAATATCCCGATACTCCAGGAGGTTGAGCATGGCCTGTCAGCTGTTGATATTCGCGACTTTTCCGAATCGAGCTCGTATTAATTCCAACTGCACAGGAGTGTGTCCGACAGCTACCTCATCTTCTGTCCTGAACGCTGTACGGTTAGCCTCATTCGAGCGAAAATTCAGGTTCGGCTAGCCACCAAATACATGCGTAGATTTGTCATAAACACACAATTTATAAATACGACCCCTCAGAAGTTTGTACGCTTTGCCAGGTCAGCGAGAATGAAACCTTAGCCCACCTATTGCTGAGATGCCCAATATACGAGCCGCTCAGGTCACACATTCTAGTCAATAAGTTCCGCAACAACATCAGCGGTGAAGAAAACATTGTTTCCTTACTAAACAGCAGGGACTTGACTTCTACGAAATCTCTGTCAAACTGCTTTAGCCTTAGGGCATCGTTAATGGAGGTATAATCGACTTGCGCTCCACCTTGCTTGCCTATTATACAAGTTCTTCCGAATATGTATGTTTACGAACTCCCTGTATAATGAATCTATGTATTCCCATACATGCATAATAAATATCTCTCTATCTCTCTTATTCTTTTTACAGTTTAAACGTAAATTTGGATTTTTCAAATGATTTAAATGCGATTTTGTATTGTTCAAACAATGAAAACATATATTCCGATGTGTTCAACAATTTCATCCTGTGTGTATGTTTTTTAAACGATTGAAACATGAATTACAATTTATCTAACGATTGAAACATCAAACCTTATTTTTTAAACAATTGAAATGCGATTTTGTATTATGTTAAATAATATAAACATGAATTGTGATTTGGTGAACACCTGTAACCGGATTTTCGACTTTTTAAACAATTAACACGTGAATTATGACTTTCTAGACAGTATACGTGCAATTTTCTATTATTTAATCAATTACACGTGAATTTTTATTTTAAAACAATTTTAACGTGGATGACTCCTTTTTATACAATGCAAAAGCGATTTTCAATTATTTGAACAATTAAAACGTGCTTTTCGACAATTGGAATGCAATTTTTTATTTTTTTAAACAATTTTAACGAAGATCACAATTTTTTAATCAATTTGAACGTGAATTGCAATTGTTTATCAAATTTAAACGTTCAATTCAATTTTTTTAACAATATGAACATAAATCTGAATTGCGCAAACAACTGCAAACCCAATTTTTATTTCTTTAACAAATTAAACGGTAAATTAAACATCCATTTAAATTTAATGAACAAATTGGGCCTTACTGTGTTTTCGAGTCGGGCTGTCCGGGAGCACGGCGCTCGAACGAACCGAGTAGCTCGAGTAGCTCGAACGAACCGAGTAACTCGAGCGGCTCGAACGAACCGAGTAGATCGAGCGGCTCGAACGAATCGAGCAGCTCGAGCGGCTCGAACAAACCGTAGCTCGATACTCGACATAGCACCGAGGCTACATCGAGCTGAATCGAACAGGCTCGATCAACGACGAGTCGAGTCGAACGCCGAACTACTCGAGCATGTCGAGCTTCTGCCCATCCCTACGATCTATCGAGATAATTATTGGCGTCGAGACACTACCGTGTCTCTTGATAACCCTCATTCGATTGAAAGGTTTTTGCTCAATGTTTATGCGATTTCGCATGTTTTGATTTCGTTGGTTTACGTGAATTGTGAATGCCGTGAATAATGTTCTTTTAAGTGAAGAAAATTATGAAAACAAATCAGTGTGAACATCGAAAATACATCGGTGTGAAGAACACACGGGTTATGTCCGACGATTGACGGGCCTGGCGAAAAGTTTTTTTTCCCCAACGGTGCAGTTCATGAGTTCTCGTGAAAACTCTCGGGGTAATGCGAACGACGTGCGTGCCCACGTGCTCTTGTGTATGTGCGCGTTTAGTGGCCGTTTAGCGGTCGACGGACCTCTTTTCTCTAGACACGACCAATGCGAACGAGTCGGCGGAGTCCTTCTTGTGGACACACGACCGATGCAAAAGAGTCGACGGAGTAAGGACTCCGACAAGAAGGGCTCCGTCAACTCTTTTGAGATACGACTGATGCGAAAGAGTCAACGGAGTAAGGACTCCGGACAAGAAGGACTCCGTCGTCTCCAATGCGAAAGAGTCGACCGAGTAAGAACTCCGTACAAGAAGGACTCCGTGGTCTCCAATGCGAAAGAGTCGACCGAGTAAGAACTCCGTACAAGAAGGACTTCGTCGACTCTTTTGCATCGGTTGTGTCTCGACAAGAAGGACTCTATCGACTCTTTCGCATCGGTCGTGTCCCGACAAAAGGTTGTCGACGAAGTTCTTCTTTTTACAACATTTTTTCACGTAATGTACACTGTAAAAAATGCGTGAAATCTCAAAACAAAAACTTTTTTTTTTAAAAAGTAAAAACTGTACGCCAAGTACAAAAATGATACATAAATAGTTTATTTAAAATGAATCCCTCAAAAACAGAAAATAAAAAAAATCAAATCATGGACCAAGTTCTATAGATATTTAGATCTTTAAAAATCAATGTTAATTGATAAAAAAAAAGTATAATAATTAAAAAATAAAATTAAAAAAAACTTGGCTCGTCCCTCGAATACAAATAAACGTTACGTACTGCATTAAAGAAAGGACGTGCCAGAGTTTTTTTTTATTTTATTTTTCAATTATTATACTTTTTTTTCATCAATTAACATTGATTTTTAAAGATCTAAATATCTATAGAACTTGGCCCATGATTTGATTTTTTTTATTTTCTGTTATTGAGGGATTTTTTTTTAAACAAACTATTTATGTATCATTTTTGTACTTGGCGGACAGTTTTTACTTTTTTGAAAAAAAAGTTTTTGTTTTGAGATTAAAACAAGACAAGAAACGAGTCGATATTGTAACGAGACAATGACCACCCGCGTCATCGATACAGATCGACCGCGATCACGAGTCCCGACGCGCGGTACGCGAGCACCCGGCTCTCCTGTACAAGCGTAGGCTCCTCCTTCGCGAGAGAGCGATCGCGTACCACCGCGCGACTTAAGAACTTCTCGCCGTTGGAATAAAGATTCAAACAGCGAGAGATGATAGAGCGTGTCCGCGAGTGAGCGACGGCGAGACATAGACTCTCCCGCGAGACAGGCAAGCCCGCCTGCCGTAACGGCGAGCACGAATCGACGTGCGATTTAAGCAACTTTATCGGTTATAAAGGAATTCAAATTACGAATTATGGCAAAATCGCCGTTGCAACAACGTCACCGATCATCCGATCAGTGACGCGAATAACGGGACCCCGCTAGGGTATAAAAGCCAGAGGAACGCTACGATTCTCATCAGTTTATCATCCGACCACCTACCTACACTCCTTGCGGATACAAACCCCAGACATCTCTGGCATTTGTTGAAGCTCCTTGAGAAAGAGGCCTTCTCCTTGAAATTAACTTCATATATTCTAGAATTACGGGATAGCCCAACTCGCAATATTAGAAATAGGAAATTAGTTTATAACATCGAGAAAGCCAGTCTCCCTGGATCGTCTGTGAGAACTCTAATATCTTGGGATAGCCCAACTCAGGACATAGTTTTCAGATTCAATTCTTGTACTTGAGCAAGCCCAGCTCCATTAGTAAACGGTAGCCCAACGTCGAAAGTGTTTTATCGTAGGTTAGTCAAATTACAATAATTTGGACTAGATGAAGAAATAAAGTAGAAGCGTTGCGTCGTAACGCGTAAGCAACAGTATCATCGAAATAAAATCGCATTCGATCCCGGAATTCTCGAGCAAATAGAAACGGACAACTTTTCTAAAGCAGTACTCGTTGTATCGGGTTGACTTTCAACGACGAGAATTATTCGTCACGCTCGTATCCCCGTGCATTTCTGCCGCAGATAGGGTCGTGGCGAACAGTCGAGTCATCGGTATATCTCGTCCCGGTGCATATCTCGCACCGGCGAGAAATAAGTCAAAAATCAGCTATTAGCATCCTTGAGCCAGGCCAGCTCCATTGCCGTATGTCCCAGAAAGCAACGAATCTTGATAAAAAAAAAAAATTGGTAAATTCAGAAAAGTTTCTGCTTGGTCGAGGCGAATCGACGGATATTCGCGAGTGCTATCTCGATAGCACTCATAACATAGATCTGTGTTCTCGTAACGTGCAGGGGCCGGCGAGACACAGCAGACACAGAACACTAGATATCACAACAGAATTACAATAGTTACAATAGGATATTCGTACAACCAGAAATAATCAGAATCCTCTATCCAACTCACCCGGAAACTAGTGATGAAATCACCCCCGTCTCCGGACACTGTAGTGAGTCTATTCTGAAGTTTCCTCCTTTTCCTTAAAGAAAAAAAGAAACTAGCAGTGCGTAGCATACTCTGTGCCCAGAGCTCGAACACACGAGTAAGAATTCCGCGAGTCGAAATTCAAAAGTTAACATCACTTATTCCTCAACCGTAGAGAAAGAGCGATATGTTACAATATCTTTTTTCGCTGCGGAGATATGATTTTTTTAAGCAAAGACTAATTTCACAAATTTTCGTCAAAAAAAGAATCGTTTTCTCGAATTTCACGAATTTGCCGTCTCTAAACCTTTCCTCTCATAGAAATCGTATTTAGAAACTGATTCTACGCGTTATTGCGCAGATAAAGCGTGCAATCATAAAAAAAAAAAATTCTATGCTTCGACCGTCGAAAATTCATCGCAGTCGAAATTTTTGTCAATTATGTTCACTCGATTTATTCGTTTACAGTTAATAATAAAAACAGCATATTCGTTTCTGGCAACGTATTTTCTCCTTTTTAAAACAAGTCAAGAAACAAGTCGATAGCTTTTTTCGCTACCGACGTATGATTTTTTTTAAGCAAAGACTAATTTCACGAATTATCGTAAAAAAAAGAATCGTTTTTTCAAATTTCTCAAATTTGCCGCCTCTGAACCTTCACTCTGATAGAAGTCATATTTACAAAATGACTCTACGCGTTATTACTCAGATAAAAAGTGTGCAATGTTCAAAAATTGAATTTTCTATCTTTCGACCGTCGAAGAATTTTGATCGCTCGATTTATTCGTTTACAAGCTGATAAAAAAAACTGCAAATGTTTTTTCTATCCACGCATTTCCAACGTTTTTTTAAATTTTACAAATTTTCGTCGAAAAACGATTTTTTTTTCCTATTCTCACATCTTTTAAACAATTATTTATCGACAAAGTGAAAAAAAACTGAATTTGTCGACTTTACAAGTTTTTCCGGATCGAGCAACTTATCCTTGTTTGTAATTAATTAAAATGTAAAAAAATATAATATGATATAATGAATATGATGGATGCTAAATTTGATTTTTTTAAGCGACGATAAATATCAATAAAATTTAATTGAAAAACGAAAAAAAAAATCGAATTTCTCGAACTTCTCGTCTCCAATACTTGTCTGTTTACAGAGACGATAAGAAGCTGATTCCATGCTTTATGAGAAAGAAAAAAAAAATACAACTCAAATGTTAGAAACGAATTTTTTTATCAGAGGACGGTAAAAGAGCCTTCGCAGTCGAATTTTGCAAAAATTTCATCAATTTATAAGAAATATTTCGGAGGCATCCAAGACGACAAATTTTTTATTTGGGTAACTATACTATTGAGTAGTACTATTGAGTACTACTTCCTCTTCTGTTACGTCTTACGTAACCTACCACATATAAACACTGCATAGAAAAACTCTACTAAAACCCTAAAACCTCTCCACCTACGATTTCTGGAGGCTCGCTTACGCGCGCCTCAGTTCACACGCCGTGCACGTGTTCTCGTACACTTGACGCTCATAACTTCGGACTAGGCGCGCATCTAGCCTGTCAGCGGCACGCGGCCGTAAAACTATGAGACGCACCCAGCCTATGCATTATCGGGAAGACGTTTGTATCCCTGTAAAAACTCGAGCGGCAACCTCCGAGCGCACCGCAACATATAGACCGCGCCGACACGACTCTCCCTTCATCTATTAATTTTTATCAAAAGAGTCTCTAGACTCACCCTATTCATCTTCAATTTTATTACTGTCTCATACGCGTGACACCCGAGAACTTAACGCATCTCCGCAAGCCAACACACGCATCGCGAGATATATCACAGCCACGCTTCGTTCGCCTATTAGTTTTTCTACCAAAAGAGTCATTATACTCTTTCTGCCTTTTCATCCCATTAATACTCTCGCATAATACCCCAATCTTTAGTAGCCAACTACTTATGCGCGCGCAAAAGCGAGAGCCGCAAGTAACCCTTTCGTCGCTTATTCGGTTCTACCGAAAAGGTCGCTATACTATTACTTTATCAAACATTGTTATGAGATTTACACTACAGTAAACTAACCCCACCGCTCTACCATTTTTACATTAGAAGCATAGGGTTAAACTAGTATAAAAAGGCGAGCATTATCGTTAGCAAACCAGTAGTTGCATAGATGTTGTGCTATCACCATCGTCTACAGAGCGTGCAAGGCTCTGACCAACGACGTTCTCTTCCATAGCCCTGCGTGGCCATCAAGAGTTCCAACGAGGAATTTGTAATACGGAAGTTGTATCATCATCGAAACGCCCAATATTGAATAAACCATAGTGAGTACAGAATCTACGACAAATTCTTCGATTATATCCCTGCATGCTCTACGATAGTGCAACGAGACTCCCGATCACCGAAATCCTCCCAAGTGTTTTCTCCTATCTACGGCAGTGCAAGGCGAGGTCTCCGTCCCTGAGTAAAGTGCCAACGCCTTGACTCGAAAGCGAGACCACCGTTACACATGTTCTGAACGAACTCGCGAGAGCTCGTTCCGGACGTAACATTCAATACAAGACAGGAACTAAGACGACGTATTTTATCGTTCTCGAGATAGCATTTTTTTTGCAGCATCCATAAATATCGACAAATTTCATTGAAAATCACAAACAATAGCATATTTCTTGAACTTCTCTCCTCTAATACTTCGGTCTTCTACAAAGACAATAAACAACAACAACTGACAATAAACAACAACACAAACAACTGATACAATAAACTGATACCACAATCCACAACAATACTGGACAATAAACTGATTCCATCTATTATGGGGAAGAAAAAAAAACATTGAAGGGAAGGATTTCAAGGGGATATTTGATCTGAATGCTAAATGGTAATCGTGATAGTGTTGGTACATTTTTGTGTGTTTTTTTTATACTCATTTAATCTGTTCATAAGTTTTAAGCCAATAAAACAACTTTACTAGACATGACTTGATTCGTTAAATTAATTTGATCAAGTTCTACGCGATGCAATTCGTTATATCTGTCTCGTGTCTCAATATTTGACAGTTTATCGTCAAACAAAAAGGAAATATCCGTCGTGAATGATAATAATCAATTTGTATAAAAAAGAAAGGTTTTCATTCGACGAAGGTTCAATACTATGAATCAATTTACATAACTGATAAATGTTTTTCCGTCATACGTAGGGGAGACCGGGGCAAGTCGGAACACGGGGCAAGTCGAAACACACGCCTTTAAAAATCGGAGATACTACGAACCTCTAAGGCACTCAGTGATCTTACTTGTCATATTAAAGTACAACTTCCCTTTTTTCCCACCTTCTTCGCAGATTGTTTTTTTCGTGAATCCAATGTTTCTTCCTTTCATCGGGTATTCATCGAATCTCGTACGTGTTGACAGGTGAAATTCGATAAGCGCGGCGTTTCTTCATTGTACATCGAAGAAAGAATGGTTCGGAATTATAAGAGGAAGACTGAGAAAGGCAGCACTACAGAAGATGCCTTCCTTAGAGCAGCTATAGACATCAATTCCAAAGCTTGTTCGCTACGAGAGGCTGCGAAGAAGTACAACATTCCCCTTACGACCTTGCACCGGGCAATGAAAAAACAAGAACTCGAAGAGGAGAATGCTCGAAAGACAACAATCGGCTATACAAAGCCTCGACAAGTGTTGAGCGATGAACAAGAAGAAGAACTTGTTAAATATATTAAAAAATCTTCCAGTATATATTATGGATTAGCCCCATCGGATGTGCGCAAACTAGCATACCAGTATGCAACTGCTAATGACGTAGCAATGCCGATCAACTGGGCGTCAAACGAGTGCGCTTCCGCAGATTGGTTTGGGGCCTTTCTCAAGCGCCACCCGGATCTATCCATACGCAAGCCCGAGGCAACGAGTCTTGCAAGAGCAACTGCTTTTAACCGTCATACCGTGGAAGAGTTTATGAACAATCTGCAAAATGTATATGAACGCTTCCAATTCCAAGCCTATCAAGTTTGGAATGTGGATGAAACTGGCATAACTACGGTGCAAAAGCCTGCAAAGATAGTCGCTCAAAAAGGAACGAAACAAGTTGGCGCTGTGACCTCCGCTGAGAGAGGGACTCTCGTGACGATGGTATTCGCCGTTAACGCTATTGGTAACTCGCTTCCTCCAATGTTCATATTTCCGAGGAAGAAATACAAAGATCACTTCGTTAACAATGGCCCAACTGGATCGATTGGAGCCGCTAATCCGAGCGGCTGGATTACGGATGTCGAATTTCTCGTATTTGTGAAGCATTTGGTCAAACACACGCGATGCGACCGGGAGAACCCGCTTCTCCTACTGTTAGACAATCACTCTTCTCATCTATCACTTGAGGTTCTTCGGTTCTGCAAGGAGAACGGCGTGGTTTTGCTATCTTTTCCACCGCACACAACGCACAAGCTGCAACCGCTGGACAGGTCGGTCTACGGGCCGTTTAAAAAATACGTCAACAGCAAGTGTGACAGTTGGTTGAAGACGCATCCCGGGAAAACGATGTCCATCTATGACATACCGGCGATTGCGAAAGAGTCTTTGCAACTAGCAGCTACGATTACGAACATCGAAGCAGGTTTTAAGCGCACGGGGATCTGGCCATTCGATCGCGAAATTTTTGGAGACGACGAGTTTCTTCCATCGGTTGTGACTGATCGGCCGTTTGAGCCAATCGTAGACCACGAAGTTGAAGAAGCGTCAAGCGTGAACCTTCCGCCAAATGTATCCGCTATCACCGATCCTCGTACGATACTCACCGTCGAGGCAGAAATCACGAATAACTCTGATTTCCATGAGGTTGTTTTTGTTAACAATCTATATTTCTTTAGGATA
Source organism: Ischnus inquisitorius (assembly GCA_963924025.1). Taxonomy (NCBI): domain Eukaryota; kingdom Metazoa; phylum Arthropoda; class Insecta; order Hymenoptera; family Ichneumonidae; genus Ischnus; species Ischnus inquisitorius. The sequence continues at coordinate 15,327,148 of OZ001247.1, forward strand.
CTTTCTCTCCCGTTATCCATTGCCTTAGTTTTTTTTCGGTCTCTTTTTCTGCAGTTACTTCAAGCTACGACGAGCAACTTATCCGAAATTTACGTGACTCCGCCAAGCCGAGAACCTCATGAAAACCGAGGGAGAAAGCCACTCGAAGAGTGTGAAACAAACATCAGAACGAGAACTTCGGAACTCATTGCTTCGCATTGCAACGATACATCTTACAATCGAGTGAGAAGGGCCAATATGCGTGAGGCGAACGTCACAACGAGATCATCGGCACTCAGAGCTTCTCGATGCAACGATACTTATGATGTCGCAGCAACATTGTCGGAAACAGTCGCATCTGGCTGCAATGATGCATGGATTGCAGAATCCTCTGAAGTACGTGGGGTCAGGAAGTTTACACGCAATGCGGTTCGAGGTTCGTCAATTGTGTCGTCCCGGTGCAGCGGTAATGCATCCATCCCTGGGTGCTCCGAATTACGTATAGAGGCGCAGCCGATTCTCAAGGTAGCTGCGAGAACGCCGGTTATCATCGATAATACTACTCTGCGAGTAACTGGATCATGCTCAGCGAGAAACCCTGACGTGGAGCAAGACGACGAATCGATACAATACCCAGTGCCTCCAGTGCCTTCGACCTCGTGTTACGTAAGAAATGCTGGTGTTCCGTATAGATTTGTACACTTTTTTGAATCTCCCCAATATCCTTTTCCGATTCCCTTAAACAGCGAGAAACTTCAAACGTAAACGTAAGAACGCCGGTTTTGCCACACGAAATTCGTCCTTATCCGCAAGCACCAGCAAGACAGGAAACGAAACGAAAAAGGAAACGGGTCAAGTCGCAGATTTTGACGGATTCTCCAGTCATAAACGCGTTGGAAGAAAGTCGTCGAGAAAAAAAGAAAAAAACAGCACACACGAAATCAAAACGCGGTGGGCGTCAAAGCGCGAATACTGCCTCGAGTGATCCGCGAGTAACGGATAGAGTCACTTCAGATTGCCAGTGCATTTATTGCAGTGGATCGTGGGTTGACTCGTCAGCAGGCGAAGAATGGGTGGAGTGCCTTAAATGTAAGCAATGGGCTCACGAGAATTGCATTTCGAGCGATGCGCAATTTTCCATTTGCTTAAATTGCCAGTAACCACAATATATGGTGTGACGGGCTCCAACGAGCTCTAATCATTATTCCACGTTCTTCGGACGAGTCCTGGGGGGGGAAGCAGGGGGTTTTTTCGGACAACTCAGGTGTAACAAAAGAAGGAAATAAAAGCAAGAAAAGTTTATGATGAAAACGCAACAATATAATATTTATAAAAAAAAACCAAGCGAAATAATACAACTCAAAAAAAAAAGAGGATAAATAATAATAACAATAACGCAAGAAAAAAATAATAATAATAATCGAAAAAAAAAGAATCGGATGTAAGCAAGAAAAGAAAAAGAAAATAAAGGCAGATGACAAATTAACGAAAAGACCAAAAGAAAATAAGTGAACAAAAAGAAAAGATATAACGGCAAAGGGAAAAATTGACCAAGTCGGTCGGCGCAAATATGGCGGCGTTACACGAGGCGACGGACCTCTCGCCGTTAACGCTCACGCACGGGGGGGAAGCTCGCGGGAATTTATAGGCGAATAAATTAAGCACGGGGGGGGAATCGACTCGTCGGGCACAAATATTCAATCTGTCACATTACAGGTATTTTTGGGCGCCAGCTACCATTCACGGGGTAACACCGTTCTAGCAAATTTGTCGAGAATCGACAAATTTCTCGTACTTCGAAAATTCGTACAACGCGTGGTCGCCGACTAGTCTCAGGAGAGCAAAGGCTCAGGGGGAGGGAACGGGATACTCCGATATTTCGGCTCTGTCAATTAACTTCGGCTGTAAATTTACTCGGGGAGACTCTAATTAATTAATAATAAATTTTGGGACTGTTTGCCAAAGGGATCGGGACTCACACGTAGAATATTTACGGCTATTCACCACTCACCACGTGTACACGCTACCTGAAGCAAGTGCCGGCTATGGCGGCGGCGAAAATCCGATACGTTATCCTTCCTCGATTCCTCTCGATCGATCTCGCTCGAAATACGGGCCAGGGCAGGGGGAAAATTGTCTCACGAGACAGGAAAATTCACGGCGAAACCGCTGATCACACTCACTCGGCACTCAACGCTATTTTCTCGTGAAATTCTCTCGTACAATTTCGCTCCGTTCACACACGTGTTCTTTCGTAAGGATCTCGAATCGAGCTGAGGTATCGCTGTCTCTCTCTGGCTTCTTCTTCGTTGCGCAGCGCCGTGGGGGGTCTCGGTGAGCGAGAGAGTTCGCTACTCGGCGTGAGGTCGATAAATCACGCGATCGACGGGTGTTGCGCAAGAGGGCGGCAGGAGTCCCGTTGATCGTCGTTCGATCGTTTCGACGGCAACGGTGTTGAGCAGCGAGGCGGCTGGCGTGGAGCGAGGCGACTTGGGCGAGACGGCGGCGGCAGCGAGGGAAGGCTCTCCCCTCCGTCGACGCGCTCTTTCTCTTCCTCACGCGTTTCGCTCGCTCTCTCGCTGTCGTGCAGCGGTGATGTTTCGTGTTGTTCGGCGACGTTCTTCTCAGCGATACCTTGGCTGTCGTGCGCGGGGGTGTGTGGGTGGACGGGGCGGGGGCGCGTTGCTTAACATAGCTAAATTTCCCTGCGTAGTGAGTGGTGGGCTCAAGTCGAGAATTCGGGTGAACTTGTAGCGATGCTACATCGTTACAATGGAAATGTACATAATTATAAATAATAATAATATTTATAAATGCAAACGTAATTTTTTTCGGTATTTTTCAACAACTTTCTCCGTTCCAACTTGCCCCGAGAATGTTCCAACGTGCCCCGCTACGGGGCAAGTCGGAACACTTTTATACTTTAAAAAATAATAATAATATTTATAAATAAGAAAATCAGGTTTTTTTCCTCGTATTTTAGTCATTTTTTAATCCGTTCCAACTTGCCCCGCGGCTGTTCCAACGTGCCCCACTATGGGGCAAGTCGAAACGATTGGTCACTTAGTGCATTTTTCGTCGTCAAAAAAGGCTGACGCCACCTAGGACTTCGAAATGTTCACAATTTGTAGCTAACGGATCGTAGAACACATTGCAAGCGGCATTATCAATTGTCGTTGAAAAAAAAAAAAGTAATAAATTCGGAAGCAAAAAGTGTTCCGACTTGCCCCGGTCTCCCCTACTTTCGAAATGAAACGCAGAGCGCGACGTATAAACATACTACGTCCGTAGCGCATAGCGCGAAATACAAATACACTGGATACCGAGCACGTAGCACGACATGTACCCCTGTGAATGCCTCAAAAAATGTCCTGAAGAGACATTTTTCGGGGGGTTTGGGGGGCGGAGCCTACCAACAAGAGCGGGCGCAGAGGCTCTTGTTATCTCTGATGTGTCCTTTGTCCCGTCGATCGGCGTTTCCGGCCACTTTGATTCGTCGTGTCTCAATCAGAGTGGTCCAGTTTTCCAAAGTGAATTTTGTAAGAATTCTTTCGGAAGCTGGCCTCTTGATAGATGATCGGCGGGGTTATCATCAGATCGAACATGTCGCCAACTCGTTACTTTCGTCTTGTCCTGGATTTCTGCAACGCGGTTTCCGACAAAGGTTTTTAACGCATGTGGCGATGTGTTGATCCAATTTAGTGTGATCATCGAATCACTCCACAAATATGTTTTGTTAATTTTCACGTCGATTGTTCTTGTGACCTGAACATACAGCTTCGCCAACAGTTGAGCAGCGTATAATTCAAGCCGTGGTATTGTTACGACCTTCAATGGCGCCACTCGCGACTTTGAGCAGAGAAGCTGGCATTGCGTATTACCAGACTGATCGCGAGACCGTATATAAATACAGGCTCCGTATCCTTTTTCGCTTGCATCGCAAAATTCATGGATCTGTAGGTCCCTTGCTTCTGGCAGCAGGATCCGTCTATTGCATGTCTACTCGGCTAGTACGTTCAGTTCTTCGCAGTACGTTGTCCAGTCGGTGTGGATACTGTGTGTGACTGATTCATCCCAGTCCAACTTTAGGAGCCAGAGCCTCTGCATCAGACGTTTCGCGTATAGAATGATGGGGCTTAGCAAGCTTAGTGGATCAAAGATTTTCGCGATTTCGGAGAAAATCTTGCGCTTGGTGACGGTGCCTTCGATCATTACTGGCTTCACCGTGGACCTGATTTTGTCTTCCTTGGCGTTCCAAAATGTTCCCAGGGTCTTCAATGCTGGCTCTTCGTCGAGCTGACGAGTATGATTGAGCTCTTCTTCTGGAAGATCCCGTAGCACGCGCTCGTCGTTTGAGGCCCATTGCCTTAGATGGAGGCCTCCGAGTTTAAGAAGCTCTGTTATTTCGGTACGCAATTCGCGGGGCCTTTCTATCGTTGGTGCGCCCGTTAATAAATCGTTGACGTATAGATCGCGTTTAAGAAACTTCGCGGCTGCTGGATATTGGTATCCCTCGTCGTCTGCCAACTGGTGTAGACAGCGAATTGCCAAGAAGGGAGCTGAGGCTAGTCCGAACGTGACTGTGTTCAGCTCGAATGTCTTGCGGCCGCTTGGCGTTTCCCAAACGATCCGCTGATATCTTCTGTCGTCGCTGCGGATTATGAATTGCCGATACATTTTCTCGATGTCGGCCGTGGTGACATAGATATGTTACCGGAACCGGAGAATCAATGAAAATATGTCGTCTTGAATCGTCGGGCCGACCATGAGGACGTCGTTGAGTGATGTCCCAGAGGTTGATCTCGCGGAGCCATCGAATACCACGCGGACCTTCGTCGTATTGCTCGATTCTTTGATTACCGCGTGATGTTGCAGATAAAATCGGTCTTCATCGTTCGTCTTGCTCTCTGACATATGGCCCAGCTGTAAATATTCCTCGATGACTGCTGTGTAGCGTCGTTGCAGCTCCTTGTTGGAATTGAATTTTCGCTGACGTGAGTTTAATCGATTGATTGCTCCTCCTCGAGATTCTCCCAGCGCTGCATGATTCTTTTTGACTGGCAGAGCGACTACGTATTGACCGCTCTCATTGCGCCTCACGTGGGTTCGAAAATGTTCTTCGCACTCGAGCTCTTCTGGAGATAAATATTTATTCGTTGTGCCTTCTTCGATGTCTCAAAATCTCGTCAGATCTCGTTCGATATTTGCAAAGAAGCATGCTGCTGTTGGAGTGCGCTTGCTGCTGACGCTGCTTCCTATTACCCATCCAAGTCGAGTTTTTTGTAGTGAGATCCGTGCCTTCGTCGGACAGATCGATTTATCCGATACTAAGCATTGATAATGTCGGACCTGAGCCGATGAGCAGATCCGCTGCCATCGATTTATGAAACTCTGGGTCCGCCAATCTTACGTTTGGTGAAATATTGATTATATCCCTCGGAATTGATTCTGCAGGCGCGGGGTCCGCTATGCGCGAAATTGTTAAAAATGTCCATGTTTTTTCGAATCCATCGTGAGTCGATCGTATAGTGGCGGTAACGATATGTTTCGTTGTCGTCGCCATTTCATTTAGTGCCCCCACAAGAATGGCCATTTTCTTTTTTGGCCGTCGTAGTGCTTTGGCCAATTTCTCCGTGATGAAATTAGCCGCTCAAAACATGTCTAACAACGCACGACATCTGATGAGTCGGCGTTTTTGATCGTATATGTCGACCGCTGCGCTCGTCATTAGTTCTCGCATCGTTGTATTAGAAGTTAATGACATTTGTTGGACGACCGTTTCTCCTTGCTTGGTCGATGAGTGACTCGGCATGCTCATTGACGTGCAAGGACTTTCCACTCCTGCGGGTGTCACGAGTCAATTTTGCGTTGCCGACGTCGTGGAATCGGACTCTTCGTGAAGTAGCGTGTTGTACTTTTCGCTGCATTTTCCTTTGCGTCCACTCGTTTCCTTTGTGCAATCGGAGACAATTCGGGCACAGCGCTGCATCCTTGGCGATTTTGATCCGACTTTACACCGGTAAGCTTCGGAATTTTAAGCATTTGAAGAGCGGATGCGCTTCTTGCGTGCAGACGGAACATTTTGTTTCGGTCGTTGTTGCGAAGGTTCGGATTCGCTTGCCATTTTTCGCCGATTTGCTTTTTGACGAGGGTTGGCTCGATCCTTCGCGGCTCTCCGATTCCCATTGCGCGATGCGCGACGCGGTTCCGTACAGGAATTCTATTAATTAAGCTAATTTGGGGAATACGCCTCGTTGTAGCGATTATGAGCTGAATGATGATGGGCTCACCGACGTCGATGCCCAGGGATTTTAACGATAGCACGTGTTGTTGCGTTTCATCCGCGAGGCGAGTTAGTCCGGTCGCGGTTTCTTTTTCTTGTACCGTCGTCCGAATGAGCAGACTTAAATGACGCGAGATTATTATTCGCTCATCTTGATACGAGTGTTCGAGTAATTTCCAAGCTTGAGTGTAATTGTCGCCCGTGATCGTGAAAATGTTGAGTTTTCGCGCCGCGTCGCCCGATAACGAAGCCTTTAAATATTGCAACTTTTCGACGTTGCTAATATCTTCCTGCTGTCCAATCATTGTGAGGAACGAATCTTTGAAGCTGAGCCACTCCTCGTACTTGCCAGCGAACTTTGGCAGTGAAGCCTCGGGCAGCTTTACGCGTAGATTGCGTTGTGCGGGACCGTTACTATCTTCGGTATTGATGGTGATCAGTGTCGCTAATCGCGGAATCACGGGTTCGAGCAAATTTTCCGCGACACTTATGAGATCGAGAGCTTGTGCTTGTGTAGCGATCCTTTCGGCGTCATGATCAACTTCTTCGTCGAGCTGATCGAGCTTGTCGCATAGCCTGTCAAGCGGTGCGACGACCTCTTTGAGTTTATCTAATCGCGTTCGAATTCTGATGGCGTCGACCGGTTGCCCATCTTGATAGTCTTTTAAAAACGATTTAAAAGTCGTGATTTGAGCCTTGATTGTACCGCGCTTTTTTACGAGTTGTTTAATTGCCTGCGCGGTTGCCATTCTGAATTCGTTTAGGATTGAGGTATTTGGAGTGCGGTGAACGTAACTGTAACGAGCTTACCGTTTTGATGCTGGAGAATCGGCGTTGTCGAACGGCGTCTCCTTTTGTTGGACTCTTCGCGTTATCGAACGGAGTCTCTGGGATCTCCGCTTCGCTCTTGCTTGGCTGAAGAGACGAATTTCCGGCGCCTCCTTCGTTGGTAGGCAGTTGAAGCGGGCTTCTTGAGTCCAGTGGCACTTCACACACTTCACCCAAACTTGACTTTGTTTAACCATGAGTCAGGATCGTACTGGGTCCGGCTCGAAGGACCAAAAAATGTACTGTGACTTCGCGATTATTTTAATGAAATCCACGAGAGTTGTAAATTCACGTGCGCGATGAAACGACGAAGTCGGACGGTACGATGTTACAGTAGAAATTAATCGGCTGCAACGAGTTTCGCGTGATAAAAGTATATGGAAAGGATCCAGTAGAGGTTTTTTGAAACAAACGAAATGAACTATATTTTACAAACTTCACGGTTAACAGAATATTACAAGTTTCTTAAATGTAAAGATGTGCGAATATGACGTTGACTCGGCAACGTGTCACTGAAGACTCACTAATTTTTTCGGACGCTCGAAAAAGTCTCGTTACTTCTTGTGATGGAAGGAGAAATCTTCGAGCGTTGCCAGCGAATATTTCTATTGGCTATTTTTTTGGATCGGGTAAAATCAGTCTTTCGATTGGTCAAGGGTCAACTTCCCCCGCAGGTATGTAAGACGCTTGTTCGCGGAGAAAACCCTAAACGTCAGTCGGCAATAAAACATTTGGCGGCCAGAGATGGACTCATCGGCCTTTCCGGCAATAAAACATCTGCGCGCCAAACGTTGCTTTCATTTCGAAGCGAATAAATTCTAAAGAGTTAGTGAAATTCCGCGATTTGTCGAGTTTTCTTAATCCTTTTGAATTTACGTGTTCGAATCTGTATTTGTTTTACGGATAAAATAAACTTCGAAACTATTCTTATTTTACTTTTCTTATTTGCCGCACGCAATTATACGTTTTGCTGATCCCTCTGTGGCCTCCCACAGCTGAGCTATGACAAAGCTGAGCCCGACAAACCTTCTCCAGACTCGTTGCTGACCGGTAGGGCTACGTGATACCTGTTCCCTCTCTTTACCGCGCTGGCTTGACTGAGCACGAGATCAGGAAAGTATGGCATCTCTCTACGGTCAACGAGTTTTTGAGATCCGTGGTCGAAGGGTGCTCCATTTGTTTTCACAAAATATGCAAGCGAATCCTTTCGCGTAAAGAAAAGATCTCGCGATTCGATGATATTCTTCGATAATTGTTCCTCTATTCGGAGTCGTTCTTCCAATGGCATTTCGTTTTCTTCAAAGTTGTTATCGCTGTTTTCTTCTTCGTCTGAGTCGAGGTTCCGCGGTTTCCTTTTCTCTGATCGGCTATTTTTTTAAATATCGGATGCTGGATCTTTGTTGGGTGCTAAATCTTCATCGGATGCGTCTTCCTGTGGATTGTAATCCTTATCTCGTGGATTTTCACAACTTTCCTCTTCCGAGTCTTCAAAGTTGTCTTCCATGGTTTCATTTTCATTGTCTGGACCTACCTGATTCTCATCTTCCTCGGATGCAGAATCTTCGGATTTGATTGGATCTACTTTCTTCGATTTTTGTTTCTTCCTTGGTGTTATCTTCGAAGATGAATTTTTCTTCAATGGTGTTATTTGTTTCCGAGGTGAAATCCTCTTCCTAGATGAACTTTTCTTCCGAGATGATTCTTCGGTGGGCGCTTTATTTACCTTACCGTTTTCCTGTATCATTTCTTCAAGTTGATTTCTCGCTTGTCCTCTAGTGAGCGCTCGCTCTGCCGTTTCTTTCACCTGTTTCGGAATTTGTTTTACAGGTGGATTTACGTCAGGCTGCGAGATTTCCTTTTGTTGTTGTCTAGCCTGGTTCCTAGTTATGCCTATAATATTCGAAGGGTCCTCCGCTGACCTGGGTCTATGTTGAGCTAAAGGGTCAGCCGACTGGCCCACTGACACACTCGAGTCGCTCACTCGGTCGACTTCGAGCAGCTGTATAGCGGTCAGTGACTCTCTCCATAGCTCTTCATAATCCTCTTCCCCGTGGATTTCCTCATCGCTTTCCCCATCGATTTCTATATCATTTTCCTCAAGTAGTCGTAGTATTTCGCAATTATTTGACATACAATCGGATTCTTCGCGAGACGCAAAAATTTCTCCGTCGCTCTGGTTAGAGTATGTGTGGACTGGATTTCGCGATAACGCGTCAGCGTTCACGTTTGTTTTCCCTGTTTTATACACAACGTCGTATTCGTATCCGGACAATTCCAGTCTCCAACGAAGGACGCGTGCATTACCGTTCTTACAGGTCTTGAACCAAACCAGAGGTTTATGATCGGTGACCAGGGTAAATTTTCTCCCATAAAGGTACGGTCGAAAATGCAAAACGCTGTATACGATCGCTAAGGCTTCTTTTTCAAACGTATCGTCCCGAGATTCTGTTTCGTTAAGGGTACGTGAGGCGTATGCTATTGGTCTATCTTTTCCTACTACTCCCTGAGATAAAATACCGCCGATTGCGTAACCGGACGCGTCTGTAGTGACAATAAACGTCTTTGAAAAATCTGGAAAAATTAGAACAGGCTCTGTACAAAGTCTTCCTTTTAATTCATTGGAACTATCTTCTTGAGATTCTGCCCACATAAAAAGGGCATCGATTTTTAAGAGGTTCGTCAATGGCTTTGCCAACTTGGCGTAACTTTCAATAAATCTACGATAATATCCTGTTAGTCCCAAAAATTGACGGATTCCTTTTACGTTTTTCGGTCTTGGAAAGTCTCTCACGGCATTTACTTTTTTCGGATCGATTTTTAAACCATCTCCGCTGATAACGTGGCCAAGATAAGCTACTTCACGTTTCAGGAATTCGCATTTATCCGGTTGTAGCGTCATGTTTGCCTTTCTTAGTAAATCAAAGGACTTTTCGCATTTTTCATTGTGTCCCTCCAAGGTTTCTGCGTAAATATGACTATATCGTCGAGATCTACGAACATTTCGCAACACTGCAACCTGATAATACCAAGTCCATTGCTCTTTGGAACGTTGGCGGCGCGTTTTTGAGTCCCATCGACATTCGAACGTACTCGTAATGACCGTAGGGTGTCGTGAACACAGTTTTGTGACAATCATCCGGGTACATTCGGATCTGATAGAAACCGGAGGCCAGGTCAAACACGGAGGAATAAGGAGCTTCCCCGAGCTGATCCACAATATTTACAATGTTCGGCGGGGGTCAAGCGTCGCTCATTGTTTTCTCGTTCAGTGCTCTGAAATCGAGAACGACTCTCCACTTTTTATTTCCCTTTGAATCTAGTTTTTTCGGTACTACTCATACAAGTGTATTGTACGGTGACGATGATTCGCGAATACATCCTGTCTCTAAAAATTCTCCTATTTGTTTCCAAATCTCTTCTTTATTGACCTCGGGTCTGTCTGTGGCGGCCAGTGGCTCACCTGGCAGGTGGAATCTATCCGTGGTTTTCGAAACCATTTCTTTAATTGAGTCGGATTCTTCTTCATTTAAATGATCTAATCAAAGCAATTCTATGACTCGTTCGCTTCGATTGTCATTCGACATTGTTGCTCCGAAAGAAAAACAATCACAATCTACAAGGAATCTTTCTGCTATTAAAGGCTCTAAATACTCGTGAGCCGAGGTTGCCGCTTTCGCAAGACTCGAACCCTCGGCGCAGGTATAAATGGATTTTTCGTGACTTTTATTATTGTTCCGGCTTTCTCTGCTATTCATTGAATCTACTATGGTATTGCCGGAACGAAAAAGGAACAACAAAACATACAAAATGAACGAAATAAACTTTTGATCGTAACGCGGTCGCGAGGCTTTATTTTTCTCACGATTATTTTTCTCTCTATAGACTGACTGGGAATTATTTTTTTCCCCGGGCTGATTTTCGACACTGTATATCGGCAAATAATCCGCGGCCCTTCGATGGGTGTATACCGCTGGATTATTGCACCAAACAAACTGGTTATCGGATACGTACTCGGTATTCTCTGGACCATTCTCGATCAAATATTTTTTTGATACGCTAGTGTCTAGTACTATACCACCGCTAGCGTTCTTTCGAAAATAAAATCCTCGGTTCCGTTTTCCATTATGGAGACATCGTTGTCTCCAATAATACCGGCATTTTTGCGACATTTACATCTGCCTACAGAACAACTGGTATACGCTACTGGATCTTTCTCTGGATTCTCTGGATTTTCGGGTACAGCTCTATTATTTTTCAAAATGTTTCTCACAAAATCTTCTGGATCAGGATTGACGTTATTCTTCTCGATAAAATTCTTAACAACAACTTCTTCTTCAAGGGTATCCTTTACAGGCTTCTCCGAATCAGGATAAAATTCTACTCTTTCGACAACAAAATTTTCTCTCTTTACAGGATCCATTACGGCTTTTTCCGTCTTGAGATTTTCACAATAATCCTCTACGGCTTTTTCCGACTCAGGATAATCAAAATTTTCACAAGTATCCATTACGGCCTTTTCCGTCTTGGGATTTTCACAATCACCCGCGTAAAAAAAAAGAATATGGGATTGATTCTCGCCGAGTAGCTCGGCGTATCTCGCCGAGTATATTGCCGAGTATCGCGCCGTATCTCGCCGAGTAATTCGCCGAGAATAGTGCACTGTGCTCAGGCCAATATTCTCTTGGCAGCGTCTAAGAAGCTTGGAGAGCCGTTCCCAGCTTCTCACCGCGATTGTCGTGAAACCCATTGAGAAGCTCGGAGAACCTGTCCAAACTTCCTACCGCGATGGTCGTGAAAGCGTCTGAGAAGCTTGGAGGATCGTTCCCAGATTCTAACCGCGTTTGTTTCGAAAGCGTCTGAGAAGTTTGGAGAACCGTTCGCAGCTTCTTACCGCGATTGTCGTGAAAGCGTCTGAAAAGCTTGGAGAACCGTTTCCAGCTTGTTACCACGATTGTCGTGAAATCATGTGTACATGAAAGGATAACAAAAAGTAGATTTTGACAAATGGAAGGAAAATTTGAAAAACGAAGAAAAATGCCCGAATCCAATTTTTTTCGGCAGATATGAATTCCCCGAGCAAAGTTAAATGCTACTGTATGTTATTGGCGGTCGAAATTGGAGTAAGTCCCAAAAATATTGGAAACTATTGGACATATCTCACATATATCTTTTTATTTGTCTATCCAAGATTTCTCCAGTGGGCCACAATATTTTTGAGACCTTAAACGAAATTCAACCGCCAATGATGGGTTATAGCGCCTAACTTTGCTCGAGGAACTCATATCCGCCGGAAAAAATGGTTTTTAAGCATATTCCTTCGTTTTTTATTTTTTCCTTCCATTTGTCAAGATTTACTTTTTCTTCTTCTTTTATTTACACATGGTTTCATAATTATCGCGGTAAAAAAGCTGGGTTCGATTCTCCAATCTTCTCAATGGAATTCACGACAATCGCGGTAGGAAGCTGGAAACGGTGCTCCAAGCTTCCCGATGGGTTTCATGACAATCGCGTTAGGAAGCTGGAAACGGTTCTCCAAGCTTCACAATGGGTTCCACAACAATCGCAGTAAGAAGCTGGGACCGGTTCCCCAAGCGTCCCAATGGGTTTTACAACAACCGCGGTAAGAAGCTGGGAACGGTTTCCCAAGCTTCTCAATGGGTTTCGCGACAATCGCGGTAAGAAGCTGGGAACGTTTCCCCAAGCTTCTAGATGGGTTTTACAATAATCGCGGCTAGAAGCTGGGAACGGTTCTCCAAGCTCCTCAGAGGCTTTCACGACAAATGCGGTAAGAAGCTGGGAACGGTTCACCGAGCTTCCCAGAGGCTGCCAAAAGAATATTGGCCTGAGCACAGTGCACTATTCTCGGCGAATTACTCGGCGAGATACGGCGCGATACTCGGCGAGATACGCCGAGTTACTCGCCGAGATACTCGGCGAGAATCAATCCCATATTCTTTTTTTTTACGCGGGCATCCACTACGGCTTTTTCTGACTCAGGATAAACTAACTTTTTGTCAAAAATTTTATCGACAACAAAAACTTTCCTCTCTGCTGGATTCTCTGGATTTTTAATTTTCTCTACACTCTTTGGATTTCCTAAACTTTCAATATTCACTGGATTTTCTGGATTCTCTGGACTAAACTTATCTTCAGTGACAAAAATTTCTACGGGATTCTCCGGACTTGGAATTTTCTTTTCTACTATCTCTGGATAGACACAACGATATTCACGATTTACGATTTTTACTCTTTTTGGCTCTATTATTTTCTCTCTTACGTTCTGAACCTCTCCGACTAGATTCAAATTGGAGCCTGAATTATTTATTTTCTTCCTGAATTCTGGATTTTTCACGGATTTTCGTGGTTTGCTATCGATCATGGATTTTAACAAGTAACAGGGGAACATCTTGTAGAAGGCCGCCCTCTCACTGCGCGTCAAACGACCGAAAATAAATATTCCCGTCGAACCGTACAATTAAGAGATCCCCCACTTACCGCGCATCTCACCTGTCCCGTGAAGACGCGACCGGAAATCACGACGAATGAGACAAGCGACAAGCAATCTCCCCAGTTGCCCGGCGATCGTTCGAGTGACATCTCACGCGCCGACGATATCACAGTAGTCATTCGTATTTCCGCATATATATTGTTACGTCCGGGCTACTTCTAATCTATTAAAATAACAAAATTAATGCTAACGAATAATCGTTAGCATATCGCTCGGAATATTTACTTATAACATTTTCTCACCACCATCAGCGGTCTCACGCTGACGATGGTGGATTCATGTTCAAAGACGCTCTTATCAGCGTCTTTCTCACGATGGGCTGCTGACCAAGAGTCAGCAATCCCACGGTACAAGACAGGGCGTTGCACACCTCTGAGATGTACTACGCCCTGCATTAATGTGCAATAAAATTATTACTCGGTGACTACAGCACTACCTAATAGTCAGTTCTAGACCGGAGCTCGACCAGCGAGGTCGAGTCTGGAAAACATTAGTCATTTCCGAACGGCAACAACAGAGTTGCACGCGCGAACGGAGCATTACCGTGGGGTTCGACCATCGTGGTCGAGCCCCCGAATAAGTCACATAAAAATAAAAAATATAACTCGGGACTCGACCAAAGAAATCGAGCTCGACTAATAAACTAACAGAATCAACAATTATAATTCGGGACTCGACCAAGGAAATCGAGCCCGACAGCTGAAACGAATAAAACAATCAAACCGTTGTGTAACTGTGCGTTTCGATACTGTAGTCGAGCTCGCGTATAAAAATTATGTAATCCGGACTAAACTGGTTCGCGAGTTTTATTACTTCGAATAAATTTCTTTGTTAAGTTGAGTTTCAAACAAAGTATTTGAATTCATCCTGTATCCAACCCATCCGATGGTCTCCGTTCCCCGAGCGGCGCATTCCGCTCTAAAACGGAGAAGTAAACTCTTAACAATACGTGCTATTCCCCATTGCCGGGACGACCGCAGAAACGGTAATTATTTCACGACGTGTGGATTCGAACAAGTTGTCATCACCTATGTCGTGCCTCAACTGCTCCACATAGGGTGACTGGGCTGGACGTAGGACGGGCGAGAAGGTATTTTTCGACACGAGGACGAAGGAGCGTCAACCGACCGTCTATCCCGGTCTATGCAACGCTCCGCTTCCCCGGCCCGCCGACATCGCTACTCGATGCTCGAGAGATTCGAGCGTATCAAGATACGTCATAGAAAAAGACATTCTCACGTGACGAACGGTAATGTATTAAATTCATCATCATGATGCGCATATCTCATTGTTAGTTTATGTTTTGTTGTCTATGCCAAAATTTCGATTGTTTCGGGAAAGTAAATGATTGGTGGGAACGAATGAAAGAAGTGTGCCGAGTTTTTGCCGTTGTATATGAGTATTTATATGTTGTGACGTGATTTTTCGAATCTCCGTCACAAATACCAGAAACCACAATAAATACCGAAAATTCCCGATTTACACATCTCGCTTATTGTCTCTCGCTACTTCCGGTACGATTCAGCGCTTCCAGATGCAGTTTCGTTGCCTTCAGTATTCAGTTCACGCATTCAGTCAGTTTTGGTTCAGTTACAGTTAGTCGAGATCTCGAAGCTATTCGGTGGTGCGAATCTCGAAGTACTGAGATACCCGAATAGTGGACAGTCTCGACGAGGTTCCGTTGCGAATACGCCACAGTTCGGTGCAAGTCCGGCACTCTCAAGGAGTTCATGGTGAGGTTCGGTGTGTTGGAGAACAGGCGGAGGTTTTAGTTCGGCCGGACAAGGTAGGAACACCTTGTGCCGTATATTTTGAGTAGAGAAGTTGAGTAGAGCCTTGTTTTCACGCACCGAACGGAGAGTAGCGATCGCAACGATCCTCAAATATTGCCGCTTCCGTACAGCCCATTTATCGATTACCGTCTAGATCCCGTAGCGAAGTAGCTTGAGAGGTCAGTAGCTACTGGTCAAAGTTCCCAAAATAATGATAATGACCGATTACGCGTCTTATCGTAGGCAAATCAGTCTGCCGAGAGCTGCCCTAGAGGTAACTCGGGTCTCTCTCGCGCTCCCGCTGTCGTTGGCTTCGGCCTAGGGTTCTCGCGCTCGTGTGTGTCGTGAATCGTGCGTAGCGTGGGTCTCACTCTCGCTACCGCGGATTCCAATGCTTCGCTCTCGTTCGTGTTCGTGGGTTTCGTGCTACATGTCGCTTCTCTCGTTCGCTTGCGTTCAGCGTACGACTGAGAGTGATAGTTCGTGATAATTCCGATACGAATTATTTCCGAATTTTGTGATCGAGATGCATTTGAAAGAATGCTCTCAAAGTGCCGTTTCATGAGTAGGTTCTCGTGGCATCGAAAGATGCAGATCCCGCCAAGTCATGGATTAAATTATGCTTTTCGGTGAGTTTATCGTTTTCGATAATTTTCCCGTTCGCGATTAGAAATTCGTTCTCACTGCTCGCCTCGATCGTTCGATCGGCTGAGCGCTTCCCGCTGCACTTGCGTGCGATCTCGTCTGTTATTCTATCGGCCTCGGATTGCGACCCTTCTACCAAAAACCGCATCCTGAGCAGCCGTGCATTTCCGCAACCGTTCGCTCTCGTGCGTGCGTCGGTGTTTGTTCTCGTATCGTTGAGTTCTCGATGAGTTCTCGTTTTGTGTTCCGCTCTCGTTTTGTCCTTGCGGAGGTCGTTGTTCCACCGACCTCCAGTTTAGTCCGGTTTAGTGATACCGGCGAAACAAAAATCTACCCTGCGGAGGTCGTTGTTCCACCGACCTCCAGATTAGTCCGGTTCGGTGATACCGGCGAAACAAAAATCTACCCTGCGGAGGTCGAGTTCCACCGACCTCCAGATTAGTCCGGTTTGCTAATTACCGGCGAAACAAAAGATTAGCTGGCGCCCACCGGGACGCCGATGCACCCGGGAGGGAAACGGCCGAAGGTGACGGAAGTTTCGTTTTCGCGTTTTGCTGCCGTTTGGTTTGAGCTAAAATTCCGTCTGTTTTTTTGGTTTAGTTTTTCGATTTTGCATTTAGAGTTTCACGTTTTTCGAGTCAAGAAAAATACGTCACAATGTATTTGTAATAAAAGATAAACCGAAGACTCAGTAGAAGTCCCATCCGATAAGTCTAGAGTAATATATCATAGCGTTTATAGTATACACGAGAACGCAAAAACAAAATTGTTATAATCTATACTACCGGGTTTTCGATTTCTACTTCCTGAGCGCGGTGGTTCGTTATATAAACGTAGGCTTTACCATTCTCGTTCTTGACTAGGCCCTGCTCTACGGTTATTCCCTCACCGGCATCAAGGGTTGGTATGTATCCCTCTGATGCTTCCCTGTTCTTTATCCTGACATAAAAAAGTTTTCTCGCACCGGGTGGAAAAACTATACTTTCTCTCGTATGGAATGGTACTCTCTGTCCATTTACTTCTAGTCAATTATTCTCATAGTCTATTTTTGCCTGGTTATCGCGGGAAAATTCGGATGACAATATTCCGGTTTGTCTAATCAGGAAACTATTCGGAACTAAATGGAATATCGTTTCTTTACCTAGCGCGAAAATATCTACGGAACCGAGGGTTTCTACCACGTTCTACATTTTTTTCTTTTAATACGCTCTTACAAGCACCGGTATCTAACATAAGGGTTACGGTTTCCGATAGTTCCTTTCCTCGCAACAAGATCGTTGGACCAATTACGTCGTCGACGTATCGCGCCATAAAAATGGTCGCGATCTCGGGATCGCATTGTCCGACACTACTTCCAGAGGGGTGCGTTTCCGCGGTGGCCTCCGCCTGGGCACCCGATTCCGGCTGGCCGTTCGCGTTTCCCGGAGCTGTCACGATGCGTCCATACTTTTGTATACGCGCGGGGCAGTCTTCCAACTTATGTCCGATTGTCTTGCAATATCGGCACATATTAGGAGGATACTGCGAAGAGGCGGCCTGAGCGTAAGTCATCCGACTCGCTGCTATCGGCACATTCGACGGCGCGTTACCTCCGCTGGGATTACAGGAGGGACAGTGTCTCGCGAAATGACCCCATCCTTGACACGCAAAGCATTGGATCGTGGGAGGCTGGGCCCGGCGACGACTAACCTGGACCGGTTGATTATTTTGTTTTACCGCTGGCATCTGCACACCGGCAGTTTGCTGCGCTTGAAAACAATTTTCCGGATTGTGACCCTTTCGTCCACAGTTCGTACACGGTTTTGAAAAACATTTTTCAGCCAGATGTCCTCTCTTATTGCATACTGTTATATCGCCGACTCGGCCCGGTGTGAGGAAGGGAAGGAAAGGAGAACACCCGATGTGATACACTATGTCTCTTTATCAGACTGACCCGCGCGGAGTCTCGAACTCTCTATTTACATTCGCCTCAGCTTCGGCAACACCGCATTTGGAGGTCTGAGCTCCTACATCTCCTCCACAGTTAAATGAACTCTCGCGTGTTTCTTACGTGACATCGTAGTGTCTTATCTCTAGCTTATCTCTACCCGTTGCGGTTTGATTTTATATAATCATAGACATTATGAGCATGTTTGATTAAACCGACGGGTATGTCTATGTTTTCTGCTCTTTCGTCGATTTTTTTTTTTTACCTCTTCTTAACTAACATAGCTAACAATCGTTCCAATCTCCGAAGCTCGCGGTTTGTACTCTTTGCTGCGCTGTTTTTCGGCGCGCTGCCGAGTGCTACGGCTTTTTCGTTGAGTGTTTGATTGCATTCTAACATTCGATTGACATGTCGTTTCCACTTCATTCCTTCAACCTCGACGAAGTAAGTCATGTTCGGCATTGATTCGCTTATGATTAGCGCTGGGACCCATCTCTCTTTTCCGGCGCGGTAGTCGCACCACACGAACGACCTTGCCAGTTGCTTCATGCGTTCCACCCCGAAGTGACTCGCGTGTAGCTCTGACAGAACATGTTTGGCTAGCACCTTCGGAACAATGAGTCGAAGCCCCCATAACATACACCCGCGGTCCTCCGAGAGCTCTTTTTTTCGATTAAAGAAAGGTTTTATTTCCATCTTAATTAACTTCTCGCTTGGCCAGCCGTCTGCCATATATCGCAAAACCGATGTTAAGATCACATCCTTTAGAGTTTCCGCACGCACGCGCTTCCAGTCCAAGGAGGCGAAATTTGCCTCTTGGATGCAATTCAGAAAGCTTTTATCCGAACCGTCAAATATCGCGTGACTTTTAACGATCTCTGTGTCGTCTTCGATCGGTGCTCTGGACAGGAAATCGGCGTTATTTTTTTCTCCTGGGACGTGTTTGATCGTGAAGTCAAAGGCTTTTAGAAACATGGCCCAGTGCTGCAGGCGTTTCGCTGCCATCTTCGGTATCGCTGTTTTTGGGCCGAATGTGCGTACTAGGGCTTGACTGTCCGTTCTTAATTCGAATTTTCTACGGAATACGTATTCATAAAATTTGGTGACCCCGAAAACGATTCCTAGCCCCTCTCTATCTAACTGGTGGTAGTTTTTTTCCCTCTCACTCAGTTTTTTACTACTGTACGAGATCGGTCGTTCGGATTCGTCGCTTCCCCTTTGCGACAATACCGCTGCTACCCCTACCGGACTGGCATCGCAGGTCAGGATTAACGGTCTTTTCGGATTGTAATGTGTTAATACGTCGGCTGACACTAGTTTTTTTTTTTTATCGCGATGAATGCGTCCTCGCATTCTTTCGACCATGTGAACGCCCCTTTTTTTAAATTGTCGTATAGTGGGCTCAACGTGGCGGTCATATCTTTTGAAAACCGTTAATGATAGTTGATCGTCCCGAGGAAAGACCTCAGCATTGTGATATTCTGGGGTCTCGGTGCTTGCAGCAGCGCTTCAACTCTTTTTTCGAGGGGATGAACTCCCTGCTCATCGATTCGAAACCCGAAAATCTCGATCGATTTCTGAAATCATTTACATTTCCCCACATTTACTTTCATCCCCTCTTCTTCTAATCGACTCAGGATTTTTATTAAGATTTGTAGCATTTCCTCGTTATCTTTCGCTTTAATGTCAATGTTATCTATGAAGATTTGGACTCCCGGAATGCCGGCTAGTTTCATCGTCATTCGTCTCTGGAACGATCCCGGCTCTGTGCTTACGCCGTATGGTAAAACATTATATCCGAAAAGACCGCGTTCCGTAGATATGGCCACTATTTTTTTTGAGTTTTCCGCGAGTGGCGCTTGATGGTAAGCTTCTGTTAAATCTAATTCGCAAAAAACCCTCCCCCCTTGAAAAGTGGTGAGAATTTCGTCGATCCTCGGCAACGGATAATGATCGACTTCTAACCAGGGGTTTACGGTGATCGAATAGTCCCCGCATAGTCTAACTGAGCCGTTTGTCTTTATTACGGGAACGATCGGAGTTCCCCATTCGCAGTATTCTAATGGCAATATTCACTTTCCCGCAAGTAGTCTGTCTATTTCACAGTTTACTTTGTTTTTCAACGCGTATGGAACAAGCCGTGGCGGGCAGAATTTTGGTACCGCCTGCGGTTTGAGTTTCAATGCAATCTCTCCGTTTTTTAAAGTCCCCCAACCCGGTGAAAAAACTTTTGGGAACCTGCGCGTTATTATCTCTTTTTTTTTTTATTTCGTCTGTGTTCGCTTTATTTAGCGCGTTCAGCGGCAGGGTCGGTGGCCACAATCCAAACTCGGATAGCCAATCTCTGCCAGCCACAGCTGTCCCTTCCCTGACCACGTACATCTGTAAATTCGCTCGCGTAATGTTTCCTAGCGACGCATTGACGTTTCGTATTATGCCGAGGGGTGCTAACTCCGATGAGTCCGAATTCTTAAGCCTTCGGTTTGTTTTCTCTAGCGTATATTCCGAGAACAATGAGTTGTATACCTTCGCGGATATCGCCGTAACACCCACGCCGGTGTCCATTAGTAACGGCATTTCTCGATTTTCTACTCCGAAACGTGAAACGCACGGTTTGACGACTTTCGCGTCGTTTTCTTCGATTGACAATACCATTAAAGAGAACGCGTCTCTGTCGCTTCGGTCAGAAAAATTATCGCTTTCATCTACCGTCAGCTTGTCGAGACCGTTAAACTCATCGTCCTCTTCCGTCTGCACTGTACGTATCGCGCGCGACGAAGACGGCTTGTTTGAACACATTTTCGGTATGTGACCTTGTTTACCGCACTCCGAGCGGAATTTATGACGCAAGAAACAGTCCTTGAACACGTGATTGTTTTTACTGCAGCAGTAGCATCCCTCGTTGGCCATGCCCGTCGCTGACGGCTTCCCTCGGCTCGTCTGAGTGTGTTGCTGTGGTCGGCTGGATTCTCGTCTCCCGTTGTCGTTCTGACGCTGTCTCATCGACGTTTGTCCGGTCCTTCGATGTTGTGATAATGTAAACATGGAGCTCGCTCCATTGATATTCTCCGGCGGCTTCTCTGAACGCTCTGCTGCGTGTTTCTCGGCGATTTCTGCTTGTATCGCTGTCTTGATCAGTCCTTCTAAGGTACCTTCTGCCGCTTTCAGTTGTTCGAAGCATATGACCTTCGATCGCACGCCTTCCGCCAGTTGCTCCTTGATGCGATAGTCGCTATCAGGGAACTCGCACTTTTTTGCTAGCGTCCGTAGAGCGACTTTTTCGGTTCTTGTCTCCGTTGCTTGAACTTGAATCGGGCAGTGTACTTGGTTTTCGGATGCAAATGCTCTTTCAGCTTATCCACTAAGACAGCGTACGTGAATTTTGCTGCCGACGGCGGGTCTGGTGCGCATAATGTACACAGGATCTCAAACACCTCCGTACTTAATTTTGTTATTAACAGCGGCACTCGTTTTGCCTCCGCAATGTCATTCAGCGTGACGAAACACTGTAGTTGCTGTTCGTACGCTTCCCAGTTCTCCCCCTTCTGAAACGGCGTTAGGTCACCGATCGCTGCCATCCTCGGTGCGGGAATGGCTCGGCTTGATGTTTCCTGTGCGCGAGTCTTTTCCTCGGCTTTTCCCGTCACGTAGTTCGATATCACACGACGTAATTCATCTATCGATGAGTCCTGGTCGCCAGGAAGGTTGTTCACTCGTACAACCTCCAACAAACGCTCCTTGTTTAGTTTATCGATCCGCGTTTTCTGTCCGCTGTCCAGGAGTTCGGCGATTTCGTCGCCCTCGATCACTACTGTTGCATCCGTTCACTTCACTCCACTGCCGTTTTGAAACTGGTTCTCCCGCACTGCGTGCTTAGCTAATTTGAACCACCCGTGAACTCCGAAGATCCTCGTCGCCAGTTGTTATATCGCCGACTCGGCCTGGTGTGAAGAAGGGACGGAAAGGAGAACACCCGATCCGATAGACTATGTCTCTTTATTCCGACTGACCCGCGCGGAGTCTCGAACTCTCTATTTACATTCGCCTCAGTTTCGGCAACACCGCATTCGGAGGTCTAAGCTCCTACACATACTGAGAATAGAACGACGTGTCCAGCGGGGAGTGCAACATTGCTCGACACGGCTACCTGTGGAGCAGGAGTCAACAGCGGACAGTTCATCGCTATATGGCCCTGTTTCTCGCACATCTGGCACGTGGCAGTAGGCTGATGACCAGCCACGGCTTGTGCGGCCCAACAGTCCTTCGCAGTGTGCTCCTTTCTCCCACAGTACTGGCTCGTCGGAATCCCTGGTTTACCTCCTACTTGATTCTTGTTGCCTGATTTGTTTTCTGTCGCTACGAAATTAATTTCCGCGATTTTATCGGATTTATTCGACTTCGCAGATTTTTCTGGCTTCTCACTGGATTTGTCCTTTGGATTTGGCCCCCCCGCATAGAAAAAAAGAATCTCAGCGAGATTCTTGGCGAGAATTTCGGTGAAATTCCGCTGACGATCTTTCCGAGAATCTCGTCGAGAATCTAAGCAAGATCTCGCTGAGAATTCAGCATGTGTCCCGGACCGTGATTCTTACACAATCTTAACGTGCTTCTTCGCGAGATTCTTTTAATCGAGCGCACGATGTCGCAGTGCTTCTGCGCGCGATTCTTATTCATCGCAGCAGAGTATCTCTCGTACAATCCTACCGTGCTTCTTCGTGTTCCTGCAAAAAATAGAAAAGAAAAAAAAAGAATTAGTCCAATAGAAGGCGAAAATAAAAAACCTAGAAATTTGCATTCAGCGAGCAACATCAGACTCTATAGTGGAAAAACGCTGATTTTTTTTCAGCAGACTGCGAAATCGAAGCGAGACTCTATACGGGACTTAAAAAAAAAAAAATAATAATAATAATAATAATAATTTAAAAAAATCAGCGCTTTGTTATACCCCGAAATCGTACGCGAGTACGACCGAGGTTGCGACATAGTAACCACGGCGTACGAGCGCTAAGTTTCGTCACCAGACGCATGGTAACAATTAGGCAACCGTCGCATCGAGCCTTCGACGCTCGATCGCGGTCAACTTGAATGCCGAGTCGGCAATTTCTATGGGCCGGCACTCCGATCCCGCAATAACGCGAATCCAGAGCGCCGAAAGACAAACATTCAATAAAGGAATTTGGAAACGATGTTTATCTTCAAAAGATGCTGCTGATACACTCGCTCTACTTTATCGACTATAAAGTATGATCGCGAGCCCACAGCAGCTGTCAAAACGTTATCCGACACCGTGCGACTGGTTGTGCGAGTAGACAGACTCGAGCAAAGGGTCTTGTAAGTAGTTTAAACCTGACAAGTCGGACACTAGTCCGACACACTGTATCCATTATATTTCTAAAAAGTGGTGAGCGTTTTGAACGCTAAATAAAAGGACACGTTAATTCCACAACCTTTCTTGCATTTCTATTCTTAATAGTATTAGATAATGATCAGTTACATTGCTTAGGAGTATCGCTCCTACTAATTTTTCAGGATTTATGCTTGTTTTTATGAAAATGTGATCTATACATGTCGATGAGTTGTTCTGGATTCTCGTGTGTTCTGTTATTGCCGGTAAGAAGCCGTTTTCCGCCATTGCGTCCAAGTAGTTGTGGATTTTTTCGCTGTTTTCCAAGATGTTCATGTCTCCTATTATAATATGGTTGTCTTTATTTCAAATACGTATTTCAATACGATAGTGTTTCAGTAAATCTTCAAACAATACATAAAGAAAATGGCACTGGATGGATACAAATCCTTTGGTCAATACTCATTGTCTTTGCAAAAAGCGACTCTATCGAGAATGTCCCGGTTCTTCGAGCGACGATGAAATGGGTGTTGAACAAGACAGCGACAGGCCTTCTGAGGAAGCTGATCGAGCTTCTTTGCAAAACAATATGATTCATGAAAGGGGCCAACGTAATTCCGAACGAGAAGAATCCGAGATTGATTGTTATTCGGAGTGTACGTCCGTAATGTCGACACAATCTGAAGAAGAGCAGGAGGAAGATAAAACAGATAGTGACGAACTAATGTACGAACATAATGACGAATGATTCAAGTAACGATGGGGATAACGAAGACAATGAAGACAGAGGAAATGATTTACTGTATAACGGAGCTCCTATCACGACGTCGGAAAGTTTGTTAGCAACTTTGAGTGTGTCACTCCGTCATAATATTACCGCGGGGCAACTTTCCGATATATTAGGTCTGATAGACTTGCACTGTCCCGAGAACAATAATTGCAAAAAGACACTTTACTCGATCAAGAAGTACTTCTCGAAAATGAAAATACCGTTGATCAGACATTTTTTACTACACAGTGTATTGGGCGTGTGGAAACTCAAGACTCTGTATGTCAAACGTGTCCGAATGACACGAAAAATAATAGTTATTTTCTGGAAGTACCGATGATTTCGCAAATTGAAGCATTGTACAAACGTCGAGGCTTCTACGAGTTACTTCAAAATCGATTCACAAGACATCGTCAGAATCTTGAGTGCTATGAAGATCTATACGATGGTGCCGTATATACAGATTTAACACAAAACGGCGGCTTTCTCGCCGATCGCAACAATATTTCGTTTACGTGGTATGCCGACGGTGTACGTATATTCAAGTCGTCAAAGTTCAACATTTGGGTCGTTTATTTCGCCATAAACGAATTACCAATCGCCGAAAGGACGAAGAAAGAAAACGTCCTGCTCATAGGCATATGGTTTGGTGATTCCAAACCGGTGTCAAATATATTCTTGGAACCGTTGCGAAGTAGCCTACAACAGTTGCAACAAGGAATCAACCTACGGATTCGAAATAGCGAAGATCCTCTGCTCGTTAAGGCAATAGTAATTTGTGGTACGTGCGATTTGCCAGCAAAAGCGTTGTTCCTAAATATGAACCAATACAACGGGAGATTCGGTTGTCCGAAATGCAAGCAAATGGGTCAGTATTTGAACGAGTACAAAGTAAGAGTTTATCCGTACGAACGATTTGATTTGCGCACCGTTCCGGAAACCCTTGAGCATGCTCAGCATGCATTTCAATCAGGATTCGCGGTTTGTGGCGTTAAAGGTCCCTGTATTTTAACTTTTCTCGTTCATCAAAACATGCGAGCAACTGCAGTCGACGTTATGCACTGCGTTTACGAAGGTGTTGTTACAGCGTTGCTTAAGTTCTGGTTCTTGGCTAATTTTTCGGAACACCCATCGTCTCTGTTCGAAAACGTTGATCTCGTAGATCAGAGACTAACTTCATTGACTCCGCCTTCATCGAACCAACGATTACCGCGATCAATCAAGCAGCATCTTCCATATTGGGAGGCTCACGAGTTCAAAGACTGTTTTTTTTTATTTCTTAATTCCGTGCATAGTCGACGTTATAACTTTATAATAATAATAACTTTATTGTGGATGCTCGTATATACTGTAACGAAATATCCGTTAAATTGAATGCATTTTGCCCCGTTTTCGATCAGAGAACTCGATCAGAGGCTCCACTCACCACGGAGCCTAAGCATTTGCAACGCGTAGAATAGCCCCCGCCCCGCTGTCCGCCGCCCGCTGCTCGCGATCGTCGCTCAATGCCTCGAGCGACGATCAATCGATATCGCTGCCGCCATCTGACACCTGGCCCGTCGATCGAGCGAGTTATCGACCAACGCCGAGTACCTGTCTCTCTCTCCCACCACCGACATCCGCAGCGCTGAGAGACAAGGAGACTTCCGAGAAGACGGAGAGCGTTACCGTCGACGTTAGCCTCGTTCGAGCCGTTAGCCGCGTAGCACGTGTGTGAGCGATTCTCCCGTTCGAAGGGATTTGTAAGAGGATTCGCGAGAGTGACTGTGTGATATCCGCCCGTGTGAAAGAGTTTTCCCTCCCGCGTTTAGTAGTATCTTCCCCCGACCCGGCCACGACATTGTTACGAGTCGATTATCGTGTTTAATCGACGGCTTTTCTTTGCATTCGAGTCAAGTTAGTTATCGCCATTTTCCCCGGCGACTTTATCGTGCACGTGGTGAGTGGCGCGATAGCAAATAAGACAATTGATCGTGTATCTTCTGCATTTTCCCCCGTGAATCGCCCTGACGTCCCTCAAAAGGCCCCTGATTAGCCGAAGGCATTAAATTGCGAGCCGACAGATCAGTTAAACCTCCCCTGAGCCCTCTGCCCTCCCGTTGAACTTGCCGGCCGTTCCGTGTACCTTGTAATCGAGAATATTCGACGCCTCGTGGCGTGCGTTAAATGGTGTTACCCCGTAAAAGGTAGCTGGCGCCCAAGTTAAGAGTTTTGTGATAGTTTCCCCCCGAGTTATTGTGAATATCTGCTGCTTTATTTCCCCAACATTCTGAACATTTCGCCAGTGAAAATCCGTCGTCCCGTTTCGCTGGGAAATCAGATCGTCCCTATTACCCATTTCTCCTTCGTCGCGAGGCACGCACGCCTGTGGATCGCCTCGTGGCAATCCCCGAATAATTAGCGTACTTTTCCTCCCGATCGCTATTCCCCCATTTGACTACCGCTTTGATTATTTTATATTGCGTTGTGATCTACGAACATTTTGCGAGACGATTGCGATTCGTCGATTACTGATTATTCTTTATTTTCTATCATTTTGTCCTTCTCATTTTCTTGGCATTAGCTTCTTCCCCTCTCCCCGCACTGCCGATCGACGACCCTTTGTATTACTTTCTCTCCGTTATCCGCGATTACTATTTGTATTACATTTCATTTCTTTGAGTTCTATTGTATTAAGTTTTCACCAATTATATTTTCTGTTGTTTTCCTGCATTTACGGCATTTATTTTCGAACCCCCTTTCTCCCCGGTTTCCCTCCGACTTGTCGAGACCCCCGTTTTCGCGTAATTGTATTCTGAAACTGACCCCCCATCAGAATACATATGCATTTTGATATATTCATTTCATTAGAGTGTAACATAACTTCGTATCAATAATGTCGGTTTTTCCATTTTAGTGTATTTAACGAGACTATCCCTATTCTAAGTCCTTTTGCCGATCCCGCGGCTCGAGGCACTATTTCTATTTCTAGTGTGTTTGACCACGATAAGCGCGAAGCGCTTGAATGTGGGTGTATGTATGATGAAATTGTTAAGTTTGTGTTTTGCATATAATTAACCGTTTAGGTTTTGTTGTTTTTTCTTACTTAAGTGTTGGGTTAATGATGATTTTTCCGTTTGTTGATGATGATTTGAAAAATTGCGACTTGAGATTTTTATTTCTATCTTTCGTGTTCTGTTTTCTTGGTTCAGATTTTCTGTCCTGGTAAAATTTGTTAGTTTCGATTTGATTGTTGACTTTATTTAACTTTTCCTGTCGTATTTATATTTTGCGGGTGGCGATAATTAATTCAAATTCAATACTTCTCTTCCTACTGATTCTATATATCTAACTATAATGTCTTTGTATTCACTACTATCACAGTTGTAGAGCTTCTCTCGGATAGATTTTGGCATAGCGTTGATTAGTCTTCGGGTTGTGTAATCGTAGCATCTTCTGCCGATGGTTGTTTTCCTCTTCGGTTCTTCTGCTTTATATTCGGCATCCGACCTGAGGTTCCTTGCTCCTATTTGTATTCTATATAGTCTGTGTTTCATGTAGAATTTTAAGATAGAACAACAGTATTCCTGTCTTACGTCAAAGACTTTTGCCTCTTCGAATAGTTGTTCGGCGGGGTACATTCGATCTTTGCTGTGAATCATTTTTAGAACCCTTTTTTGCAGTGCCTCGAGTGGTTTCAGCGAATCTTTTGTAGCGCCTCCCCATCCAACAATGCCGTATCTCCATATTGATAGAAATATCGCAGTGTATACTGTTTGTAACGTTCGTATATCTAATGCAGTCTTTAGTCTCTTGAAAGCGTATGTCAGGTAACGAAGTCTTCTCACTAGGTTGTCGATATGCTCTTTCCAGCGTAGATGTTGGTCGATTATTATGCCCAAATATTTTATGCTTGTGGACCTCTCTATATTTCTACATGTGTCTGGACATGTTGTTCCCTTGCATGCGTTTGAGTGTATGGTGATATTTGTCTCCTGTGGTACACTGTCTGCGTAGCATTCAAAAGTTAGTAAGTACGTTTTATCGTAGTTGACTGTGAGCTTGTTTTCCGTGAACCATTTAAACGGCTTCGCAGCGTCCACTGAGATTTCGTTTATTACTTCTTCCCAATTTCTCCCTTCGTACAGAATCACAGTATCGTCAGCAAACGATAGTATTTTTCCCGTACACTTTACTTGGAATAAGTCGTTCCGGTATATAATGTAGAGGAACGGTCCCAGTACTGTTCCTTGTGGCACTCCAAACTTTGATCGATAAACCTTCCATTAATCCCTTCCAATGATACGTACTGCGGTCGCCCGCACAGATAACTCTCCAATACTTTCGCTGCTGTTCCTCTTATTCCTATATCGTCTAGCTTATCGAGTAGGATGTCATGATTAAGTGTGTCAAATGCCTCTCTGAGGTCAACAAATATTCCCGCACATTTCCTGTTTTTGTCTAGGGTTTCGTATATGAATTTCGTGACCTCCGCTATGGCGTCTTCAGTTGATTTTCCTTGGAGGAAGCCGTATTGCAATTTTGCAAAGAAGTTCTGTTTGTTCAGAAAACTCAGCATCCTATTTTTTAGGCAAGTTTCAAAGATCTTTGCTATGTTTGATGTTAACGATATAGGACGATAGTTGTTTATCTCGCTACGGTCTCCGCTTTTAAAAAGTGGTATAATTTTCGCTATCTTGGAACAATTTGGACATTCCCCGGATGTAAATATCCAGTTTATGATGTAGCGTAAAGGTTTTACGATATACTCGGCCAGTTCTCTGAGTTGTTTATTCGTGACATTGTCTGGTCCTGGTGATTTTCGTGGATTTGTCGCCTTTATTATAGTAATGATTTCCTCTGTTTTTACTGGTGTTAAAAAGATTGATTTTCGACTCACTTTCGGTTTGGTCTCTCTTTCCAGATGCGGTAGTTTTTCTGCCAGATTGCTTCCTATCGTTGAGAAGTACTTCCCGAATTCCTCAGCAATATTTTTTGTGTCATTCAAAACTGTGCCATCCGATGCCTTGACTTTCGCGATTTTTCTTTTCTTTGTATCGTTGTTGTTGCCGGTCAGTTCCTTTATTGTACTCCAGAGCTTTCGAGGGTCTTCTTGGTTTTGCTCTACTATCTCTCTGTAGTAATGTGATTTTGCTTTCTTTATTAATTTATTTAGTGTATTTCTGAATGCCTGAAATTCTTTTTTTATTGCATTATTTTCCGGATTTGCACGTGCTATCTTCGCCAGCCTGTCTCTCTTTTTCATTGAAGTTATTAATCCCGTCGTTATCCAATCCTTCCTCTTATGTTGATGTTGTAATTCTGGTTTATTTGAGAGCACTATCATATCACTTATTTCCTTAATAAAGGTGTCCGTACATTCATTTATGGTGACTTGCGCGTAGACATTGTTCTATTTCCTTTTTCTCGCGAGTTCTTTTAGTTTTTTGTAGTCTATTCTATTTTTCGTCGTGTGGCTTAGGTTTAGCGATTGTGACATTTCTTCTTGCATTTCTATTCTTAATAGTATTGGATAATGATCAGTTATATTGCTTAGGAGTATCGCACCTACTAATTTTTCAGGATTTATGCTTGTTTTTATGAAAATGTGATCTATGCATGTCGATGAGTTGTTCTGGATTCTCGTGTGTTCTGTTATTGCCGGTAAGAAGTCGTTTTCCGCCATCGCGTCCAAGTAGTTGTGGATTTTTTCGCTGTTTTCCAAGATGTTTATGTTCATATCTCCTATTATAATATGGTTGTCTTTATTTCTCACTTCTTGAAGGTAGTCTTCTAGGTCTTCTATAAAGGCCTCCACTTGTATTGCATGAAGTCTATAAATCGCTGTGATATGGATCGGAGTATTCGGAGTCGCTGTTATATCTAAATAAATTGCTTTTATTGCCCCGATATTTTTTATTTCGTATGAAAACATGAGATTCTCTTTTATATACACAATAGCGCCATCGCATTTATTCGTTTTGCTTTGATTGTAGACTACTACGTATCCCTGTATTTTATATAAATTTACTTCTTCTACGGTCCAAGTTTCCGTGCACACAATGACATCGAAATTGTGTTTTGCTTCTGCCAGTAGTACACATAATTCGTCGTAGTTTTTGTTTATGCTTCTGAAATTCATGTGCATGACTGTAAATTGCGTTCCATGGGATCCGTGTTCTTCGTTTACCCACTTTTCCAAAGAGTCCAGTCGCTGGTTCAGTTGTTTGGTGCCACCAATTTGTTCGGCGAGATTTTCGATACTGAGGTAGTTTGCCCAACCAACAGTATTTGTTCCTACTACTACAAGGATGAATAGTTGCATTAATGGAGTTAGTTGCAGTACCAATCATTAGAATCTCAAAATATTATTGGTTTCACAATATTATGTATTCAAAAAAGGACAAGGTGAGAGTGAATATTGCTAAAAAAAAAGACACACATAACAATAATTTTTATAACCCATATATTCTATTTATTCTAATATTTACAACACAACTTATTATTTACAATGCATGTTTAGCCGTAGCGAATTGTTGTCCATTGCCTATTCGATGCAGAATGCTAATGAATGGCGTGAACAATGATGCCGGATAACGAAACTCTATGCATGTCGATGAGTTGTTCTGGATTCTCGTGTGTTCTGTTATTGCCGGTAAGAAGTCGTTTTCCGCCATCGCGTCCAAGTAGTTGTGGATTTTTTCGCTGTTTTCCAAGATGTTTATGTTCATATCTCCTATTATAATATGGTTGTCTTTATTTCTCACTTCTTGAAGGTAGTCTTCTAGGTCTTCTATAAAGGCCTCCACTTGTATTGCATGAAGTCTATAAATCGCTGTGATATGGATCGGAGTATTCGGAGTCGCTGTTATATCTAAATAAATTGCTTTTATTGCCCCGATATTTTTTATTTCGTATGAAAACATGAGATTCTCTTTTATATACACAATAGCGCCATCGCATTTATTCGTTTTGCTTTGATTGTAGACTACTACGTATCCCTTTATTTTATATAAATTTACTTTTTCTACGGTCCAAGTTTCCGTGCACACAATGACATCGAAATTGTGTTTTGCTTCTGCCAGTAGTACACATAATTCGTCGTAGTTTTTGTTTATGCTTCTGAAATTCATGTGCATGACTGTAAATTGCGTTCCATGGGATCCGTGTTCTTCGTTTACCCACTTTTCCAAAGAGTCCAGTCGCTGGTTCACAATTTTGACACCGTCAAAACTGTTTAAAAAATGTCGATCTATTGTATATTAATTAGGTAGTTCGTTCTCGATATTATATACCTTCTCCTGTCCGCATAGGTCTGACAACTTTCAGTGTCGTCGGTGCAGTGATCGGTCGGTCGATCGGTCTTGAATCTCGTGTTTGCGTCTTTGCAATTTGCGCAGACTTTCTTGTTTTTATTCTGACATTCTCTTCACGGAAAAAAAAAAGTAGTTGACAGATCCAATAAGTTAGTTCCGACAACCAAATGGAATAGTTGATATAGCGCCAACTACTCAGTTGGTTAAAGATACTACAATATTCTTGGTTATATATTGGTAGTAAGAGTAACCAACTGATATTACAACCACAACAGCAGCAGTTGTTTGGTGCCACCAATTTGTTCGGCGAGATTTTCGATACTGAGGTAGTTTGCCCAACCAACAGTATTTGTTCCTACTACTACAAGGATGAATAGTTGCATTAATGGAGTTAGTTGCAGTACCAATCATTAGAATCTCAAAATATTATTGGTTTCACAATATTATGTATTCAAAAAAGGACAAGGTGAGAGTGAATATTGCTAAAAAAAAAGACACACATAACAATAATTTTTATAACCCATATATTCTATTTATTCTAATATTTACAACACAACTTATTATTTACAATGCATGTTTAGCCGTAGCGAATTGTTGTCCATTGCCTATTCGATGCAGAATGCTAATGAATGGCGTGAACAATGATGCCGGATAACGAAACTCTAGCTTGTCCGTTGTTTCAACTTCCCAAGCATCAAATTTATTTGAAAATTGTTTAGTAGAATAAACGGCGCATCCGAAAACAATATTCTTCGACTCGTTACTCAGGATCACTTCGATTCGGCCAAAAACTGGCATATCATGAGAATCTAGTTGTAGTACTAAACAACTGCCAATTCTGTAGGTGATTCCCATCAAATTAACCCATGGAACTTTCAGCAGTTTTGTCTGAAAATCAGAGTTTAATAATGAACTATAGTAATTTATGTCCGGCAAATGCTCGATAACATTCCTGGGACCTGAATCAAATTTTTCTACAAGGGCTTTCTGAGAGATCTTCCGATGGAACAACGCGAACGATTCTTTCATGGCAAGAGTACGTGTAATATTGCGCCGTGAGTACGTTGCGTTGGCACTTTGTTTGAACTG
Source organism: Ischnus inquisitorius (assembly GCA_963924025.1). Taxonomy (NCBI): domain Eukaryota; kingdom Metazoa; phylum Arthropoda; class Insecta; order Hymenoptera; family Ichneumonidae; genus Ischnus; species Ischnus inquisitorius. The sequence goes on from OZ001247.1 coordinate 15,359,587, forward strand.
TCTATTTTTTGACTCGTTCCGTACAGTACTCAAAGCGCACAGCGGGCCAGACATTCTCATGACCCTTCCATAGTGGACCATATTATGGTGCTTGGCTTTTAAAGTATCTTTAAATAGCATTTTATAAAGCTCATGGTGCTCTTTAACGTATCGGTCGAGAAGCACCGCACATTCCACTTGAATTTTTTTTGCAGATACTATAAACAGGATATGTCGAAGTATTCGGAAAAAATCCCACACTTCGTCTAGTTCGATACTGTCGCCAACGAGCAGGGGAAATATATAAACAAAGTTAGTCATTTCACTTCCTGTCATAGAAATTTTTCGGTCTCTAGCTTCTGTCCACTTTATAAGAGGCGGTTTATTTGTCATATCGTTGACCGTGTAATTGAACTCGAGGATTCGCTCATTCATGAGCTCGATATCGATTTTCTTTTTCGCATTAAAAACGTAGTAGTGCAATATGTGTACCATACCGTATTTAAGTGCTCCTTCGGCTAAGTCGTGCAGGGGATCCATGTAATAATTATCGTACACGTGGAAATATTTTACTTCGTTCCAAATGGAACGTTTTTTAACTCCACTTTCACTTTGCCCCGCTTTGAGATCGCTTTCATACTCGGTCACACGTCTTAGACGATCTTTTTTTTCTATGCAATCAACGTTACCTTCATTGCCGGTAATATTACATATCCGACAATAACGGGAACTTCTATAACTTTCGACGAAGTCGAATGCCGAGTTTATACCTAAGTTGTCCCCAGTTATCAATCCCAACGAAAAGTAAATTGTCGTTTCGGTCCCATCCAGCTGGAATTTGATACCATTTTCTTGCAAATCGTTTAATTGGTCTACGAGAGTTTTGAATATACTTGCATTTCCGAATGTTTTACGGTCAGTGGAATGAAAGAGTAAAACAAGAAATATATTTTCGATTACAGAACAGAATTGTGGAGGCAAACAAGGTACGGAGCAATAGACACCACCAAGTTTCTGAATTCCCTTATGACTTCCAAGTGGGTTGTTGACTTCGAAGTCATCGTAGTAAATGAAAAGCGGAATAACGATTTTATTTTCGAAGTAACGATTGACTTTATCGCGCCATAACTGCCCCTGAATGAAGTTGCATAGAATCTCGCAGTCACTCATCAGATCAACCATATACTTCAAGACGGTACTCAAAACGCCAGGAATGTTGAAGAAGCAATGTAGTGTGTCTCGCAATGGAATGCACTGCGCATATACCGGAGTCATTTCTTTTATTATTCTTCCTTCCACTAACTTGTTGTCTACAGTCGAACCAACGATATAGCTTCGTGGCGATATGTAACCGAAGTTTTCAAATACTTTTAATCGTCGATATTCGGTGGACATATATTCAAATGGTACCGTAACCGAATCGAAAATTTTGTTCGCTATATCTCTCTGTACTGCCGTGCAGTCGAGTGCCTCGTATAATGCCGGTTTTACGATTGAAACTATATTATCGATCAATTGTTTTGTCATGTCGAAAGTTTCCTGCACATACGAACGCGGTAAATCGGGTGTCGCGTAGATTTTCGCACAAAACATCTGAACAATATCATTCAGGTTTGATTTCATAAGATTTGTAACCGATTCGCTTGTACTTGCTTCCGGGATACAATGATCGACGAAAGCAGACTCACGAAAGGGCATGTCTGCCTCGCAAAAAGTAACGTTCGATATACCAGATTCAGTAGAAGATTCATGAGCAGACGCCATAGCCTCGTGGACAGACTCAGTCGAAATACCAGCGTTTTCAACAAAGTTTGGATTTTTTACATGAGTCGATTCCGCGGTATTCTGACGGAGTGTATAATTTGTAGCCGTGTAAATGTGTGAGATGTTTCGCAAATGATTTCCAGTTATCAAAATCTTTCGTACAGTTGTTTTCTTTGCATCGAAATACGGTCAGTTCGGTCATCCCGTGACAAAAAATTAGATGTAACCGAAGGGAATGTACCGATGGGAACAATTGAGGTATTGTACATTCCGTACAGCGAGGCATTGTCGTCTTTGTCGGAATACACGCAATGCCCGCAATGTTAGATAGTTTAAACTGTGAAATGTCTTTTCAACTGAATGACGCGGCTCGTGTTGTTATCCCACTCTGTACGGATTCCGTACACGACCTGCTGCAGTAGGAGCCAGGGACCCTCGCTTTGCACGGGATACTGAGCGTGAAGGGCGTGGTACGCCTTAAATGTAACATCGACGGCTCGAAGTGGACTTTCCACCTTATAACGGATACTATTGATTATCACATACGATTCAGTAATCGATTCTTCGGTCAGTCCGATAACCACCGGAAGCGGTTGAAGAGTTTGTCTCGATTCTGCAGCCTTCTGTCGAAACCGGGCGAGCATTGGCTCCAGATCGTCGATAATCTAAATGGTAAAAAAATCATGAAAATTGTATGTTAATAAATATCGCGATCGATCTTTTTATTATTAGAAGATAAAAGGATTTATAGAAACAGTTTACCTTCAAGTGCAGCAAAAAGCCCTCGACGATTTCGATTTTCGTAGATCGATTCGTAGTTTTCCCTGTTCCTTTCCCTCTTAACGTTACTGGAGGGAAAAGTTTTGCGAAGGCATGGAAAACTGTGACTTAAGATAATCCTAATGAAAATGTGTTCAAAATTAATATTCCGTCAACGTAATTCGCAATGGAATAGTCGCACATTATTGTCAATCTCGACTGCATAAATCCACACCGTGAAATGCGAGAATTTTTTAACAAGTTTTTCATCTTTCTGAAGTAAATATAAATATAGTATACGTTGAAGGTAACAATGAATCTGAATTGATATATCGCGAATACAAGAAATCATACCTGTGTCGTAGACGATTTTGCTAATAGAGCAAACAGTCTTGGCAAATCTATTCCATTCGGATGAAAGCTTTGACTCGCAGCCCGGATACAACTGAACGAAGTCTAGCTCCAACTAAAACATGAATTACATTTTCAAAATGAATAAATTGAGATTGGTAAATCAAAGAAAGAGGTTAACCGTTCTCACCAAGGTGTATCCCTGCTGTTGCTTCAAAGCAGGATAAGTATCAATATACGCTCCAATCGTGTCAGGCTGCTGCGCCTCCGGTAACTTCCTTTTTTTTCGTGCTGGGCCGGGCTCATTTCTTTTTCGTAGCACCGACAGCCGTGTTTGATACGTAGTTCTCCATTTTGCATATACTTCCGTCCACGGTTCTAAGCCGGTCGTCAACCACTTCAAATCTTCATCAGATGTATTCTCCGGCTCGAATGTCGAGTCTGAATCTGAATATAATAGTAATTAACGAAGTTATTGTACGGTAACGAATCAATTTAATGTATTTATATAAGATAAATCGTTTATCTTTTAATAAATGAGTACTGCGGTTGATGCTGGTAAGAACTGAAAATGTATTTACACTATTTACACATACCCAGATAGGGTTCAATAATTATAATACAAGGTTGCACATTAGTTACCTGAATCAACAACAAGTACAGCTTGACTCAATTATAATTATTGCTTTGCGTTAAGCTTAGCTTGGCGACAAGCGCCATGTATCTCGCACGCTTATCCGCGTGGCTCACTGCTTGTATCACGCAGTTTCGACTGACCAGCGCGACGGCCTCGTGCCTCGGATTTGCTGTGAGTGTCGAGTATATAGGGCGACCTCTGAAGTGTCGCGCTATAAGTTTGGCCGTTTCAAACTTACATTTATAATCCATATTTTAATTGATTGTACTTAGTTGTTATAAGCTGAATATCGTGAAATATGACAAGGGCCCAAAATATATGACAAACGTGACCCAAAAAAACAAAACACTACCAAGCTCACCGTTCGATACAACCACTCGTCGGCCAGATTGTCGAAGGCCATCTGCTATTAAACTTTTCACGAGATTTGTGTAAAAGTTATACAGTTTGCCTTTTGGCGCTACATCGCCGAGCCGAGATTCCCGTCTTGGTATGTAATAGATACACTGAAATTTAAATGGACGCACATTTATAGACTATGCAGTTTTCATGAATGTTATACATAATTTCGTTACATATGTAATTAATGTTCGCATACCGGGTCCTCGGTCACAAAGATCTCGCTAATCTGCGCAGCCAGCTCTTTAAAACGTTCAGGCGTTATTCTGGAATCAGAATTTATTTCGCTATTAGTATTTGAATATCTCTGTAATAATATGATTATATATTGGTCGTGAATTCTTGTTAGGTCATAGTCGCAACGGCTATGAAAATAATCATACGCGACCTTATCGCTCCTCATGCCCATAATATGGCCAACGTATTAGCAATGCCGAAAAACAAAGAATAGATTATGAGCTCAATTTTTTTTTGGGACGCGAACTTCGAAACACTAGTTTAAATCGTACTCGCCCATATTCCACTAATTTTCAACATGTAGATCAAAGGCAAAGGATGTAACTTACACTGTATTTGGATCGCCTCGCATTTCTTTTGTAATAACGATATGGCTGAGTGTCTGTGCATCGGTATTCGAAAACGTTCCTGCGTCGAATCTCGCCTGAATTTGTGTAGCCAACACATCTCCTTCCAAATATTTTGATACAGACTGCTAACGGAAACGGAGCCTCATTAAAAATAAAAAATAAGTATCAGCATAAAAAATAACGTACGCAATCATAACTAAACTGGGGGCACAATTGAAATTAACTGACGGCTATCTGCAGGAGCCAAGAGTATATCTGCCCCACAACCATAAAACAAAATGTTCAGCTATTGGAGATAGAATATACCGAAGGATCTAACAGTGTCAAGGACTGTTTCCACTTTTCCAGCTTAGCCACGAAAAGTTTGCGCGGACCGAGTTTCGGTATTATAGATACCAGGTCGGTGACGGTCAAAGACAGCAGAATATCCAGAGTGATCTCTTCATCTGCCGAAAATAATGCAACGAAAAGGAGAACTGTTTTTTAGTGACCTATAACGTTGCTATGGTATTCGTGTTTTTACGATGAAAAAATATTTTTACCCTTTTAATAAAATATTTTGATAATAAAAATTCACAATTTTTTAACTTTTCAAAACTCTTTCCCATACGATCAGAGTACGCTTTCAAACTACTTGTTTTTAATGGAGAAAAAAAAATTTCGCCCGAAATAGATAACCCCCCCCCCCCCCCCCCCCCCCCCCCCCCCCCCCTCCTATCCTAAGACAAAGCGAAAATACAAAGACAGGAAAACATCATGCAAACAGCCAACATTTTCGAAAATCATACAAATCTTTATCTATCTCTCAAAGTCTTAAAAATGCAACGATATTGTTAAAAAGTTGTGGAAGAGGGATAAAAGTTTATTTCGTCCATACCTTTGAATTTCTCGATCAACTCCTCGCTGCCCAGATTGGTCAACAAATAGTCGAGTGTTAAAGTAGTCACGCTGTGGGACGGCGTATCGTTCATCTTCAAAAATATAAAAATTCGTGAATATATTTACAACGGCGAATAACAACACTTCTGTCGCGGGATGTCTCGATCACTAAAGATAATCTGATCACAATATTTTTTTATATACTCACCATATACTCTTAGAAACTTGAACGACGTTTCGAGCGAAAATTTCACTCGCACAAAGCTCGCACATCCACAATGGCGTCGTTCGCGTCTTTGTGAAAAATCAACTCATAGGTACGACGGACGCGACCCCCCGTTGGTTACACGAAGGAAGCAATTGGTGATGGTAACCAACTCCTGCATTACCGGTACTATTAAATCGTTTGTCGCAACTAACACGACGATAGTTGCGCCACTTCACGGTTCATGGTGAGAATAAAATTCCGATTGGTTGTAGGAACTATGTCGTTCGTCTTACGAATTATTTTTCGTTAACCAATCAAAAATAGTTCGGGATACTTTTACCATTTTGTTGCGGTAACTAATTCATGGCACAGCATATGCTAAAAATGGTTGTCTTAACTAATTATTTTTTTCCGTGTTGAGTCGTGATCTTCGGCACACGTTTTGCATGTACTCTTCTCATGATTGCACTTTGTTGCGCTGTGACCGTACCCACAGCATTTGTAGCACCTCCTCGTGTTGATGTCGTCGTATACCGGGCATATTTGTCATCCCATCGCTACTTTGTATCTCTTCTCGACTATTCTCATGTATACTTCTGGGCTTACTTCCGCCGTGATGATGCTCGTATTCTTATTTTTCTGTGGTTTTACGAACGTGATTTCGAAGAATGGCTCTTCTATCCCTTCGAGATTCTGTTGTTTGAATTCCTCGGCGAGCTCATACGTGGGTCTGTCACTTACAGCTCCAACTATTCTTATTTTTGGGTTCTGACGTTTATCCTCTTCTATTTCATAGTTATTGCCTAATTTTTTCTTCAGTTCACCAGTGAGTTTCCTTGAGCCGTTCTCGCTTCCACATTTTATGTTGACCGATCCATCCTTGTTCTCTCGGAATTGTGTGATTTGGAGTTTCAGCTTCGCTGGATCTGCTCCCGTTTTAACTGCAGCTCTTGGTATTCTCGCTTCTTGTTTTGCTGTTCTCGGTTTTATCTTTATCGCTGTTACTTTTGGTCTTGCTTCAGTGGCTTGATACGCATTCTCCCGGTTCCTCGGGATCGCTGCGATGCTTGAGTATGATACAAAATTCGGTTTATTGTTTTTCAGTTTCTCAAGTTCACTCGACAGCCATTCATTCTTCTCGACAAGCAGCTGATGTTTATCCCTCATTTCTTGGTTTAGCTCTTGCAGTAGAATGTTTTTTTCTTCCAAAAACTCGGTTTTGGTTCCACTGTACCCTGCTATATTTTTTTTGCTTCTTGCGTCTTCTTCGCACATTTCTTGTACCAGTTTTCTTAATCGGTTTATTTCTGTCTGCGATTCCGTGTCTGTTGCCCTACGGTTTTCGCTGATTCTTTTTCTTTAGCTCGCTGTTCTCGGCTCTTAGATGCATAACCTCAGATTCGTCGTGCTCGCATATTGACTTGTCTACTCGGTTGCTCTCATCTAACCTAATGTCTAGTGTTTTTATTTTTCCTTTTAGCTTTGAGTTTTCTTTTCTCAGCATTTCCACCTCGTAGTCGCGTTGATCCAGTTTCTCTTCTGATTCCTTCAATTTCTGTCGCAATTTGTTGATTTCTCGTGCGCAATCCTCGTAGGTATTTTTGGAGTTTATGTCTCCGCAGCATATCATTAACCCTTTCGCTCCTTTCTGTAGGATGTTTTCCTTGTAATCTCATTCACCGCAGCTTTTGTGCCAGACATTACCGCACCTGACACACGCGTAAGATAGATTTCTTTTTTTGCCACAGCACTTATAAGCAAGATCGCTTTCCCCATCCGGGGGGTTGTTACCACTCGAGGCGGCGGCCATCCCGGCATTATCGGGGATGAATATTTTTATCACTATAAACTACTTGTACTCGGAATATCGCTACTCTGCCAAAGTAGTATACATCGTGATTCGGTCGTCATTGCATCGCATGCATTGAACGAATATGTCTCACAATTTGAGAACTTGTATCATCTCCGATACATGACAAATAATCTGCACCAACTGCTTCACCTACCCGAGATCGTTCGGCAGTTCGGGCCCTTGTGGACAACATCATGTTTTCCATACGAATATTTGAACGGAACGTTAAAGCGTTTCGTTCACGGAAGTAAGGAGGCCCAATTGCAGATATGCTCAGCAATTTCGATGTATCTGAATCTGATGACGACGCCAAAAAGCGAAGAACTAGCTGAATGACGACCGGCTACATTGTTTTGTGAAGGATTGAATTACAAATGCGGAAGATTCAAGCGTCACTTTGTCACCGATTCGCTGTACATTATTGATAAGTGTACAGCATACCCGCATCTCCCGGACGACATTCAACACATTTTTGAACAAGCACGCATAAGGGGCACTGAGTATTTCTACTTCCTGAGAATGCTGAAATGTAAAGTGATGTATAGTTCTACTGCATACACACGGAGTACGCGCACGAACTCGACATATGTTGTCTATTTTTCCGACGACGACTCGTATATGATCGGACAAATCCAACGTTTCGTATAAGTTTCAGACGGCCTTTTTCCCACATTGTGCTATAGTTTGGCACGCCATTACGCCGTTTTAAGACCGTGCCTCTGCAAAAACGTGTTTTCAACTTGCGTCGGCAACAACGTGCTGTCTACAATACATACCGTCGTGAACGTCGAGAATGTGCTACTGCCGATAGAAGTTAGCAGACTGGAATCCGTCTGCTTTTACTGTCGGATTGACGATACATCTAAAACTTTTGTCATTGAGCCAATCAACTTCATGTAGTGCGAATGATATTTTTGCCCGAACATCAAAGTTGAACCAATGTTGAACTCGAAATTTGCGTGCACGACTGCAATGGGGGAAACTATGCACGATGGACACCCACATTGTTCCTGCTCGCCAAGAGACAAATGAATTGCGTTGCCATTGACTTTTTTTCGCCGAGGGATCGCCCGCTCTCCTCTTCCTCTCTCGCCAATGTTCAACGATGAGGAAGCCAAATCAGGTCTCGTGTGTATTTAAAGTCGATTGATTAACTGGACTGAGTCGAATCGAAAAATCTTCAGCTCTGCGAGTTTAAAAGAATATATTGTGACCAAATTTTCGACGCCACAAAAAGCATCCGCCTCGAGTCCTATGATTTTATGGGGATGTTTTTTCCTTGGGCGCCAGCCGAGCACGCGCTCGACAAGACTCGGTACCGGTGTCGATTTCAGCGGATGGGTTCGGTCTGCTCAGCGGTGTAATCAGAGAGGGAGGGGGCCGTGTTCTCGGATTAAATAAATTTGAACAACCACCAAATTACGGGAATTATTTGGAGCCCAAAACTATTATTTATTGACAAAAAGATATTCGATCAAATAAAATAAACAAGATGAAGGTATCCCCGCGTTGCTCCAAAAAAAAACAATGATTCAACAAATAATTCACCTCCAAGGCTCGATACAACAATTAAGCGGCCGCAGCCCCTATTAGAATTCGTGCCGACTACTCAGTTCACCGGCCGAATTTCACCTCACCAAAATTGTACATCAATAAAAACCAAAGAGTATCCCTACTAAAATTTGTCGACTCCGAAACTGTCGGTCCGCGCGCTTACGGTACCGAATAAACTCGCACACAATTTCCGGTCAATAATTAAACGGAAAATAATAAAATAATAACGAGATCGATCACAAAAAAAATTATCGCACCAACATATTCACACAAAATTCAGACTTACATCTAACATCCAAATATATTCCTTTCCAAATGACACGAGCAGTCGGTACCGCCGGTCCAAAATTGATACGATTATTTCGCTCGAACTCTTCTATACTGACGGTACCGGCGCGACACGGGCTCGCGAACGTTATTCTTCGGCTCTCGCGATCCAAACGATGTCTCCAAGGGGATCGCGAGATTCCTTCACGCGCGAACACGAGACCCGCACGCCAAACGCTCAACTATTACGGATCTCTCGCGAACAATGAGGCTCTAATCATTTTCAGGCGATCTGGAGTTTAAAGTTTATCCACGAAAATTTATCAACTAATGAAAGGACCCGTGAGGCCGTCCAGTGTTCCGGACCGCTAGCCTTTCGATGCCCGGGACGATACCCACGAGTCGACCGAGCCACGTGATGCTCGAAATTTTCCACATTCACAAGAATTTTTTTCCCCACGTCCGCGAACGCGGGACCGAGAGAACGAGGCGAAAGCCTTACCGTGAGGTTTGATGGTGCGGAGTTCCGGTCACCCTTCCACCGACCTTCCCGGATATTCCGAACACTCCCAAGTTCCTCGAATTGCCCCTCGGCCACGGTACCGTCTGCCTTCCTGAGGTCGGAGAGAGAGAGAGCACCGACGCACGTCCGTCACACCCGAAACGTTCGACGAGAGTCCTCGAAAATTACCTCTAACGCGCTCGCGACGATTCTCTCTCCCCTCCCTTTCCAAAATCTCTCGCAGGGCCAGTACCTGGCGCCTCGCATAATTCGCACGATTATCGGACTAATAAATCAAAGCCCTACGTCGATAATACCGACGCGCTCGGCGGATAAACGGATAGATGTTCGGCCTCTTCCTCCGGTACCGTGTGGAATCCATCGCCAGGCTGTGACTTATGTTCGATGCACCCAAGGCGATGGACAGTCAGGATGCCAAGCTGCGACTTACGACGATGCACCCAGGGCATGATTTCCGCGTGTGCACTCGGAAATGGACCGGTTGGTGACCCCCTCCTCCCTCGAAGACTCACGCCTCTCGCTCGACGTTCCAAAAAAAAATAAAATAAAAACCTGGCAATTAATAAAAATATAAATTCGCCTAACTTTTGCCCTCGAGATCGCCCGGGACTCCGTCGGAGTGGACGAACGCCCGTCCGTTCCCCTCTCCCTCTCCTGCTCACGAGGCCGATGCTCTTGTGACGACGGTATGAAAAAAACCGCGTCACAACTACCCCCCCCTCGGGTAAGGTCGCCCCGACCGTAAGACTCTCGCCTCAAATTTTCCAAAATTTCCAAAAAAACCCGGACGTTTATCTCGTGACCGCATCGTCCCGGAGGATCTCGAAGGCTCAATGTAATAAATGGCGAACAGAAGCAAAGAACAAAAAACAAAAAAAAAAAATCTCGCCATGATTTTTTTTGCATTGCAACAACCGCAGAGTCATTGCGCAGAGTAGCGTAAGCGTGAGCATGTGCAGGTGCGGGATCAAGGTTCGATGGGAAAAAAACAATACTCAGTTAAACGTTATCAATTCGTTCATTCCGTAAACCCTTAAAAGCTCGATACATGGCGTCGCAGCAAAAAAACAAAACAAAAGAAAAGAAAAATTATCTCGAGACGGTGATAAGAAAGAAAGAAAATCAATATAGCCTCCCGAGAAAACCAACTCCTGGCATGGAAAGGAAAACTCGACGCAAGAAAAAAAAACAAAAACCTCTTGATTCCCGACGCGTCGGTACCGATCTACCCGTGACGGGAAAGACGTGAAAAAAAACACAGAAACGTTTTATTCCGGGCGTGTTTCGGAGCGGGAGCGCGATTTCTGCGGATCCCGACTCGAGGCGCCGAAGGTACCCCCCACGCTCTTCCACCACGCGCTGCATCTCGGGCAATCCCTCAAGGTGGCTCCCAGATCACCGCAGTTGTAGCAAAAGGGATCCTTGCTCAACGGCTCGGGACAACGATCGCGGCGATGGCCGACCTTTCGGCAGTTGAAACACATCGCCGATGTGTGGCCCGACTTCGGCCGCGGAAGAGGCTTTACCGCCTCCGACTTCGGCGGCTCTTCCGCCGCGACTTGGCCTCTCGCCCGACCTCGTCCCACAGGCCGCCCTCCGCCGACCCGTTGCCTCGGAAGCAGGTACGCGAGCCCCCTCGGTACCGCTGCTGCGGCTGCCTCCAGACGCCAGCCTCTGCCCCGTACAACCTTGCGCTCTCCCGTCCATGACACGAAATACCGGGTCGATCCCACCGTCTCCTCCCGCGCCTCGCGATCGACAACGGCGGGCTCGAGAGTCATCGTTGCCGTCACCGGAATGAGATTGGCGGCCGCCTCACCCTCAGAGGAATCTTCCTCTGGCGTCGCGGGAGGGTTTCCGATCTCGACGCTTGCTCCGGTCGCCCCGTCATCCTCGGATCGAGAGCTGCTCGACTCCTCTTCCTCGAGAACAGCACCTCCCATCCCGGCGATGTGCTCCCGCCACTGCCGGATTACCAGCTCCACCACCGGTCGCACACCCACCACGCCCCGTATCGGCTGCGAGAAATCGGCCGCCTCGACCGCCTTTTCAAGGAGCTCCACCACCTCGATCGCAAGGGCCTCGGCAGCCGTCACGCTTCCCCTCTGGCCTCGGAGCCTCGCTCGGTGCAGCATCGGCCCGAGTCTCTCCAAAATCATCGTCGCTTCCTTCCTCTTCATCGTGTCTGTCAATCAGAGTATCGGGACCGTGATATACTTTCAAATCGTCCACGGCGACTTTCGCAACGCGACGACCGTCCTCGTCCGAGAGCTCATACACAACCGGAGATAACACGGCAGAGATAACAAAAGGACCGTGATATTTCGAGGCCAATTTCGCGGCAATGTGTTGCGAGGCCGAAGACAGTATGCGCTGTTTCCTCAAGACTGTATCCCCCAATTTAAAACGCGGTACCGAATGTCGTTTGTTATAATAAACCGATTGTCGATGGTAAGCCTCGTCGAGATCGTATTGAACTCTATCTCTTAATTTTTGGAGTTCTCGCATGTGCTCCGACCATGCTTCGCGAGACAACGGTATCAATATTCTCGCCCCTTTCTCTCGACGAAAAAATTGGTGGGGATTTGGCGTTCTACCCAAGTTCAAATACGCGGGACTACTATCGATGGACGAGTGATACGAAGTATTATAAGCAAATCGAAAGTGAGAAAGATGGACATCCCAAGATCGATGATCATTGTTGATGTAAGCAACTATCATCGTCTTTAACACTCGGTTAACCCGCTCCACCGGATTAGCCTGTGGGTGATAAGGAGGCGTGGTGGTATGAAAAATCCCATAATCATCCGCTAATGTTTGCAAGCTACGATTCACAAATTCGGTACCGTTATCTGTCAGAAGGACCTCGGGCGTTCCCCATCTCGACACAACCAAATCCTCGAATGCTTCTTTGATCTTTACCCCGTTCGCCTTCCGTAAGGGGCAGCACTCGACCCACTTGGTAAACAGATCCTGTATGACCAGGATGTATGCAAACCCGGAGCGGCTAGTTGGAAAAGGACCCATAATATCGGCCGCCACCACTGTCCACGGCCCCTCAACTACTCGCCTGCCCATCATCCCTAACGGAGGGCCTTGCACGGGCTTGATTCGCTGGCATGTCTCGCAACGCTGGACGTACCGGGTGACTTCTCGATACATTTTCGGCCAAAAATATGAATCGGCAATTCGCTTAAACGTCTTATCGATGCCCAAATGCCCCGCTTGTGCCTCGTCGTGACTCTCTCGCAACACGCGCGACCTATCGGACTTTGGAACGACTAGCTTCCATTCCGAATCCTTTAAGCTAGCGGGACCGTTACGCGAAACCCGCCTTCGCACGTATAAACGCTCTCCGTCTATTTTCCAGTCGGGAAAACGTTTGGGGTCTTCCCGCACCGCTCGGAGTCGATTCTCATGCCAAATATCGCCGGTACCGTGATTAATTCGCGTCAAATTCCCCGTCGAGTCGCCTAATTCAACCAGAAGGGTTTCGGAAGGCGGCACGGTCTCGAACATCCGCGAGAGAGCATCGGGAACGTGATTCAATGCCCCTTTTCGGTGCAACACCTCGAAATCGTACTGCATCATTCGCAATGCCCATCTCGCGAGGCGTCCCGTCGGGTCTTTGAGGTTCCGTAACCACTGCAGACTCGCGTGATCAGTTATTACGCGAAAATGATAACCCTCCAAATACATCCGGAACCGGTCAACCGCCCACAGAATCGCGAGACACTCCTGCTCCGATACCGAATAATTCCTTTCTTCTTTGCGAAGGGTTCGACTGGCGTACGCGATCGGATGTTCCCCGCCTTCGCCCTCTTGCGTCAAAACCGCTCCCAATCCGGTACCACTTGCATCTGTCTGCAGGGTGAAAAGCTTCGAAAAATCGGGACGAACCAGAGTCGGCGGTGAAACCAACGCATTCTTCAGCGTGTCAAACGCCCTCCGCTGATCGGGACCCCACAACCACGATTGGCCTTTCCTCACAAGCCGGGTGATCGGCTCGGCTATCGTCGCGTATTGTGGTACGAATCGCCTGTACCAGGACGTCATCCCCAAGAACCTCCGCACTTATCGAATGGTTTCCGGCTCGGGATAATTTTTAATTGCCGACGTTTTGTCGGCATCGACATGTAACCCCTCCCGATCGACCACGAAACCCAGGTACTTGACCTCACGGCGACAGAATTCGCATTTATCCGGATTTATTAACAGCCCAGCCGCGAGAATACGATCGAATACGATCTCGAGCCACTTCAAATGCTCCTCGAACGTTTCAGAGACGATGATGATGTCGTCTAAGTAAGCAAAAGCATGAGGTTCCAATTCGGGACCGATCAGCCGATCCAACAGACGTTGAAAAGTCGCTGGAGCGGATGTCAGACCGAAGGGCATGCGCTTAAACTGAAACAACCCTCTTCCCGGTACCGTAAAAGCCGTAATCTCGCGCGATTTTTCCTCCAACGGTATTTGATGGAATGCTTTACTTAAATCCAGTGTCGAAATGTAACGAGCGCTTCGCAATCGATCGAGAATGTAATCCATGCGTGGGAGCGGATACGCGTCTTTCTTCGACACGTCATTTACTTTTCGGAGGTCCAAGCAAAAACGATACTTTTCCCCTTGCTTGACCATTAACACGGGACTGCTCCAATCGCTTCGGGACGTTTCGATTACCCCCGCGGCTAGCTTACGGTCTACCTCGTCATACATCGCGTTCAAAACGATAGGCGTCACCGGATAGCAACGCTGTTTGATGGTACGATGGTCGCCCACCTCGAGCCGGTGCTCTGCTAACGTAGTAACTCCCGGAGATGTTCGAAGTCGCGGTATTTGAATTGCAAGAAAACTCTCGAGCTGCGAAGTTTCCGAAGGTGTTAAGTCGGATAACGACGCACAAAAATCGATTTTATCGGGTCCCTGAACCTTTTCGAAGTGATAGCGCTTCGAGGGATCGTCACTGAAGTGCCACTGACGACAGGAATGATCCACGACCATCTGCAACGACGCTAACGAGTCTAACCCGAGTAGTAACGGTACCGGTAAAACCTCGCTGACCCGAGCGACAAGGGTTCGCTCGCGCCCTTCAAGGCTCACCGGAAATCTGACAGCTTCGTTACAGATCAAACGCGTCCCATTCGCAATTACCGACGGCTTGTCTGGTGTTTTATGACGGACGAATCCCAATCTCGCGGCGAGTAAAAGGCCCTCGGGACCGATATACGTGCTCGTGGCGCCGCTATCTACCACCGCAGGTATCACATGACCCCGAAAGCCCAAAAGAACGACGAATACCGAGCAATCGGCACTCGGATCCCTCGCGACGTTACACGCATCTATCAAGACCTGTGGTGAAATTAACGGTCGTAATTTTGAAGCCCTTTCGCAACTTGCCCGATTCGTCCCGGCCTCTATGGTCGAACCTGCGATCCGTTTCCCTTACATTCATGAGGCGTACGAATGGTTTCCCCTTCCTTCCCGCACGCGTAGCAACGAATTCGTCGAGGAGCGCGACACTCTCTCGAAAAATGTCCCGTCTCTCGGCAATTGAAACAGATTGGTGGCTGACGGTCTGAATTCATTACACGCGGTTGTGACTCGTGAACGGGTAGGAAAGGATTCGTTGATCGAGCGACAAGCCCGGGACTCGCGTTCGCGTTTCTCGGAGTCACTGGTCGTCCCGGAGTCGGTGGACGTACAGTATTTGATACCGGTCCCGTAGATCTCGAAGAGTTCGAGAGCGCAATATCATTCGCTTGATGAGCGTACATACAAAGCGACGTGCCCACCCCCTGAGCATTTCCCTCCGACACCGCTGGCCCCCCTCTATCCGGTACCGTTCCCGCGGAATCACCGTCGAACATGTTGAAAGACACGCCACGGGGTTTCACAGGAGGTCTAGGCGCCTGGTATGCCAACGAAGGGAATAACGACTGATCCGGCGGAGGAGGCGCATGATAATATCGCGCCGATCCGTAACTCCTCTCGATTCGCGTCGCGATTCTCTCCAACGCGTCGAAACTCCCAATCTCTTCCCTCCGAACCGCGATTCTCAATCTCGGGAGCATGTTCCGGTAAACATAATCTAGCTGTTCCGTCTCGGGCATCGGTGGCACAATTCGATCGATCAAAGCCCTCAAACATGTTATATAGTCGGAGACCGGCTCCTCGGGACCCTGTGTTCGCCTCAAAATTTCCTCGCGCAAAGAGAATTGAATTTCAGGGTCGCAGAAGCGACGCCTGAACGCGCTGGCGCAATCCTCCCACAAAACGAATCTCGAGAACTCATTACGAAACCAGATACGCGCGATACCCGACAGAAATAATGGAATTGCCCGCAACAATCCCGCATCGGAAATAGGCATGATTCGAAGCCCCTCTTCGACGCGGGACAAAAACTCCTCGACATCCTCTCCACGCGCTCCCGAAAATTTCAAGTCCCATTTTCGCATTATGTTGAATGCCGCCACGGCGCTGACGGGACGGTCATCCGACCAATACGACTCGCGACCTTCGGGACGATGCGAATAATGATGATCATACGCGGTACTGTTCATGTCGGGACGCATGTGGGGTGAGGCCTCGTAATCGTGAACGGTATCCATTCGCGATTCGAAATTCACGCGTGGATGTTCTCGCGATGTTTCTCGAAAAATTCTATTCCCGCGCCCCGAGAACTCAGCATAATTATCCCACGGATGAGGATGGTAACCCACGATCGCGTCTCTGCTCGGGCCTTCACCCCCATGTCGGATGGGATATCGCGGTACCGTTACTGGACGACTCGGAGGAACCGTTTGATTGAACCCCGGAAAGGGTCGCGGTACGGCAGTGGGTGATCTCCGCGTGGACGGTGCAGAAAGGTTTAACGGCCCTTCTCCGTCTCCACGAGACTCCATCGTTCTATAGCCCGCCGATGAGCTTGCAGGCCGATCTTGCCCGCGACAAACCCCCCCCTCGAGACTCGATCCCGTACCATCACGCCCAACGGGCCTCTCCGTCGAAACGCGTTCCCCTCCTCGTCCATGAACCACCGATGTCGATGGAATCGGGCCCGAACCAAACATGGTCTGATAAAGATCCATGTGCGCGATCGGAGCACGCAACGCGTTTAATAATCGCTCCACTCTTTCTCCCCGATTCCCTGCGGTACCCAATCCCCTCAACTCCCACGCGCTCGCCAACTGAGCGTCAGTAAACCCGTTTACCTTCGCGTCGAGCCTAGCTCCGGGGGTATATGCCGCGTACATTGTTTATACAACTCCGAACCACAACGGGGGAAAAAAAGAAAAAAAAATGAATAAAAATAAATAATAAAAAAAAATTTTGAAACCGAAAGGCAACGGGAAAAGTCAGCGCAAAGCGTAATGAGTCAAGTCCGAGGCGTCACGATTAGCACAAGCGGGCGCAAGCAATCCGGCAAAGCAAAACAGAAATAACTCGATAAACAAATCTCGCCGTTCGGTACCGTGGAAAAAAAAGAATAAATAAATAATTTAATGCCGCTAATAATAATAAAAACGCATTAAAAAAAAATGATTCGTGATCCAAGTCACCAAGCGCGGCACAAGAAAAACAAACCCAACAGCGAAAGACAGCCAAGCGAATTCCAAAGCCAAAAAAAAACCTCTTACCTCCGCTCGGGTCAGCCGGCAGCAACGAATCGCGCCAAGGCTGAACTCTCCAGACGAGAAAGCTCGCACGCTGTCAAAAAGGGAAAAAAAACTAACTCGGCCGAGATCGCACGACAAATCAAGCACTCACACAATAAATAAATATTTAAATAATCGACAATCCCACTCTCACGAATCAAGGAAAACCGCCATGTTCGTACAAAAAAACGATTAATAAAAGGGCAGAAGAAAAAAAACCAAAACAACGGTCATCGATCAATAATTAAAACGTAAAAAAAACAAAACTCCAAACGCAAAAAAGAAGAAATCAGTACCCGTCCAGAATGTTCAAAAAAAAATGTCAAAAGTGAAAGAAAGGTCAAAGGGAAAATAAAATAAAAGAAATCGTCGAAATGAAATAAAATAAATGTAAAAAAAACAAACACCTCAATAACTAAAATAATTCTAAATTCCCGTCACGAATGTAAAAAAAAATGTCAAAAGTCACGAGCGTCAAACGTCGAGTCGCAATTAAAGAACGCGTCAAGAAAGAAAAATAAAAGAAAACGTCAAGAAAAGTAATAAATAAAATAATTTTTATCACCGTAAATAAATTATCCACGTTGTCAATCCGTAATTAAAAAGAAATGTCAATGTGATCCATCAATAAAAAAACGAAACGTCAAATCAAAAGAATTTAAAAAAATAATAATTCGCGCGAACAATTTCAATCACTCACGCGATTATCGCGCACACACTCACACACTCGATCGTCGTCGATTCTCGCCGACCCGCGTTACCCCACAACTTTTCGGGCCGAAATAATATTTCGTGAAACACGGTAAAATCTTTCGATGCTTAAATTCGTCGTCTTCGACTGTCGAGTCGCCGACAGCCGAACAAGGGAAGCTGAAAAATCAAAACATAAACACGCGCCGCGGTCGCCGCAGCAAGCGGTACAGTCGGAGTCACAAATTTCTCGGAGTCGAATTTTCCTATCTCCGTCCCCCCATCACCGATTTTGGATACGAGGAAACGATTATTAATGAATTATTAATTAATTTTCGAGTCAACAAAAAAAACAATTTCTCCAGACCGATAAAAAAGAAATCCATCAATTATTCGCTCAAAAGAAATGTAAAAAAAAAACCGATAAAGAACCCTCGGGCCCCACGTTGGGCGCCAAAATTTTGTGACCAAATTTTCGACGCCACAAAAAGCATCCGCCTCGAGTCCTATGATTTTATGGGGATGTTTTTTCCTTGGGCGCCAGCCGAGCACGCGCTCGACAAGACTCGGTACCGGTGTCGATTTCAGCGGATGGGTTCGGTCTGCTCAGCGGTGTAATCAGAGAGGGAGGGGGCCGTGTTCTCGGATTAAATATATTTGAACAACCACCAAATTACGGGAATTATTTGGAGCCCAAAACTATTATTTATTGACAAAAAGATATTCGATCAAATAAAATAAACAAGATGAAGGTAACCCCGCGTTGCTCCAAAAAAAAACAATGATTCAACAAATAATTCACCTCCAAGGCTCGATACAACAATTAAGCGGCCGCAGCCCCTATTAGAATTCGTGCCGACTACTCAGTTCACCGGCCGAATTTCGCCTCACCAAAATTGTACATCAATAAAAACCAAAGAGTATCCCTACTAAAATTTGTCGACTCCGAAACTGTCGGTCCGCGCGCTTACGGTACCGAATAAACTCGCACACAATTTCCGGTCAATAATTAAACGGAAAATAATAAAATAATAACGAGATCGATCACAAAAAAAATTATCGCACCAACATATTCACACAAAATTCAGACTTACATCTAACATCCAAATATATTCCTTTCCAAATGACACGAGCAGTCGGTACCGCCGGTCCAAAATTGATACGATTATTTCGCTCGAACTCTTCTATACTGACGGTACCGGCGCGACACGGGCTCGCGAACGTTATTCTTCGGCTCTCGCGATCCAAACGATGTCTCCAAGGGGATCGCGAGATTCCTTCACGCGCGAACACGAGTCCCGCACGCCAAACGCTCAACTATTACGGATCTCTCGCGAACAATGAGGCTCTAATAATTTTCAGGCGATCTGGAGTTTAAAGTTTATCCACGAAAATTTATCAACTAATGAAAGGACCCGTGAGGCCGTCCAGTGTTCCGGACCGCTAGCCTTTCGATGCCCGGGACGATACCCACGAGTCGACCGAGCCACGTGATGCTCGAAATTTTCCACATTCACAAGAATTTTTTTCCCCACGTCCGCGAACGCTGGACCGAGAGAACGAGGCGAAAGCCTTACCGTGAGGTTTGATGGTGCGGAGTTCCGGTCACCCTTCCACCGACCTTCCCGGATATTCCGAACACTCCCAAGTTCCTCGAATTGCCCCTCGGCCACGGTACCGTCTGCCTTCCTGAGGTCGGAGAGAGAGAGAGCACCGACGCACGTCCGTCACACCCGAATCGTTCGACGAGAGTCCTCGAAAATTACCTCTAACGCGCTCGCGACGATTCTCTCTCCCCTCCCTTTCCAAAATCTCTCGCAGGGCCAGTACCTGGCGCCTCGCATAATTCGCACGATTATCGGACTAATAAATCAAAGCCCTACGTCGATAATACCGACGCGCTCGGCGGATAAACGGATAGATGTTCGGCCTCTTCCTCCGGTACCGTGTGGAATCCATCGCCAGGCTGTGACTTATGTTCGATGCACCCAAGGCGATGGACAGTCAGGATGCCAAGCTGCGACTTACGACGATGCGCCCAGGGCATGATTTCCGCGTGTGTACTCGGAAATGGACCGGTTGGTGACCCCCTCCTCCCTCGAAGACTCACGCCTCTCGCTCGACGTTCCAAAATAAAAAAAAAAAAAAACCTGGCAATTAATAAAAATATAAATTCGCCTAACTTTTGCCCTCGAGATCGCCCGGGACTCCGTCGGAGTGGACGAACGCCCGTCCGTTCCCCTCTCCCTCTCCTGCTCACGAGGCCGATGCTCTTGTGACGACGCTATGAAAAAAACCGCGTCACAATATATATGTTGTAACGAGGTGCAATAACGCTCTCGAGATTCTTAACGCACGAGAGTCCCGCGATGAAGATCACGCAACATCGCTAAATTGTCACGCCGAGCCGAGAGAAATATTGAGAGTGCGATACTGCCGGTAGGCCTGTTTAAATTGTGTTACAGGAAATTTGCGAAGATTCGGCAACGGCGATCGAGAGAGAGAGAGTGCGACCAACGTCGGCGAGGCTCGAAGCCTCGCGCGAGCGAGGAGATCGCTCCCCCCTCCCTTCATAGGCTCGACGCCGAATTTGCGTACCGAGAGTATCACTCTCGTGCGAGACGTAGAATAGACCAGGGCAGTTAGATCGTTAAGAACAGAGTCGATTGTAATAGAGTGTGTAAAGAAGCGAGCGTGGGTGTGAGAATCGCGGATATCGCCACGAATCCTGTGGAGTATCGAATCGCGACCCTCGACGGGATCGTGAATACGACAAACGATAGATGACACCGGGCTCGAGCCATTTTTCCAACGGGACTGCGATAAGGATTATTATCAAGGTAGGCGCACGTGGTGCCAGATTCTCAATTCTAATAACGTGGTCGCCGTTCGTGGCTCCTCCGTGTCTGTCTTTCCCGGTCGTATGTGTGCGTGGTTCGCTCGAGCGTTCTCGAGACGACCACGGAATAACTCGCGTGATATTCTGAGCGGTGCCTCGCTCACTTCGAATCAATACTGTTAAATAAAGTCACATTCTTACGTTATTATTTCACGCAATCTGGGTCTCGAGAATTTACTTATTTTTTGTGTCGTGTCGTGAAAAGCCCCGAACCCATTTCCCATTGCTAGCCGGCAGGAACGAGTAGGAAAGTACGAAAGTAATTGTACCCGCGGCAACACGGGGAGGTTTTGTTGCCTGGCGCCCTTCAAGAGCGTTGGCGACGGAAAATCATCGAACGGGCGTCATTAATGTGTAGCGAGTGCGCCTTGCAATTTTTCGAAATTTTTTATTGCAGGGACACATTACAATGTATATGTATTTATTGATGATCGCGTTAGATCGTTGAAAAGTTCGTAACAAAAAATTAACTAATTCGAACATGACCGAAACAGACCGCTCTCGACGACGCCGGACGTTCTGAAGATCTTCACTTAGCCATGCTCTCGGATAATGATTATTCCCCAACGCGAGGAAACAGCCGACAGCAACAGCAGCAGCGGTCAGCGAAGGGAATTACAATAGTACAAAGTCTTCAAGTACTGCTCTTTCGCCGCTTATATCCAGAAGACAGGATTCAGTCATAACAAAAAGGTTATTATATATCAATCAAATAAATATATTGCGCGTAAATTTTATTTTTCAACCCATAAATAAATCGATTTTTTAATCTCGAAGAAAGCACACGGTCTGCACAGGAGCATGCTGCAAGGACGTTGGCTTGGAACATTCGACCCCCTTGACGGCTCACTCCTGCCCGAGGGGTACAAGGTTGATATCGCGTGCAGATAGACTTCTGATCCGAAGATAATGACACAAATGGCTTAATTTGGATTTTTGCGAAGGGAAGGTAAGACATACCGTGGATCGAAATGATTATTTATGGAATGAAAACATCTTTTGCGAACATTTTAAATACAAATTTTTTCTAACAACGTTACGACCCTTTCAGAAAAAAATGTTTCACCGTATAATTAGTGATTAAACGAACTTACCTAAGTGAAGTTCAATCATGATTGTATGAGCGCCTCTTCCGAAGAGATCAAAGTTGTAGTAACCCCCACTTTCCCCAGTGTCGCCACAAAGTTTAAAGCTAGGAAATAAAAATTTCCTATGTTAC
Source organism: Ischnus inquisitorius (assembly GCA_963924025.1). NCBI lineage: Eukaryota > Metazoa > Arthropoda > Insecta > Hymenoptera > Ichneumonidae > Ischnus > Ischnus inquisitorius. The sequence continues at coordinate 15,381,809 of OZ001247.1, forward strand.
CTAGCCTGCCTCGCGCCTAACGCGCGCGCCGATCTTCATTCTTCAAAGCCCTGCCGTAACTGAAATTTGGGTATCTCTAAAGATAAACGGAAGGGCGGGACTGATCTCTTCAGAAGGGGCGCTCATACAATCATAATTGAACTTCACTTAGGTAAGTTCGTTTAATCATTAATTGTATTTTGCGCCTCTTCCTCAAGATCAAAGTTGTAGTTGTTTAAAGCAAGTTACGGCAGATGAAACACGCCAATTTAATAAAATTCCATGACCAAGTTTAAACATTTTAATGAACCAAACAAACTTACGAAGTAATATCGCGTGTAACATACTAATATATTATGCTTATTATAGCTCAAGAACTGCTTCGGCAAACTGAGCAGTTGCATTGGTAACTTGGTATCGTAAAAACGAGCGAACGTCTTGGAACTTTTAGTCCAACCCGCTGTCTTTCTTATCAGGTCTATATTGATACCTTGTCGTTTCGCAGCGGACGTTGACGCGTGACGCGTACTATACGCCGAAAACGTGTTAACGTCGATTCCGCTCTGCGACAGGACTGTCTTTATCCAACGGCTTAGTGTCTGTGTAGACACTGCCTTATGTGGTTTTCTAAAGGAGATCAATAGTTTGACTTCAGACCCACGTAAGTCCTTAGTTCGTTCGACGTACAAAATCAACGTCGACGCAACACAGATCGATTTATCATGCGCAAAAAACGGAAGACGTAAAACTGGTTGCGTTTTCTTGGGACCAGAAGTTTTAATTCGATCGGGAATTTTTATCTCTATATAGTCCTTGTTTCCTTGATCGATATTTCGGATGTCGATTAACGATAGCGTTTGCATTCGGTGCGCTGTAGCTAGGGACAAGAAGGTAACTAATTGCAGAGAGAGATTTCCTAAATTAACCCCTTCGTTCGGATACCATTTTGACAATCGATTCAAAACGATCTTCGGGTCCCAAGTTGAGTCATATTTGGGCGCCGGCGGTCTCAACTTCGCAACCCCTTTAAAAAACCGCTGAATCTCCTCGCTCTGACCCACTTCGGGCCCCAGCAGTAGCGATATCGCAGACCGATAAACGTTTAGCGAACTGTAGGAAGCTTTTTTCTCGAATTCCTTCGTAAGGAAGGTCAAAAGCTCGTCGATCCCGCGAATGGGTCAACGTCGACGCTCGAACAGAAAAGCCACCATTTTTTGAGAGCACAGTCGTATTTCCGAAGTGAAGAATCCGATAACGATGCAATTACGATATCCATCGATTCCATAGGAACTTCCCTCCGTGCGTAGGCTTCCCTGATAGCTTCGCGGCAACCAGTGTAAGACGGTGCCATAACGGATGCGGTTTTCTGCTGGAAGAGCGTATTAAGTTAATGTTCGGTTGAAACAAAATAGGTTCGGCGTCCATTACAGATAAAAATAAGGGAAACCATGGTTGTCCTTCCCAGTACGGAACTATGAGAATTCCACTCGACTGCTCGCGTTCGATTTTTCGCAGGACCCTTAATATAACCGAAAAAGGGGGGAACGCGTAAGAAAACCATTTTTTCCATGTCATGAAAACGCGTCGATAGCCATAGACTCCGGATCCCGTCGCCATGACACGTATCGATCACACTTCGCATTTGCTCGCGAAGCAAATAAATCGATTTCTGGACGGCCGAAAACCTGAACTACTTTCCCGAACGCTCTGTTGGAAAGCTCGAATTCGGTTTCGGGCTGAAGTCTTCGCGATTCGCGATCTGCTTCCACGTTTTCGCTAGACCGAATGTACGATGCCGTGATCCATATGTCTCTGACTTCGCACCACTGCCAGATTCCTCTGGCCAGTGCACTAAGGCCCTCGAAGCGACTGTCTCTCATTCGATTTATGTACGCGATAGCCGTTGTGTTGTCTATCCGAAGTAAAATAGTGCAACCGCGCCTGTCATTCGCGAAACATTTCAGCCCGAAGAAGACTGCCATTAACTCCAAAACATTAATGTGCAAAGTTAAATCGTCCGCATTCCAGTGACCATGGCTGCAACGACCTTCGCAGTATACGCCCCAACCCGTACGAGACGCATCAGAGAAGATTTCAAAATCGTATACCGGCTCGTTCATTGATGCACTGGCGCAGCGAATATGCGTCTTCCACCACGGAAACTCTTCTTCTAAATCGCTCGAAAGCGACATCGTCGCGTCAAAATTATCATTATTTGCTTCCAACGCGATAGCTCGTTCCCTTTCGAAACGACGGGTACTGTGATTTTCCAAATAGTGGCTCTAGTTGCCGCAACGGGGTCTAGCTGCTTTTTTTGGGAAATTTTAGTTTGCCGACTAGGGTTCGGCTCGGGGCCCGCACGCGCAACTTGTTGTTGTTTCAATAAAGCTTCAGATTCACTGTTCTCATATGATCGTAAATGACCGAGAGCCTTGTTTCATCACCAGCTTGTTCGTATGATTGGATTTATTATAGAAACCTATTGTACAACTACTAGCTACGTTAATCGTGTCAACGTTCCTTTCCTCTTAATTGGAGTTTGTCGATATTTAACGTCCGTATTCGTTGCGGATGTGTGCGCCACGTTAGCTTGATGCTGTGCTTAGCAACTGGCCGACAACGAATCGAGAAGTGTGAATCCGTGAGATAATCCGTTCAAACTCAGCTGCGGCAATCGCACGTGTGTCGCGGGATTTATTCTCTCGTCTTCTGAGAATTGAACACGTCTCCTGGAAAGCCGGATTGCTTTCCAGGAATTTTAAATGTACTCCTGAGGTGAGGAATTCCCTACCCTGGCCATTTAAACTTTCTTTCCTTCGGCACTGCTCGAATTTACGTGCGAGCTAATTGATTACGCAATAGCTGCTCGAGTGAGCGAGGACCGCGAGGTTTCGAGCCTACCGAAGCGCTTTGTTGACAAAGTGCGCTTGTGAATGCCGAGTCTAATCGCGGATCGCGCCGTTTGTTGTCAAACGCGAATCTCGAAATCGCTGCTCACGTTGCTGTCGGGATTTCGAGATTATCTCGTTAATTTGCGAATGGAAATTTATCAATTTATGTTTTACAGAGAGCCAGACTCGTTCACGATATGATTTTGCAAAAATAATAGCAGTGACAATTAATAGAGTCTGGAGGCTCGAGTACTATTATTAATCGCCGATATGCGGTGATTGCTGATTGCGTTCCGCGTCGTAGGGGATTATCGTTCTTGACTCCGAATTAATCCGTCTATTGTCGTCGCGGACTTCTCGATATGAAATGATATTTAAATCGGCTCTTATCCGTGATTTGAAATACTGCTTTTACTAGTGTGCAACAAACGAAACTCGACGTTTGAGAATTACCTCGGCTACGTATTTACGTTGATACGGAAATGCGCGCTAGTTATCGCTGCGTCTGGCAATTGATAACTCAAAAAAAATAATTGGAAATCGAAAAGACTTTAAGAGAATCTACGACGCGTGGATTCGCTTATCCAAATACGATTAGTGAAATAAAGAATTTGAATTTGTGCTTCTTGGCATAATTCTCGTTAATACAGAAAAGTGAATTAAAAATAATTAACAACGAAATTGTATTCGAAGAGGCCGGGGATTGCCTAGCAAAGAAAGTAGGCCGGGGGTTGCCTAGCAGAGAGTGTGGCTTGGACAGCGCTATGACGTATGCAAGTCACAAACTCGTGGATCTGTATTACAGAGGATTTTGTGCTAAGCACGACTATCAAATCTAAGTTCTAAGCACGAATAAGTGAAGTAAATGTCTAACGACGTAGTAAGTGGGTAATTGGTGAGTAGAGTGCATGATTCTTCCTCGGAGTTCGAGCTTTTATACTCGCGAGGATTCTCGTCACGTGATGTAATTTGGGAAAGGGAGAATTCATCACGTGGCCGAAATTTATTTTCAAAGTTTTAAATAATTTTAAAACGTTCAACGATGAACTGTTCTTAGGTCGCATCATCGTTCGTCGCCGGAGATCCCCAGATCTGCGAGTGGGCAGGCGTTCTAACCCCAACGTACGGTTGTTCTTAGCTCGCGCTAGGATTAGCGCGGGCGATTAGACGCTAGGGCGTACCCTAATTCAATATCACTCGGCGTCGGCTTGACCGCATGAGCTATATCGGTTGTTGTTCACACCGTTCCGCTCGAGTGATATAACGGACGTTCGCTCTTAAGACTCGATGACGAGTTGAGGCAAAAAACGTCCCGTCACAGTATATATCATCCCATATTTTAAAGCCGGGCAACGGGAGACTAGCGTACCGACGAACGCTCCAAATTCTCTTATTGTACAACGCTCGATTCGACTGAATTTTTCCAACAACTCCACGGTTCGTTGTACCTTGTCGTCTGGTAATTTAATACACATCGTTTGCGAATTAAGAATAAGTCCTAAAAATTTGCAGCGGCAAGTGGGAACGGTAAGACTCTTTTTTTCATTGACAATGAACCCGAGCTTCTGCACGAGCGTCCGCGTTTCGCGAATATTTTTCAAACATGCTTCGTACGATTCTCCGATGAGCAGCATGTCGTCTAAATAAAAGACCGAACGACAACCGCGTTTTCTCAAATACGCGGCAACCGGTTTTAAGATCTTTGTAAACACATACGGTGCTGTGTTTAACCCGAAGGGCAGACAAGTAAATTCGAAAATTTCCCCGCCGTACAAAAATCGTAAAACCTTCCGGTCGTTTTTCGCTATAGGCACGAGGTAATACGCGTCCTTCAGGTCCAACGTGGCCATAAAATCACACGATCCAACCAAACGTTTTGCGACTTTCCAGTCTTCGACCTTAAAATGTTCCATCGCGATGAACTTATTGAGTTTTTTAAGATTTAGTATTAATCTAGACGAGCCATCCGGTTTAGTCACCAAAAAAATTGTTGACGAAAATTGGTCGGCCGAAGACGAACATTTTTCGATTGCACCTTTACCGAGTAGCATACTAATTTGTTCTTTGATTAAACTTTTCTCTTGACGAGACCATCTAGTCTCATCCGGGAAACATTCTTGTCTCGGTTTCAAAGAAAAGGGAATTTCGTATCCTTCGATCCATTTCAAAATGACAGAATCGTGAGTTACCTCTGACCAAACGTTATCAAAAAATTTCAGCCTCCCGGCTGGTCTACCTACGTCGGTCGGTGTCGATCTTAACGTCTCTCGTAACGTTGAGTCTCTTTGCGAAAGGGCGTTTTTTTCTAATCCGATGCGTTCGACGACTGTCGACGATACGCGCCCGACGTCCCCGCTCGACTCTTGAACTTCGGTCGACGCGTCGGGCCCTTTCAGTTTTTTGAGACCTTCGACTGCTGCGGTTTCGCCGAGGGCTTGAGGTCTTTCGACGTTCGTTCAAGCGTTTTGGCCGACTTGATTTTGTTCTTCAAATCACCGCCAAACAACCATTCGTCGACTGTTGTGTTCGAGAGCGTCGTCTTTAACGATAAGTTTAGATTCGCCAAGACCAAGGCCTTCCTCGCCAACGATTCTTTTCGACGCTTCTATTTTTAACGAAATCGAAGTGGCAGGAGTGATAACGGCAGAAGCTGTCGGCACGATATTCTCCATTACCTGAACTTCCACCGGTGCTGCTGGCTGCATTATTGCATCCTTGATGCGTCCGTTATTACCGGTAGGAACGTTATCGTTGCTCTCAGTAGGCACGGGCTGAACCTCTTGAACCGAGGGAGATCGTTTCGACGAGATCCTCGAATCGTGCGATGCCGATCGACTGAGAGTGAACCGTGAGCGCGACCTTCTCTGCGCACTCTGCGACCGACGCCTCGAATCTCTCGATCGACGTTGACTCGGCGAACGACCCCTAGAATCTCTCGAACGACTTTTATTCGGCGAACGACGCCTCGAATCTCTCGATCGACTTTTATTCGGCGAACGACGCCTGGACCTTGCTCGAGATATCCTCGGCGAACGATGTCTCGAATGTCTCGGTGAACGATGTCTCGAATGTCTCGACAACGATCTTCTCGTAGAGCGCCGTCTCGAATATTCTCTCGACGAACGACTCCTGGAACGGTGTCTCGAATATCCTCTCGACGAACGACTCCTGGAACGGTACCTCGAATACCCACGTCTTGACGGAGATCCGCCTGACGAGGCTCTATACGACGACTGTACCTGTAAAAACGATACGTCTGTTCGTTCTCATATCATCGATAAACACGGCCCGCTGTTACGTCCGGAACGAGCTCTCGCGAGTTCGTTCAGAACATGTGTAACGGTGGTCTCACTTTCGAGTCAAGGCGTTGGCCCTTTACTCAGGGACGGAGACCTCGCCTTGCACTGCCGTAGATAGGGGAAAACACTTGGGAGGATTTTGGTGATCGGGAGTCTATTTGCACTATGGTAGAGCATGCAGAAATATAATCGAAGAATTTGTCGTAGATTTGGTACTCGCTATGGTTTTATTCAATGTTCGGCGTTTCGATGTTGATACAATTTCCGCGTTACAAATTCCTCGTTGGAACACTCGATGAACTTAGCCACGCAGGGCTTATCGAAGAGAGGAGCCTTGCACGCTCCGTAGACGATGGTGATAGAACAACTTCTATGCAACTACTGCTTTGCTAACGAAAAATGCTCGCCTTTTATACTAGTTTAACCCTATGCTTCTAATGTAAAAATGGTAGAGCGGTGGGGTTAGTTTATTGTAGTGTAAGTCTCATAAAGATGTTTGATAAAAATGATAGTTTAGCGACTTCAGAATAAGTGACAAAAGGGTTATTGCGGCTCTCGCCTTTGCGGCGCATAAGTAGTTAGCTACTAAATATCGAGATTTTATACGAGAGTATTAATGGGGTGATGAGGCAGAAAGAGTATAATGACTCTTTCTGGTAGAAAAACTAATAGGCAAACGAAGCGTGGCTGCGATATATCTCCAGACGCGTGTGTTGGCTTGTGGAGATGCGTAAAGTTCTCGGGTGTCACGCGTAGAGGACAGTAATAAAACTGAAGATGAATAGGGTAAGTCTAGAGACTCTTTTGGGTAAAAAATTAATAGATGAGGGGAGAGTCGTGTTGGTGCGGTCTCTATGCTGCGGTGCACTCGGAGGCTGCCGCTCGAGTTTTACAAGCGTCTTCCCGATAACGCATAGGCTGGGTGCCTCTCATAGTTTTACTACCGCGTGCCGCTGACAGGCTAGATGCGCCTAGTCCGAAATTATGAGCGCCAAGTGTTTGGGAACACGTGCACGGCGCGTAAGCGAGTCTCCAGCAATTGTAGGTGGAGAGGTTTTAGTGTATTAGTGGGGTCTTTCTTCTATGCAGTGTTTATATGCGTTAAGTTACGTGAGACGTAACACCTCCCCCGTTAAGACGAATGTTAGGAGTGTAATGCTCTAACATGAGAATGTATAACAAGGGTTAAGTGTTGTTTTTGTGTATATTAAGTAATTATTGCCATATAACAGGCTCCTGAATATAAGTTTCGAGTATATAAATTCGAATATATAATATAGATTTGAATAATTTTTAGTATATAAATGAACATTTGCTTACTGAATTAGAAGGCACTCACGAAATATATTTTTTTTTTATATAGTTTTAGCACTTAATGTCTTTATCGAGTCCTTTGGCACTTTCTTTGGGTCAGTATATATATATTTTGAAAACACTTGTCTCACGTGGTGTTGATGAACTCCAATAGAGGCCTGGTGTAGTCAGACATGAACTCCTCGTCGTTGAGCTTCGCTAGGAGGGTGTCTACCCAAGCAGACTCCTGAGGTGTGGTGTCGCTGGTCTCCTGGATGCCGTTGATTTCGTTGAAATAATTGGCGACCATTCCATCGACGTTGGTGAGTCGTAGGGCCTCATCTGTGAGTTCGGTGTCCTGAAGTACCCACTCCTGGGGCACGTGGTATATTTCACGCCCCTCTAGATCGGCCAGCAGTATCATGTCAGATACTTGTTTGTCCCATTGGTCCATGCCGCGGTATTCCGGCGTTTTCGGCCGTAGCTCTTCGTTGTCGTATGTTATCGACTGCAGTTTCCATGGTATCACGCTTTCTGCTCTCGTGGAATTTTCGTGCGAAGGGCCAGATTCCATAATTTCAGCTACTTCGGCGTCGTCGTCGGACTCGTCTGTTTCCATGGGTGTCTCTTCTAATAATGTTACCAAATCCGCGAAAGCGTTCCCAATTCGCCTGCAGTATTTGATTTGGTGCGCAATGATTTGAGAGCTATTAAGTTTTGGATACTTCTTGAGTATCTTCCTCTTTGAATTCAATGCGGTGTTGAGGTACTTGACGATGACTTCCGAATTACGCACTACCCATCGTTCGGTGAACATGGTTGCCATTTTTATGCGATGGGGACGTTAATGGCTCCACTGGTTAATAGTTTTTCTTTGTTGTCTAGGTAGACGTCCAGGCACTTTGCACACCGTTCAGCGTGCCTGATGGTCAGGTACTGTTTATTACAAGCGTAGCACGGTAAACGAAGTCGTCTCGGTGTATATAGTAGGCAGTGATGGGCTGCCGGTCGCAATTCCAATTCTGCTCGTAGTGGTCCGTTGTAACAGTCTCTGCAGTATAAGTTCCGATTACGGTCAGTTATGTGCGATATCCCGATGACACAGGAACTTTCCAACAACTCAGAGTAAAAGTCGGACAATGGGAGTTCTCCGTCGATTTGTCTTGGTTTTTCCTCCGGTGGTGGCTTCATCGAGGGTGTTCCGTGATGTTGTCGCGACCAGTGCTTTCAGAGAAGTGAGATTTTAGGATGAAATCATCTCAATATATAAGTTTACGCGGCCTGCATATCACTTAAGCGATGCATAGTGCACCGTGGGTCCTTCGAAATTTATTTTATGGGAGCTGTCGAGGGTAGGGTATAGAGGGCTAGTGGAAGTCGATTGAGACGGTCGTCTTCCTTTGCCTTCGGCAGTGCCCTCAAGGGGCTCGTCCTTTTTTTTCTCCTTGCCGAGATGGAGTAGCAAGTGAGTGACTGAACTCCATATGGCCCCGAAAAGATGCAGCGACCATCCATAAATTGAATGCAGCGCGTAGCCGTGTATGACAGTGTCAGCGATGAGTTTCACTCCTCGTATTACGAGTATAACGCCCAGGACACCTGCACTCGCTGTTCCGAAAGTGAGGAAAGAATTCCACATCTTTTCCCATGCGTTGCGGGAGATCTTCTCAAGTGCCTCTTCGTCCAGAAGATGCAGCAGGGATGTGCCTTGATGCTGCGTAGGGTGACCCGTGATACCTCGTGCTAGGGTATTTAGTATAGCCGTTCTTTCAGCTGGGAACATTATGTGATCTCTCATATTGTCCAGATCGGCTTGCGTATATATTCCACTGATTGCCAGATTACCAGGGTTTGAGTATTTCCACGTTGGTTTCGTGAGAGGTTTTATTTGTGGCGGTGCCGGTGATTCTATCGGCGTAGGTGTTAGTTTGTACCATGATCCCTGAAGTTGGTACATAGCTGGTACCATTGGCTTACAAGAAATTTGCGTACCGGCTTGGAATAGTATGTGAGTCCGTGGAGAGATAAATAGACTCTCGTTTCCTCTTGCTACTGGAAGGTGGTGGTAGCAATACTGTGTATGGCGGACTCTGACTTCGACGGGGATGCATTTTATTATATGCACTACTTCGCCTGCTACGACGGCCATGTGTCCCGGCCCTTTCATGAGTTGATAGGCGAACTCGTCGGGTGCTTGAGTGGCCAGGCTGAGGGTGCCTTTCAGCACTTGTCGTTCGAGATCGCAGTTTTGCTTCAGGATGTCATAATACATACTGTTGAGTTCAGATCGTATGTGCTTCTCGAGATACACAAATTTCGCATTGACGTATGTGAACATGTCCAGGCTTTCGGTGGAAACTTTTCTTCGTGCATTTTGCATTCCCCCTTTTACGGATTCGAAGATGAACAGTTTCGGGTGTTCCGTACGGAACAATGAACGTCCGCACACATGCAATTCTTGCTTCCTTGTTAGAGCGAAGGTAATGTCGCCCTTAGTCACTGCATATACCGTTTGGGGTTGACCATGGACGGTGCTTGAGAGTCTGTTCGCAAGTCCTTCATACAATACTTCGTATTTATCGAAAAGACAACGGTCATTAGGAAGTTCATTCCAAAAGGTATGTCCACCCTCGACATCGACGCACTCTACTTCGGACAGCGGGCAGCTTATGCCGGAACGTAGTGAAACCTGGTTCGTGTTGAGATTCACTGTTGCGTGATAATTTTGAAGAGTCACTCGTACTTCCCCTTGAACTATGACGTTATCCCATGAGCCGTAGGGGTCCGAGTACGAAGTTCCATCACAAGTTCCATCATGTTTTATTGTACCGGCTAGTGTGGCACTGCGCGTGGTAGTGGAGTTGGGTTTTATTCCGAACAATACTGAGGACGATGTGAGTCGAAGTATCCCGTTGAGTTGTATGCTTCTGCATGTTTCGAATCCGACTTCGTGGATATATTCCATAGCTCCTTGGGCTACCACAGAGTTATGCGAATGCATTCCACAGTGGTATACTGTTCGTCTTATAGAAATTTTGCATTGAATTACTGCGGTTTTTGTAAATTCACTGATTTGCATCAATTGAATATACTTTACGGTGACGTTGGGCTCGACCTTCGGTATGTCACATGGTTCGACGTCCAAGAGAGATAGAGTGGTAATATTGAGACGGGCTGATCCGCAGTCGTATCCGATGATGGCGTTTGCACGATTTACCAATCCCAGAGTTAGTAGTGCCGCGAACATACCGAGGACCTTGCTACCTTTGCCCTTTTTCTTTTTATACGATCGTGAAACAATAGCCTCCTCGATCACTCTTTTCTTCAATTCCTCTTCCTTAGGTTCAGGTGGTATTAGAGTCTCAGTACTAGAGTGATCTGGTTCTTCGTCGATGCTGTTTAGAGGTGGTATGGCGGCAACACGAGCTTTCAGAGTCCGTAGGATGTACAGTCGTATCTTCATAGCATGGTTGAGTGCACAGCAGTGGCTTTTCTTCATAATTACGCCGTGCTGTAGGCAAAATGCCCGGGGTCCTGAGAGTGTCGAGATTGGTGGTGCATAACCCGCAAGGTTAATAATTTCACAAGCTATGAAATCTCTGAGAAATGTAGCTACGTCGGTTCCATGCACGTATACTCTCTTTGCATCCTTGGTCAAATGGGCGAGTCGTTGGAATAGCCAAGAGTATGGCACATCTCCAGATTCCCATTCTAGTCCGTGACCGTTTTCGGTTATGAAATTATTCAGTGTTCGCGTATTTCGATCCAATGAGTGATAGTAGAAGGGGGCTTCCAGTATCCAATGATCCGAGAATCCGGTGTAAAGTGAAACCACAGCTATTTCTTTGGGTAGGAGGTTGTCATCGTTGTCGACGAACCCCTCTATGTCGATGATGTAAACTTCGGTTTTTTCCATGATAGTGCTGTAGACAGGGGGTGAGACGTGAGTGCGTTGTATTAAATATGTGTATATATTTTTTACAACTAGTCTTCCTCGCTACTATCCTCTATATCTATATGGGAGTAGCGGAGACGATTGGGATGCACCACTCGAGTCTCACGCCCGATTTTTATCTTGACGTTTCCATCCCTCATAATTTCCTCTATTTTATGGGGACCGGTATAGTGATCGCCAAACTTTCCTTGCTTTTTCCCGCGTTGCCAGTATACGTAGTCGCCGAGGTTGAACTCCAGGAGGTTCGTTTTACGATCGTAATATTTTTTTGACCGTTCCTTACTAGCTACCAGATGGTTTCGCGCGATCTCCTGTATGTCGTGGAGCTTCGTGGCTAGCTCGGCTAGATAGTCGCTATATGTTCGTGTCGGCTCGACGTCAATCGGCGGCTCGTAAGAGGGTTGTCGTGCGAGTTTTCCGAAAACAAGTTCGTAGGGAGTGTGTTTCGTTCCCTCATGTACACTTGTGTTGTAGGAGAAAGTAGCAAGCTCTAGCCACTCGTCCCACTCTTCGTCTCTGCTTACGTATTGCTTTAGGTACTCTACCAGTGAGTGGTGAGATCTTTCCAGTGATCCGTTGGATTGAGGGTGGAATGCCGTCGTTCGGCACTGTTTGATCTTGAATTTCTTGGCTACGCCTTTCATCAATGCGCTCAAGAAATTTGCCCCTTGATCGGTAAGAATAGTTTTGGGGGCTCCGAAGACGCATATAAAATGTTTGACTAGTGCGTCGGCGATATTGGCAGATGTAGCTCGAGGTAATGCTACTGCCAATGAATATTTTGTAAGAAGATCTTGCATTGTTAGGATGTACTCGTTGCCCTTGCTTGTCTGTGGCAACGGTCCAACAATATCCATCGAAATTTTGTCGAACGATGCGTCTGGGGTATCGGTGATGACCATTGGCTGTCGGGTTTTCACGCGCACTAATTTCTTTAGGTGACACGTTAGGCAATGTTGGATATACTCTTGAATGTCCTTCTTCATATTCTCCCAATAGTATCGTTGCCGTATGCGGTTATACGTCTTCGTGACGCCCTTGTGTCCCCCTAGTGCCGAGGCGTGTGCTTCGCACATGATTTCCTTGCGCTCGGCTGGTGCTGGATATTTAATGGCTCCTAGGCAAACGATCAGCTTCGTTGAAATACCGATAAATGCTTGTTTAACGTTATTCCATATGAACTCCCATGACATCCCGTTAATTGTTTTTGTTTTTGCTATGCTGATTGAACGCATAGGTTGTCCCTTGTCTTTGCTTGAGAGAATTACTATTCTCTTCAATTCCTCTATCATTAACGGCAATGTACGGTGGTCGATGAGTGTTCCACCGTCCCCTTTTATGATCATAGCGATGTGATGTTTGCCATTATGTTTCATCGCAACGGTACTGCCGACGCTGAGGTTGCGAAATTTCGGTAGGGCGTGCCGTGTAGCCAATGATTTTGAACCTTCATCGCAAGGTTCTCCTTTGTCAGTGAGAAAATATAAATAATGATCTTTTCTCATGAACAATTGTTCCTTGCTGGTTATCTGGTGACTGTATGCGAAGGTTGTTGGGTTTTCCACGATTTCCTCTTCACAAGAGATGTCCGGTGATTCGGTGTCAGATCGGTCGATTATGTACTCATCTGACGCTCCAGATATGCTAAACGTCTCATCTTCGTCGAGATTTGCAAAGACTGAGGATTGGTGGTGCGTACCTGGGTGAACCAGAGGTTCTTCTTCTATTCCGGACATAACTGGAAATTCTTGTCTTTTTCCCTTCCGCTGACGAGCTTGTACTATAGCTTTTCCCTTCGTTTGTTTTCGTGTTATAGCGGGTTCGGGTTCCTTTCCACGATTCCGTAGTCTTGACGATATCGGTTGATCTCCAGTTTCATGTTTATCCTGGCTAGCCTCGCCAGATGTTTTGGCCTGCGGCTCCGGTGTCTCTTTACTAGACCGCTTGGTCGCTCTCTTAGCGGGTGCGTTTGGCACGAGCCGTTCGGGCCTCTTACGTAGTCGCTTAGCTACCGGTTCTTCTTCTGCTTCTGCTTCCTCTTCCTCACATGTGGTCTTGGTGCGCCTCGTTATCGGGTAAGCGTGCTCGGTTGCGCTCTCGTCTTGAGCTTCCCCCGGGATTCCCTCACAGGGGTTGCGTGACAAAGCATCTGCGTTGACATTCATTTTCCCGGCTTTGTAGACAACCTCGTATTCGTATTCTTCTAGTCGCAGGCGCCACCGTGTTAGGCGTGATGTCGGATCCTTTGAGGTGTGTAGCCAAACTAATGGTTTGTGGTCTGTTACTAATTTAAACAGTCTACCATAAAGATAGGGTCTGAACTGAGAGACCGCGTGAAGTATTGCTACAGCTTCTTTTTCGTATGTACTGTATTTCTGCTCAGCGTCATTCAATACTCTGGAAGTATAGGCGATGGGACGGTCCTTACCAAGAGTTCCTTGACTTAATATTCCACCGACTGCCATACCTGATGCATCTGTTGTCACGATGAATTGCTGAGAGAAGTCCGGGTACTGTAGCACCGGCTCTTCACACAGTTTGTCGCGTAGAGTTTCGAAGGCTTCTTGTTGGTCGTTTCGCCACTCGAAAACAGCATCCTTTTTTAGTAGAAGCGTCAGTGGTCTCGCTATCTGAGAGAATTTTTCGATGAACCGTCTGTAATAACCCGCGAGTCCGAGGAACTGTCTGATATTTTTCACGTTCTTCGGTACGGGGAACTGTTTTACTGCAGTCAGCTTGGCTGGATCGGGTTTCACACCGTCTTTTCCTATAATGTGCCCTAGATAAGCGACTTCCCTACGTAGAAATTCGCACTTATCAGGCTGGAGTTTGAGATGCGCTGCTCTCAGTCGTTTCATGAGTCTCTCGAGTTTGAGTTCATGTTCTTCAAGAGAGGATGAATAGATGACTATGTCATCCAGGTACACGAAAGCGTCGGAGCCTTGAACTCCGGTGAGTACCTGATTCATGAGTCGTTGAAACGTAGCCGGGGCGTTTTTCAAGCCAAACGGCATTCGTGCGAACTCATAGTGACCATATGGTGTGGAGAAGGCAGTCTTGTGCCTATCCTCCGGATGCATCTCAATTTGATGGAAGCCAGATGCGAGGTCAAACGTTGAGAAGTATACCGCACCTCCCAGTTGGTCCAGAATTTCATTTATCAGTGGGAGCGGGTATGCATCGCTGATTGTCTTCTCGTTGAGGCTTCGGTAATCCAGTACCATTCGCCACCTCTTATTTCCTTTAGAATCAGCTTTCTTGGGAACGATCCATACTGGTGAGTTGTACGGTGATTTGGAGGGTTCTATTATGCCCCCGCTGAGTAGATCGTTAACTTGCCGATTTATTTCCTCTTTTAGAGTCGGCGGATATCTATACTGCCGAAAGTTGATTGGGACCTCGTCGGTCGTAATTATGCGATGTTTGAGAACATTTGTAGACATTAGTTTTTCACCTGGCAGATAATACCTATCTGCAAATTCTTCCAGGTGCAATTGGACGCTTTCTCTTTCTTCTTTGTTCAAATGGTCCAAGCGTAACAGGCTCGTGATGGCTGCAACTCGATCGTCTGTGCGTATGACGTATGCCGTTGCAGTCTTGCCTTGATGCATCGCTTTTTGTGTGATCGGAATCGCATATAAT
This sequence comes from Ischnus inquisitorius, assembly GCA_963924025.1. Taxonomy (NCBI): domain Eukaryota; kingdom Metazoa; phylum Arthropoda; class Insecta; order Hymenoptera; family Ichneumonidae; genus Ischnus; species Ischnus inquisitorius. The sequence continues at coordinate 15,396,868 of OZ001247.1, forward strand.
TCCGCATCCTTAAAATCTTCATATGTTGGTGCGCCGTGGGCTTTGCACGGTGCGTGAGGCGGCTGTGTCTCAGTGTCCACGTGCTGCAGTGAGTTGGACCCCTCTGCAGTGTAGTATAGAGCTGGCGTGGCCTCCGTCGCAACATCTGTTTCTTTACGGAGATTGTCTATAATCTCTTCGTATGGCTCAATCCTGAGTACTGGCACGGCGACTTCTATTTCTTCGTCCGTGGTATTAATTAGGTAGAGATGAGCCTTGCCATCATTATTCGTGACGAGTGCTTCGCCGAGGAAGACTCCTTCTGAGATTACTTGTCGGGGTAGATAGCCAAATTTCACTTCTGGATTGGCAACCCGTACGTAGAATTGTCCTTTTGTTCGCGCCGGAACGATAATTGTTTCGAGCTTCATAAATGGTATAGAGTTCATACCCCATTTCAGGCATCGATCTGAGTAGGACACATCAGCGTGATATGTGCGGAAAAATTCTGTTCCGATGAGACCGTCGTCCTCAATTGGGAAATCGTCTTTTACGAGATGGAAGGTAACGTTGGAGTCCAGTATGCGAATCTCCGTTCTTCCCATTGTCCGGACGTAGTCTTTTGTTATGCCGCTAATTTTTACGATGTCCGCTTTGTCAACGTACACGTTTGGTGCAATTTGCTTGCTTTTTATCGAATTTAGTGACGAACCTGTGTCGATCATTAGTAGTGCGGGCCGTACCAAGTCCTTCGATGTTATTTTAACGACTGGCACGTTGCTCGTACGATTTAGTAGAGCCGTTGCGACTCTTACTGCTTGGCTTTTTCCTTCCTGTAGGTGTTTCACAGGTCGTTGTGGGTCTTCCTGTATTCTTTCTTGCTGATTACTTGTTGAAGGGCCGGAGGTGTCGTTTGAATTCTTTCGCGAAATCCACCACTCTAATTTTCGGCATTCCTCGAGCGTATGTCCGAGATTCTTGCAGAAACCACACTTGGGTAATCGTTTTTTCGGTGTTGAGTTTATTGCGGTGTACTGGTCTTTTCTTGTATCTGATGACCCTTGATACTTCTTTCTGGATTGCTCTTGAGGCGACTTATTTCCTTCTTGACGCGAATCCGATCGTTGCCAGCATGAAGCGGCTAAATGTCCAAACTTACCGCAGATATTGCAAGTTGGCTTCTCCTTAATGTAATGTATCTTTTCTTTTCGCTGATTGTGGTCCGATGGTTGTTGACTGACCTTAGTGTTTCGCGGATTTCGCAAAACGTTTTTCGCGTGTTCCTGTCTTTCAATCTCTATTGCTTCCTTCAGTGTATTTCCAAACGTTGCACCTTTTGTTATTTTATTTTCGATTTCCGGCCTGAGTCCTCTGTTAAAACACTCAACAAGATCTGCGTCGAGGCTTGTTTTAAATGCCTGATCGATTTCCCCATTGTGACTTTGTTTATAAGCGTCACTGATTCTGTTGCCAAGATCCTTAACTCGGTTAGAGTATGCGAGAACTGATTCGGTGTCGAGTTGGAATACTCTTCCCAATTCTCCTTGTAGTTGATAGACAGACTTTGCTGGCATGTACAGCGTTTTAAGGAAATCCATAAACGTCTGTACGGTGTTTAGAGTAACTCCATGTACCGCGCGACGTGCTTCTCCTCGTAATTTGTTTCGGAGTATGAGTGCGAGGTTCGCTTGTGCCTCTTGAGGGAGCATCTGTGTTGCCTCTTCGCATCCTTCAATGAAGTGTGACAGTGGAATGTTGTAACCGTCGAAGATGGGTACCGCTTCAAGCGCGTACTTGACAGAGACTGGAGGTACAGGTGGAGCAGCCATGGCGCGTGCGAGAGTATTCTCGATATCGCCTTGTAGTTGGTTAATTTGCTGTATTGCCAATGCGCCAAGACCTGGGTGAGCTAGTTGTTCCGCTAGTGGTTGCACTGTTAGGTCTATCAATTGTTGGTTCGTCTGGCTCGTAGATTGAGTAGTTGCGTTTGCTCCTTGCAATGTGCTCGTGTGAGCACTGCTCATGCGGGTATTCTGTGAGCCAGATGGTGTTTGATCCTCAGGTATTTTAGTTGGTGTTCTTCCAAGCGTCATTCTTCATTCTTCAGGCAGTGAGGGCGTTCACATCCCACTTCTGACACCAAATTTGTTTTGTGTTACGTCCGGAACGAGCTCTCGCGAGTTCGTTCAGAACATGTGTAACGGTGGTCTCACTTTCGAGTCAAGGCGTTGGCCCTTTACTCAGGGACGGAGACCTCGCCTTGCACTGCCGTAGATAGGGGAAAACACTTGGGAGGATTTTGGTGATCGGGAGTCTCGTTGCACTATCGTAGAGCATGCAGAAATATAATCGAAGAATTTGTCGTAGATTTGGTACTCACTATGGTTTTATTCAATGTTCGGCGTTTCGATGTTGATACAATTTCCGCGTTACAAATTCCTCGTTGGAACACTCGATGAACTTAGCCACGCAGGGCTTATCGAAGAGAGGAGCCTTGCACGCTCCGTAGACGATGGTGATAGAACAACTTCTATGCAACTACTGCTTTGCTAACGAAAAATGCTCGCCTTTTATACTAGTTTAACCCTATGCTTCTAATGTAAAAATGGTAGAGCGGTGGGGTTAGTTTATTGTAGTGTAAGTCTCATAAAGATGTTTGATAAAAATGATAGTTTAGCGACTTCAGAATAAGTGACAAAAGGGTTATTGCGGCTCTCGCCTTTGCGGCGCATAAGTAGTTAGCTACTAAATATCGAGATTTTATACGAGAGTATTAATGGGGTGATGAGGCAGAAAGAGTATAATGACTCTTTCTGGTAGAAAAACTAATAGGCAAACGAAGCGTGGCTGCGATATATCTCGAGACGCGTGTGTTGGCTTGTGGAGATGCGTAAAGTTCTCGGGTGTCACGCGTAGAGGACAGTAATAAAACTGAAGATGAATTGGGTAAGTCTAGAGACTCTTTTGGGTAAAAAATTAATAGATGAGGGGAGAGTCGTGTTGGTGCGGTCTCTATGCTGCGGTGCACTCGGAGGCTGCCGCTCGAGTTTTACAAGCGTCTTCCCGATAACGCATAGGCTGGGTGCCTCTCATAGTTTTACTACCGCGTGCCGCTGACAGGCTAGATGCGCCTAGTCTGAAATTATGAGCGCCAAGTGTTTGGGAACACGTGCACGGCGCGTAAGCGAGTCTCCAGCAATTGTAGGTGGAGAGGTTTTAGTGTATTAGTGGGGTCTTTCTTCTATGCAGTGTTTATATGCGTTAAGTTACGTGAGACGTAACACCGCCATAAAATGGGGAACTTCTGATTGCAGCTGGTTAACCCAAGCGAGCTTTCAGGGTCAAACCCACAATCGTTGTTGTTGCGTACAATCTCCCTTTGTCAAACAAAGGTGCCGGCACTCCGGTAAGAGCCGGAAGCGGCGTGTATAACGAAAAAATCGCTTACACAACGAACTGACGTTAGTTCGGTACGCGGTAATTGAGCTTAAAAAGTCTCGATTACCAGAGCGTCTTTTCTGTCCATACAGCAAAGTGAGGTTATCCTCTACTTACGACGCTTTTCCTTTTGTCGATCTAATTTTTTCTCCAACCGCTGTATCCTTCGCTGAATCCTGTTCTCCTTATCCTCTTCCGACGATGAATATTTATTTCTCTTGCCCATAATTGAATTTATGAACGTAAAATATTTTTCTCATGTGTTGACACTGGCACCAACGAATACAGACGTATATAGAAGCGTAGAGACTATACGCGGGCTGAGGCTCGAGAAACTGGGGTGATCCAGTTAGTACTCACCCCAGTGACTAGAGGCGCCACAGTCGGCGTTTGTATGTGTTACTCATGGACATGACACGTATTGAACGCACACATTCACCAATCCCCACAGAGAACGTGGCTCCGCCCCCTACATCTATCCTTTTCATTCTCACGCCCGGGTCGATCATACGTTCTCGCTCGTTCTCATGTCGAAGCTGCAAGTGGGGTGATGATACGTTTTTTCGCGTAGCGTATGCATGCATAAACTTTCGATAAGTTTTCTCGGTTTTCACAGGTCCTACTGCATATGTAGAGGTACACTCGTCAAGTTGAAGTCTTGTCAGGGAATTTCGTAGATGTAATTGTATTGGACGGCAAGCGAGGGTACACAGCTTTTGAAGTACTTCCGAAGCATGAATCCAAGAGTGCTGAGTGGTCCTGCGGTCATCGGCACGCTACTCTTTTACCGGCGTTCCGGCAAATTCTGAGTTCGAGCCTCGAATTATGGCATATACTTTTTTTTTCTTTTTTTTCTTTCATATTATTTTACCACATGCAATTTTTAATTTATTTCTTATTGAGCTATAGGCAAATAGTTTTCTGTAATTTTTCATGTGCAAAAACTATCGCCAACATTTTTCCGACTTTATGTGCCGACAAATCGATCGCACTTGTAAAAGCAATGTATAAAATGATTCTAATGATAATCAATCTCGAAACTGCTGATTCGGGATTCTCAGTTTTTAACCGCATGTTTTTCTTTCGCTCGAGTTCCCACTGTTTACATTGTTGCTGTATACATACACGTATATATATACAGGCATGAAAACAAAGTGGCGGTTGGGTTTTCGCTCGCATCTCAGTTTGGCTCGTGATACGGCTAGAGAAGGTGCACGACGCGAAACGGCTTTTCTTTAATTCGCGACACGCGGTCTCAGGTCCTTCAAGATGCCATCGACTAATGTGTGTATTTATCGGAGGTGTGAGAATACAAAGCGGAAAAATCCCGACCTAAGTTTCCATCGTTTTCCACAGAATGAACAGGCGTAAGTCATGTTTATTCGAAGTCCTTTTGTTCATTGAAATACAAAGATATTTTATCCCGAGCATAGCCCTTCTCAGTTTGAACGTGTAACGCGTTTATTTTTATTATTTTCTGTCCCAAAGAAATCCGTCCAAGGTTGTTTGTCAATTACGATAGTTTTATGGATGTCTGTCGCTTCGCCAAAGAATAATTAACCGCGTGTGAATGCAAATCTATCATCTACTCATACGTTCCATTCAACTGCAATTTATTCGTGCTAACACAAAAATCAGGAAAAAATCATGCAAATTAAAGGTATTAGAAGGATTAATTTTACTTGCTAATAATTCCAAAATATTATCGACAATTCAATAAAAAAAAATGTTCAACAAATTTCCCGGAAACAATTTTTTTATTTATGAAAATGATTAACTCTTTTCTGAATACGAATGAATTTTTTCATATTTATGAAGTTATTTGAAAGAAATTTTTACATAGAAAAAAATGTGCGGAAAATCATGAGATTCAAAGTGAATCTAAAAATCTGAAAAAATTCATATACAATCAGACAAATGAATGAACCATTTTCATTAAAAAAAAAACGTTGGATTTACGGGTAATTTGTTAAACTATTTTTTTTCTCTTTTTTTTCTCTCCTGATAACATATTGAAAAATTTTATTACCATTAAAAAATTATCTTTTTGACACCTTCAATATGCACGATATTTTTCAGATTTTCAGAACAGGAAGAAGTGTTCGCAATTCTCTCTCGATTTTTTCCCGAATGGCTATGAATTTTAACAGAATTTTATAATTTGGTTTTGTTTCTTCTATATAGATGAACGATTTTAGGATATGATTTCATAGCAATATAATTAATTTTTCCGAAAACAGAAAAAAAACCACCGAGCCACGAAAAGCCAACGTGATTTAAAAATGTCGAAAACATAAGACTGTTTTTTTTAAACATTTTGTAAATTTCTTTATTATTTTTCGCATGGTTATTATGCTATATCCCTGTTGTTCACATATTTTCTATAGCTCTTTGTACATTTTTATTTACTCTGGAAGCATTTCTAAATTACACGAATGTTCAGATCACACTCAGTACATACGCATACAGCAAAAAATAACGTTCATTAATAATATCTGTGGCCTGGTCTTGCATAACTCGTGCCTAACATTTTCGCGCCTTTTCCTGGAATGCATTTGTGTTTGGTCCGTAATCCACAGGCGTTTAGCATGGATTACTCGAAGTGGAAACGGCAATAAAGAACTTTTCAAAGAACAGGTCGACAACGGGAGGATATGTTGTAAGCATTTTTTGGATGCCGATTTTGTCGCATACGGGCGTAATGGTAAACGCACGATCAAAGCTGGTGCACTGCCCATCGATGCGACCATCGACAATCCGACAATTTCTATCGCGAACGAAACGCTCACAAATGACAAGCTTCCCGAACCGAATTCGGCGATCGCTGTCACGGTTGCTAAAGATCGACCGGTCACTTCGGCGGTGCCGCCCGTTGATCCGGTAATAAGTACAGTAGAATCCACGATTTCGATAATAGACGCATCGTCCGTAAACGTTGCAGCTCCAGTCGCGAAACCCGTAGAGGCGCGACGTAAAAACGCAAAACGCCAGTCCGGAAAATCGGTCCACGCGTCAACCCTTTCGCGAAAAAAAGGTTCGAAATCACTTACCCCTAAAGAGCAGGAATTGAGTACGTTGATAAAGAAATTACGCTCGGAAATCAAGATAAAAAATCAAAGAATTGGAAGATTAAAGATAGCAGCACAAAACGTCGCGCATTTTGTTGAATTTGCCAAGGCAGCGTACGAAGGATTTAATGAAAGCCAGCTTGCCTTTTTTCTCATGCAGCTCAATCACGTTAAGAAGAAGCTATGGTCAGTAGACGAAAAGCAATTTGCTTTGTCTCTGTACTATCGATCGCCAAAAGCTTATGTTTACCTCAAAGACACCGTGCATTTTGCATTGCCCTGCGTATCATTGATCAGGAGATGGACAAACGAGCTAAATCTTTCCCCGGGGATTAGCGATAACGTCATCGAGGCACTCGCGATCAAGTCACTGACAATGACGCCGGACGAGCGCACCTGCGTTCTTATGTGGGACGAAATGTCGATCAAGCGGTTGCTTGAATACAATCAAAAAGAAGATCTAGTTGAGGGGTTCCAAGACTTGGGCGAACTGGGTCGAAGCAACGAGCTTGCGAATTACGCGCTCGTCTTCATGTTGAGAGGGTTAAAGTTCACTTGGAAACAGCCGGTATCGTATTTCCTCTCACATAGCGCCGTGCGTAGCGCAGATTTGGCAAAGCTGATACTGTCGGTCATAGATGCCGTTTTTTCCACCGGTCTAGTCATAAAATTCATGGTTTGCGGCCAAGGTCCCACTAACCGTCCAGCGATAACGTCTCTAGGGATAAGTGAATTCGAGCCTTTCATCGAACGCGGCGCTCATAAGATCTTCTTCGGCTACGATGTCCCTCATTTGATCAAGAGTATCCGAAATAATTTGCTTGTCCGGGATATAATCATCGACGGGAGTGCAGCCACGTGGCAAGTCATTAGAGATCTCTTTAAACTCGAATCCAAACGATCGTGCAAGGCTGCTCCAAAACTAACTAGTGAGCATGTAAACCCGGACAATTTCCTGAAAATGCGCGTAAAACTCGCGACTCAGGTCTTTAGCCACTCGGTGTCAGCCGCGATACAGACGGCAAAGTTGACCGGAGACTTGCCGAACGAGGAGTGTATAGCCACCGCGAATTTCGTCAAGAAAATCAATGATCTGTTCGACTGCCTTAATAGCCGTTCACCTACTGATCCGAATCCGCTGCGACGCGCTTTGTCCTCCCGTCAACCGCAGGTTCAAGAGTACCTTCAAAACAGTCTTTCGTGGCTCGAAAAGTGGACTGTGTCCAACGGTTCGCCTCCGCCGTGTTTTAACGGTTTGAGATTGACTGTCAGAAGTGTATTGTTGTTGTGGGAAGATTTGAAACAGCAAGACTGTCTGTACTTACGTACATCGAGATTGAATCAAGACGCGTTGGAAAATCTTTTCGCCGTCTCGCGTTATCGCGCTGGGCACAGTGACAATCCGTCAGCAATGGGGTTCCGTCGTAACTTGCAATACGCTATGACAGCCAATCTCTTGAAACCATCCGCGAGTACGAATTGCGAAAACGACGATACCACGGGATTACTCGCGATGCAGATAAATTCGGCGCAACAACCCCCGAACCCCGATGAAACGCGAAACGTCGAAATGGCGATCTGGCTCGACGAACAGCCACTTGAAAACAGCGGAAACGCGAACGACTTCGTTGATCAGGAAGACGCTATCGAGCAAACGGAAACACCTTTCGAAATCACGACTCTCGAGGAGTGCTCCATGAAATATCTCGGGGGTTTTCTCATACACAGGTGCCTACGTCAATTCGACTGCAAAACCTGCGAGCAGTCCTTTAGTAGAGGGAATCAAAAATTCGAGGAAACGAATGATCTACTGATCTTTTGGAGAGCGTTCAAAAATAGCGCGAACGACGAGCTAGGCTCTTTGCGAGTACCTTCCGACGAGTTTCACCGAGTCGTGCTCACCGCGTACAAAGCGTTCACAGTTCGATTTAACGCATACATCCATACGAAACAAATCGCGAAGAATCTCGAAGATTGGATCCACGAAGCCGTTTTGGAGGAACATCGCGATTTTTGGCTAATCGACGGCGAGTGCGCGATTCACCGCCGGTGGATAATAAAGTTTTTCGTTCGCGTACATGTGTTCAACCACCTTAAGTGGAAATCGCGAGACATCCGAGACGAAGCGAAAAAAAAAAGAAGAACGAGGTCCGTTGACTCCGCGTCGAGAAAACCCGTGAAAAAGTTGCAAAAAATTACGCATCAATGAGCGGTGCACTAGTATAGCGGGGAATGCTTTTTACGAAAGCGCTTTGCATGATTTTTTAAAAATTACTACGGTTTCTATTTTGATACGGTGTATTATACTTTTTAATTACACTCATTTCACGTGCCGGCGAATCAAAGCATGATGATTTATCGTAGGCAAATCGATGCTGCATGATGCATAATATTAATAACGCATATTATTAATAATCCTGCTTCTCTTTTTTTGCTATAATCCCAAGTCCAAACCTTCCTTTTCCGTTGCATCCTTTCTACTCCCGATGGAATACACCCACCACCTTCCCGTGGTTTTCATCGAGTAATTTTAGCTCACGCATTTGGACATTGCATAATAACATATTTATTTTTTCATAATACTCATGATTTCGTTACTTCATATACTTCATCAGCAACAAAAAAATTTATTTACGTAATAGCGTGATCTAAAATTAGCAAAGAGTGGGTACAAAGCTTTAAACGTAGTCAGTTACATTCGTAAATAATTCAATAACCGCGTTTTTCGAACAACTACAACGTATTCCATTTATTCGGATTGATCATTATTTATAAATCAATGATAAAAAAAAGAATCCAAATTCCAGGATCGAACCCCGAATGCATGTGTAAAAGCCAGCTATCTCTCTCTACAACACGCCTACTGGGCGCGGCCTATCCAGAGTCACGTGGCTCCCCGAGTGGTGCGCCGCCAAGTGGTCGGGCAGAACGCAGAAAGTTTGTCTTCAACCGAAGCACAGGCACTACGCTTCTATATACGTCTGTATTCGTTGCTGGCACAAAGCAAAAGAATGAAGATCGGCGCGCGCGTTAGGCGCGAGGCAGGTTAGGTAACATAGGAAATTTTTATTTCCTAGCTTTAAACTTTGTGGCGACACTGGGGAAAGTGGGGGTTACTACAACTTTGATCTTGAGAAAGAGGCGCGAAATACAATCGTAAAAATTTAAAGTGCTACTGTTATACCCCGAAATCGTACGCGAGTACGACCGAGGTTGCGACATAGTAACCACGGCGTACGAGCGCTAAGTTTCGTCACCAGACGCACGGTAACAATTAGGCAACCGTCGCATCGAGCCTTCGACGCTCGATCGCGGTCAACTTGAATGCCGAGTCGGCAAATTCCATAGGCCGGCGCTCGGATCCCGCAATAACGCGAATCCGGAGCGCCGAAAGATAAATATTAAATAAAGAAATTTGGAAACAATGTTTATCTTCCAAAGATGCTGCTGACACGCTTGCTCCACTTTATCGACTATAAAGTGTGGTCGCGAGCTCACAGCAACAATCAGAAAAGTTATCCGACACCGTGCGACTGGTTGTGCGAGTAGACAGACTCGAGCAAAGGGTCTCGTAAGTAGTTTAAACCTAACAAGTCGGACAAGTCGGAAAGTGTTGAGCGTTTTGAACGCTAAATAAAAGGACACGTAAATTCCACAACATTTCTCGTGTGCTATAACATTCGCTATGGGTTACAACTCTTAACTGGTAGTCCCGAACAGCGTTCTGAAAAGGGCGTAATATCACCGGGCTCGGAGTAGCTACCCGAGATTCGGCGGTACAACACTACAGAAAAATGTGAGATGTTCTCAATAGTACATTATGCTACAAGGGAGGAAAGTGCGTTATTTTCGTGAAAATACGCTCCACCCGAGTGGCATACGATACTTTTTTTCCGACTCGCTAAAAAGATCATACTTGTACGCCTGCAACAGCGCCACGGTGCATTTATACTAAAAATAGGTGGAATGCCAAAGGGGGGTCTAGGGGCGCAGCCCCCCCCCCACTTACAAAATAAACAGTAATTAAGTAGAAATGACAGTAATAATAATAATAAATAAAATGATTCATGTGTAGTAAGTCCATACAATTTTACAAAATTTTACCATTATTTCTGTCATCCTTTTTGATTCTTAGAAGAAAACTAAGTGGAAAAAATATGCATTGTGACGCGTTTTTTTTTTTTGCGCGTCACAAGAATTGCGTCATCGGCGAGATTTTGGTCCTGCCGAGCACACGTTCTCCTCACCGACAGAGTCCCAAGCGATCTCAAGGGTTTGAAATAAGTTAGGCGAGTAAATTTACTAACTTCCCGTATTTTTTTATTATTATTTGGCGAACCTTCACGGGACGGATAGATCGGAGCTGTCATTCTTCTGGTCCACGGTACCGCTATGTGGGTCAACGCTACTTCTCTCACCGATTCAATATCCAAAAATCATCGGTCTGGGCGCATCGATATCGAAGAAGTCGCAGCTTAGCGATGTCAGCATCGTCCACGATGTCTGTTGCCCCGGGACCAGCGTCTACGAAAATCTACGAGCGAAGCGTCACGAAGACGAACAAACAAAGCTTCAGCGCCGTTATCGTTCGAATATTAATTTCGTGCGTGCGATAGTTCGCGAAAATCGTAGGGCGTCGCCAGGTACCGGGGAAGCGAAATTATTTGTAAAGGGAGGGGAGAGCGAGACAGCGAAACGAATTAGCGTAGATCACTCGAGGACTCTCGTAGTATCTTTTGTGGTGTGAGGACGTGTGCTCGAGTGATCGAGATGGCCAGAGGGACAGTTCCGAGTAAAGAGTGGATTCCACATCGGTACCGTGCCGATCGAAACTCCGAGATTATTTTTGGGTTGGAGGAAGGAAAAACGAGATAATTCTCGGCCAAACATCTGTGTCTCTCCGGTAAGGCTTTCGTCTTTTTCCTCGGTCGCGTTCTCTATTTTTATGTTATTTCGAATTATTTATTTTGAGTGTGCGCGTCACTCGCGCGATGACGGTTGCCGTCCCGGGCAAAAATATTAATCGTGGGTGGGCCCGTAATAAGGCGTGACGGTCCCGTCACGCATTTTCTTTAATTTGGTTTTGTTTTGTTTTAAATTCTTTGAGCCTTAGAGATCGTTTCGTTTTGTTAATTGTCCGATTAAATTTTGTACGTGAGAGATCCATAAGTGTGGCGTGCGAGTCCCGGTCCCGCACGTGCCGTCCAGCCATAGGACGATGTTTTTATCGCTGAACGTGGCTGTGACACTGAAAGCGTGTCAGGGTCGTATCGCACCGGTCAACCACCCGGTTAGAATTGTATTTTTGTGTAATTTCGTGTACCGGATCTTGCGAGCAAGGACGATGAATTTTTAGTAGGAAAAATTATTCATTTGATTTATTTGTTATTTTCGGTTAGAAATTTGTCCCGGTGAACTGAGTAGCCGGGAGAAACTTCAGTAGGGCCTTTCCTTTTTGTTCAATAAACTTTTTTTTTTATTCTTGGTGATCACGCATTTTCGGAGTTAATAATTTATTTGTTGACTTTTCGTGTACCTCTCATTATTGTATCGCCTGTGAAACGGACCGCCCCTCTACCCGCAAAAGGTGCAGCTAGTCGGTTCCATCAAATTCGTTTTCTCTCAACACCAATCCGATCGTGTCGAGCGCGATGCTCGGCTGGCGCCCTGAAAAATAAATTCACGATCGAGACGGATTTTTGTGGCTTTTGGGTATGGGTTTTTTTTTGGTTAAAAAAGGTTGCGTCAAATTTTTCGGTCACAGCATATATGTTTAATAAATCTTTATTATCGTAGTGCTCTTTTCATCTCGCTTTTACAAAAAGCGGGATGAAATTCAAAAAGCGGTATAATTCATATTTGTCTATCGTTTTTTAATATTTCAAATTTCAATGCAGCATGTTGTAATGGAATTTTTTTTTCTTTGCAGTCAACGATGATGCCGATGAAAGCGATCGTCCGAAGAGCAAGACATCGCGATTTGTTTGGGAAAGCTCCGAGAGCAACAAAGGTTTTATATATTTTGTTTTTATTGTAGCGAAAATTCTAGCTGACTAAATGTGACGCGATATCGTGTCGTGTTTATTACTTATTTCAAATAATAAGAAAATAAATTAAAAAGTTGAATTAAATAATACAAACTTAATTTTCACGTCGCTTCTGCATTTTATTTTACCAACTGTCACGAAGTTGACAGCGTCATTGTTGTCGATGTTACCACGATCCAATTTCGATTTTATGCTCAACTCGAAAATTTTATTGATGATTTGAAACACCGCGTTTTTTTTTTTTCGATTGAGAGCACTATCTCGTGAGCTGTATTTGTCTCGCTTAGTAGCGTTTGTTTATTCCTGTCTTTTTAGGATTACGCGATTACCGCACGAACTGTCAAAGGACGATAGATGAGAAAACGACTCAACACCGAGAAAAATTCGAACGCAAAAAAATTTGACTACTTCACACATTCACCAAACATCTTAAGAAAAAAGTAAGTTGAAGTGGCACACTTTGTTTCTATTTAAAAAATGATAAATTTATAATAAATCAATAAATACGTACAATAAAATTTCTTCAATCTTGTTACAGATGTCCGAGAATGCACAAAGCAAGAACATTAACGAAAACAAGAAGAACAATGATATAGAAATATTTGCCAAGATGAACGAAGACGAGCAGGACCGAATGAAAGAGCTGTATCGGCTTCTGGATGAAGTGCACGTCTTGATAAAGGATGCGAAAAGAAAATTGATTCGGTACGACGAATTGCAAGACGAGGCAGAAGAGCGGTGCTCAAAAAGAATAAAAATTGTGAGGACGGAGGGATTATAAAATTACAATATGTCGTTTTCTGTATATCGCGCAATGCAATGTTACTTAGAATGGTTTTTCGAATTGTTCTTGTTTCCAAACAATTTTGAATAAAAAATATCATGATTCGTGTAATAAAGATCTCATTTAGAGGCCCGAACGTTTCGCTGAGTCATCAGTAGAAATCTTCTCTTCTAGAACCCTACGCTGCAGAAGCCAAACGTCGAGGTTTATCATTAGGCAATCTCCTGATAACTCCAGTTAGCGGTAAAACTTGTTATTGGGACTCAGAACTGAAATTGAAATGCAAAAAAGAAACATTATTATGAATTGTTGTTTGTTTTTAGTATACATCCATTTAAAATATCAAGAACTTACCTGAAAGTTCTTGAAGGTTGGATAATCAGTTCAGTTTTTCTTATTATTTTTTGATGTCAGATAACGTATGAATTTGTTAGAACGATGCCAATAAGAATTTGAGTATAATGAGACGGAGAGCGAAGTCGATCTCCGCCTCAATTCATAAAAAACATCGTCGTTCGTTATTTTGTCATTCATTGACATGTTTCTCTCGATAATTATGGAATTTTGTTGAGTTTCCTTAAGATTTCGTATTTTTCGCGATTTGAATATTCCCGCGCGTGAAAATCGACCCGTTTATCGATTTTCACGCAGAGCGGCGCTCAGGTACTGCCGCAGTGGCTCTGATTGGCTGGGAAAATTTTCATGAGCGGCAATTAGCTCAAGTGCAAAATACCACACTGCGGCACTTTTCGGCCAATCGGAGAGGGGCAGATTTCGCATAAAAGGGCGTGCGTAACGTAGAAAATCAGCAGTCGGCTGAAGGAGCTCCAGCATGTACAGGGTGGAAAGAAATGTTTGGTCGCGACTTCGGGAGAAGAATCTCCAGTTCATGTCCGACAAAGATCACTATAAATTTCGAGCCGAAAAATTGACCTTGACCTTGAAATCCAAGGTCAAATTTATTTTCCACGGAAAAAAATTCTACGAGTCACGACGAACAAAAGTCCCAAAGGAACCATGGGTCGGAGATGAGTCCTTCAGCATGAGAAATCGACTTGAAGTTTTGAAAAATCAGAAATAATAGTTTTTCTATGAAATTTGCGTTGGAACGAAATGTTTGGTCGCCACTCAGGCAACAGAATCTCCCGGTGATGTCCGGCTAAGATCACTTGAAATTTGGAGCCGCAAACTTGACCTTGACCTTGAAAGTCAAGGTCAAAGTTTTTTGATAGCTTGAAAAATTCTGCGGGTCAAGACGAACATAAGTCTCGACGGAACCATGGGTCGGAGATGAGTCCTTCAGTAAGAAACACTCGGTTGCCGACCCTGATTACGTGGAAGTGGAGCGTTAGGCGCTTGATGATTGAAATCAATTGTTGAGACGATTACGAACCGTCTTGCAGAGTCGTGCGTGCTTATGTGCCGATCCATCTTGTTATTGAAAGTTCCATTCGATCTAGCTAGTGTTTAATAATGCAGAAATGTTGGCGTTACCCAGAATTCACCACGTGGAGGTTGTTCTGCTCGAATTCCGTGGCCCTCAAAAGGGCTGTTTGTTTATGCTTGCGTGTGCGTTCGGTTTTCCGGTTACTGCTGACGGCGTTGACGTTGACGAGAAACCCACAAAATCGACCCGTTCCCTCTAATGGCCCTCAGCATACGCGCTTGGGCCCCTGCTTTGATGTGACGACCTCCATCGCGTAAACACGCTCGGAGCCGTTCGTTGAGATTGCTCCTGACACGAGCAAGCAGATCCTGTTTCCTGGATAGCCTCACCACTCCTTCTTCTATTTGACGTCTGAGATCGGCCAGGGTCCTAATTTCGCGTTTAGAACGATAAACTATGGATTTTAGTGCCCCCCAAAAGAAGAAATCCAGCGGATTAAGATCGGGAGAGCGGGGTGGTTATATATGCGGCGCTGGATGCCTTCCTATGCATCGGCCACCGAACATGTTGTTCAGGAAAGCACGAACTTGCAAGCCCCGGTGTGGCGGCGCTCCATCGTGGATGAAATAAATAGCGTTTCGATGGTTGCGAGGAATCATTCCACGGAGCCGGTGCAAGAGGTCATGTCGCAGAAATCTTAGACAATGAGCCGTGTTCTGTCGCCACAGAAAGAAAACAGGTCCAATGATGTGATTTCCGATGATCCCACTCCAGACATTGATTGCTAAACGACCCTGAAAGCTGCGTTGCACAGTTGCGTGAGGATTTCTGCGTGCCCAGATACGGAGGTTCTGCCTGTTGATTATCCCGGAGAAGGATGCTTCAGCAGTAAACAATATGTTTTGCAAAAATCTAGGATATCTCTCTAATTCTCGCAGCATCCACCTGCAAAAACTAACACGTGCGCGTCGATCGCCTCGATGCAATGCCTGCATATATTAGACACGATAAGGCCTCAAGCCTTCCTCACGGACAATGCGTCTTACCGCCGTATGCGACGGCCCAACCCGAAGTGCTTTCCGACGCAGTCCCATGACCGGTAATACTCACGCTAAGGCAATAACACGTTCCTTGATTCGCCAATGGATTCGTGGGTGTCCAGCTCGACGACGCCTGCACGTAGCATTTCGAACTGCTCCTGATCCGCAAACCGTTGATCCAAGAGTTGAAATTCGAGCCTATTAGGAATCCCACCACCAGGTATCGGTTGACGGCACGCGCTATTTCGGACTAATTCAATATAGAATTCTCAAGCACGGGCATAATTACCGAAAGCCTTATCTATCGCTCGTAGCATCAATCGTTGATCACGACCATCCCGCACAGCACGGCGTCGCTCCATAACTTATTCTTGACTAAGACGATGAACCAGACAACGACTCAGATGAGAATGACCAAGACGAAAATTAATTTCTATGACTAGGACGATGTAACAGGTAGCCAGTCGCGGAAATAAATGAACTCGTTTATTTATCGTGTTGAAAATAAGTTAAATTTATTAGTCGTAGCAGCCTGCTAATAGATTGACGGGGAGCGTACCGTCTTACACTTGGGGCGGATGATCGTAGACTAATTGTTCGGAGCGTCGAGGCAAAGGGTCTCGACGCTCTTTGTTACGCGCGCGAGGTAATCCTCCGCGCTGATAACGGCCGCCGCGCGGATGCTGGGTGCGCGGCGGCTTGACTGTTGCCGTGAGACGACGGTAACATCGTCGCTCTCACGGCAAATTTTGCTGAATGTGCACAAGTTCTCAGAACGAGAACTTGATGCATAATAAAACATTGAGAAATTAAAAAAAGACTATGGGACCGTTACACTCCCCCCCTTGGAAAGTTTGCCGATGCTCCTGCATCGTTTTACAAAAAATTTGTGTTTGTGTGTCTCTATACAATTAGCAAATTTTGCATTTTTAAATACTGTCATTTCGTGTAAATTTCAGTGTAGTGTATTTAAAATGCGCCGGTTTTTTCCAGGTTATTGATTCGGTTCCTTTTTCGTTTTTTAATTTTCGGATAATGTGGATTCCTGTAACAGTCTAAAAAAACGTTTAGTTGTTCAGATTCGTAGGGATAGTTTTGTTATTTTGGATAGGTTAGGATGGATCGAAATATGAAAAAAAAAAATTTTTGAACCATTGTTGCCTTTTCTGCCTTTCGGTTGACATTATTCGGTTTTAGTTGTACTTCCATCCTCCCCTATTTTTTATACTCTTTTTCCTTTTGTTTGCTTCTCCTCTATTAGTTTTTTTTATTATTTTTTTTTTTTATTCCACATATAGATGTTACGTTGTCTTTTCCTTTATAGCTTGTGTTGGCCTGAAACATTCTCGATTCTAATTAGTGTTAGGTTAGTGGGTTGGACATGTTATTCAGGAGTTGGTTCGCTTGGTATAGCGTTTCTGGAAAAGAAGGAATGTAATAAGGTTTTTTTTTTTTTTTTTAAAACAAGTTTCGGTCATTATTTGAGGAAAAAGAGAGAAGAAAAAAAAAATTCTCTCTCTTTTTTTTTATTGAAGAGTATATATTTTAATAATAGTGTATAAAAAAAATTTAGAAAAAGTGATGTAAAAAAGAAAAGTAATATAACAATGTTTTCGATTATGATTATAAGTATATGATAATAATAATGGTGGTAATAAAAAAAAAATTATATATGTGTGTTTAGTGCTAATAGGGTGTGTTAGTTCGAGTGTGTTTTAGTCCGTTCGTTTGCGTTTGTAGGTCTTCTGCCCTAGTTTCTCGGTCAGGAAGATTTTCGTCCGTACGTGATTCGAAATCCGGCGGAGTGTTTCGATCGGTTGCTGATGAATCCACTCAGCAACCGTCTCTTCCGTTAATTCAGTCTGTGTTTGTGCGTCGACTGCTTGCACTGGTGGTTTGTTCTGTACCGTTTCGGCCGACGCATTTGAGTCAGAGTCAGTGTCCGTTTCGGAGTCTGTTTCCGCTTCTGTCTTTATGAGGGGCGGAGTAGTTCCGGGAGGTGTTGTCGGTAAGAAAATTTTTTCGGGAGAGGATGGATCCTTGGTTTCGGCCCTCTCGTCTGTATCGTCCGAATCCTCGTTCTCTGTTTCTTCCTCTGTTTCGTCCTCTGTTTCGTCTTGGTCCATTGGTTCGGGTATCGTGTTTATGTTAGTGTGCAGCCCGAGTTTTTGTCGAATTTCCCATATGGGGAACTGCGGCAAGAATTCGCCATTCTTTTGGCGCGAAAAATACTCGGAGCACTAGAAGAAGTGGTCAATCATTGTTTTTTCTTTTGCATAGTTTTGCACAGCGGGCAAAATCGTTCGGCTGCGCTTGTAAGCCTAACGCTCGTTGTAAGTGCTTCGGGGCAGTTTGTAATGTGGCCTCGGCATTGCTCCGGAACTTCATATTTCGCTCCACAGATCGGGCAGTTATACGTAGGATTCATGATGTTATTAGCTGTTTTAGAAAGGTGCGATTTTGTTAGTATTATTTTGAATGTTATTATTACCATGACCCTTGTTAATACGATTGTTTTGCGTGTGTATGCACGTGTATCCGTGGCTTTGTTAGTAGTTATTCCCAACATGTATATAGGAGTATAGATTAGCAGTATATTTATTGAGACGGTCGAAATCGCGCCTCAATGAATAAAAATAAAAAATCGACGTAGGGTAAAACTAGTGTACAAAGTCATTTACCATACGATAATATGTAAGGTTATCGACCGTGTCATGGATCGACATGAACGGTCGATTGAGGAATTTTTCCGTGGCTCTCGCGTCACGGTGACGCGCGACTTGCATCAGCCGAGTCAGAACGCCCCGGCCTGAGATAACACGGGACGGAAGATCTCGGCGCGCGAATTGCATCACCTGACGCAATTTTGGCGTAACGCGCTCGGATATAAAAGGCCCGTGCCAGAGCCCGGAAAGCACTTCGATTCGGTCCTATCCTCAGACGAGGACGATACTCATGCGCGGCTCCGGCACGTTTGAACTTGAGTGAAGGATCTACGATCTCGCTAGATAAGCTATCTTTACTAGTCGAGCTCGGACACATTTTTGTTTTCGGATAGAGCGTTGCTCTATTCGACAGAATCCCGACGCTAAGAAGAAGCAAGGGACACTTCCAATCGACGAAGCCAACCCATGTGAAGGAAGAATCGTCGGCCATCTCAACAATTAATTATCTTTTTTCAGCGAACAGCCTACCCTTTATTGAAACATTCTCCTCTCCGAACACGATCGCCGACGACTGCCTGGGGAGACCTGGGCGACTGTTTTCGGTCGGAGTTTACCTTTTCCTCAAAACCTAGTGTCGGCAACTGCCTTGGGGGACCTCGGCGACCGCTACCGCGACGGTTACCCATCGATTCCGGATTAATTAATAGAGTCATTTTGATTGCAACGACCCGCCAATTCGTAAGACTCGCCGGCAACTGCCTTGGGGGACCTCGGCGACCGCTTTCGTGAACGACAGTTGGTGGTAATCGTTTTAACGTAGAATCGTGAATTGTGCGACTTCTTACTTCGTGGCCGCGCCGGCGACTGCCTTGGGGGACCTCGGCGACTGCTTTCGCGGTTTCTATGATCTAAGAAGGAGCGAGTCGAGTAGAATCGAACATTTCTTCTCCTTTAATAAAATAACCTTTCGGGCTGTATCGCAAATCAAACAAAACTCAAATCATATCGAGCTTAATCTTGTATTGAACAACGACATCGACCGAATAAAAATCAATAATTGTTGACATTTCGAATCAACGCCACAGTTTTATAATTTACAGCACCTGCCCTCACACACAAGTGAGCAGAGATACTCACATAACGCCGCTGCGGAGCAAAGTTCTGTAAGACTCCAAAAGCGGACCGTTACATTATATTTATGAGATTATTATCGTAAATTTTTGTATGAATGTGCCTTTATGGCAATTCGTCTCTGTTAAGGTAGGTCAACGCGTAAACTGGTCTGCGTTCTATTTGCGGGGGCCCTTCGGTTATAACGGCTACTTCTCTAGTAGTCGCAATTGCTGGCCTAGGTATTTCTATCAGTTCTACGGGTTGTCGATAGTACGAAACGTCTTTGTTTTGTGCGTCATCAATTAGTTTCGGGTGTTTCCGTTTTCTAAGTTTTCCTGCGCACGACAGCAATTTTCCCAAGGTTGAAATTTTGCCATACAATGAGAATTTCCAAGCGAAGCCTAGTATTGCCAAGATTGCGCCGATGGAGATTCTGCCGAATTTAAGTATCGATTCCAAAGTTAAGACTCTATAATTCAAGTAATGGGATTTTGACAGCTCCTTAGCTTTGGGTATTACAGTTTTTAGCGCTACCTCGTTCTGAGTTAAATCATCGCACAATGAATCTAAATTTGAGAGTCCTGTGAGTGTTTCTGTTTCGGCTAGAATTTCTATTATGTTAACGTTCGCTATGTTTGTTATCGATTTTTCGATCATCCCGGTTCAGTACGGGAGTGTGTGGAAAATCTAGATCGATTGATGACGTTATCTCCATCGTCGGTGTTGACATAGTTGATCGTGTTTTGACTTGGCATGATGATTCGATTTGGACAATTTCGGAATTGCGTACTGTTTGTATTACTGAGTCCTGATGATCGCAGAGGAAATACAGTGTTTCGGGTTTCGGTGCGGCAAACAGTTATGCGTTGGCGTTTGATTACCAATAAGTTTGTTTTAGGGTCTTTAGTCGAATGTCGCACGTCTCGAAGTTATCGAATTGAGGATTGATTACTAATTGAACTTCGCACTCAGATTCGCCGTTGATCTGTCTTATCGGATATGTTTGCTTACAAATATATTGATTTCGAGTGAGTATGCATTCGTTTAGGCTTTCCATGTTGAAATATTTGTCGAAGTTTTTGGAAATTGCTGTAAATTGAGTTGCCGGTTTGATATATCGAATTTCGAATTGTTAGTAGTTGAGATCTGGCGAGTTGGGAACGATAGATGTTGATATAGTTTATACGTTGTTAGGCCTAACAACGGGATCCTGATAACGTATACCAGCCTTTCGCCGTTGTGGAATACACTCAACTTGGTTGTTTCCATCAATTCGGGTGTATGTTCCGCGTTAACCGGAACCGGAAATTCCGTGTTCGGGGAAGATTTTTTGATTGCTTCGGCACTCAATAAGATTTTCTTTGTTGGTAATAATTTTAGATGGATTTGACCAATTTTTGCGAAAAGAATTGCGTTAGTAAGTGTTTCTATATCGAGTTCTAGTTCGGTCAAATTCTCTTCGATTTGTGTTATGTACTGAGTAACCCTTTGGTTCATTTCGATGACATGAACTTCTTCTCCGAGTGCAATGACTACTGTGTTCAATTCACGTGTTTCTGTTTTTAACGCTTTGGAAAGAGAGTTGATGTTTTTCTCTACTATTTCGAAACCTGATTTTATTATGTGAGTTTGATTTTGCAGTATCTCTGTGATTAAACCGATGTGGTGGTCTAGTGGTTAGCGTGCTCGCCTCTAAGACCTAAGCATCGGGAGGGTCGACGGTTCGATTCCCGGATTCGGACAGTTTTTTGGCCGACGCGAAAAATCTCCGACGTCGGGAATCGAACCTGAGACCCGCACCGGCGTAGGGGACGTAGCGTACCCATCGCCCGAGACGTCGAATCTATCAGACTCGACGCCTCGCAATAGCTATCCCTGGCCTGAGTGTAAGCTATCGTGCTCGGGCTCCGGTGGGACACAACGATGCTTCTAGGCATACCAGGCGACATCCTAGAATACACAAGCCTTACCGCCTCAACCTGGGGTTCTAAGGAGGCTGAACACATCCCCAGCTGCCTACATTAGGTGATGCGTGGGGGCCGGGGACCTGGCGAAGATACCCTGGAGACATCGGGCAATCCCAAGTAGGGTCGCTGGGACACGGGAGGCACCCCGGGAAGACGGAAGGGGCCCCCGGACGGCCCGGCAGGCCCACGAAAGGATTCGCTTGTTGGGGACCAGGGGACTGGCCGAGGCTCCTGTGCAACCGGTAATCCCTATGAGTGAGGTGTCAAGTCGCAGAAGGAGGTGCGAAGTTAGGGAAAAAGACCTGAAATAAACGCCCGTCCGTTGTAGCTCCGCGTCTGAGGAGGACAACTAGGGCACGGGTATACAATGGGCCAATAGGCCTGAGTGTCGGTGGAGTTGCGACCACAACCCGTAGACCAAAGACAAGACAAGACATTCTCTGTGATTTCCAGAGTTGTGTTTCCTAGAGTTTCGATTTGTAAGTTAATTCTGTCAGCATCTTCGCTGTCCATTGTTCCGAAAAGAATTTTGTTGATTTTAGCTACGAACTCGAAAGGTGCTCGTTTTTCGCGGTTAACCGTTTGAATTCGCGAAGAAGGGATTAATTCCTCTAAAATTGTTTCGGTACTTTCGAGAGTGTCCATTCGCGAGAGCATGGACGATAATTGTCCTTTTATGTGGCATCGCGTTCCCAGCGCGGAGTAGAACTGAGCTGCTGCCAGTATGTTCTGTCGAATTTGTAGACGCCTAGTTGAGAATCCGTGTGTGTTGATGTACGTTACTAGTGTCCATGTTGTATGATATGAACGGAGTCTACCCAATGGTTCCGAGTATAGGCCGGCACTTTCCGTAAATGGGGTGATCCTGAAAGCATCGTTCGGGATCACCCTCACGATAGTGGCGTGACATCTGCAACATATGCCATTTTGATCTTATCTACATAAACTGTCTTATGTTTTTTACCGATTTGCAGTGTGACCCTACTCTTGTTTTCATGTATATCTATGATTTTGTATGGGCCTAACCAGTCTTTATCGAATTTACCTTCTTTGTGCTCGTTTTGTATGAATACAAGCTGGCCTATCTCGTAAGTATGTTCCGTAACCCGTTTATCGTAATATTTTTTGTTGCGTTCTTTCGCTTTTATAGCCTTTTCGAAAGCTAGTTGACTCGCGTCTTTCATGTTTCGATTTCGATCGATCATGTAGTCGTCGTATGTTATGGTTTTCTCGAGTGGTGGGAACTCTGATGGTGTGGGAGCTTTCCTACCAAAAACGAGTTCGTACGGAGTAAATCCTGTACTTTCGTGAACGCTTGTGTTGTATGAGAATGTTGCGAGAGCTATTACCTCGTCCCATTCTCGGTTTGTTGTTACGAAGTGTTTTATGTACTCTTTGAGCGTGTGATGACTACGTTCAATGGCACCATTAGATTGCGGCTGATACGCAGTTGTTCTCTGTTGTTCGATTTGGAAGAGCTGTGCGACGTTTTTAATGGTATCTGACATAAAGTTAGTACCTTGATCCGTCAGTATAGCGCGCGGTGCACCGAATGTTGATATTAGTGATGATACGTCTACGTCTACGTCGGCTACGTCTACGGATGTTTGATGTTTTAGCGGAACTGCGATACTGAATTTACTGAACAAATCGATCATTGTTAGTAAATATACGTTTTCGTTTTTTGTTGGATGCAGCGGTCCTACTACGTCGATAGCTACCTTGTCGAACGGGATCGCGGGTGTGTCCGTGATGACCATTGGTGCTTTGTTCCTTACTGTAACGAGTTTGTTCCTTTGACAAACGATACAGTAATTGATATGGTCTTTCACGTCGTTCCTCAATCCTCGCCAGAAGTATTGTGTTAGTATGCGTTCGTATGTTTTTGTTACGCCCATGTGACCTCCTACTGCTGATCCGTGGAGTTCTTTTATGATCTGCTTTCGCTGATCGATTGACGGGACTGTCATCGTACCTTCGCATAGAGTGATTGTTATATCGGAATTGAATGTTAATGAACGTATGTATGTTTTGATGCTGCTCCATTGGAGTGCATCGATGATTCCTGGATCCTTCGAGATCGTGCAGGATTTTATTTTTCGCTGTTGCAGAATTTTTATGAGTGCTTTCAAACACTTCGCGATCATGTTCGCATTTGTCGTGTCCGACTGTTTCTGTTTGCAAAACATGGTAATACAACATTCCGCTCCGATTTCTGATATTAATATGTTTCCGACACGCGGTTGTTGTTGCAGAAACATATTTTCGTTGATTTTGTTCTGTTCGACCAGTATTTTGGCAACCATTGTGTCCATAGCGCAGTCGGCTGACAAGAAATGTGCCAAAGTATCCTTCATTGCCATGATGTTATCCTGTGTTACTGTGATGTTGTTTTCCAGTAGTATGTCTTCTGTTATTATCAGGGCTCTCCCTTTTGATGTTAACTGCTTCCTGTAATACCCTGATGGTTGATAGGCTGAATCGCTCTCAGATTCGGAATCGAAAGACTTTGATGAGTCGCTACCTCGTACGTCTAAGGGTTGAGTATTTTGAGCAATCGGCGGGCATCCGAAGTCGTAGAACTCCTGAGTATTGTCAGGCAAGGTTTGAGCGACGGGCGGTTGACTTACCGGAATCGTCGGCTCAATTACTTGCCCTGAAACGTCTACTGCAGGTGGTGGATGTTTTTGTTTGCAGATTTCTTGTCGTATTTTCGATTTTTTGTTTTGGCTTGCGCGTTGCTGTTTCGGACGTTTCGCAATTTTCGATTTATTACTTTTGGAAGTTGAAGCTAAAGGTGGTTTTTTCGATTCGGACTTTGATGTTTTTTCTACTGGATTTTGATTTGGAATTATTACGGTTTCGATCGGAGGATTTGTGACCGTTCTCGAAGTTTCCGAATCCGAAATTACTAAGATTTCGGGTCGCGTTTTTTCCGATGTTTTTTCTGCAATTCTTTTGCTGCGTCTAGTTGGTTCGCAATGTACCTTCGGTTTCCTGGTAAGTTTAACGATTTTTTGTGTAGTGTTTCTTGTTGGAGATCTGAATGTTGGAGTCACTTCGTCGTTTTTACTTGCTCTTCCTGCTATCTCCGATGTTTGCGGTTGAGCAGCCTCGCGAAAACCCGATGTTGATGGTTGAGGACTTTGTTGTCGATCCTGTTGAGAACGTGAAGGTGATCTGAAAGTTGGTTCCGGTGGCGGTTCACCATCGTCCTCGTTGTCGGTTGAGTTTTGAATGCTCATCGGCAACGGTTCAGCTTCGCGTTCCATCGGACTTTCGTCGTTTGTTTCCATTTCGATAATCAATTCGTTTTCCGTAATTTGTTCCATTTCGTTATCTTTTTTATCGAGATCGATGTGCTTTTTCGGGCTACCATCTTTATGTTGCCTACTTGGGCTATTGCTAGCTTTGTGTCGCATACTTTGGCGGTCCTTATGTAGCCTACTTGGGCTGTCGCTAGCTTTATGTTGCCTATTTTGGCGATCGCATGCTTTTTGTTGCTTATTTTGGCGGTCGCTAGCTTTTTCGTCCTCTTCTAGCTCCGTCGAGCTGTCCTCTTCCACCGTTAGGAAATATCGGCCAGTTATTCCCTCGGTCTTCCAAGTGCGTTTTTTGGTTTTATCGCTCTTGGATGTACTTTTGGTCTGTTCTTTAGTGACTCTGTCCTTTGATCGCAATCTTCACGTCCAAAGTTCCAGTTTTTTGCGTTTTACAAAACTTTTGAGTCCTTGCCCTATGTTGTTGTCGGATGTTTCTGATGTTGGTGAGTCGGCATCGATGGATGAGTCAATTACAGGTTCACTCCCCTTTATTTTTGCGTCTGTCGGTACTTGTTCGGTTTCCTGTGTAGTCTCTTCCGGTTGTTGCAAAGTCTCTTTCGGCTCAGTCTCCATCGGAACAGTTTTTGGTTGTTCTGGACTTTCTGACCGTTCTGTCTGTTGATGTGTGGCTTGATTGCCATCTGAGTTGTCTAAAGTCTCCTGTGTAGTTGTTTTTTCCGAGGAGCTGGATCGCCAGAACCTCCGTCCGTCGACGAACGATATCTCGGCTGGTGTGTTTTGTCCGCTATGATGTTTTGTTTTTTCGCGTCAGGCTTTTCGCAGTCTTCCGACGAACTTTCACGAGGTCTGATCGGCATTATGTCAGTGGGGTTTCTCGACAATGCGTCGGCGATTACGTTTTGTTTGCCAGCTTTGTGACGAACTTCGAAGTCGTACCCACTGAGCCTGATCAGCCATCGCTGCAGTTGTTGCAGCGGATTTGGTTTGTTGACGACATATGTTAAGGCTCTATTATCCGTCACTAGCGTGAAACGTTTTCCGTATAGATACGTGTTGAAGTGCTCTATGGCGTCGACTATCGCGAGCAGTTCCTTTTTCATCGTATCGTATGCGATTTCGGTACGTCTAAGGGCTCTCGAGAAAAATCCTACTGGGTGGTTGTAACCGTTTGTGTTTTGGCTAAGGACCGCGCCTATCGCGTAATCCGAGGCATCGGTCGTTAGCGTGTAAGGTTTCTCGAAATCTGGATAAACGAGGATTGGACGTTCTGCGATTTTTTGTTGTAAAGTCTCGAACGCGTGTTGGCATTCGTCTGTCCAGCTGAACTCCTCATTCATCCGTAGCTGTTTCGTTAGTGGAATCGCGATTTTCGCGGAGTCGCGAATAAATCGGCGATAATAACCTGCAAGCGCTACGAACTGCTTTATTGCTTTTTTGCTTTTTGGTTGCGGAAACCATAGCACTGCGGTTGCGTTCTTTTGATTTGGGCGTTTTCCGTCTTCGGAAATTATGTGACCTAAGTACGTCACTTCTCAGTTGAGGAAGTGGCACTTTTCAGTTTGAAGTGTTAGACCGGCCGCGGTAAGTCGCTTCGCTAAGCCACTGAATTTGATACCATGGTCCTCGATATCAGTAGCGTAGATCACAATATCGTCTAAGTAAACGAATAGATCTGTGCCTTGGAGTCCAGAAAGCACTACGTCCATTTATCGCTGGAACGTTGCTGGTGCGTTTCGGAGTCCAAAAGGCATACGCTGATACTCATAGTGCCCGTGAGGTGTAGAAAAAGCTGTTTTGTGTTGATTGTCCGGGTGCATTGGTATTTGATGGAAACCAGATGCTAGATCGAACGTCGAGAAGTACTTCGCGTTGCCCAACTGGTCCAGAATATCTATGATGTTCGGCAGTGGGTACGCGTCTGGCGTCGTTTTTTCATTCAGTTTCCTGGAATCGATAACCATGCGCCACTGTTTGTTGCCTTTAGCGTCTTCTCTTTTCGATACTATCCAAACTGGGGAATTGTACAGGGAGAGAGACGGTTTGATTATGCCCTTGTCGAGCAAGTTCCGAACTTGTTTTTGAATTTCGAGTTTGTGAGGTTGATGGAAGCGATATTGCTTCGTATTTACCGGTCTATCATCTGTTGTGGGAATTCTGTGCGGAACTACCGTTGTGGATCCAAGGGTGTTTCCTGGAAGACAGAACAGATGTTCGTATTCCTCTATCAACTGATGTACGTGTTCTCTCTCTGCGTCGTTAAGGTGGTCGAGTTGTAGCAGTTTTTTCAACTCCTCGATCCTACCTTTGCTGTCGGTTTCGACATAGCAGATTTCTGCACAGTGAATTTCCGAGGCGATGTCGTATGGGAAATCTGAGATTTCCTCAAACGGATGTAAGTGTAGTGGTTGGAGGATGAGATTAACCTCATTTGCGTTTGAATTTATTACGCAGAGGTACGCTAGACCGTTGTCATTTCGGACTACTGCGTTTCCCATGTATATGTTTTTTCCTGCATCGATTTGGGATATGTACCCTTCCTCAAGATCTGTCGGCCTTAACCGAACCGGTATGGCGACTTTCGATCGAGGGGGTAGCGTTACTCGTTCGAAAGTTTCGAACGGTACCGTATGATTTGCGAATTTTATACATGCCTCGCTCTATAGCGAGGAGATCCGCGGGAGTGTCTCTAAAGAACACATCACCGAGGATTGCGTCCTGCATAATCGGAAAATTGTCGTCGATTGCATGGAATTCGATTGTGAACTCCTCTATGCGGATGTAACACCGTCCCAGCGTGCGCGGTTTCCCAGAGGTGATGTCAGAGAGAACGTATAACATTGTCTCATCTACCTCGGTACTTTCCGCAAGGCTGGACCTCTTCACGAGATTTATCTCGGCTCCGGTATCTACGAGGAACAGAGTTTCCTTCGTGCGTAGATCGGGCGAGTGGATTGTCACGGTTGGTGGCTTATGCCTTTTCGTTAAACCTAAACTTATTCTAGCTGCCTTAACTATTATTTCTACATTATTTATATGTTTTGCAGTCGTTTCGACTTGCAAAGTTTCTCTCAACTCAAGGTCTTTTGGCGCGCTTAACTCTGGCCTCCCGTCGCGCTGTTCCGAGAGGTGGAGTTCGGGTTTTTTTTTCAAAATATTGAGAAGCGCTTGCTCAATAGTTGCGAGACTGAGATCGTTGTTTTGTACGTTACGGTTGTCTCTATCCCTTGAATTATCACGATTATCCCGATTTTGAGAGGGATCGCGTGAATCGTTTTCGTCTCTCGGATTTTGTGAACCGCTTCCATTATTTCGACCTTGAGAGTTATTACGATTGCCTCCACCGCGCCTATTATCTCGACTGTTACGCAAGTTCGACCGATTACGACCCCGCGAGTTTCCGTTTCCGGATTGCCGGTTTCTTCGGCGATTTTCGACATAGTCGCGAGCGCGTTCCACTTGATTACAATCCGAAGTCCGGTGAGTACGGTTGTTACCGTGAATTTCGCAAGCTTTTAACTCAGGATTGTCGATGATGTCGACGATCTCGTCAGATACTGTTGCGAATCTAACTTTAGCCTGCGGCGGTATTTCGACTCTCTTTGCTTGATGGACTTCCTGCCTGCGGAGCAGTTCCATTTCGACCGATTCTGCTGCTGCTATGGCTTCGTCGATCGATTGCCATGTTTTGTGCATAAGTAAATTACCGATCTGGTCGAAAAGTCCGCGGATATACGATTTTATGACTGTTTTGTTTACTTCGTTTAGTCGATCGGTTAAATACTGAGCTTGAGCGGGGGTCTTGTAGACCTCGGCTAAACGCTCATGAATGCGTTTCGCGATTTTACGTGTACGCGCCGAGCATGTTTTTACCGGTTCGCTGTATTGTTCGACGTTAGTTCGCAACTCAAGTTCTAAATCGGATAATTCGATTGGTTTTTCGAAATAGTCCTTAAGATCTTTAAGGAGTGTTTCGGTGTCGATGCATGTTTTCGTATCTACTACGTCGGCTGCTTCGCCTGAAAGTTTCAGGTGAAGCATATCCAGGAAGGATTCCATGTTTTCCGGCGGAACCATTCTCGCTGCGTGCCTACAGGGCCGCGCGAATTGTTCCAGCGGTATGTTCTTTCCGATAAATGCCGGTATGTTGTTAAAAACATCTCGGAACGTTAAGAAACCCGGAATCTCGAGATTTCGATGCGTTTGGGTTCCGTCGACAGTCGTCATTGTGACACCGTTTGACGGCGGACGCGCTGATCGTGCGTCGCTCGTTAGCAACAATCGGTAATAGTTGTTGGTTTTTGTGAGATTCCGTTTATGTGGCGAAATTTTTGTAAGCTTATTTTGTATTCCCGAGTTAGTTTTTGTATTATTTTTTGTATAGTTGTTTGGTAAGGTTGTTGTGCATTTTTTTTTTTTTACTTAAGTGGTTGAGTAAACGTTGTAATTGTTCAAACGTGAAGAAGGGTTTTTTTTTGTAAAAAAAAGCTTTCTTTGTGAAAAAAAAAAAAATGATTGCCTAGATGACAAAAATAATAGTTTTTTTTTTTTTTTAAGTTTTTAATTATTGCCTTAATGGCAAAAATAATGTTTGTAAATTTCAAATTATGGTCTACATGTCTGGACTTAGTAAGCATAACAGTTGTTTTGTCGGTGCTCTGAGAAACCTGAAGAAAGCTACAGTAATAACGAGTGTGAGCTGTCTAAACCGAATCTGACTGAACCCCTGAATCAAGAAAAGCGATCTGGGATATAAACTGAGGTCGCTCTGTGTCAGTAAAGGTATTTTTACACATAAATTTTTTAAGCTAAAGTGAAAGTTTGGTTAGGTGGGCCCAACGAAAATGTTGCGAACGAGCAAAAATACCGACGGATCGGAGGACCCAAGAGCTGTGGGCTTAAATCCACCGAGTGGAGCCACTGACGGATCAATCAAAGTGGGCCTGTCAAATACACCTAGTGACACCGTCGGGACCAACAATCAAGCTCTAACACCGACGGCGGGTATAAGTACTCCGGTTAAGACCGACGGCCAAGAACTATATAGCACACCATTATCTGGATCTTCTCTCGTGGTGAAAAGAAAAGTAGGCAGACCGACTAACGCTGAATCTCTTTCCTTTAGAGTAAGAAGTGAATCCTTGGGCAGTTTAAAGGACATATTAAAAAGGAAAAGGGAGGACGCGGATCTCGAGTTATTGTCTAAAGTTTTAGATGACTGGCCGTTCAAGAAAAGTAATATAACTCCGCGTTCCCCAGGAGAACACTCAGAGGGTGCCTCGGAGTCGGTAAAAACATTTGTACAGGCTCAAACCGAACAGCCCGGTCACCCAGGCGCAGGCAACAGCATGGGCATAAACTACTCAACCTACTACTCAACTACTACCTCAACCGATAATGCAGTAACTCTTGACCCGGCGCCTGACTCTGAGGAGCCGAAATACGTGCAAGTACTAATGGCACAACTCAATGCAATGAGGCGGGAGAATCAACAAAGCATACTGAAACTTGAGGAAAAAATCAATGCTGCGACAATGACAAGCAACACACAATTCGAGAATCTGAAAGTAAATATTCGAAAGGAAGCCAATGATAACGCCCTCCGCTTCGAAAAATCCCTGAAGTCACTGGAAGTAAAATTTAATGAAAAATTTGTTGCGATGGAGAACAAAATGAAGGAAAACAATCCAAGGGAAGAAATCATGGCACTAAGCGACCGAATAACACGATTGGAAGGCCTATCGGGTAACAGTAACACCCCCAGTAGCTCTGAGATAGCAAAAATAAAAAATAGACTCGAACAGCAAGAGAAATTTCAATTGAGCAATAATATCGTCATCAAAGGGTTAGGAAGAAGCCAGCTACCCCTCATGGACGACGTCGAAGGTTTTTTATACAATGAATTCGGTGTGATAAACGCAGTGGCTGATGTAAAAGAAATTAGAGCGAAATACAATGATGTAAATATTCTCGTGGTAAAACTCAACACCAGAGCTGCAAAGGATGAAATTATGCGGCAAAAATCTAAACTCGGGCAGCGAAAATTTTTCATAGAGCACGAGCTAACGGTGGCTGAGCAAGAAATTTATGAACAAATCAGACTAAAGGCCAAAGAATACCGGGATGCTGGAAAAACAGTAAAGATTGGCTTTCGTAAACTAAGCGTGGATGGAGTCTGGCACTATTGGGACCGCTCAAAGCAATGTCTGGAAAGAGGACGGGAAAGATCTACCTCCGCTGCTCCATCAGGAAATCGACAACCACCCCCAAAATACTAAAAGGCGTGAAGATGGTGTTGTGGAACTGTCAAGGTCTTGCTGATTTAGGTAATAACAACATGCAAAATGATATCGACGTCAGATGCTACTACGAAACTTGGAGCGAAGTGGAACAAGCAAACGCGCTGCCGTACAATCTCAGGAATCATTTCATCGTGTGGGCCAAGGCATCAAGAGAGAAGCAAGTGGGAAGAGCCAGTGGGGGCATTGTGAATATAGTGAAGAAAAAAGTGCAAGCTGAAATTATTGAGATATCTCATTGGTGGTGCTTTGTGCGAATAAAAGGGGAATCGTGGCACGCTGTAATCGGCTCTTTTAATTTTAAACCTGCGTTGGCATTTAATGTACTTTTAGAATTGTTACAGCCGATTCTTGACGACATTTTAGTTCGATTTCCGGACGATATTATTATCTTAGGGGGCGATTTCAACGCACGAGTCGACACGAGCGACGATATAGTAGCAGAATTGTTCGACGATACGGTGTTATTCGAAACGAGAGAATCTTACGATAAAGTCAGCAATGAGCGAGGGCGTACGTTACTCAATTTCATGACTGAGAACGGATTTATTTTATCAAATGGCCGCACTAACGGGGACCGACCCGCACACTTTACATACTAGAGTCTCAATCGGTCAAGTACAACAGATCTCGTCTGGGTTATATCCACGAAATTGGAATACGTAAGCAATTTAATAGTCGGCGACGATCTGCAAGGATCTGACTATTTCCCCGTGATCCTCGAGCTGTTGGACGACCGCACCCGACTTGACGACTCGTACAAGACCATTAATGATAGCGAAACTTGTAAAAGAAGGTTAACATGGATAAACGAAAATAGAGAACGATTTCAAAACTGCTTAAGACGAGGTGAAAGACGTTTCGCGCTGTCTCTCTCGCGCCACCGCACGCGCCGATAATGCTATCTCTCTTGCGCTCGTTGCGTCGTCACGTGACTTTCACCTCCTCTTAAACCAGTCCCCGCGAATTTTCATAAACTTTGAATCAACGAATATCGATACTTTATGCGAGAACATGCGTGTAGCTATCACTGATGCAGCGAAAAGCGCTGAAATGTATAAAAATAGTCGCGGATCACGAGGAAATCGGTACCATAAACCATGGTTCGACAAAGATTGCAACGGTAGAAGGCGCCATGTTATTGCACTGTTGAAAAAAGCTAGAGCCTCGGGTTAAAATAGAGAAGAGTTGAATTTATTTTTACAAGAGAAAAAAGTCTATAAAAATATTCTAAAAAACAGAAAAGATGCGTATATGCTCGAAAAAATCGAATCCTTCGCCAATGTAAACAACCCGAAGCTCTTCTGGAGTGTGGTGAAAAGATGTAAGCCTAAACCTAGCCAGAGGGAATCATTATCAATAGATACGTGGAATGCGTTTCTGAATGTGACCTACCAACCTCGTCATACGCTGACTCGCACTTTTGAAGAACAATTCGATCCTTATTTAAACGGCTACATCACCCCAGAGGAGCTTCAGAGCTGTATCACAAAATCTAAGACTGGGAAGGCGCCAGGAACGAACGAAGTACCGAGTGAATTTTATAAAACGTTACCTGATACTTGGCAAGCCTATCTCTTAGGAATATTTAACAAAATCCTAGATACGGAAGAACCACCGGAATATTGGTCAAAGGTCAGCCTCTGCATGCTTTTTAAGAAAGGAAACCCCGCGGATCCGCTAAATTACCGTGGCATTGCCTTGGTTAACTCGATTACCAAAATTTTCACGCAAATAATTAATGACAGGGTAGAAAAATGGGTCTCGCTGGTAAATCTTATTCCCGAAGAGCAAGCCGGGTTTCGAAAAGGCAGGGGAGTCATGGACAACCTGTTCTCCTTACAGAGCGCCATACACCTGCAGCTGCATCACAGCGGCGGCAAGGTGTATGTGCTTTTTGTGGACTTCAGGAGAGCCTTTGACTCCATCCCTCAAGATAAACTCTGAAATAAGCTTCATCGACTCGGAATTAGCACCAAAATAATACGTATAGTAAAGAACTTGTACGACCATGCAACCTTGCAGATAAAAACAAATACCGGTGTTACTAATTGTGCGCCAGTAACTGAGGGTGTACTTCAAGGGGAAGTCTTAAGCCCGTTGTTGTTCATTTTGTATTGTTCAGATATGATCACATATTTCCGAGCGCGAAACGTGAGAGGAATAGATTCAAATAGCTTGTCCGACCTATTGATGCTACTATATGCAGATGACCTGGTTATCCTGGCTCACTCTCCTGTCGATCTCAAACGCAAATTACGCATATTAACAAGCTACTGTACGGAGAATGGCCTCACTGTAAATACGCAAAAAACGCAGATAATGATATTTAGGGCCGGCGGCAAACTTGGTAAAGGTGCAAAAAATTTCACGTATAACGGAGAGCCGGTAAAATTTGTTAAGAGTTACACATACTTAGGTGTCGCATTCTCTACCTCCGCGCTCGGGCCCATACCTTCGAGAAACGCAGTGAGAAAGTCCACTATCGATACTGGCTAGCGCCCATTGTAATTCATGGGAAGCTACGAAAAAAATATTCAACAGTATGGTGCCCTCAAGTCTGTTATATACGTCTCCGATATGGGGGCTTAGATACACTTCCATACTTGAAACGGCGCAACTAGAATTTTTCAAAAAACTGTTACAGCTACCTAAAAGCGCGCCCGGGTGCGCAATTCGGCTAGAACTAGGAATCACGGGCATTGCATATGAAGTAGCAAAATTATCATTGGGATGGGTTATAAAAATACTAAAAATGGAGTAAAACCGTCTACCGAGGATATGGCTGCAGCGTATGATACAACTAAGCATAGAAAACCCTCCTCTGCAATACAACTGGTTCGCGCAATTGAAATCCGTTCTCGGCGAGGTAAACTGGGAGAACCTGTTGGAAAATCTCACAAGCGAATTTTGGCAAGCACAAAAATGCAACATCCTTCGGGCTCTGGACCTGCGTTTGAAAGAGAGCGACATAATAAAATACACAGAATCGATATCATACCAAATAATGTTATCTAGATGCATAAGAGATGATTTTTATTCATTCTACGCAGGTAGATGTCCAATAACATTTATAAGAGCGAAAGCCCAGATAAGACTGGCCACGATACATGCGCGCAGATTCATTGTCAACAAGACACTTCACCAATACGATCCGACACAAATTGTTTTAAGCTCAGGGCTTCTTGGTTAGAACCGTAAATTAGAAATTAGAAATGTAAGCAAAAATGTATAAAGAAAATAAAATGTACTACCCAGAACCATCTGCATTATGAATCTTCGCATTATTATATATGCATAATAAAATACATACAAATTATTGTCTAAATGGCGAAAAAAAATAATTTACTGTACAATTTTTAAATTATTGCCTTAATGGCAAAAATATTTTTTTATAAATTTTGAATTAATGCCTAAATAGCAAAAAATAATTTTTTGTAAAGTTTTAAATTATTGCCTTAATGGCAAAAATAATTTTTTATAAATTTTAAATTATTGCCTAAATGTTGTTGTTTGTTGTGTGGGCGATACGAGCGCTCAGTCCTTGTGGACCATTGTGCTCGGGCCTTTTCGGCACTCGCGATTTCTAAGGTTTAGGCAGAAGCTCGGCCTCTTCCGTGAAACGGAGAAGCCCCTTAATGCCCGTCACCTCTAGTTGGAGCGTATTAAAGTTGGGGGCACCGAGGGTTCTCATGCGAGTTCCCTCCAGTTCCCTGCACTTTGCAATTTAGTGGATAGAGGTCTCCTCTTCTGCTCCGCAGTGGCGACACAGCGAGTCGACCTCCCATCCCATACGCCTCAGGTGCTGCCCGGTGAACCAGTGGCCTGTGATCAGGCCTACCATCCCCCTCAGCTTGTTCCTGTCAAGGGCTAGCAGTTCGGAGCCCAGCCTGTCGGAGGGGCTCGCGAAGAGAGCCCTCGCATGATCTGATCCTGGCGTTGAGAGCCACCGGGTGGTGAGCTGCTCGGCAGTCCACCTTTCCATGATCTCCCTTATGACGCCTGGGACTACTGGCACTGATAAGCGGATGGCCTCTGGGGATCCCGCGCATCCCCTTTTGGCCAGCCCATCAGCTGCTTCATTGCCCTGGTTGCCCGTGTGCCCGGGCACCCAGAGGAGTTTGACCCTGTTGACGCTAAGTAGTAGTGTACAGGTATAGGGAGACAGGATTTACCCCCTCCATGCGGACACTGGCGCCATACCCCCTCCAGGTCTACCCCCCTCCCCCTTGTCTGGGGGCCCCTAAGCCCCGCCCCCGCGATTATAGGGACCAATGGGAGCGAGGGTGGGAGAATTCTCTGGGTTCTGATTGGTTGTGACGTGTTCGCCGACGTCTGGCAGACTCCCCCTCCCCCCACTGACTGGGGGGCCTCAGTCTAGCGGCGCTGCATTATAGGGACCAATCAGAGAGAAGGTGGGAGAAATTCTCCGAGCTGTGATTGGTCGAATGATTTTTCCGTGGCGCCCTCTATAAATTTTCACCGCCTTTTCAGTACTAATATTAGTGTCCGATTTCCCGGCGATCTGATTGGCCCTGCTGGTTAGCGGTCAAGTTCTCATGGCGCCCTCTGTAAATTACCGATGTTTATTCTACAGTCGGTAATAAAGTTACCGTACTCTACAGTCGGTAATGAAGTTTTCGCTCTCTACAGGCGGTAATAAAGTTTCCCTCTATACTATTTTGATGGTAGCGTTGTACAGACAAAAAACACGTTTACAAAAGTGCACGTTTTCGTTTATTCACATTTTGTATATATATATAATTTACCCTATATACAGTTTTATATATCGGTAATTAGTGGTATAGTTTCGAGAGTCGTGGTAGAGTCTGTTGACAGCAGTGGTGTGTCTTGCTCACGGTCAGGTTTGGTTGTAAGCGCCAAAGGTTCCGACTGAGTCGGCGGGACTGCGTTCGACTCTTCTTCTAGAGCCGTCTCCTGCTGGCAGTCTGTGCATTCCCTCTGGAGTGGTGGATACCCTTCGAGTTGAGCTTGTAGATCCGCGGGGGCCCAATGTTTTTTACAATGTCTGTACGATGCGACTTCAGAGTCCTGACGGATGTGTTCCGGCAGTTTATCCCATATGATGTCGACGTATTCACCCCAGTGCCTCAGCAGCAAGGGTTTTGGTATATATTCGAGCTCCTCCGGGAGAAGTTCCCAAGGGTCCTTGCCACAATCGATTACGAGTATTCCGGTGATGATGTCCATTTTGTCGTGGGTTGCTGACGGTGCCACGAATCGTCAAGAAGTGTGGCTTCTCGAATGTGTGGCGCGGCTTTTATACTGTCCGAAGACGGGACCGAGCTTGTAGGTGGAGGGGAGCGTTGAAGATCGAGATGAGATCAAATTTTTTTTACCGTTGGTATTCCTTTATTCGTTATTTTTTACAGATGGCAGCCAAAACGGGCTGTACATGTTTGTATACAATGTGTTGCACATCTATTACCGGCACCCTTTAACATTTGTGCTCGTCGTGTGTTTGGCGTGCCGCGTCTTTTACGTTGCACATAACGCAGATTTTTGTAGTAACGGCGCACAATATTATCGTTCTTCACCTTATTATTCGAGAATAGCTGGCTAAAAGCACCCAAGCTGTAGCCCCGAGACATATAGTCAAGAAACATAACACAATATTCTCCACACACTCTAGACTTGATAGACTGCAGGGGCTTGGTGCTCCACTCGTAACTCGAGGTATTTCTTCGTAGTCGATTATGATGTTTGTTGACAAGTGGAGGCAGTCCGTAACTGTCGAAGAAGATCCCGTGACCATTGTTGTCGACGTATATGGCTACCCAGTGTGTTCCAGGTTTCGTATGATCGTCCGTGTTGGCGACGATAGCTGCAGGTCTAGACCAGCGACTCGGGATGCGATCGGCGGGGAAGACTCCTTTCGTCTGAGCTGAGACATGTCGTAGAGCCTCCAGTACTTCCAAACTGTTCATTGCAGGTGCTTCCTGTGCCAGAGTGGGGGTGACGTCTTCGAGAATGCTGATGATGCTGATACTGATGCTGATGAGCGCCACGGGAGACTGTGGGCGTTTGTTGGCGCTTCGGTGGTGGCGGTGGTGAGAGTTGTTTATTACGGTAAAGGGCAACGATTTCACCCTCTGCAGGTACCGTGCCGTCGCAGGTGTTCGGCGTCGCACTGCTGTCTTTTGTCTTTGGTACCTTGGCTATATAGGTTCCCCCCTTAGGGTCGTGATCTGTATCGCTGGGAATATCGATAAGTATCGCTTTTCGGGGCGTATCGGTCGTCCGATCTTTCTTTACGGCGGCGCCCACTGGTTCCGAGTAAATGGGACTAACGTTATCCAAAATCTGAGTTTGAAGCCATCTTTTTATTTTTCCCACGTTGTTTAATGCACATTTTGCGGCATCCTCCTTTGAGACGCCGTGATAGATGCACCAGGTATCGTAGGTCGGCATGTTCTTGAAGCTCGGTCCCTCGTAATCTTCCAAGTTGACGATGTCGCGGCCCAACACATCGCGTAGAATTTCCGCTTTTTGTACACCTCGTGTGTATATGCGGAGCGCGTATCGGCACATGGCTGATTAGAGCCACGTATACTTTTGACAATGGTGTATCGCCGTCCACCCACTCGATGCCGTGATGGAAACACGTTAGGCGATTATTACTTGAGCGCACTTCTTTAGGTAATTCGCCAAAATCGTAGGGCGGATCGATGACCCAATGGCCGATATGCTCGCCCTGAAGCGTTGTAACAGCAATCTCCTTAGGAAGAAACTCTCCATGTTTGCCGCATAGCGCTTGAATATCAACTATTGCATCCATGCTGAAGGCGTGAGACAAAATGATGCCGAATGATCGCTGGTAGACGATCTTAAATACTGTTCCGGCTATACGTATAGCGCCCTCTCAGGGGGAGAATGCGTGATCATCTATTACGCCGTGGTGGGAGGGATGTATGCTCAAGCACTAAAATCCGTGATAACTTGACGCGTTGAATCAATTTCAATAACATTGTCATACTCGGCGTAGACAATACAATTTATCGTGGATGCGAGGGGTTTTGCGAAACGTACTTCGATTCTCACGGTACCGTGTTTCACGAGATTCCAATGAGTGAAACAGTTGGCAGATAGATCAGGCGTGAAATCGAAAGCGAATAGGCAATAACCTTTTGCGTAACTGCTTCGTGAAATGTCTATACCTTCGTTTTGGAAGTGTATACCTGTGCCGGAAAAAAGGGTGTGGTAGCACTCGATCCAAGTTTTATTGGTGTCGAACTCCGGCTGTAGTGGCTTTCCAGGTATCTGCTAGCCGTCAACGTAGAGCGATAGAAAATTTATCGAATAATTCTGGAAGTTGAAGGGATTTGCCGTTTTATTCCCGTTGAATGCTTTGTTGCTAACAAAACCAAGGATTATACGTTTTGGTAGTCGGCCGAGTATTACATTGTCCAGTGTATCGCCAGCGATGCCGCTATGCATGGTAAATGCCTTAACCTCCACACGTGTTATAGGATATTTTGCGGTTGTTTTGGATAGCATTTTCGCATGGGCTATAAGCACTCCTGGGTTGATTTTCGCCCGTCTTATCATCAGTGTTGTATCGTGAATGATTATCTTGTGCGTGCAATCTTTTTCTGGTGATTCCATTAGACAGAAATCGTCTTTTGAGCGCACGAGACGTAGTCGTACTTCCACACCGTTTAGCAAAAATTTGTCTTGATTGAATACATCACAATGGAGATGACCAATCATATCCAGGTCCCGTGCTCCTTTGATATAACTCGCTCTAGCGTCTTGGCCATTGTTGCTCGGGCTCGCGCCAGGCAATAACTCGAAACCACCCGGTGTATCGGCATACCACAAAGCCGTAGTGAGATGCGATGCTTTTGCCGCAGGGCCATAGTTCAATAATGTTTCAATGTACGCACGATATGCGTAGGCATTATTGGGCGGTGCAACAAGTTTTTGATTAAAAAACACGTCTACTTGATTGAAGAGGCTGTGTAAGAAATTATTTACGGGTGCAACTTTGTACTCGTGGCCTCCACTGGCTACTACTTTAAGGCTTACAGCAAGCATCGTGTGCGCAAGGTCCAGGTATTCCTCGCCGTGGCCGGGTATCACAAATTCGATGGGACCGTCGTCCGTCAATGAAGAGACAGGCTTGTAGTGAACCCATTGCGATGCCTCTATAGACGTCTGCGTTGGTGGTATTGTGAATAAGTCGAGCTCCGACTTCATACACTCGCACGAGTGTGAATGTAGAAACGACATATCTAGGCACTACCGAAAATATCAACGCGGCGTCTCTTATTATTATTTTTTCGAGTCTTAGTCACTTTTCCCCGTGTCGTCCTTCTCTTCTTTCTTCGTGATGTTGCACTTGCAGTGGTTCTTTTCTTTCCCTGCTGCTTCTTCTTCTTATTCTTCGTGACGACAGATCTCTTTCTCTTGGAGGTGCGACGAGTTGCGCGACCAATCAACGACTGCATCGTTCTCGAGGCGATCGCCTTATTATAGCTAGAGCCGTTCATAAGTAGTGCAATTTTCTCGTCGGCTTTTCGTTTCAAATTTTCTCCGGATTCTCTGGCACGTCGCTTTAGTGACTCCTTGAAGGGTATATTGTTCCCGCTTACATTTTCAATGACATGCAAGCCAGTGCGCAAAGCCTCGCGTCCTATGGCTTTAGCGCCTTTCGTGAGGAGCGGTAGTACACTCCTGAAGAGTCCGCCGAGAAAGCGGCCAATCCCGTGGCCTCTTTGATAAGGTGCACCCACGAAAACATTGCTCATACGTCCACCGCCACCGGTTTGATTCTCGTAATATGCTGCGTAGTGGCTCGCCATTTCTTCTAAGAGAGCCGTTTGAAGTGAAGCGTCAGCGTTAACGTCCCGTAGTCAAATGTGATTGGCCGTCCCAGCTTGTCTCTTATATCTATCTCTATCGTACGAAAGCAATTATTGAGCAACGGTATGTAATTTGCCGGTGAAAAATATTTCACTTGTGTCGAGCCAAACGTATATTTGACAGTATTCAGATTTACTATACGCAATAGAGCGGCCTGTGTGTCGCCGACTGTGTAGGGTACGCACAAATCCGTATAGACAAAGAGTTCTTCGGGGAGAGCACGAGCTAGGCAAGCAGGCATCTGACCTTCGCGTTGCATTCCGCGCGTGAAGCTCACGTACGAGTTCCCGTCGCTTTCCCAATCTTTACCCGCCGTTAAGTTTAAACCAAACACGTCGCGTAGCTTGTCGTTCATTTGCAAAAAATTCAGTGATTCTGCAATTTCTTTTCCGCACTTTTTACCCTCAATTGCCACGTAGCCGCTTGCGTTTTTCGCATTCACTATGCGTATACCGGCCTCGCTCATTCTTTGTAGACTATTTATACTTTTCATTAAATCCTCATGATACCCGCCGTACGGTATATGACTGATTTTCCTTTCTTCTCTGCCGCACTGCGTCCACTGAACCTCGGTCTCGTCACGCTGGATATGTATCATCGTACAGGGTATGTGGATTTCGGTTAAACCCACGACCCAGTGGCCATTAAGGGTAATTTCACGGGAAAGATGCGTAGTGAAATTTGTCGTAGTGTTGTTCGGAAAATATTTCATACTACTATTACTCGGCAGCACGAGAAAAAAATTTTCGTCGTGGCACATGCTGACCAGGTGTATACACTACACTAGTCGTCAATTATGTGGGCGTTAGACGCAGGTATCCACGAATTGAATTTCGAAGGGTAACCGACCCAGCTTACAAAGAGCTGTTTCGAAGCCCCGCGTCCTTTTGTCCGTATTACACGGTCGATTTTGAATTCTTTATTTGCCGCAACGCGTTTCTCGTGTACAGGTGTGATTTCTTGCGTATAAAAAAATCCGTCGATTAATTCACCCTCAAGATCGCTCAACTCGTAAACACGGATACCTTGACGAACCGTAACTCTTGTGATTCGGAAAATTTCTTCGCTCCAATTCCTCTCGTAACTCTTCTCGAAGGTGCCTTTTGTTCGACTAATCCTGACATAATCGCCGCACTTGTATTTAACGCCTGTGAAACGCCTTTTTTTGCGTTGTCTCAACGCGGCGCTAGTCATATTTTCGTACGCTACATCGGCATTGTGTAAAGTCACAGCGGCCGGCTGCATCTTAATTGACGAGTGTTTGGCATGATTGTAGGCGTAGACGAGTTGCTGTAGAATGTCGATGTAACGATGAGTATTTCGGTGTGTGAAGTAGCGCCACATTCGCTCTTTCAACGTACGATTGAAGCGTTCGACAACCGCTGCTTTTATATCAGGGTTACGTGTGACTCTAAACGCTA
Organism: Ischnus inquisitorius; assembly: GCA_963924025.1. Classification (NCBI taxonomy): domain Eukaryota; kingdom Metazoa; phylum Arthropoda; class Insecta; order Hymenoptera; family Ichneumonidae; genus Ischnus; species Ischnus inquisitorius. The sequence goes on from OZ001247.1 coordinate 15,438,244, forward strand.
TATCGTTCTCCTTGAGAAAGGCTTGCAACTCTCTTCCGACAAATTCCTTGCCTTTGTCGGTCTGTAGGCAGACGGGTGAGCGGCCGGTGCTTCGCTCAAAAATACGTTCAAAGGCTTGCGTGACAGCATGAACTGTTTTGTCTTGTAACGGCTCGACCCATGCATATTTGCTCAACACATCGATGACTGTAAGCAGGTAGCAGGTATTATCGTTGTAACTCTTTAACGAGCGTAAATCGACAAGATCAGCCTCCCAAACATCGTCTATGTTGTCAACGTTGTAGCGAAGTCTTGGGAAACGTCGCTTGACGGGCTTGTGAATGGTGTATGCATCCTGTTGGGTCAGCCAGTCATAAACATCGGCTACTTTATTTTTTTTTTTAATTCGGCAAGCCGTCTTGCACCGGCGTACCCAGCCGGGTGCGAAGGGTCATAATACACTTTGTCGTATGGCATCTCTCTTTCTCTCTCTCTCTCCCTCTCTGTCTTTGACGGCCACGTTAGAACAGACAGCGGCAGTAAAGGCCATTCATAGTTTTAGCCAATGCGCAAACCCTCGAGGTGTTTCAGCGGCGGCGGCGTCTGAAGCCCGGGTCGCTGCGATTTCACCAGTGCTCGCACGCTTTGCAGGCAGACCGTCCTTCTTCTTCCTATTCCCAGCCTTGACGTTGTCTGTGTGTCTCGGCGAATAGTCGGCGTTTAACCCTCGCCGATCGTTGAAAGCTTCTTCACGGCTACTGTTGGCCCTGAAGCGGTCCACACTTTTACCAGCAGGTCGTTTTCCTTTCGCCGCTGCAACGGTATCTTCTTCTTCTTCTTCTTCTCCGGTGATGGAATCGTCGGTTTCGTCGTTACCCTCGTGAAGATTATTTTGCGTGCGCTTGCTCCCAAATCTCGTCTCTCCTAGTGCCCACAGCGGTGTGTTCCCGATAAATTCACACGGCACAGAGGTTTCTCGTAGACTTTGAATAAACTCACGTCGTCCCACGGCTTTAAATTCTTTTCTCGATCTTGCCGGATCGTTAATAAGATCGACAATATTCGAATTGGGTACGAGCTTGCCGTCTATAGTGACGCGGCCGTCTCGGTCCCATCTGATGCGTTGTACTGCTGCCGGTGAATTGCGAAGATAAGACACGAGAGCTTTAGCTTTATGTCGATACGTTTGCGGAACACTGTCGATGATTACCGTATCATTCAAAGTTTCGTTTCCCTGTGGCGTTTGCTGCTCGTGCGGCATGGCAGAGTTCGCTCCAGGTAACGTTGAATCTAATGGACCCTTTCGCGCTTCGAGCAAAAATAAATACCTCTGCAGTACCTGTAGATATTGCTTGAACTTTTCCGAGTCATCGCGATACTTTTTCGAGTGTAAAATTTCCGAAAGTTCTTCGTCAAGTCTCGACAGAGGGTCGCCCGGTGTCTGTACACTCGGTGGACCGGCAGACGGCTCGCGAGTTCCACCGCCGGTCATCGGCTCTTTCCATAACCCAGCGTCTTCCGCCGGCACTAAAATCATTTTCTTCGCGTGCTCCATTGTAGCTCGAAAGTTTGAATTAAGAGTCAGCACTACCGCCACCGTTGCCGCCAAACAGCCTACTGACTAAACTCGTGATGATCGGTGCCAATAAAAGAGGCAGAAACGCTCCACAGCCTTTTTGCATAATGAGCCGTTTTTTCGCTCTCCAGTTGAATTTCCGACGTTTACGCACAGCACTACTGACTTTACTCTTACCGCCGCCGCCGCCGCCGCCGCCGCTGTGTCTTGATACCGGCCACGGCGCTAGTTGTCGTAATACCTTTTTATATTTTTTTAGACGATTTTTCACGCCGTTTTTGAGCGTTACGACACCGTGTAAAACGTTGAGAGCGCATTCACAGATACACTTGACGAGCGATTCGTCGGCCGTGCGTAGGAGTGCTCTTTGCTGCTTTTTACTAGCATGGCAAAGAGCATTCAGAAAAGCGGCGTGCCGTTTACCGATCGGCGATCGCGCAGAACACGGCGCTCTGTCCTTCTTCTTCTTCTTTATCGTCATGTTCAAACTCCTCGCCGAGATGTTCGCGTAACCACCGCTCGCGCGCTACTGTTGTCGCTGCTTTTCCGACATTCGTCTAAATACACCGAATCAATTCAATTGACGAAATCCTCGCTTATTTTTGGGTATATACACGTGCATTTGCGTGTCATCAGGGAATATATTGGTACGGCATCGGCACATATCAGGCGTGGATTGCTTGAGATCCAGCAGTAGATAGCCATGCGGCTGCGCAGTCGCATCGTGATAGGCCTCCGTTAAGAATCGTGGATCCTCGGGATAAACTTGCCTCGCGAGATGTTGAATTTGTGCCCGATCTCGTGGATTTTTGAAAATAACAATATAATTGGCATTTAACGAGATGTCGCGTTGTCCGTGTCCTTGATGAAAGATATTTTGTGGTATAAAAATAACACTAATATTTTTATGATGACTGCCTCTTGTAAAGAGATCGACTATCGTATTGTTTGACGATTCTCTCATCAAATCGTCGATAATTACCAACTTCTTACAATCGTTGTCGTTGGAATAATCCTCCGGTTGTGGCAGTCCTTCGTGAAATTCAATCTTCATATTTGTCATTGAGGAATTCTTAAAGAGAGCTGCAGTATCGGCGTCGAGATTGTCCCCATAATAAAATAAAATACGACCAAATATCGCATCGCTCATAGCCGCGAGATGGCGTAAGAATCTTCGCACAAAAACTGTTTTACCACAGCCTGTTGGACCGCAAATTAACGAAGTCCATGGATGTTTCCAGCGCACATCCATTTTACAAACTATTTTTTTTTTTTTGCTGCCTCGTACAAATTCACACTGCAACACTTCTTACGAGTGCACTCGTTTCTACGCGGCGATAAGCTTGACGCGGTCTGCGGCGGCGGCGGCGGCGCGGAGGACACACGTCGCGAGAAGCTTGTTCGACGTGTGCGCGGCGGTGGTTCAGCTAACACAGGCCCATTCGCCCGCATCATCAGCTTAAGAGCGGGCGAGCGAGCGTTCCGATCAGCTTTTATTCCCACGGTCACATGTGCTCTCCAGGCTGTACGGCACATGTGGCGCCGCCTAGCTTAAAGCGAAGAAAATTCTCGAGAGGAAAAAAATGTTTTTCAATTTTTATTTATTACCAAGTTTCAAACAGGTTTACGTCATTCACAAAAATAAATCAAATTTTGGTGTGATGTTTTATTAATATTATCGCTTGAAAATTATCTCACGTGTTGAGATACGTAATCACATATTTGTTCTTTTTTACTATTTACAACAATCAGGGTTTCTTATTCATAAGAGCAATTTTCTATGTACAGGATTATAAACTTACGACTAGTGAAAAACTACACCCTATTGTTAATATTGACATTTTCTTAGAGATATATACATACAGACAAACATACATATTACGTTAAATTTGGACTATAAAACTTATTTCTAATACATACAAATAACTCATATTAGTGATATTATTATCTAAAGGAACAGACAATGACTACAAGAATGACGACGACGACGACGATGACGACAACGATGAAATTAGGGGGTGTTTACCGAGGGCCTAATTTTTAAAGCCAAACGGAAGCGACAGTTTGTGTGTCACATGGCGCCGTTTATGGCAAACGACTCGACACGTTTTCGACATTTCCCGCGTTACGACTTCGTGTAGAGCAGTTCGCTGAATTGTCGAATAATTCAGTCGAATTGACTCTGCATTCCGCCGCGATAAATCGGCTTCAATCATCTCCCTAATCGACGCGAAATTAATTTTCTTTGAATTCTGATAATTTAGGCTTAAACCCTTTACCTTACACTCAGTTTTCGTAATCGTTTCGGGGTCTTCGCTATTCACTACTTGGTAGCCGTAAAATTTCGGACCTCCCGAGACAAACGACTTTATGTAGTCGGTCGGCTTTTTCAACTCACTGGTCATGTCGCCGAGGAAGTTACCGAGCGGCGGTACCCATTCGCCCGGTTGACCTGTGCTGACATAAATCACCGAGTCCGTGTCGTAGTACAATACGCACCTCCCTAACCTCTCGAGGTAGCTGTACAATTTCAAGCGTGCTTGCGCCGTTGTGTATGCCGCGATGACGACACTCGTTTGCGAGGAAGGTACGACGGCCTCGTCTATCGATACCCAATTAGCGTATAGAACATCGTCGTTTACCGGTAGTAGGCGTTTCACCTCTTTATCGTTGTCCCCCAAAAGCAGCAATAGTTGTTCGCGATTATTGATCACCGTCGTTTGTGTTAAATTATCCCGTTGTCCGAATTTGTCCCAAAACGAGTTGAGACAAAGCTTCGCGACAGATCGTAGACCCGAATTCTTTTCGATCTTTTGAGCCGTTAATTGGATACCTTCAGCGCGCTCGTAGTCTTCGATATACTTTGCCTTCGAGGCGTCATCGATGCATTCCGCGGGCCAGCCGCTAGCCTCTTGCTTAATCTTTAAAAAGGTATTGATATAATTGACAAAGAGACCACCAGTGCGCGTTTCCGGATCGTATTGGGTCATCTCGTACGCCCAAATAATCGATATTTTAACGATTTGATAACCGACCTCGATTGCTTTCCGAACCTCATCGACCACCCATGTGCCGGTAAATACACGGTCGTTCACATCCTCGTGAGGGCACGAAGTCTGCGTTTTTTCCTCGGCACATGTGCGGCACAGTGCGAAAAGAAGTTTTTCGTGCATGCGCACGGGCAGAACCGGATGGAAAAGCTGCCTGGGTGGTAAAACCGTACAGCGTATCAGCCCGTTAATCGACGTGCCCAGAGCCTCGTACGATCCGTTCAGCAGCGCATCGCATTCTGTGTCCACGTAAATCGTGGGATGTCCTTTAGGAAAACGGCCCGTTTTCGAAATATACGGATAGAGCGAGCAGATATCGATATAGTTGATTTTTTCGTTTTCCGCAACATCGTATACGGTGACGGTGTTACCCGTTCGACCACCGAAGAATGCGTCGCGAGGATTTAGACTGATGGTCTTTAGGCGCGGATGATCACGCAAAAACGCGTTGATCGCCGGGTTGATCTTTCGCTCATCGTTAAATTCGCATTCCCACACGACCTCTAAACGTAACCCTGCTTGCGAATCGTAGCGTCGGCTGCCAGAGTACGCTCGTAACGTTGCTCGTACGATTCAACGTTAGCGCGCGACCGCTTGGTACGGTTCTCGGGGAAACAGCGAGGGCAGCCGTGCCAATAGCAACCGTGAAACTGGTAGACAAATCGATCTTCGTCTATCTCAGCGTACCTGTCGACGAGCAGTCCCTCGGGTAATGCGTAATCTCGTGTCCTACGCGATGCTCCGTCCATAAAAGCCATTCATTGGCTTGCCTTGAATGACTGTCCGCGAGTCTGTAACCGCCGCTAGGTATAAGACCGATTGTCTCCGGTTCCAAAAAGTTGCGCCGAAATACTTTCGAGCAAGCCGACGCGATTGTTGCGGCCTCCGTGAATGGACATACATCGCCGACTTCGAGAAAAATATTTCGAAATTCCTTGCAAGCCCGTCTCAAAATATTGACATCCATTTTGCAATATTTCTCGATCTCGACTTGAAAATCAAAAATTTCGTTCGTTGCGGCTGTTTCGACGTACCACTCGTTGAACGCTTTGTAACCGTCGGGGCTCATAGTCTCGGGCGAATAGAACTCGGCGGCCGGTAGTTCACCTCTATACGCTTGATTCTCGAGCGTGTTAAACAAGTGTGGGAAGTAGCCCTTTCCCATTTTATCCTTGAAGCCGAAGGCCTCTGGGAGAGCACTGAGACGCATGTGAAAATAGTTCATGCTATCGATAAAAACAGTGCGGCCTATACGCATCGAGATTATCGAATTTCCCGTGAGAATAAGTTTCGGCATACCGATATCTTTGCATTGTTCGACAACGTGGCGCAAAATAAATTGTGCGTCGAACGCTTTCGCGTTGTGTGCGATGCAGACTATCTTCTTGAAGGCTGTTGCAGGACGTGCCGCGAGTTCGATTAGTTCAGCGACGGGTGATCTTCGGAAAACATGTTGCCGCACGCCGCACCAGCCGCAGTCGTGTCCGACACTTAGATCGGCGTCGGCCGAGGAGCATCTTTCGCAAAGCTGTTGCGCGACACAAAGCGTGACAATATGTTCGCGAGTATCGTCACCGGGCGTTTTACTGTACAGCGTGTCTTGACGTGTCTCAAAGTCATAGAAAATAAAGAGCGTTCGCGGGTGCTCAGTCGCGGCCGCTATAGTACGCTCTGCCACCCGTTGCATGTAGCAAAACTCATTGTACCCGTGTACACTTCGGCATAACTGGCAGAAAGATTTACCACACATATGGCCTTTTTGCGTAGCATCAAACAGTTTTAAGCATTTTTTACAAAAACGCACCGTCTCGCAAACAGATTTGCGATCAGCGCTTGGCGTTCTTAGACGATGTTCGCGAGCTTTGAGATGATTGTCAAAACACGCTGCGCTGTGAAAGAACCGATTACATTGCTCGCACGACCACTCGCCGCGGACCTCGGTATCATCATCGTTATCGTTGGCGGGTCTCACGGGACACGGTGGCGACGCATAGCAGCGCGGGCATTGACTCGTACACGTGTGTTGTTGCAGAAAACGATAAGCCTTGTTACACGGAATACAATAGTTTCGATCACCGGCCGCGGCTAAAAGATTCGTGATCGGCGAGTAGTGATTATCGTTCGCGAAATAACCGATGTTCAAAATCGTGCGCGCCGGTGCGTCTTGAAAGCGCGATTGTCCATTGAAGATGGGTTCCGCACCGCTACCTAGAGAGGCCCAGTCGTGTACGACCACCGCTATACCGGCGGCCATAAAGGACCGCTGGAAAATTTCGATTTCCGCTACCGTACACCCCGTCACCGGTACTACGACACGAGCATCGTTCACGAGTTTTACGGCCTCGTCTCGTTGAAGCTTCGAGTTTTTGTGACGAATCTTGTCGTAAAAAAGCTTAGATTCGACGCTTCGATCTTGTTTATTACGCGTATTAGCGAGAGCTACAACGATCGATCGAGGGAAGCATAGATTATCAGAATTCCCGATTACGACGATGGAACGATTGCTAGCGATTTTACTGTCTAAACCGCCCGAGCCGCTAACCATATCGACGTATGTGACCGTGAATATTAGCGTATCGTATACCGAAAGGATTCTAGCGCTTTGATTGACGCTACAAAGGAGATCCCAAAGCTGCTCGTAATTGAAACGCCATAAGGGCCTCATGGATACGCCGGCGGATCCGTTAGTCATACCGGCGGCCTCAAACGCGATACCGATTCTGTCGTTTGGCGAACGACCCTCTACAAAATAGGCGTGGATATCGCGAATCGCGTTGCGAATCCAAGAAACGGGATTGATAGTGGGCGGCGGACTTGTTATGGAAAGCTCAGTTTGACGACTATTGATTTTAAATATTTTTAATAAATGGTCCCTCGGTACACCAATTATGCGAGAACGATGACCCTCGGGCAAGAGCCGCTCGTCATCGTCATCCGCGACTTCTTCCCGACGGTCATCGCTCATCTCATCGCTGTCGTCGACATTTCGTGCCTCACTACTATTTATAATGTCTACATTGTTGCTGTTTGGTCGCGCATGACCACCACCGCACTGTGGCGCAATATTAGGACCACTCACCAACTGGGCGACGGCCGCAGCTGTCTCGGCCTCCCACGATGCATATAGCGACGATGATGATGATGATGCTGATGTTGATGCTGATGATGATGCTGATGATGATGATGATGATGATGATGATGATGATAATGATGATGATGATGATGATAATGATGATGATGATGATGATGATGATGACGATGATGATGATGATGATGATACACACGTTGGGCGTGACGAGGCCGAGTCCGAACGGTCTGAGGAAGGATAAAAATATACGATATGATATCGTAAATATTTTATGGCTCTGGGAATCCGCTTGACGATTCCATAATCCGAACAATGACTAGATCATCGTAATCATCGTCATGACTGTCGGATCTTTGGCCCAGTTCACCGTACGAATCGTACCATGGCACTTGTTGCACCCGGTACGGTACGAGGTCGACGGAGCCAAATTCATCCGCGTCATAAACGGTGGATACGTCGTCGTCATTGTCGGAGGCAGGGTCGTAATGACGGGAGGAAATAGGGCTGTTTACGACCGCAGGATCAGGTCTTCGGGTAACAGGTGAAATAGAGGGACCGTTCGGGTTGTACCCGTTGAGCCGCTCGTACTCTCGTGGCCCTTGGAGCCACTCCTCTACACCTATGGTTTAACAAGCAAAGTTAAACCAATTCCTGACCATCTCCTTAACGGAGGGGCAAAATATATATATATATATATATGTATATAAATTATAAAAATATGCACTTACTCATAATAACGGACGGCTGACGCTCCATAATTACATCCACCTCCATATCGAGTAGCGCCTCCGCCGATGGCTCGTTTTCCACCACGAACGTCTCAGCCGTGGAGATCGAGTCGTACTGCGGCTCGTTATCATCGGCGCCGTCGACGGTGTCTTCGGACTGCCGCCGGTCCACATCCATATCGTCGCCACTATCGCTATCGTCACGCGCCATGTCAGCCCTGCTGCCACTATCCTCGGTGTCGTTGCCAGCGGTATCGTCAATGCTCTCGGCATCGTCACCGATATCATCGTTGTCGTCGTCGCCACCGTCATAACCAACGTCATCGTCATCTTCGTCGTCGTCGTCGTCGTCGTCCTCGTCGTCCTCGTCCTCGTTGTCCTCGTTGTCCTCGCTGCCATCGTTGTCCTCGTTGTTCTCGTTGTCCTCGTTGTCGTATTGGACCCCGGTCTCATCGTCATCGTCATCGTCGTCGTCGTCGTCGTCGTCGTCTGCCTCGGAGCTTTCGGTGTCCGAGGCAAGCATATCGAGACCGCATTGTGCGTTCTCGCTGCTGTAAACGAGATCGCGAACCACGTGCAGATGCGTACCGTTACGCTCTTGGACAACGCTCGCGGCGATTACGATCGCATCGAGCGACCCGTTAAACGCACTGTGATTGTGCAGCCGACCGATAACCCTCAACGGCAATTGTCGCAAGATCGAGCGGAACTCTCGTTGAGCCCGTTGGAGGGTCATACCGTCAAGTCGACTGGTCCATGGCCCCGTACAGCGTCTCGCAATAACAGCGCTCCTAATTCGCGCTAAGCTAACCGTCTTACGGAGCGACTTAATAAGAACGCGAGCACGGTGCGCTTCCATTTTTCAAATTTTTTACGAAAAACGAAAAAAATACCCACACAGTCACAATCACCGTTTTGTCACGAAATATTGGTAGATGACACACAATGTGTATCAGCAAAGATACACCTTTTCGCAGCACAATATTTTTTGCTTCGATGCTCCGTACAAACTTGCGGAGAGTCACGTCACGTAATGAATCGTTGAACACTCGAGAAATTGAGAGAAGCTTCACGAACGAGTTCTCACCAGAGAATTGCCAAAGATTTGAATTTCCAAACCTTTTATAGATTTCCCGTACACCCCTACTACATTTTCTTGCTGAGGAAAATGCGTAAAACAGAGGATACGACACTACCACTGACAAACATTGCCTGGACTGTGGCGAACATTGTTCTTGCCGCCCTAATCTCCGATTTTCGAAACGGCCAATATTGCTCTCATTGTAGTGACCCGGCTTATTTTTTTCACCTCTTTTCGGTGTCTCAAAGCAATGCGTGACGGCAGTGAAAACATAGGACTCCCTGAAGCGAACCTATTCTATTGACTTTGCGCGCAACCTTGCACTATAATACGGCCCGGGTCTTATACATAAAAACAATACTAGCTGTAACTAGTGCAGATTCTCGAACCGTCGAAAATCGGTTGAATACCCCTCTCGAGAAAAAAAAATCTGTTTCTCGAAGCTCCGCTTGAAGGGTTAGAACTTAGCAGTCATAAAAAAAAAGGACTGCAGATACCCGTGGCCCAACTGTGACCTTTTAAAATAGATAGGGATCTATAGACCGATTCAGCGCTAAACTCTCTTTTCCTCGCACTAAACAATATGGAAACCCCCCGCTACACATATCTGTTTATCTCAAAGATGCGACGCATTTCCTTTTCGTTTTTACGATCGAACAATTTTAACGGTCTAGATTGGTTTTACGACCGTGACGATACGCTACAGGAGATCGCCGAATTTTCAATGTAAGGTAAACGCGTGTTGTGACCGGCAACTATTTTCCATTTTACGACTTTTCGAGGAACGAAAATCTCCACCTGTGCGGTCCAGGGATCGATATCTCAGATCTCTGGGACACCAAATTTATAGCTCCGGCGTTCCTTTGTATTATTCAAAGATCGATATCTTTTCCTCAAGTATATCGGCTTTTCTTTCACGTATGCAGGTGTTTGAATTAACGTATGCATCGCGATCTTACAACCGGTTCTCCCCTCCACCGGGGCGGATGTGAAATTTATACAGATACTAGCGCCATGGCGTCCTGCACCCACATATAAGCGCCACGATACACCAAACGTCGGCAGTACGGCCCATGAGCTGCTAGAGAGACTTGACGTTCACCCTTTGGGTTTTTTTTTTGCATTTGTGTCACGGTTTTCGTGGTTCATTGTTCAAGATGAGCCAAGCTATCAGTGTTGAAGATCTACGGAACTACGGTTTACAATCTTCGACCATGGAACACGTATTACCGGAGGAAGAGAAAAAGCGTCTCGAATCACCGCTAATTCTCGGTGCAACGTATACCCTCAACCAGTCTGAGACAAAAAAAGTGAGCATTGGCCTGCAACTACGTGCCGACGGACGTATACAACCCGTTGTCAAGCTCCAGAACAACAGCATGGCGGGTGGCATTGTCTTCGAGTCGGCGGCTTGGAGTTTATTGCAAACCCATCTACCTGCTATCTCGAAATACTTTGACGGCAGCCAGAAGATCGCCTGGGGATCGGGTTGGCGTACTCCATCATCCATTCGCGTCGGCGAGTGTGAAGTAGTGTTTACCTCGAGTTTCGGCGCAAAATCTGTCGCGTTTGATCACCGCGTTCAAGAAAACCCCGCTGAGAAGGACGAGGACGAGGGAATAGAATCACCATCAAAGAAGCGCAAAAAGTATGCACCGGCCGTTGTGATGCAAAAACCATCGTTCGAGGGTCTTATCAGCTTATTAGTATGCACGGACGAACGCTTCAGACGCCTACAGCGAAATGTCACACATGTTCAGACGTGTGCAGAAGTACTTTGTGCCGAGTTACTGATGCACATCCCACCAAAAGAGACGCCAGACAAGGTGGACGGGTCACGTGTCAAAGACTTGATAAAAGACAATCTCAAGTCTTTGAAAGAGGCCGTCAAACGACGATTAGAACCGTCGTTCATCGAGTTCACCTTCGGCATCGTATTCCTGGAATTGACGGTATTGGGCATACCATTCATCACAAACGAGTTGAAAAAAGCCCTCATCAAGAACAAGAAAAGTGCGCTTTGAATAGCCCCACAATCGAATATATATCCTTTTGCTGGTTAGGATATACTATTCATAAAACACAAGACCATGCGTAATGGAACATTTACCCACAGCTCTACCAGTAACTTTACCGATTATCAGCCAATTTCGTCGATTCAGTATTATTAATCGTATCTCGTTGTATTCATTATTATAAGTAGCGGTAAGGTTTTTTTTCGTCGGCCTCACTATAAAACTTCGCGTCACTTAGCCCTATTGATAAGATAACCATGTATTCAAACATATCCCAATTTTATGAACTGTGCATTGTAAACTTTACTTAACGGGGAAGGACACGGGATGGATTGTACAGAACGCTACTAAGATGCTAAATAATAATAAATAATCATGTATACCGAACATACCGATTTATTTCTTACCTGCTGCGACTGTGTTACCGTCAAAATAGTAGAGAAAGAGCGAAAACTTCATTACCGACTGTAGAGTACGGTAACTTTATTACCGACTGTAGAATAAACATCGGTAATTTACAGAGGGCGCCATGAGAACTTGACCGCTAACCAGCAGGGCCAATCAGATCGTCGGGAAATCGGACACTAATATTAGTACTGAAAAGGCGGTGAAAATTTATAGAGGGCGCCACGGAAAAATCATTCGACCAATCACAGCTCGGAGAATTTCTGCCACCTTCTCTCTGATTGGTCCCTATAATGCAGCGCCACTAGACTGAGGCCCCCCAGTCAGTGGGGGGGGGGGGGGAGTCTGCCAGACGTCGGCGAACACGTCACAACCAATCAGAACCCAGAGAATTCTCCCACCCTCGCGCCCATTGGTCCCTATAATCGCGGGGGGCGGGGCTTAGGGGCCCCCAGACAAGGGGGAGGGGGGTAGACGTGAAGGGGGTATGGCGCCAGTGTCCGCATGGAGGGGGTAAATCCTGTCTCCCTATACCTGTACACTACTACTACGCTGGCAATGCGTGTCAGTGCTTGAATGCAGCTACGCGTCAGCTCAGACCTCACCTCGATCGAGTCGAGGGCGATGAGGGCTGCGCGGCTGACGCTGCATATGTATAGGTGCTTGCGCTCGAACCCTCTGCGTAGAATCTCTTCCGCGCAGGTTCTGATTGCAACTGTTTCCGCCTGAAGTACCGTGGTGTGGGTTCCCAGTGCTAGGGATAACCTGGTCCTGGGCCCCTCACACCACACTCCGGCGCCTGTCCCCGTTGTGGATTTGGATCCATCCGTATACCAGATGAGTCCTCCTGGGGACAATAACTGATCCCTGTTGTCCTCCCATTCTTGCCTGCTAGGGAAGGAGACAGAGTACGTGTGGCTGAAGTGGTAGCTGCAGGGGCCGCGGTCTCCACCTAAGGCGAGGACTTCCTCGAGGTCGCTTCTACCGTTCAGTAGTGACGCGTGGCCTTTCCTTGCTCTCCCCCACTTCCTCCCAAAGTCTAGTCGCAGGGCTGCACACATAGTTCTGGCCTTGGCTATGATATCCGGGGGCGCTAAGTTCATAAGTGCCCCGGTGGCCAGGGTAGGAGTTGTCCGAAGAGCTCCTGTGATCCCCAGCAGTGATAGCCTGTAGACTCTATTGAGCGCCTTCCTGTTGGTTTCCCGCTTTAGGGCGGGCCACCAGACTATCGACGCATAGGTCACTTGTGGCTCTATGATGGCCGTGTGAATCCATTTCACAATGGCCGGTTTGAGCCCCCAAGTCGAGCCGAACATCCTGCGGCAAGCCCAGAAGGTGGAAATAGCCTTCCGAGCCTGTCTCTCGATGTGGCTCCTCCATAGGAGTTTGCTGTCCAGGGTAACGCCGAGATAGCGTACCTCCGTGGAGAAGCGAAGCTCCGTGCCAAAAATAGAAGGGGGATTAACCCTGAATTTTCTCCGTTCTGCCCGGGTTGACCCTCAGGCTCTTCGAAGTGCACCACGATTGTACGTGGTCCAATGCGCGCTGCATTTTCCATGTTAGCTCTCCCGGGTGAGTGCCGGTGACAAGCATCGCTACGTCATCCGCGTACCCCACCACCTTCACCCCTAGCCTCTCAAGCTCCGCAAGCAGCCCGTTAATGACCATCACCCACAGGATGGGAGAGGTTACCCCGCCCTGCGGACAGCCCTTTTTGACGAGCGCGCTCGCGGTCGACTCTCTGAGGCCAGCGGTGACACGCCTGGTGCGAAGCATGCAGTGGATCCAGTTGATGACAGAGTCATCTACCCCAAATCCCCTGGCTGCCTCGCAGATGGAATCGAAGGAGGTGTTATCAAAAGCCCCCTCCATGTCAATGAACACAGCCAAGGCCGACCCCCCCGTGTGAACGGCCCCCTCCAACATCTTGACGATGTGGTGGAGCGCCGTCTCCACGGATTTGCCAACCTGGTATGCATGCTGGGAGTGATGAACTGGTCTTTCGACGAGCGCACCCTCCCTGATGTACCTGTCAACGAGTCTCTCCAGCGTTTTCAGGAGGAAAGACGTCAGGCTGATAGGCCTGAATGACTTGGCGCGGTCATAGGCGTCCTTCCCCGGTTTTGGGATGAAGACAACCCTGACCTCCCTCCAAGCTTCTGGTACGTAGCAAAGTGCGAGACACGCACGATAGATACGCACGAGTTGTTTGACGAGATCCTCACCTGCCTCTTGCAAAAGTGCGGGGAAGATCCCGTCAACACCAGGGCTCTTGTACCGATCAAAGGTGTCAATGGCCCATCTTATCCTTGCAGATGTGACTACTTTCGTGGCCGTTATCCAGTCCCGAGCAGCCGTCCCTGAGTCTGGGACCGCTGCGCCTGTGGGTTGCCCCTGTACAGTCAATTCTGACCCAGGGAAGTGAACCTCGAACAGGTGGGCTAAGGTTTCTTCCTGGCTCGAGGTAGTGGTTCCGTCCGTGAGGACGAGACCATCGAGCCGAGTGCGGGGCCCCGATGCGAAGATTTTGCGGAGTCTGGCTACTAGGGGTAGGGTGCAGAAGTCGCGCCAGGCGCTCACCTTGGATCTCCTTACCAGCTTTTTGTAAGCTCGTTGGGCCTCCCGGTAGGAGTCCCAGGCGGAGACCGTGTTGGCCCTCAGGGCTTTGTTCAGCAGTTTCCGTGCGCGTGACCGCGCCTTGGTTAGGTCGCGGTTCCACCACGCCACTTTTCTGCTGTTATTCTTGACCTTCAGGGGACACGCTGCCTCATAGGAGTCGACTATGGCGTTCCGTAAGAAGCTCACTTCCCGCTCGATCGCTCCCTTCGTCCCCGGCCTCGCACGGTCCCCCTCAAGCCTCTCAGCTAGCCCTACCTGTAGGTGGTCCAGTCGGTGGCTCGGGAGTTCCTGTGTGTGTCCAGGGGGCGTTCGGCTGCGCTCCCCCCGACGTTCAATTTGATCTGGCGGTGATCGGAGAGGGTGTCCTCCTCGCTCACTCGCCAGTTCGTTATCACGTGGGCCACCCCCGGTGAAGCTAGGGCTAGGACTAAGACCTCCTGTCTTTGGGAGGTGACGAACGTAGGTCTGGATCCACTGTTGAGGATCTCCAGTCTAGTCGTAGAGAGGTACTCCAGTAAAGCAGCGCCTCTCTGGTTAATGTCAGAGCTGCCGCACACCGTGTGGTGTGAGTTCGCATCACAACCGATTATCAGGTCTAGACCGCTGGCCCTCGTGTAGTCCACTAGGGCCGCAAACTCGACTGTGGGCGGTGGTTCCGCCGAGTCAAAGGGCAGGTAGGCCGAGCAAATAATCAACTCGGTTCGCCTGCCCTCTAGATTTAGGGCTATCCTGGCCGCCGCTAAATCTCGGGTTCAGAATTGGTTCAGCTTGAGGGCGCTGCACTTCTTGTTAACGAAGATACAGGCCCTCGGCCCCAGCCCCGCCTCCGCGTGAATGAGCGAGCCCAGATTGCTGTCTAAGCCACTTATACGTCCCTCGTAGATCCAGGGTTCCTGTATTAGTGCTATGTCTGTCTGCTCCACTGCTAGGTCACGGCACAGGCCGGCCGTGGCTGCTATGCAGATTGGTTTGGGAGAACTTGGTGTGCCCGGCAGTTATGGAAGCTGCGTGCCCGACCCGTCTCCTTCCAATGCAGGGATGGAGAGGGGAAAGGATGTGGGAACTGGATGGGTCAATGGATGGGGGAGGGGAGGGTGCTCGGTGGTCAGCTATCGAGCTCTACCTCCATCGTTGACGAGTGCGCTGCGGCCTCGTCCGTCGTGGTCGTCGGCCCGAGGGTCCTGCGGGCGGCGAGCTCTAGTGTCCTCTGGACCCCTAGTTCTCGCCCCGTCCGTCCCTCCCTGGCCGCCGCTCTCGCGTGCAGGGGCCTGCCCCTCGCTGCCTTCCGTCTCACTGGTCGGTGCGGGGTGTGCCCGACCGCCGGTTGCTCACGAGTAGATACCCCCGAGCCCCCAGCTGCCGGTCCCCGCTCCCTCCTCCAGTGGGTGGGTGGTCGTGCCTGCGCGCTAGGCAGTTGTGCCTTCGCCCGGGCCCATTAGTTTGGCTGGCGCCAGCACTGGTGCCACCTGCGTGGGGGTCCCAGTGGTGGGCGCATTGGTCGCTGGGGCCGAGGTACTGGGTGCCTCGACCGCCACGCGCTCACCTGCCGGTGTCGGTCCCGGTTTGCTGGCCGGGACTGGTTTTGGCCCTGCCTTGGTGTCGGCGGTCGCTTTCCCGCCGGTCCTGTTTGGGGCATCACCGAAGCGAGCCCGCCCCAGTCCACAGTGGGGAGCGTCGCCAACCCTGGCTAGTGCCTCCATCGACGGAGCATCCACGCTCAGTGAGAGGTGGACGTTGCCGTTCACCTCTCGCCGGTCCCAAATCCGCCAAACGTCGGTGTTTAGGGCCGGGTTCTGGCGCTTCAACCTCCTCAATAGAACCGCGGTGTCCTCTTTCGTGTTGAAAAAGGACGCCGTTGTCTTCTTGTAGCATGGGAGGTTGCCTTTCTCCTTGGCCAGGAGCGAGGCTCCCTCCCACGGTTGTAGCGTCGGGACAATTCCCATCAACCACGCTTTCGCCGCGTCGTGCGAGCAGGTCACCCACATGGCTCCCAGTTCCCAACGGTGTCCGTCGAAGCACGGAATCGCTTGCTCCGGGGGAACAGCACCCATGGCCTCGAGGAGCGCCCGTGTTAACAGATCGCCCTCTTCCTGCTTGCGGACCGTCACGGGGTAGTCAGATGGCACTATGGCCACCTTCCTCCCAGCCGTGACCGCATCCGCATAGCCGGTCGATTTAGGGCAACCTCTGCTCTTCTTCACGGTTTTGCGGGCATCCGGCGGAGTGGGGTCCGCAGGTCTGGGCCGCTTCGCGCCCTGATCTGCCTCCCCCGCTCCGGTCCCTTGTCCGCCCTGTTTCGGGTTACTGCCCCAGGTTCCCGGGGGATCCCCTTGGGCAGTCCCGCTGCTTCCCGTCGCAGCCACGGCGTCGCTAGCGGGCTGGGAGTGAGCCAGGCTCGCCAGATGCTCCCGGCGGGCCCGCCTCTTCCTTGCCGCACTGTTGGGTCGGGCTTTGCGGGTTTTTGTAGAGGTCTCAGAGGTCCCGGCTGGCGCCGGGCCCTCTGTCCCTCTCTCGGTATGCGCACACGCGACCATCGGTACCACGAAGGTTGGGGAAGCTAATGCCTCCTCCCCGCTTCCGGCTACTTCGAGGTCAGCGCCTGTCAACTCAAGTGCCAAGTCCTCTTCCGAAGCCTTGGCACCAACTTTGTTTATTTGTTGAGGTGTTGTCAAAAAATTTTCCATTTTGATCCCACGAGTGAACAGGAAAGTGTGGTCGGCCTGCGCAGAGCCTGTTGCGCAGGTAGGGCGGCTTAAATATAAGTGGGTGGCGCCTGGTACCCACAGAGCATCGTAAGCGACACTACAACCCAAGTGCCATGCATCCCATCGGCACGAATAGCTTCCACCTTAGGATTCGGGGAGTTGGTCCGCGGCAAGGCCTTAGTTCCCCTGGCCGGCTTTTACCCCGGTCAGGTCTCTTATAGCACCCGCAGGCCAGTTCCCTCAAGAGCCCCCGCCGAGGCTCCCGGCCGTCTCTCGACGTCCCGGTTCCCTCGGCCGCGGGTCTCCTCAGTCCCTGGTCCCTCCTATCCGCCACCTGGAGACGCGCTCGGTTGGCACTCACCCACGTTACCCTCTCCCCTTGCGGGGGTTGGGTAACCTCCGAGTGCCTAAATGGCAAAAATAATTTTTTGTAACATTTTAAATTATTGCCTTAATGGCAAAAATAATTTTTTATAAATTTTAAATTATTGCCTTAATGGCAAAAATAATTTTTTGTAAAATTTTAAATTATTGCCTTAATGGCAAATTTTTTTTTTTTTTTTTATTTTAAGTTATTGTCTAAAATAAGTCGCTTAAACACGGTGTACCACACACACACACGCTTGACGTTTGTTTGCATCTGGCAAACGAGGCGTAATTAAATTAAATAATCTTCAGCCACGCATCTCGTTTGAGTTTTCAATGCACAGAGATGTCCATTGAAATTTTCGCCAAAGCTTGACACCTTTGCTCAACCCTTGCGAGAGCGATTGCGTCACTGCTCGTTTGTCCAAATAATCTGCAACAGTTTCCGCGCTGAATGGATTTCACGGGTAATTGTCGTGAGAATAACGTTGTCGAGCCATCAACAACGAAATCGCGGTATTGTCGGACAGGTGTCGTTTTTGTAGATAGTAATATGAATTACACGTACCTGTCAATCCATTTCTTTCGTCGAGATCGGCCGACCCTTTGTCTATTGTTTTTATTTCCCATGGCACTTGTCACTGTGCACTAATAAACACGCGAATCTATATGGAAAATACACTACGAATACGACACACGATACACACGACAACACGACACTATTACTTTTATTATTTCGGATTTATATGAAAAAAAAAAAAAAAATCTTAGCTCTTCGCGACTTTTCGCGAGAACCACGCTTCCATTCAGCGGCACGTCAAATTTCTTTGAATCAACACGTGGCGCACGGCCACGTTGACTCTTAGCGCCACCGGCAGTCAAGAGAAACCGATAGAGACGGAAAACGTTTCTTATTATTGCATCTCTCTCGCTCCGCTGCTCGAAGTTCGCGGAACCCTCGTGGCATCAGATACACTAATAGCTTTTCCGTTTGTATATATTCTATACATTGTAAATGGAATAAAAATATTATCGACCGTACGTTCATTGGAATCGCGCGGCGAGCAGCGGTAAAAAATGTATGCGATAATGATTGCGAAAAAATGTTAGCCTCATAACACCATTTGATTATTTTCATAATTAATTAATTGGATGGGTGACCGCTTACAACGATAATCTATTACTTGGATGGGTGACCGTTCAATTCGAGAATCCATTAGTTGGATGAGTGACCGTCCAAGTCGAAAATCAACGAGTTGGATGGGAGACCGTCTACATCGAAAACCCATTAGTCGGAGGGGTGACCGTCGGCTCATTTAAGAATCCATTAGTTGGATGGGTGACCGCTCGAAAGTGCGGCTGTTTTCTCTCCAGCATTCATGAAAAAGACGTGTACGGGCGGTTCGTCGTTTGGAGCACGAGTAGCGTCCTCTAGCGGAACCCTATGCCGTCGGGTCGTTGCTGCAATTCACGAAAATTTTTCGGGCTTACCGATATTTTTTTTCGAAACAACTTTTTTATTGATTTTTTATTGTGCATCGATATCGGACCAAATGTACATTATGTAATTTTTTATTCTCTATCTAATGAAACTCTTAGTTTTCGTGTTTTATATTCACTGATCTGGAAAAAAGGAATTTTCTATTACAGAAATCTGTAATCAAATTTTTTTTTCGAATTTGCTAATTCTGAAAGTTTCATTAGCGAGGTTCACACTTTTACGATCTACCTGCAAAATTTTATTGCATTCGGTTTAAAACTATACAAAAAAAGTTGATCGAAACTTTTGATGTGGGCCGCTCGGGTGTTTCACCTCCTCTTAATTGGTGGGAATCGAAACGACAATGCTAAACACCGTGGCATATACTTACGCGAATTAGCCAGAGTTAACAAAATTGCGAAACGCAAAATTCAGAAAGAAAGTAACGTACAACGGCACCTACTTCCACAAAAATACATGTACGTATGCGATAGGTGCGGCTTGACGGCTAAACGCATGATCCGCAAACCACCGACACCAGGACCAAAAAATCTGTGCAATAAATGGAATGAGCTGTGATGGGGGGTCAGTTTCACAATACAATTACGCGAAAACGGGGGTCTCGACAAGTCCGAGGGAAAGCGGGGAGAAAGGGGGTTCGAGAATAAATGCTGTAAATGCGGAAAAACAACAGAAAATATAATTGATCCAACTAAAGGTGAAAACTCGATACAATAACCAAAATAACCAAAAGAATTGAAATATGATACCAAAATAATAATCGCAAATAACGGGTGGCAAATAATACCAAACAATAATCTCAACGGGGAGGAAATAATACAAAATGTCGTAGATCACAACGCAATATAAACTAATCAAAGCGATAGTCAAATCGGGGAATGGCGATCGGGGGAAAAGTACACTAATTATTCGGGGTTTGCCACGAGGCGATCCACAGGCGTGCATGCCTCGCGACGAAGGAGAAATGGCCAAGGGGGGCGATCTGATTTCCCAGCGAAAAGGGACGATGGGTTTTCACTGGCGAAATGTTCAGAATGTCGGGAAAATACAGCAGCAAATATTCACAATAGAATCGGGGGCAAAAACTACTACAAACTCTTAACTTGGGCGCCAGTTACCTTTTACGGGGTAACACCGTTTAACACACGCCACGAGGCGTCGAAGGTTCTCGTACAATGTTCGCAGAATGGCCGGCAAGTTCAGCGGGAGGGCAGAGGGCTCAGGGAGGGTCAACCGATCTGTCGGCTCGCAATTTAATGCCTTCGGCTAATTAGGGGCTTTTTAAGGGACGTCAATGCAATTCACGGGGCGGACACACTATAAACAAGATCGAATATTCCTATTCACTATCACGCCACTCACCACGTGCACGATAAAGTCGCCGGAAAATGGCGATTACTACACTCGAATGTCGGGAGGGAAAATCCGTCAATTAAACACGATAATTGACTCTCGAAATGTCAGGGCAGGGTCGAGGGGAGATTTTAATAATTCGCGGGAGGAAAACTCTTTGAAACGGGCGGATATCACACAATCACTCTCGCGATTTCCCTTACAAGTCGCTTCGGACGGGAGAATCGCTCACACACGTGCTATTCGGGTAACGGCTCGAACGAGGCTGACGTCGACGGTAACGCTCTCCGTCTTCTCGGAAGTCTCCTTCTATCTCAGCGCTGCGGATGTCGGTGGTGGGAGAGAGAGACAGGTACTCGGCGGTGGTCGATAACTCGCTCGATCGACGGGCGAGGTGTCAGATGGCGGCAGCGATATCGATGGATCGTCGCTCGAGGCATTGAGCGACGATCGCGAGCGGCGGGCGGCGGACAGCGTTGTCGGTGGGAGAGGCGACGGCACGGCAACGTCGGAGAACGGGCAGCAGCGAGGGCTCTCGCCGTCGAGCGAGGATCTTCCTTCGCTGTTTCCCCTTCTCTCCCTCTATCTCGTGCGTTGTCTCGGCTACTGCTGTTCGTGTCGTGGGTCTTCAGGAGCGTTACCTCGGTCTTCGCGGGGGGGTATGCGTGGGAGGACGGGGCGGGGGCTGTGCTACGCGTTGCAAAGGCTTAGGCTCCGTGGTGAGTGGAGCCTCTGATCGAGTTCGCGGGAGTCAGTCGGAAACGGGGCAAAATGCATTCAATTTAACGAATATTTCGTTACAGAGCACGCCGTCAATTGCAACGGAGCATTCATTCTGCAAACATGAATGAGTGCGTGCGTGCGTGCGTGCGTGCGTGCGTGCGTGCGTGCGTGTGTGTGTTCGGCAAATGCGGTAGTGACGTCCCGCGGTCCTGATCTCTGCGCGCGCGCACACACATCCAAGGGATGCGTATGCGTGTGCATGCGCGTGTGCGTGTATGCTTGTGCGTGTACGTGTAAGCAGTGTAGAACGGGTTTTGAGTCTTTAAAATGCGGCAGTGACGAGCCGTGGTCCTAATCTCTTGCATCTGTTAGTGCGTGGGCGTGTGCGTGTGTGTGTGTGTGTGTGTGTGTGGAATGCCGAGCAGACAACCTCCACGTGGTGCATTCTGGATAGCGCAAATGGTCTGCAACAACCAACCGTCAAGCTCGTACGAGACAAGTTTTCTTGTCTTGGTAAATCTTCAGTTGATTGCATTACAGATCTGGAAATATTACTGAGATATCGACATTTGTCGCTGTTACCGATCTTGATTTTTTCGTCAAGAAAAGGCCAAGATTTTCATACCTACAGTAGCAACAACGTACTTAAGGCAGTCGAAAACGTCGAGAAATCTAATTTTTAGCCGGCATCCGGGTGTAAGTGTGTGTGTGTGTGTATGTATGACGACAAAGTTATTAAGAGGATAACTACCACAATTTTCCTGCTAATATTGACCTGAAACTTTGCATGCGAGTTAAGTTTCCACTAAGGTTGTTGATATTTATTTCGGCTCAAGTGGGTTTAGGCGTTCAATCGTTATGAATCTTTTCTATTTTTTGCGGTTTATACACGCTGCTATTGGTACGGATTCCGAGCTATCGAGCTAAAACATCGCACACGATTGAAGTTACCGCTGAAATTGTTTGGTACTTAATTTGAATTGAATAGGCTGAACGTTTTAAAGTATATGAATGATTAATTTTTTTATCATGAAAATGTTGTTAGTGTCACGATATCTTGGAAACTAAGCGCTAAAACGAGTATTATCACTCTTCGACATGAGTTTATCTCGACCTAAAAATGCTTAACCCATGGTCAAATCGTGGCGCCACAGATATCGTAGAATTCCCTTGTTTTGCATTTCCATGGACATTGTCTTCCTGGTCAACCCTTCCGAGTTACAAAGCATCGATCTTTGTATGGCTCAAACCAAGAATTAAAGGCCGACAAGGATTTGGAGATTTATCGACGAATTAAATGTCTTCTAAATACATATACAATGATATAGAAAATCGACTCGAGTCGGTAGATACTTTGCAAGTAACGTCGGATTGATTTATACATTGCACCACTGGTGCGCTACAGAGCGTCGGTCAATACATACAATCGACATGGAAGCACCAATAAATGCACGAAGAGTCAACGAGATTACGATCGAGAGATCTCGATGTTGTATGTTGGATGCGTTGCGAGCTACGCCTTATTTATTGAATATAAATATACTTAATTTGCACACTCCCAGGGACTCATTGGGTCGCCATGTAAGTCGATCGGGATGGTCATGGATGGTTCTTCGATAGCTATGGACGAGAGTTTTTCCCCTTAAACTGCGCAAATTTCGGCACCATTACTCGTCACACCGCCGTCGAAGTTCCGCGCTATGCAATTTCGTCAATTTTAACAAATTTAAAATACATTCGTGTAGGCTGGGGGTCGGTCATTTTTTTCGGTAAAAAATATTCACGACGTTCGAATCGTCAGATAGTTTAAGCGGAACTGAACGCTTCGGACATTTTGCGAGAATATATTTTAATTATTACAAGTCTTTACCTAAGCACTAAATGTTTGAGAAAAAATCACGTTCAGTATGGGTTACAGTGCTTAACAGCGGTAATTCAATAATTCATCTCATGGTCAGTTTGGTCTGCAAACCTGCTGACACTCATTTTTCGGAAATGCATCCACAATCGTGCGCCATAGCGTGCAGCATCTCGTTAATATGCGCGTTGATATGTCCTTCATTCGACAATACACACACATAAACCGCGCTACGGAGCGTCGGTCGATAGATACAATCGATATAAAAGCACCAATAGGTGCATCAAGAATCAACGATTTTATGATCGAGAGATCTCGATGCTCTATATTGGATGCGTTACGAGTTACGCCTTATTTCCCAATAGCGTATTACCGTATATAAGAGGTACGCGGTGACGCAATCGAACTCCGAGGGGGGGGTATATCTTGAGAAGGGGGGGTGCTAGGCGAACGCCGATCACGGGGGTAGCATCGGTTCGATTTGGCCGTTCACCCCGCGAAAGTGCCAATCACTGTACCGATTGATTTTCGCGAGGAACAGTCATTGGCCACCTCAATAAAACTTTAAAAAATTATTATTACAAGAATGCCAATCGCTCAGCTCAACTCAGCGTCGGTAATTCAATAATTATTCTCATGGCCAAGTTGACACGTGGCCGTATCTTCCGAGGGCTACGCAGCTGCGAATCCGCTGACACTAATTTTTCGGAAATGCATCCGCAATCGTGTCCCACAGGGTCCAGAATCTCGTTAATATTTCATTCTTCTGACAGTCTCCGAACAGCTCAGTGCGCGCTTCGTTTTTTTTTCACTATCCCGTAATAATAATTTCAGTTTTTTGTGTTTCAATCGGCGTGTGTGTGCGATTCTTCTTCTTCTCTCTCCGTTATTTTGTGTTATTTTTTTGTGACCGTTTTTTTTTTTGTTTTCGCGTTAAAAAACAATGTAACCTCGATACGGGTCCGAATTTCACTGCCAAGGATTTACTTGTAAACTGTTGAAAATCATCGACCGCTGCACCGTCGTCTTAAGATCGGCGCAAATGTGTGCAGCATTCGATTCGCTCTTCACGCTGATGAACAATTTTTATCGTGATTATAGTGCACTGTGGGCACTGCAGCGCGAAGATGCGCGATGCGGAATTCTCCAAGTCGACGACGAAGATTGTGTCGAAGTTTATATGGTGGACGAGGGGGACAGTGTGCTGTGCGCGCTTGACGAATTATTCGTGCCGCACCCGCGCGCGTACGCTGTACCGGCACTTGCGATACAGTGCACCGTCTAAGGTTTGACGCGCCTTGACGACGCGTATACCGCGCGAGTCGTCGACACCGTGGGCGGTGAATGGGCCGACGCCCCGTACAGGCACAAATTTAAGAAGAGTTCGATCTTCGCGCCGGAGGTCTGCCTGTCGACCGACGGCGCGAAGATCTTTTTGCTGCCGTTGTGGTTCGCGACGAGGAGGATGACTACGCCATCGTCATCCGCGTCTCCAGTAGAACATTCAGTGACATTGCCGAAATAGTCCTCGGCGATATCGACGCCGATA